>OZ018322.1:39514453-40114453 GCA_963969495.1 Ceratothoa steindachneri | reverse complement strand
TAACGTCACAAGACTGGGTGCCACCTGAGTAAAATGTAGATTAAGTATAGAACCCTTACTCAATGAGTGTTTTAGAACGTACTTTCATAATACTTAGGATTATTCAATATATTCTTCAGTCAAATATTGAGATTAAATTATCCCAAGAAAAGATATTACAAAATACAAGAAAAATTTGTTCACTTATGTAGCTCCCAAATTATCTTGCCAAGTAGCTTACAAGCAGTAATGGGATTCAGCCAGTTTGCACTGGTTGGTAAAAACCTGTTCTTGGAATTTCATTAATCCCGTGAACCGGTTGTTAGCTTAAATGAGGCATTCTCAATCTTTTTGGAAGTTAGGAAAAGAACTAAAATTAATAATTTTACTTGCTAGACTATAGCATGTAACAACCTAAAGATCAGCCTTTGCACGTATATCGGGCCAGCCAGAATGGTTTGCTGCTAGAGACTGATAGGGAGAGAACCTGTTCTTAAAATTTTTGAATCCTACCAAAGATAAAAATAATTACCCCAACTATATACCTTCTCTACATCTTTACTTTCCTTAACTCTACTACTATCTTTGAAACTCATTTTAAAATTTTCTAGAGGCTAAACCTCTGCGTTTAGTGTCATTTTCCTTACTATTTCTAGCATTGCCTACTCATTTGTTTGATAAAGTGTATTCATTATCATTCTTGAGTAAGCACAATTCAAACAATAGAATACTATACTATTTAAGGAAAGCCTCTACTAAACTTTTGGACCTTACAATATAATTTTTATTAAATTTAACTTAAATAGTGTCTAAACATAAAAACCCTGAATCAGCATAACTAACCTTTTCTGGTTTTGCCCACTCATCTATATTTGACAAAGTGTATTCAATATCATTCTTAAGTAAGTTTAATTCCAATACAAGAGATTCTTGCCTAGGCTGAAAATTTAAAGAAAATAATTATTCCTAAGGTAGGGGAGGTTGGGAGCTCTACAGAATTCTATATAAATATTTCAAAAGAATTTTATGGGTATTTCAAATCAATATTTGGGATACAAGCCTTATGAAGGTCATCCATTAATGCAGCACAAAATTCGGCTTCATTTTCAGTGTACATCCGAAAAAGAGCATCGAGTTGCTGTTTTCTAAATGAAAGAGGTTTTGTCTTGCCAGAAACAAATGCTTGCCTTGCTCTTTGAACCACCTATTAACAAAAAGTATTTTAAATAAACAAAAATCAAATTATTTTAATGGCATATGAAAGAGTACAGGATGAACTAGAAAGCACTCATAGGGCATATACCTCCACCAATGTCAGAAAATGCCCTATTTTGCAATGTTAAGGAAACTTAATAAGTGATACAGAATCCATTTCAGGTTCTGGATCTACTTCAAAATCTAATCCTAATCCTTGACCCAAAGCTTACCCAAGAAATTCAACCCTCCTGTAACAAAACAATTCACACACAATGCAGCATACAATCTCAGGATCTAAATCACCTACCCAATGCTATTTTATTTAACTTGATATCCACCCAGAAATAACATCTCTTCCAGGTATGCCTGAAATACACTTGCAGTCACTATGCAAAACAAATGCTTTGCTGGACCTAGTGACACAGACATCTGGCCCATTTTGCCACCAATCAACATATTCACAATATAACCAACACAAGAACAACCGAGACAAAACTTATACATACATGGAGTGCTAGATCAAGGAAAATGTCGCCTCATAGGCAATATTTGTTGAGGCTGCCAGTGTCAAGAATATAGACATAAGACAGGGCCAATAATTAAGGACAAGAGGAGAGAAGAAAACCTCCTTCAAAAATGGTTAGACTTCTTAGGAATGTAAAAGTGACGCACATCACTACAGTGGCATTCCTAACATGGTGCAAAAGCACCTTTCATAACAAATATATGATAAATCAAATAAACTAGTAACAATAAATAAGGTAGATGTTTTACCACCCATCTGCACTTATATTTAGGCCTTTTGTTTCCCACTGGGGACCTCCAATTTACGGTAAAATCTAACCAGCAGGTCACTGCAGCATATGTTGGCCACAATAAAGTTGAACCAAATTGGCAACTCCATCCAGAGACTAACCACAACTAATAAAGACTTTACTAAAATTGGAAGCAGTATTTCCACTCAGCTTGTTCATAGCCAAATCAAACTAGTTAATTACACTGTATATCTATTTCTAATCCTCATCCTGATCATCATTTAGGGAGTAAAGTGGACAGATATTGGTACCTAGTATTATATTTTGCCACTAACCAGTGAGTAGGAAACCCTTCATGGCCCAAGGTGAGCCACCCATTTTGCATCAGCAGAAGAGTGTGGATAGGGAAATCCCTTTGCCAGGTTCTGAGGTGGAAGAGTGATATGTTGTTTGTGCAAAGGAAGGGTGATGGAATATTATAGTTGTTGCATTGCTCCCCAGGAGCACATGACATCTGCTCCTTCAGACCTTTAGGAGATTAAGGAGAAACCCTGTGCTGTAGGCCCTGTCAACATGACCAAAATTAATGTATGTGACAGTCCTGAGGGTACCAGTTTAGAGTCGAAGGAGGCTGTTGCATGCTGTGGAAATTTTATAGCCCCCCTCCACCCCATGCTAGTGGTCCATGCAACAATTATGAAATGGGAGTTCAATTGCAACATAACCTCATGCAGATTATATCCAAGTCGGGTGGTTATGCCATATCCACTTGGAAATGAAGTGACCACTCTTACAACTTTCTCTCTTGACCTACAAAAGAAAGCAGCTACAGGTGGTAACATACATGATGAGACCTATCTGAAAATATGCCTTAGACTTAATACACTGCCTGAGTGATGGTCACTCCAGGCGAGCAACAAAAAATTGGGGGGGGCCATTCTCGCTGGAAATAAAATTTAGTATTTAGGAATGTACTGTAGAAGACTAAGAGAAGTTTCATTTTGGTTCACCAATCATCCTTTACCCAGGAGGATCCCCGACTAGATAATGAAATGGACATAAAAGTCAGTATGACAGGCGCTGGTGAGCCTGAGGGCACAAGGGGCCAGTCCTCTTTGAAAAGAGGTGCCAGGTTAAGAAGGATTATTTTGACACTAAACAGCGTTCAGGCGGAAATGCAGTACTTTTATGCAATACTAACAAAAAAATATGCACAGTACAAACAAAAAAGATTGTGGCCTACTTCAATGCTAAAATTGGAGAGCAATACATTACTTGATCAGTATTTAAATTTATAACAGATGATAGAAATTAATATGGTAACATTATTATAATTCAAAAAAGAAACAAACTTTACATTATGAAATCCTTAAAAAAGAGAAGATAAACATGGATAGGAACAATTTATTAACACCCTTGTTAGAAAGCTGCAACAAAAAAATGTTCTTTTATGTTGTGCAACTTTAGTAATCCTATAGCAAAATCGGAGTCATCTATCTCTACAATTAGTAAAGATAATAAAAGAAATTTTGGTATGATGCAAAAAGAGAGGGTGACACAGAGAGAAGGAATCAAATATAATGAATATAATAGAAAATTTGGTAAAAAAATTAACAGAGAAACATAGCACTAAAACAGAAAAATAACTAGCAACAGTAAAAGCACAATTAGACAAAATTATTTTACCAGGATGTGGAGGTATTCCCTTAGAATAATAATATTTCCTCACCTCCTAAGATATTACTTCGGGAGAGAAAGCAAGCCGCTACTCCCCCCGCCCTTACAACCTCACCCTTTTTGGATTCGCTGCCAGGTTTCCGGAAATTCCCACTGAGGCATGACGTTGAAATTGGGGCTACCTCGCTGTTGTCTCAATTTTCCCTCCCCTCTCCACCTCGGGTCGGGAGATTACTTTGTAGGATTCACTGTGAACAGCTTTTATGACTCCCGCCGCTGGTCGCCCATCTGGCCCGCTGATTCTGCCTTTGACACTTCACGGCAAGGAGACGCTCGGGTTGTCACGGCCGATAACAAAGGTTACAGAAGTCTCAATCTCTCTCCCTGTTTTGGAGAACTCCGGATATATATATGCACTCGCTCCAAGACTACAGACAGATTTGGTTAGACGAGACTTCGCTGAAAGGAGCGCAATTCAACAAGCTCTCTCCCGAGAAGTTGAGTGATGGTCGCAATCCACCGAAGAGCTGGACATCATACCCATACCTTCAGGTCAGGGAGAAGAGTCTTGTGAGGCAACTTCAGACTTTCTCATCTGCCTTCGGATCAAGGATTGGAGAAGCCGTCCTCCGAAGTTCTTCTGGTGACCTCTCAAGGACAAGAGACCCGTTAGCTGACTCAAGCAGATTGTGGAGAAGTCATCTCCCCCTCCCCCCTTCAAAGTTCGTTCGGTGACTTCCTGAGGACAAGAGGCCTGCATCTCGCAAAGCACAAGTTCGAGAAAAGTAGCCCTGCCCGCTGCAGGTTTGTGGCTATCACCTGTGAGTAATCAAGATCACCAAGCCCCCAAGTTTGCTCCACCTTACTCTTGAGTTTCAAAGGAACTAAATAATTTATTACCCTCAATCTCCCATTATAACCATTCTCTAACCACGGTTATAAAATTAGTATTCGGAGCTTAAGTCAGTCTTATTTATGTACCCATATAAATATCCATATTTATAGTTGAGCCTTTTATTTAGTGTGTATTAAAAATCTATTTTTGTCATTGTGTTTGTTATATTCCTTGATCACGCAGTGGCCGCTATCTATTCAAATCGCACTCTTATAACAAGAGCAGTTGTCGCCTTGCTTGGCCTCCCTTAGAGCCTGTGTGCGCATATTCCCATACACTTGGTCATACTTTGACACAGAAACTTAGCAAATGAGAAAGTTCTACCAGTAAATAAGTATGAAATTTTGTACATACCTAAGAGCATGAAAACAGAGTAAGACATCTAATAAAGACTGAGAGAATGCCTTATCAACCTTATAACCATATTTACCATGTTTTAAAGGGTAAGGACAAACCTATAAAAAAATATTCTTCAACTATTTACCAAAAACCAGTTTTATAAATAATAATTACTGCCCTCATAGTGTCTAGAATAAACTAGAAAGTCATAAATTCCTATATTAAAAATACTAGTGAGAGCTCCATATTTTAGTTATAGAAAATAATAAAACATACCTTTCCATAATCCACTGGATCCATCTTCACTAAAAATACCTAACTTTAAAATGGTATTAAAACTGATACAGCTTGGTAGTATTATAAAAGATGTATATATTAAATGCAGTATAGATGGCAGTTAGTTATAGTTTTATATCTGAAATTAAGTTTAATTTAGATAACATTATTAAAAAAAAAGTTCCATTTACTACTAAGGGACTTGACTCTGATACTAAGGGGGTAGATTAAGGTGGAATAGTATTCAAATACCTGGCACCCCATACAACATAAAATATAAAGGATAAAAAAAAGCACTAGGGCCTATCAAAGTAATCACAGTCAGTATCGCAAAACCCATAGAGCCACCATCATGGTACAATCTGCATCCATTAGAGTGAATTAATAGCAATCAACCAGCAAGAATCATTATATTTTTATAATACAAGACCCTCAAACATGCATCTACAATATACAAAGTAATCAATCCAGAGGATTGTGTCAGATCATGCATCTACAATATAGAATTTAAACAATCCATAAGATTGTGTCAGATTATGCATCTACAATATACAATTTAAACAATCCATAAGATTGTGTCAGATTATGCATCTACAATATACAATTAAAACCATACACAGGAATGTGTCAAAAACAAAAAGCATCATCAACAAGACTCATCAAAATCCAAATCAATCATAATATACAATAAAAAAAACTGCATCCACAGGAATGAGTCCAGAATAACCCCTGCCCCATATAATCATCTAATCTGCGTTGGAAAACATTCAAGTTTGGACTGTCTACTGTCTCAGATGGCAAACTATTACAGTAATCTACCACTCTATTGGTAAAAATATATTTTCTAACATTCAATCTGCACCTATTTTTTTAATTTTTAAGTGGTGACCCTTAGTCCTATTACTACCTTCCAACTCAAATAACTTGCTAAAATCCAACTTAGCCATCCCAGAACAGATTTTAAAAAGCTCCATCATATCTCCCCTCACACATCTTCTCTCAAATGAGAACATATTTAGTGCCCTCAGTCTATCTTCATATTCAAGGTGCTTCAGGGAAGGTATTATTTTTGTTGCCCTCCTTTGTACTGACTCTAGCAGGTTGATGTTATGTCTAAAATGTGGTGACCATGCTTGTATACAGTACTCTAAATGTGGCCTTACATACGAGTTATAGAGTTTAAGGATAACCTCTTTACTCTTGTAGCTAACATTCCTTTTAATGTATCCTAGCACCCTATTTGCTCTATTTTTTTTTGCCTCAATACACTGCTTTGAAAACTTCAGTGACCTATCTACTATTACGCCTAAGTCCTTCTCATCCTTAACTGAATTTGGCCAATGCCCATCCATTTCATAGCTAAATTCCATTTATCCCTTCCCATGTTAAGAACTTTGCATTTTTTTAGGCTAAAAGTCATCTGCCACTTCTGAGCCCGGGCTAAAAACTTATTTAAGTCACTCTGCACTTTAAAGCTACCCTCAACTTCTTTGACTACAGCTGCCTATTTAGTGTCATCAGTAAAAATTGACACTTTTCTATTTACAGCCTCCCCAAGATCATTTATATAAACTATGAATAATAAAGGGTCTAGAACAGATCCTTGAGGTATGCCACTGATAATGTCCCTTCACTGTGACCTCACCCCATTCAGCACAACTCTCTGTTTCCTGTCTTTCAGTCATTCAGTTATCCAATTCAAAACTACCACATATGCCATTCATTTTTAATTTGTGATATCAAAAGCTGTGCTAAAATCTAAGTAAATTACATCAACATTCTCTCCCTTATCTAATTGTTTACTTACATAATCCATAAAATCCAGTAAATTTGTTAAACACGATCTACCTCTTCTAAACCCATGCTGAGCATCATTTAGTAACCTACCACACTCTAGATGGTCAGAAATCCCATTCTTAACTATCTTCTCAAGAATTTGACAAACAATAGAAGTTAAGCTTACAGGCCTAAAGTTATTTGGGTCCTATTTACTTCCCTTTTTAAAAATTGGCACTACATTCGCTAATTTCCAATCATTAGGTATTTCTCCAAACTCTAGTGATCTAGGATAAATCTTCTCAAGAGCTACTGAAATACTATCTACACTTCTTTGAGTAACCTAGAATAAATGTTGTCTGAGCCAGATGACTTACTAGTATTTAACTCCAATATAAGCCCTTTAATTATTTCCCTGTTCATATTAACAGTATTCAACACTACTTCCCTTGAACTAGAATTAGCATTAATTAATCTATCTTGATTCTCTTGTGTAAATACTGAAGAAAAATGATCATTAAGAACATCTACTATTTCCTCATCAGATTCTTTCAAAACCCCTTTATATCTAATAGGCCCAATTTTATCACTGTTAGATTTGCTATTACTTCTATAATAATAAAAGAATTTTCTTGGATCTTTATTATTATTTTGAGCTAAATTAATTTCTGCCACCCTTTTGCTCTTCTTAATAATCTTATTTAACTCCAGCCATAGAGGGTGCAAGCCAGCACAACTCTATGCCAGTCCCAAACCCAGATAAATGGGGAGGGTCGATATCAGAAAGGGCAATTAACTGTAAAACCAAGCTGAAAACAAGATGAGCTACAACCAAGGAGTATTAGACCATAGCAGGGTGTATCCTGTTATAAGCGACGCACAGAGGCAGCACCCGACCTCTGTGAATATGCAAGGGCTACGGCATCATGAGTGAGTGCGGCTAAAGAAGTGAGCTCGTGCTGCCTTGAGAATAGCAGCACTTCTCTTCCTCGACCTTGGCAAGTCGAGTTAATGGAGAGGAGGAAAGTGAGCATACTGTATGTACAAGAGACCAGTTGGAGAGGCAACAAGGCCAAGGAGTTGGGAGAGGGATACAAACTATACTACAGCAGTGCAACAGCAGAGGGAAGGAATGGAGTTGGAGTGGTGGTGTCGAATGATATGAAGGAACATGTGATTGAAGTAAAGAGAGGAGAAGACTGGTTGATAATGGTAAGGTTAGATTGTGGGGAAGGAATCTTAAATGTGGTCAGTGCATATGTACCGCAGACAGGATCAACACAAGGAGAAGGACGAGTTTTGGAGGAAGCTATGGGGAGCGTAGCTGCAGAAGAGAGTAGTACTTGGGACAGACCAGAATGGACTTGTGGGGGCAGACAATTAGGGATGTGAAAGGATACATGGCGGCCATGGCTTGGAAAACATGAATGCAGATGAAGAGAGGTTACTGGACTTGGCAGTCTCTTCAACTTGGCCATTGAAAACACTTTCCTTTGCAAGAAGCAAGAGCACAGAATAACATACAAGAGTGGAGGCCATACTACCTAGATAGATTATATCATGTATCGAAGATCAAATCTGGTAGAAATTAAAGACTGTAAAGTAATACCAGGGGACCATGTTGCACCACAACAATGGTTGCTTGTGATGGATATATGGTTGAGAAGACCTAGAAAAGGGAAGGGGAGCTACAAGAAGAAGATACGATGGACAGTACTGAAAGACGAAACAAAGAAGCAAGAGTTCAAGCCCAAGGTCTTAAGTAGAGTGAACACTGATGTAGTGAGAGTACAAGATTGGTGGAAAGAAAATGCACAAGTGATGAGAGAAGTAGAAAGAGAAGTGCTCAGAGAAACATCTTGGAAGCCACACATACCCAGAGAAGAATGGTGGTGGAGGGAAGATGTAAAGAGTGCCCTGGTAAGGAAAAAGGAGACAAAAAAGCAGTGGGAGAATAGCAGATCTAGGGAGGATAAAATGGAGTACAAAAATGCAAAAAAGATTGCACATAAAGCAGTAGCAGTAGCAAAGGCAAAAGATAGTCAGGAATTGTATAAAGAGTTGGAAACAACCGAAGAGGAAAAGAGGATATACAGGATAGCAAGATAAAGGAACAAGGTAACAGGATGTAAACCATGTGAAGTAGATAAAGGACGCATCTGGTATTATGTTAAGGGAAGATACGAGAGATTAAAGGAATATTTTGATGGTCTTCTGAATGAGAAGAACCCATGGGCTTACCATGATGAGGGAACACCATTTCCAGGACTGACAAGAGGTATAGAGGGAGAAGTCATGAGAGCTCATAAGAGAATGATTTTTTTTTTTTTAGGAGCCTATCTGGCAAATACCCACTTAGGCACAAGTCACCGCACTCACGACAGCCCAGCACTAGACTACTTTAAAATAAGAATATACAAAAAATAACAACAATAAAAAAGGGAAAATGGCAATGGGGAAGCAAGCTCCTGGGTCGGGGCGAGGTCCGCCCTCCCGCCCGGCGCAGGCATGTGCGACCTACAAAGAAAACAACAAAAAAGCCTAGTTAAATAAAGGGGAGAAGGCCGGCCTCTATAAGTCCACCAGTTAGTGTGCACGATTTCGTCCCGAGTACAAGGGACAGGCGGTAGCGATCCCGCCCATCCCGGTACAGGGACAGGTAACGTGCATGGAGATCGAACAGACTGGGACATTCAACAAGAATGTGCCGAACAGTATGGGGAACAACGCAGTCTTCACAGTAGGGCGCTGGCGAGCACTCATCAAATGGAGGTGCATCCCGCGAGTGTGTCCAATTTGGAGATGACAGAAAGCAACCTGAGACCTTCGCGGCATTAGTGGGTAGGTCCATGGGAACAGTTGCGGCGCTCTCATTCCCCGCAATTCCCACATGTCCAGGAACTTAGCAGAAGATAATCTCAACATCCTTCCGGCTTGCCAAAACCGTGACATCAAGGATATTACGAACCAGGGGATGCGGAGATTCCAATTTACCGAGAGCACTCAGAGCGCTTTGTGAGTCGCTATAGATCACAATCCGATCTCTCTCCCTTACAAAGTGGTGTATTGCCACCAGCTCGGCCGTGAACACAGGCACAGCGCCTCGCCTACTTCAAACAGAGGGGATACGGCCTGGAAGCCGACCCCCTTTGGGACCTGGAGCCATCAGTATACACTGCACGGTTCCAGCGTGACACAAGGTGTGTTCTAAAAAGGTCGAAAGCAATACTCCCGGCGCTATATAAGCTTTGGGAGCAGAGGCGTAGCGACAAATAGACAAAGGTGGTACCCTCCAGGGTGGCGTCCTGGGCAGAACCAGGGGCGCCGCCGGCTTGAGAGCTATACCTAGCTCTCGAAGGAGTTTCCTAGCCCTAAACCCAAAGAGCATAGGCACCGTCGAAATCAGCTGCGGATGCAGTGAGAGCTGTTGGCGACTGAGAGAGGCACCGGGCGAACGCGTACAGGTGAATAATGCACTGTGCACGGCGTAGAGCGAGTGGCATCTCCCCAAATCGACTAGTAGGCTCTCACTGGGAAAAGTGCAGAAGGCCGGTGTGGTGGATCGAGTCCACCACCTTCGTCAATATACACTCAGCTGTGGATGCATGAAACTCGCATCCGTAGTCGAGCTTCGAACAAACAAAAGAAAAAAAAAGTAAGGCAGTAGCCTTATCAGCGCCCCAAGCGCTGAACTACATGGAACGGAGAATATACATGGCGCGGGTACAAAAGATCCTAAGGCTGCGGATATGAGCCTCCCAGGTGAGGTGTCGGTCAAATACAAAACCAAGGAAACGGTGCAATTCAACCACTTCCAGGCGTACCCCATTAAGAAACAAGTCTTGGTCAGGGTGGAGCCGTGGATGGCGGCAGAAGCGCACCACCTTAATCTTGGTCAAGGAAAACCGAAACCTGTGCGCTTCGGCATAGCGAGAGACGCGGTTCAATGCCTGTTGGAGTCGACGCTCCAGAGTTGGCATCTGGGCTGGCCAAAAGAGATCAAAAGGTCGTCCACGTAGAGCGTAGCGAGAACCTCTTCCGGCAGCAAAGATGTGACACTGAGGACACTTCGCTGCGGGACACCCTCTTTCTGCTCCATTGGGCCGGAGAGGGCTCCCCCCCAACCATATGCGGAATCGACGATCTCGCAAAAATTCGGATATAAAGATTGGGAGGCATCTCCTTGCCCCTATTGTGTGGAGAGTCTCCATGATATCGTATCGCCATGAGGTATCATAGGCCTTCTCCAGATCGAAAAACACCGTGGCGTAGTGCTGTCTACGAAGTAAGGCCTCGCAGACGGCATTTTCCAGTCGGAGCAGAGCATCAGACAAAAAAAAGCGAATCTAAACTTTACCAATTTCTCCATCAACTTGCACACGCAAGAGGTTAGAATGATTGGGCGGAAACCAGCCGGAGTAGAGTGATCTCTCCTCGGTCTGCGAAAGGCGAGCATGGTAGCGATTCGGCAGAGCAGGGCAGGAAACCGGGAGGAGACCCTCCACCCAGATCCTGTTGAACAAATCTAAGAGAAAGGCCATGCCTCGCTCACCCAGGTGTCGAAGCATGGCGTACGGGACATCGTTCGGACCATGGGCAGTGTCCGCGCACGAAGCAAGAGTGGAAAGCAACTCGCTCAGAGTAAACCTGTCGTTGAAGGGTTCTCCGCCTCTGGAAGTAAAGTCCAGCCGGCAGCCTTCCACGACATCACGACGTGCATTGAATGCTGGCGGAGCAGCATCCCGGCTAGAGAATGCGGAGAAAGCGGTCGCGAAGGATTCCGCCACGGACGCGGGATCCGAGATTGCAGTCCCATTCTCCTCGAGAACGGGAGGGGGTCCTGTAAGAACTTACCCTGAATCCTTTTGACTCGGTTCCACACCTATGCTAGAGGGGTCTTCGGGCGGCGCTTATTGACATAACGCTTCTGCTTGAGGGCAGTCTCACACTCGGCTGACCACCACGGGAGTGGTCTGCATGCAAAACGGCCAGACGTTCTAGGAATAGTAGTTAGGCCCGCGGCGATGAGGTTGTCGGAGAAGAACTCAATGGCCTCATCTACCGACCTAAACTCAAGTGAGATAGAGAATTCAGTCATTTCCTGAAATGCAGACAACTGCACCAGTGCCAAGCACCACCAGGGTGGGCTCTCGGACAGCAGTGGCCCAGAAAATGATATTTGAATGGGAAAGTGATCACTACCATGGAGGTCATCGACCCTCCCCCCCCCCCAATCAAAACAGGCTGTGCATCCAGAGAGCACAAAGATAGATTGAGGCAGGAAAATGAAGTGGTTCTCGAACAGTGATGCGTAAACTCATCCACATTTAGGAGACCCATCTCAAGCCAAGGTTGGCAAAAAAAATTTGGGGGAAAAAGCCCAATAAAACCCGGGTTTTATTCTGGGGTTTTTCAAAAAAAAAACAAATGCTACAAACTTTAGAATAACATAGAAAATGAATAGCTATCTGTATTGTTATATAATATTAATAATTACTTAGTTTAATAATTATATTATAGTAAGAATAGATCACAGTAACAGATCACTGATCGAGAATTTGGGACACCCATGTCCCAGGATAGCTATAACCTGTAGAAGGAGAAATGAATTAGAAGTCAGTATCAGAGAAATAACCTTAATTTGATACATATTTGTTTAAATTATAAATATGAATATGTAGCATTCATTTCTTGAAAAAAAAGTAATTTTGAAAAAACCTGGATTTTATTCTAGGTTTTTTCAAAAAACAAATGCTACAAGTACTAGAATAACATAGAAAAAGAATAGCCATCTTTATTTTTATATAATATTAATAATTACTTAGTCTAATAATAATATTATAGTAAGAACAGATCACTGTAACCGATCAATGATCGAGAATTATGGGTACCCATGATAGCCATAACCTGTAGAAGGAGAGATGAATTATTATGAGTCACTATCAGACAAATAACCTTAATTGGATACATATTTGTTGAAATTATAAACATAAATATGAATTTTGAATAAAATAATGATAAGTAGCATTCATTTCTTGAAAAAAAAAAGTAATTTTGAAAAAAATACAGGTTTATTTAAAATTTCACTTGAAAAAAACAAAAAAAACGGGAATAAAACCAGGGTGTTTTGATTTGCCCACCCTGTATCAAGCTCGTCAATCAGGTTCGGGATTGATAGAGCAGTCTCCCCAGAGGGTGTGTCTACCGTTTAGATCTACAAGCGTGAGAAAGGGCCTCGGCAACTGTGTCACGACGCTGTGGAAGTCGCCAGCGTCGAAGTCGGCTGACGGTGGAATGTAGCGGGAAATAACAGTATACCTCCCATCAAGGTGCAGCTGCATAGCTACTGCCTGAAAGGAGGTATCTAAAGCGAAGAGAAGAACGGAGACATCATGCCGGGTGTAAATCGCACATCCTCCCGCCGAACCCCCATCCTGTGGTGGTGGGGTGGCAAAATCATTATACCCCGGGAGGGTGGGCAGGGGGCATGCGCACAGCATAGTCTCCTACAAAAAGATAGCAACTCAGAACGGGAGGAGACGAGCCTCCGCAGCTACTCTCAGCTGGCCCGGAGTCTGCGGCAATTCCATTGAAGGAATATGCCATCCCGGCCTAGCTTGGAGGAGATGTGGGGACCCTCTTTGAACAGAAGACCCTCACGGTAATGGCCGTACGCTTCCCGGAGGCAAAACTCCGTACGCTTCCCGGAGGCCTAACTCCGGGCGCTGTTGGCCGGACAATGCACTGTCGCCTTCGAGGACTTATTGGGGGAGGTTAGGCTTGCCATGCAGGTCTTTTCCTCCTTCCGCCTCGAAACCTTAGGCGGGCGAGGATCCACAGTCTCCGAGCTACCCAGCCCAACACTGGGCGTGGGCTAAGGAGCCAAAGCTCCTTTGTTGCTGTCCTCTTTTCGGGGGGCAGCTTTAGGAACCCTGGAAGATGGCCTGGCGACCAACTTCAGGGGTGTTGCCTCCTGTGAGTCTAACGAGTCACGCAGGGGGAAGGGGGAGGAGCCCTGGTTTTAGCCGGGGCTGGGTGTGGACCCTTTGTGCCGCCAGCTTTACCAGGGGAGCCCCTGGGGTGGGTAGAACCCGCAGAAGGGTTGCGAATGGGCGCGGAAACGACCGTACACGTAGGCCTGGATGGGGCAGGAGCAGAGGGTGTCTTTTTCAAGATTGAGGCATAGGACTTCCCGGGTAGCACCGGGCGCAGCAGGACCAATCCTTAGCCTCGCGAAATCAGAAAAGATCCTGAGCCTGAACGGCCAGGATTTTCTTCACAAGGAGATACGCACCACATTACTTGGAAGAAGCGGGGTGCGGCTCTCCGCAATTGACACACTTAGCCACACACGATTTGGACTTATCGTGCGCGGCCTTGAAGCACGTCGACAAGAGCGATTAGTATGGCCGAAGCGGTGGCAGTAATAGAACCTCCGCGGCAGTGGCGCGAATGCCTTCACGCACCGACTCAGGGAGCTTGTCATATTCGAACGTGACGAAGAGTGTAGGGGTGGGTCTCGAGGCCCCTCAAGTGTCCGAAGAGCACAAATCATGGCCGCCTCCGAGGGATTCGACGCATTCGCCAAAAGGGTGCCGTCCAAAAAAACGGGTCACCTCGGCTCTTTACCAATCACACTAGCTAAAGCTCTCCTCTGCCATGAGTGGAGCAAATAACCAAGAAGTGTTTGAAGCCAGCGGGCTCGAAAACGCCAGGTAGTCTCTGAATGTAGGGCTCTGATGTAATCGAGGCTCTGCTCTGCGCACTAGCAGGGACTCTGCACCGGGGAAGGCGGGGTATATGTGCCGATCTTGGCTTGGTCGCTTACCGAAGTGTCAGCAGACTCATCCATCCCCACAACCCCCACGGATGGAGAGGAGCCCGGAGTCTTTTTAATCTTTCTCCAAAGGGAAGGGGGATGTACAAGAGTACGAAAATTATTGTGGGATTAAACTGCTATCTCACACAATGAAAGTCTGGGAGAGGATTTTGGATGAAAGATTACGACTTGAGGTGGAGGTGTCCAACTGTTAATTTGGCTTCATGCCTGGAAGAGGAACAACAAGCTCAGTGTTTATATTGAGGCAAATGGCAGAAAAGTACAGGGAGAAACAGAAGGAATTACATATGTTTTTTTATAGATCTGGAGAAAGCGTATGACAGAATACCAAGAAAAGAACTATGGATATGCTTGAGAGAAAGAAAAGTGCCAGAAAAATATGTAAGCTTGGTGAAAGAAATGTACAAAAGCATAAAAACACGGGTAAGGAGTGGAGCAGGCGAGCAGGAGAGTTTGGGAGTGGAGGTGAGGTTGCATCAGAGCTCTGCATTAAGCCCCTTCCTCTGTAACAGTCTTTGACGTGTTAACTGAGAATGTGCGAGTGGGGATACTCTGGGACATGATGTATGCAGATGATGTGGTTTTAGCCAGTGAGTCTAAAAGAAGAGGTAAAGCAAAGGCTGGAGGAGTGGAGACTAGTACTGGAAAACAGAGGGATGAAGATAATTAGAACAAAGACAGAATATATGAAGTGTACAGAAGAAGAGCAGGACAGAGGTGAAAGCATCAGGTTAGATGGTATGGAGATAAAGGAAGTAGATGCCTTCAAGTATTTGGGATCTACCATGTCAGCAGATGGAAATGAAGATAAGGAAGTAACCAGAAGGATCCAAGCGGGATAGAAGAGTTAGAGGGATGTATCAGGGGTTCTGTGTGACAGGAAAATGACAGTGAAATTAAAAGGAAAAGTATACAAAACTGTTGTAAGATCAACTATAACGTATGGAGCAGAGGCATTACCTGTAAAGAAGAGTAATGAGAAGAGGATGGGAGTAGCAGAAATGAGGATGCTGCGATGGATGTGTGGCGTGATGAGGGAGGACAGAATCACAAATACAAGGATCACAGGAACAACAAAGGTGGCAGTGATTTCAAAGAAGACACAGGAAGCAAGACTTAGATGGTATGAACACGTAATGAGGAGGGATGGATGGAGAGAAGAGCTTTGGAGATGGAAGTACAGGGAAGGAGGAGGAAAGGAAGACCCAAGATTAGATGGAGAGACTGCATACAAGTTGACATGAGGGAGGATGGACTGGAGACCAACATGGCAGGAGACAAAAACAGGTAGAAGCAGCTCATCAAAAACAGCGACCCTGTATAAAGATGGGCTAATAAGCTGACGACTAAGAAGAAGCTCATTTCTGGTCAACCTATAATGATTTAAATTCTCAAAAGTAATTTCTCTCTTTAATCTCTGGAATGCGCTTTTCTTCTCAAGAATTTTCCTAGCTATCTCCTGAATCCACCACAATGGCTTTCTACATTTCTTCCTAATAGCCTTCATTGGAATGTACTGTTCCTGGACTGTTTAATATACTCTTAAAAGTGTCCCACATCTCATAAGTATTCTTCCCCCTGAATTCTATATCACACGTAATCTAATTTAGCTAAAAGTTGCATAATTTATCGTAATTGCCCAAATAAAAATTTGGAGCTTTTGTGGAGTTTGTTGATGTTCTACCTTTCACTATTCCCAAGTTAAAATGAACCATCTGATGATCACTATTTCCCAATGCTTCCCCAACAGTCAATTCTTGAACCAAGTGATCATCATTTGAAAGAACCAGATCTAATGTATTGGCAACCATTGTTGGCTTATTAAGTGAGTATCAATATTCCTAGTGGGGTGCTCAGCTCAGCAGGCCAAAAAAAAACTTTACAGAAAAGTTACATAAATGCTTTTGCAGAGTAAAAATCACTTCAATCATAAATTTTGTAATGAAATAGGCAGAATAGAAACACAGAAGGAAATCCTGCTTCTCAGGCTAGGGTGGACTGAGGGCAGGTTTTGCCACAAGCAAATTTTAAAAAGAACCAAAATTTGGAGTTAAAAGGTACCAGAAAGAACCAAATCTAAATTTTACGAGGGATAATACAAGAATTCTCAAGAATTCGTCTTAAATTAGTGTAATAGAACCATTTATGTTTTAAATAACAAGACTCTCATACTTAATAATAATTTAATTAAATGAATACATGATAAAATTTGCTTGATTTGGTTCTTTTTGTAGTAATTTGGTGCTTTTGCTATTTGAGACAGCCCTAAAAGATCCAAATGTGCTACTTTAGTACAAGTTGTGGCAACCCTGAGTCTGAGGTTACATGGAAGGACAGCGGTGGTGTACTTACTTTTGTTACTTTTGTAGATTCTGCCTGTTAGTGGCATAGTTGAGGTGGTCCTCCACTTCAGTGTTCCTGATCCATCTTGTGGGTTACTTTAGTACCAGTTGTGGCAACCCTGAATCTGATCGTACATGGAAGGACAGCGGCGATGTACTTACTTTTGTAGATTCTGCCTGTTAGTAGCATAGCTGAGGTGGACCTCCACTTCGGTGCTCCTGATCGCTCTTGTGGGTTACTTCGGGGAGGGTACATTGTTATTCTGAACTGTGTAACCTAGTGTTGGTGGTTGGTCAGGTATGCTGCTTAGCCACTTGTTCTGGTTCCTCTTGAATGTTTCTGGAGTCACTCCAGTGAGGTCCCAGATGTTCTTTGGTATGCAGTTGAACAGTCGGGTTCCATTGAATGAGGAGTTGTGTGTCAGGGTCCTGATTTTTTGTCATAGTCTTCCTCTCCTCGGTTGCCTGTTCACCTGGATCCCTACATTTGGTACCCGACCCTCCAGTATTTTCCATATATAATTATTATGTATCTCTCTCATCTTCTTTGCAAAGAGTACATCTTTGCAAAGATGAATGTTCTTTGTGTCGCTTCTATGGCTATTATGTCCCATGATTTTAAATGGGCACCACAGTTGGCAGTAGTATTCCATTCTGGGTAGCACTAGGGATTTACAAAATGTGGTCATGCATCCATTTTCTCTGGTTTTAAAGGTTCGTAGGATCCAGCCACTTAATTTGCGGGCCATCTCAGATGTCTTAACCATATGATGGGTGAAGGTCCTGTCTTGGCTCATTCAAACTCCCTGGTCTTTGACATGTTCACTGGCTGCAATTTCTTGGTTTTTACACTGGTATATTGCCAGGGATAATATGTCCTCTTTGTTGTGGACCTCAGTAACTCAAATTTCTCATTATTTAGGGACATATTATTCTCCTCTGCCCAAGTTAGCACCCTGTTCAGATCTTGTTGGAGCAGTACTGTACATATGCTTTCACAATCTTTCTGCTGATCCTCGTGTCGTCTGCAAAGGATGATGCATCAGAGTTTAGTAGTGTGGCATCAATGTCCCTGATATATATGATAAAGAAGAGGGGCTGAGTACTGAGCCCTGGGGCACGCTACTCTTGACTTCACTCAGGTCTGAGAGTTCTGGATCCTTTCTGTTAGGAAGCTATGAAGCCATCTTCCTAGGAGTCTTGTGATGCCCAGACCTCTGAGTTTATGCGGGAGGATGCCATGATCTACCTTGTCAAAATCCAAGTATATGACATCTGTGTTCATGCCTTCCTGGATGTCTTTCATTATTCTCTCCTGGTGTTGTAGAAGCTGTGATAGACAAGAGCGGCCTTGTCTGAATCCGTGTTGACTCATTTAGGGCTTCTTTCTGCTCCAGGAGAGAGATGATTTTTGTTTGGCCACCTTTTCAAGGATTTTTATAATGCAAGATGTCAGGACTACTGGTCTGTATTTGCTTGCTTGACCTCTGCTGCCCCCTCCTTATAGATAGGTGTGATGATGCCCATCTTGAATGCTTCGGGTATTGTACCTTCTGTAAAAGATTTTGACCACAGTATCTGCAGAGGCATGGCTAGCTCTTGTTTACACTGTTTTAGTAGTTTGGCATGAAAGACATCTGGGCCAGCAGCAGAGTTTGCATCATGTCTACAGCAGTTTTTATGCCTTCCTCCGTTATGGTGATATTTGCCAGTCGATGACCCAAGTTTGTGGCATCCTCAACTTGTGGAAAGTAGTTAGGTGAGCTCATATCTACTTTTGGAGTGCTGAATACACTTTCATATTGCTCTTTCAGTATGTCTACCATTTCTTTGCAGTTGTCTGTCATTTCCCCATTGGCCTTTACTAAGGGACCCACAACTGATATGTTTTTAAGCTTTTTGTTAGCAAAGTCAAAGAAAAATTTTGAGTTATCTTTTATATTGCTGATTGCTTGTAGTTCTTCTCTTCTCTGTTGTTCCTCATGTGATGCTTGTAAGCTTCTTTCAATATGAGTTACTTTTCTGTCAGTTTAGCTTATAGCGGGGGATAGCTGGTTTTCCCCGAGTCTTGTTTGAAGGGAGTTTCTCTTCATCAGAATTTTTCTGTCCCTAGGAGTTTGGCATTTATTTTTGTTTTTCTGTGCTCTTAGGAACATACTTGATACAGGTTTCCTGGCATCTGTTTATTAGTGTATTGAGCATGTTGTTTACATTTTAACCCTGTAGTGTGGTGTGCCAGTCTCTCTTGGTAGCTTCCCAGTTTATATCTGTACTTTAGAAATTAAGATCGTTTAGGGTATCCTAATGCTTGTAGTTTTTTGTGGCTCACTGCTGCTGGTGCCAAAGCTGTATTGAGGTTTGCTGTCACCTTGATCAGTTTATGGTCTGACATTATTGTTGTGTTGTATTCAAGGGAGCGCACCAGATTGTTACATGCTGTGTGAGGTAGTGGTCTTCTACCATATGTAATAGTTCTGTGGCTTGGCTCTTGTCCTCCAGTGTACCACCACTAAACCTCATTGATTGCCAGTTGATCATGGGGAAGTTGAAGTCCCCTCTGATGATTATTTCAGTGTCTGGCATAGGTATGTTGGTTAAGAGCTCCTTATTTTGTCATGGGCTTCCTTGAATTTTTCATGGGTTGTATTTGGCGGTATGTAGATGGAGATTAACAGCAAATTCAGTTTCCTGATAAAGACACCTAGTAGCTCAGTTGTTCCATTTGAGAATGATAGTACTTCCTCAGTAGTTGCTGCGATGTCCTCCCTTATGTAGATCACCATACCCCCGTGGGTGTGTCCTATTCTATCTGCTCAGATAGTGTAGTTTTTCATGTTCACTTCTGCATTAAGGTGGTCAATGCTGAGGTGGGTTTCCGTTAAGACAAGGAATAATCAATTTTACTGTTGTGCTAATTCCTCAAGTATTGGGATCTTTATGTGATTAGATTTCAGATAAAGACCCCTAATATTACCCGAGGAAAAGTTTCTTAATGGTAGCAAGGCCTGATTTGGCTGTATCCTCCTCTCTGTCTCATTTTGAGTATGTCCATCAATTGTTTTATGTTTCTCTGCTGTTGCTCTTCAATTTCTAGTAGTTTGTTTGTTCATCATTTCTAAAATATGGCTGCTTTGTGATTGGATATTTTGTACTTGCCCTGTGGCCACCTGTGTGGGCTGGCGAGTGACTGTTGTCTCTGGCTGGTGTTGGATTTGGTTTGGCCCCCCTGGGGTTTATTTGTTTGAGTAGCATTCTCAGCAACATTTCTTTTGGTTCCCTTTACATGTGGGTACTTGCAATTTTGGTCTGTACACTTTGTTGACCTTATAGAGTACCTGCACATTGTTGGATGGAAGTACTGGCATCTCTATCCCTGTCAGCAACCAAGGCCTTCATTTAGACCATGGTTGAGCAGTCTCCAGCATGCTTTTGGGGTGGTCCTTGTTACAACCATCACCTTTGATACCAAATGGGCAACTGTTCCTCTTGTATTTTTCACATATTTTCTTCCTCTGTGGTATTTTTGATTGTGTCCTGTCCTTTTGTGGTTCTCTCAGTTCCCTTGCTTGAGTTGTCTGCTCTTCTTGATAGTTATTTGGTATTAGAGACAGATCTATGTCCTCTGGGGTGTTTCCAATTTGTGTTCCAATGGTACTATCATTAGTTCTAGGTCCAGGTCCATATATCACGTCTGGAGTTAATACAATCCCATCATCCCTGGCAGTTTGACACCCTTCACTGATGTCACTAGGCATGGAATTGCCAATTGCCATGGCAGTTTCCCTCTTCCCTGCTCGTTTCAATTGGTGTTATCTCTGTGAGTTGTTGCCTGACTAGATGTTTGTCTTTCCACAGCTTCACTGGCCTGTGTGGCCCAGGTAGAGTCACAAAACTTATCGAAGCTGCACTTTTCGAAGGTGAATTTGCGATGTGGATGGGTGAAACACAGTAGTTGGTATAGTGGTAGAGTGCTGCATAAATAATGGATCCATTTTGGGCATCCATCACACTGTATAGTAAAATGCATTTCATCTCTGAGTCCACAACTGCTGCAGCGGATGTCTGTTACATTTGTTGACGCCACAATTTTAACAGTGACAGGTCTAAAAGATTCTAGTTTGTAAAGATAATTTAGCAAGGAAATATTTTGTTCTAAAAAAAATTAAGCAAATATTATAGCACTATTACACCAGTATAGCCTTTGGATCGGCACTGATTGAGTTTGTTTCTATTGACAAGCCGATGGGTAAATTTTCCCACCAAAAGCATTCTAGGGTTTACCAGGTCCACCTCAGCAAGAGTAGTCTAAGAGGTGGTCGGTTTAGGATCTGGGCAATAAGTCTAGGCTGGCTCATATGGTGCCCCCCTACTTGCATTACTAATGGGTCAATCTTAGCCTTAAAACTATTCATTGATGTTGGCAAGTTATTCCACTTGTTAATAATTCTGTTCAAAAAGAAATACTTTGTACATTCAGTTGTGGTCGTTGCTTGAAAATCTTATATTGATGTCCTCTGCTTTTCCTTTGATTCATCAGGAAAAATTCCTCCACCTTTAATCCCTCCAGTCCATTCACTATCTTAAACACTTCCAACCTCGTATTTATTAACACCACTGACACACCATGACTAAGGTTTTGATTGAAAAACTAAAACAAATCATTGTCTAAGCCTTTTCCTAAGCAAATTTTACCTGTAGACTTACTGAAATTAAGGTTTTAACATTTCTGTCCAAGCTTCCTTCTCATTGTTTTATAAGCATAATGCTCTTTAATAAGGATAACAGTTTATGATGCTTGCAACCCTACAGGATCATTTACAGCTGTAATGCTCTTAAGCAGTACGGTCATTCGGGCAATCAAAATTCCCTAGTTAGTGAACAAATTTTCCGTCGCAGTAGGGGAATAATTCAATCTGTCAATTATTATTAGAAATATACAAAAAATACGGATATATGTATATAAGCTGTATTTTATGCTTGTTAAATAATTTTGAGGAAAATAAAACAATTATTATACTTAGAAAAGGAGAAGAAGCGAAGTAAGGCGAACGAAGAGAACTCGGAAAGTGATTACTAGAATGAAGGACTCAAAACTTGAATTACGGTAAACCAAAACTCGCACCAAAGGTCCCAACGCTGCCAGGCAAAATGTACAGTAGATCTTTTTCCTTATAAGCAATTACATTGTCATCTAAAACATACGTACCTAAATCGAGAAGTAAATAATGGCCAGTGAACATTTTCAAAAACTATTGTTGAGCGTATATTAATTGATACAGAGTTTGACCCAGGATGACGGAGGTAATGGGCATAATTTTTTATAGATAAATAAAAGGAGGTGCACATGAAATTATGAATTAACTAACACTCATTTTCCTTTATTTTCCTTACTATGTTTTTTTTAAAATCACTAAGGTAATGAGCGAACAATCCGTTACCAAGCAAGATTCTGACAAAACAAACCCGATTTGACAGGGCTGCTGCGAAAACGTCTGTTATTTCCGCAAACTGTTATTGGTTAATGGCATGACTTTACAAATACATGACATTCACAAAATTGCTTCAATGCTTCACCTTTTCTACATTTTACATCACAATGCCAGTCGCACAGGACATTGCTCTTCAATTTAGTCATACAGTAGTTATCTAATCTCATGAAAATAGAGTTCATTCAAGACAAAGAAACTCCTTTCTCGGCGGTTTATAATATTTTTCGTGTGTTGTAAACTCATTTTGCCAACCCTGAAATTCTAATGTGCGTCTCTGTGTGTGATAACATCTTGGGAGAATTTCGTGCGGTTTTCTCTTATGTTCATCTGTTCCTCGAACATCCATTGTTTCCAAAAGTTTTGAAATCGAATATTGCACTCTGACTAAGCACAATGACAAGAAGTATAATTCTATAGAACAGAAGAGCTGACTGAAGTTGGTATATTACAAAAATTAATGCTTAATGGAAAATATATAATTGCAGATCAATCTAGCGATACAAATTGCCGAAATGTATTTAGTAATAAATTTCAGGGTTAAATGTTTCCTTTATTTATGAAATTAACTAAACTGATTGGGAATATTGCAATAACTCAGGACAAATATTTATGGTGATCTCTATGCCCTTAATGGTACATTTTGTTTGAATTTTAAGCGAAAACTAACGAGGGGAGTTTCGCACAGAAAATTTGGAAGCAGAGATCTGTTTAGTTCGTGGGGAAGATTCCGGACTACATGGAAATATGTGGAAGATATATAGCCGCATATCTTCGTATAGGCAATATGGGGCCACGTGGAAATACGTCTTGGGGTGTTGAGGTCGGGAGGTATAGATTATTCTTGAGATGAAGATTGGTTTCCACGCCCTCCCTCCCCCTTTGTGGCAATAGTAATAGAAGAGAAAGATGAGGCAGTAGAAAAGTAATAATGTTAGGATTAAATCAGGTTCTTTAAATAACCCCTCCCCTTTTGAGCCGAGGGAGGGGATGGCCTTCTCCCAACCTAGGAGACAGGGGTGACTGAATGAAAACAGATTAGCGACTAGCCTGCAAAATTAGTAGCCGGCCAAGTAAATTAGCTGAGAAGAGGGTTATAAAGAAAGTGGCGAAAACGGGGGTAACATTAAGATATGTAGAAGGAAAAAAGCGCAGGTAGTTCGAATCAAGTGTTTGACTACCAGGCGCACTGAGGTCGGAACGGCGTCTCGCTCCTTCAGGTTCAGTGTAGCTTTGTTTCCTTTAGAAATTAAAAACAAATTCAATCACAGGAGGTCCTCATTTCTCATCTGTCCACCCAACTATTCAATAAGAGACTACTTTTTCAAATATGCTTTACATCTACGAAAAGCGGCAGTTAACGCCTCAAAAGCAAAGGAAATTCTCCAGTTCGGTGAGGAAGTTAATACGTTTTTCTCGATTAAAAAAAAATGTTAATGGAACTTCCTCCCTAAATGGGATAATCGAACACCGGATGGGATAATTCCACGTTCGAAAAAACATGTGTACAAAAATTTATCTGTGTAAGGATGATTGGAAATCGAGGCCAAGGGAAGAATTAGAAAAATGTTACGAAAGTATTCCTAGTTTTATTTATTAAGATGCTCGAAAAGGAATAGGTTACATAGATTTGGCATGATCACCTCTCGGGGAATGAAGATATTCAGGAAGACGTTCATTAGCTGTGTATGTGTGTGTGTGTGTTTCCCATTAATTTGAAATAAGAAACAAAACAAACAAGAGCATTTGCACAAAGAAGTGTGCAACGAGAGGTTGGTGAAGAAAGTGGTAGTTGTAAAGATATGAGTGGTAAAGTGGTTAAAAATGTGTCTAAGATATCTACTACTGGTCATAAATAATAATACCCTCAACAAAGTTATAAATAAATCACAAATTAACACTGGGAAAGGAAACTAAGTGAAACAGTAAAGTTATTAGATATCATCGCCAATTCAAACATGAACATAACAAACTAGAAACCACTCTGAGAGCGAATACCTCCGTCAAATGTCAGAAAATCCAGATCTAGATCCTCTCCAATATCACTGGTTCACCCCCCCAAAAAAATTTGCTTTGAGGCAAAGATGTGAATAGGTGTTTTTTACTAATTTTGTTGTGAATTCAAATTTCTGAACAGTTTTTCTCTATCACCTCTAGTTTTTTGGCCTTCACATACCCCATTTTTATTATACTGCATATAAATTCAAAATATAATGTGTTTATTTGATCTGTTACAAAGGTATATTAGAGAAAAAACAGCATAGATACAGAACATTAATGGAACTAAATTACTTGGATAATATTTTTTTTAGAGTTTTTACGCACAGTCCTTATTTTGGTTGTGTACTGAAGAAAGAAGGAGAAGAGGCTAAGCTGGAGCCGGACGGGGCGCTGAGTCCCGTCAGCACGGTGGCCAGGAAGGCAAATCGCCACGCCCCTTACGGGGGGTGGATAATAAAATACACACAAGTCATAGTACATCAGACAGTTAGAAGTGAGTTAATTTGGACGATCTTGTGTACTTTGCCTCCGGGATGTCACGCAAGAGCATCCAGCAGAAGTTCCCCATCATACTGGGGTTCAACTTGCCTTGGTAGTTGCTCTCCATCTTAGAAATGTCTTGGTGGAATCTTTTTTCATGCTCATCTCTCACTGCCCCTAGGTTAGGAGGGAAGAAGTTGATGTTGGAGTGGAGAAAGTGAATTCTGAGTAACATTCGTCATCCCATATCTTCCTAAGACTGTAACAACTTATCGATACACTCTTGGTAATCTAGTACCCGTTTGTTACCAAGGAAGCCATATCAAACTGACTTAAATCCTTCCCATGCTTTCAGTTCCTTTAAGGTAAGAAGTTCCTCAAATTCATTATCCTTCAGCACCTCTCGGATCTGAGGTCGGACGAAGATGCCCTCCTTGAGCTTAAGAGAACTCACAGCTGGGAATAGAGTACACAAGTGTTGGAAGGCAGCGCCACTTTTGTCCATGGCCTTCCCGAAATTCTTCATTAGCCCAAGCTTGATATGAAGAGGAGGAAGAAGCACCTTGTTCATGTCCACCAGAGGATGTTCTTGAACACTGCGTTCACCAGGCACGAAAGTGCTCCTAGACCCCTAGTCCTTCTGCTTATAGTGCTTGGGCACAGCCCGACTGTCCCAGAGACAGAGAAAGCAACAATACTTTGTGAAGCCCGCTTGCATACCATAAGGAGCTCAATGACCTTGAGGTCCCCGCAGAGACTCCACTGGTACTGATTGTACTTGACAGCTTCCAAAAGGAGCTCCATATTGCCATACGACTTCTTTAGATGAACTGAGTGGGCAATGGGAATGCTGGGGTATTTATTCCCATTGTGCAGGAGCACAGGCTTCAGACTTAGCTTGGAAGAGTCTGCGAAAAGACGCCAATCTAAAGGATTGTGTGGGAAACCAAGGAAAGTGAACAAGCCAGAGACATTCTTTGCAGTAGCACAACCTGGTTTCCATTTTAAAGAATGAAGTAAATTCCTTGTTCCGTGTCCTGAAACTGTTGATTCTTACATCTGCCTTGACCAGGTTCCACTGCTTAAGCCGGGATGCCAGGAGCTCTGCCTGCTGCCTAGATAGATACAAATCACGGGCAAGGTCATTCAGTTCTTCCTGCGTGACCCAGTGGGGCTCATTGCTAATTGCTCCTGAATTAACAGAGACATTGCCTTCAGAAGAGATCGAATTAGAAGAATATTCCCCCGAAGGCATTTCTTCATCTGATGAAGGAAGATCTTTATTTGCTGGGAGTGTAGGGACAAGAAGATCATCTGAGTGGGGAACAGGTCTCATAGCTGAGGGAAGGTTGGGATATTTTATCTTTTTTCTAGAAGAAGCATTGAATCCATTTATATTTGTCAGACAAATATAACAATCATCTGCATGGCTTTTTGGCTCTAACCAGACCATCCGGACAGCAAAGTTGAAGGCTGTTTCCTTGCCATTAAACCATGCAGTTAGCCCATTGTAACATGATTTACAACAGATGTGTGGGGCCTAGGATTTGTCTGATCTCCAATTTTACAGTCAAAATAATGAGAGTAAGCAATTCTCAGGAGGGAAGAAATTGTTCGGCGTCGTGCAACTGTCGTGAAATCCCCACACACGTAACAGAATGAATTTTCCTTGTTGATGCATCCTCGGTGTTTTGAAGTGCCTGAAGCCATTTTAGATATATGTATCACAACTCAAAAAATCTGGAAAACAAAATAAACATTAATCATATATATGGTTACAAAATGCATATGGTTGGAAAATCATAATATAGACGTGTCCAACATATAAAATGGTTGTGTAACATGATTGTTGAGCAGCCCTAACCTCACAATCTAAGCATAGGACATTTAATTTTTTTTAAACCTTTTTTTTTATTCCAAATAATGTTATAAAAGGTTTTAAAACATTAAAGTTTAATTAGAGGAGAGTTGAAAATTTGGGCAGCCCGTTTGCTTGAATTTAGCCATGTAGATTTATTATATTGAGTAGAAAGCATAAATATAGTTTGTACAAGATATATATTTTCTAATATACCTGAGAACTAATTAAACAATTAGCTTTCAAAAGAATAATAAAACAAATGCTAACCTTTCAGGGTCTGTTCACTTCACTGGTTATCAAAGACAACTGAGGAGTAATATAGAGTTACCAGATATTCAATAATATGCTAATACATTAGAACTACCATTGAGATAAAAATATACACTAATTTAAGAAGAATTCCACCCACAGGTATTTTTAAAAAACTTCTAGGATGTATTGTCCCATTGGTAGCGTAAGGGTTTTAAAGAACACAATTCCTAAAATTTCTAATGCATGTATACCTCAAAAACCACAGGTGATGAGTAAAAACCGGTTTCGTATCTGAAATCAGCTCCCCCAAATTTGGCTACAACAACTATTTTTGTGCTTGCCTCAATTGCTCCGTAAACCAGTGCATTTTATTGAACTCTTTCATGATCCAAGACCCACCTCTCTGAATAAAATAATGAAAATCGGTCAATAATTTTGGAGATATTTTGCACAAAATCAAACAGATCTAGACAGGGATCTCATTACCGGATATTGCAAAAGTCACGTTACACTGGTTACGACGTTCTCAACAAAGAACACAATGATAGTTTTGATGCAGCTAGATACGTTTTTATTATTTTAACATATAAATAGGTGCTTGAATCAATGTGGCCGCCCTCGGCGGCGAGCACGCGATCCAGGCGATACCTAAAGGACGCGCATAGGTTGCCGACGGAGTCCTCCATCATGCTGGCTTACCCGCGGTTAACGGAGGACTTCAGCTCATCGACGTTGCTGTGGTGGACCTTGCAGGCCTTGGCCTCGACATACGCCCACACGCTATATTCGAGGGAGAGTAAGGGCAGGCGAATGAAGCGGACAAAATTCCTTCGAGCTGAAATTCATGTTCGACCCCAACACTGAGGAGAGGTTGGGATATTTTATCTTTTTTCTAGAAGAAGCATTGAATCCATTTATATTTGTCAGACAAATATAACAATCATCTGCATGGCTTTTTGGCTCTAACCAGACCATCCGGACAGCAAAGTTGAAGGCTGTTTCCTTGCCATTAAACCATGCAGTTAGCCCATTGTAACATGATTTACAACAGATGTGTGGGGCCTAGGATTTGTCTGATCTCCAATTTTACAGTCAAAATAATGAGAGTAAGCAATTCTCAGGAGGGAAGAAATTGTTCGGCGTCGTGCAACTGTCGTGAAATCCCCACACACGTAACAGAATGAATTTTCCTTGTTGATGCATCCTCGGTGTTTTGAAGTGCCTGAAGCCATTTTAGATATATGTATCACAACTCAAAAAATCTGGAAAACAAAATAATCATTAATCATATATATGGTTACAAAATGCATATGGTTGGAAAATCATAATATAGACGTGTCCAACATATAAAATGGTTGTGTAACATGATTGTTGAGCAGCCCTAACCTCACAATCTAAGCATAGGACATTTAATTTTTTTTAAACCTTTTTTTTTATTCCAAATAATGTTATAAAAGGTTTTAAAACATTAAAGTTTAATTAGAGGAGAGTTGAAAATTTGGGCAGCCCGTTTGCTTGAATTTAGCCCTGTAGATATATTATATTGAGTAGAAAGCATAAATATAGTTTGTGCAAGATATATATTTTCTAATATACCTGAGAACTAATTAAACAATTAGCTTTCAAAAGAATAATAAAACAAATGCTAACCTTTCAGGGTCTGTTCACTTCACTGGTTATCAAAGACAACTGAGGAGTAATATAGAGTTGCCAGATATTCAATAATATGCTAATACATTAGAACTACCATTGAGATAAAAATATACACTAATTTAAGAAGAATTCCACCCACAGGTATTTTAAAAAAACTTCTAGGATGTATTGTCCCATTGGTAGCGTAAGGGTTTTAAAGAACACAATTCCTAAAATTTCTAATGCATGTATACCTCAAAAACCACAGGTGATGAGTAAAAACCGGTTTCGTATCTGAAATCAGCTCCCCCAAATTTGGCTACAACAACTATTTTTGTGCTTGCCTCAATTGCTCCGTAAACCAGTGCATTTTATTGAACTCTTTCATGATCCAAGACCCACCTCTCTGAATAAAATAATGAGAATCGGTCAATAATTTTGGAGATATTTTGCACAAAATCAAACAGATCTAGACAGGGATATCATTACCGGATATTGCAAAAGTCCTGTTACACTGGTTACGACGTTCACAACAAAGAACACAATGATAGTTTTGATGCAGCTAGATACGTTTTTATTATTTTAACATATAAATAGGTGCTTGAATCAATGTGGCCGCCCTCGGCGGCGAGCACGCGATCCAGGCGATACCTAAAGGACGCGCATAGGTTGCCGACGGAGTCCTCCATCATGCTGGCTTACCCGCGGTTGACGGAGGACTTCAGCTCATCGATGTTGCTGTGGTGGACCTTGCAGGCCTTGGCCTCGACATACGCCCACACGCTATATTCGAGGGAGAGTAAGGGCAGGCGAATGAAGCGGACAAAATTCCTTCGAGCTGAAATTCATGTTCGACCCCAACACTCTTGCACGATCTAAGCCAGAGTACCGTCCTGCTGCAAGGCTTACTCCCCCTCTTCATGATCTTTCTTTCCCAGGGCAGGACTTTAATGGCCAAAATGTCCCTCTAATCGGCCGCGGTGAGCCTGTAACCTGCCGCGAACCACAAGTGCGACATCTTCTCGCCATTCGATGTCATGACACTGAACATCATCACGGAGGCCGGGTGCTTGGTCATGGACACGAAGCGGACCTCGGAGACGTCCTGGTCGAAGCTTAACCACGCAGTCGATCTGCTTGTTGATGACCGGATCGACTATGAGGTTTTTCCCTCCGAATAAAAATAGGATTCGATTGCTATTTTCTTCAAGTCGTTGAGAAGGCGAGACGGTTCTCCCGATATTTTTCTCGTGTATGATCACTTAACAGAGGCCTTTCTACGCACCTCAAGCTCCAGCCAACCTCTTCCTTGGCGGCTCTGGAGACCGTGGTAGTCATTTTGAGCTTTGTGCACCTTCGAAAGCCTTTCTCACAACCAACCGGTTGAAAACTTGAAGTCTGCCTGAAAGAGGTCGATCTTTGAGTTCGTCTCCGTTCTTGAGCCTCTCTGCGACTCTGTGGACGGTCATCCGACTGACGTTGGGCCGCTTGGCGATGTCGGACTTGTTGTGGCCCACGCGGAGGAGAGCAGAGATCTCGATTCCTTTCACTTCCATCTCGACACACCTGTACACAAAGGTAAAGAAAGACCTTTTAATGACACGTGCTAGAAAAGTAGAACTTGATTTTTTTCTACGAAACTTTTTCTACCATACACGTAAACCTCTCAAAGGCTAAAAAAAAACGAGTGTAACAGAACTTTTACAAAACCAGGTAGCTCCGTTAAATCTTTTTGTGGAGGTAAAAGGGACATATTTAGATAACAATAACGTTAAATTTTTGACTGGTCAAAATATCCGCGTTTTGCTTTAATAAGTGCAAAACATATTCTTGGCATCCTATTTAGCAAAGAAACCAAATTCTCTGAACGAATTTCATTCTAACATTCAAACAAACATTTCCATAGCATCTGTGCATTTGTTGGTTGCTTCTCTCTCACTCGTCTGCCTAGATGAACCCAGAAGAGTTCGATAGGATTGCAATCAAGTGACTGGAGTGGTCAATTAATAATCGTTAGCTGTTCTTTCTTCTCCAAATAACTACAACACATTATGGAAGTGTGTGTTGAACCATTGCCCTGCTGCAAACTATTTTCCTTAGCGATAAGACGGGTTCCCAATGGGATAGCATTTGGCGCCTGTAAAATAATGAAAATAAGTCAATAACCTTTTGAGATATTTTGCGCAATATCAAACAGATCTAGACAGGGATCTCATTACCGGATATTGCAAAGGTTCTTTTACACTGGTTACGACGCTCTCAGCAAAGGACACAATGATAGTTTTGATGCAGTTAGATACGTTTTTTTTTATTATTTTAACATATAAATAGGTGCTTGAATCGAAATATTAATCAATGTGGCCTCCCTCGGTGTCGGTGAGCTGGTCTACTTTATTTGATATTTTATAAGGACCTTTCACTGAATCGCCAGCTTTTAAAAGTCTCACTCTACTGACCGGTATTTTGTTTTTTCGTATATTTATTTCTATAACATTTCTTCGTTGGAAAAAAGATATGATGCTTTGCCCTTCCAAAATGGGTCAAGATGATTTTGAAGTTGGATGAAACACAGCCTTAAAAAAAAAAATGTGATGCTGATTACTCAAAAAATGGGAAAACAAACATTAATGAAGTTTGTTAAAAAAAAATCATACCATCACCTGTTTAGGATTTTAATAGATATAAATGTTATTAATTATTTTGAAAAATTAATTAACAGTTTATGTTAGGCATTGATATTTTAATAATCTTTGTAAAAAATTAAGAAAAACTCCAAACTTCCCTTTTTTCTGTCAAATTCTTAACTTCATTTTTTAAAATCTTTCATAATGAATTAAGTGTCGCAAGTTTGATAAAAATTTAATTTGTTAATTGAACTTTTAATAATAAATATGAGGAAAGGGGGCAGTATTTAGTACGGGAAAGGTATAAACAAACTGGTCTATTTTTTATTAGTTAAAATTAAGAAATAAAAACCAACGATGGCATCTCCGCCAGAAAGACGAAGAATAGATTTGTAATGAAAGTTGTGAAGATTAAAGAAGCGAAAATGTATGGAAGATCGCCGCCCCGCATATCAGACCTGTGGTCGGTGGGGGCCGGGAAGGAGGTCATCAATCTTCAAGATGTCAGCTGCAATATGGTTGCTCGTGATACACCTGACAACCATTTGCGAGGGAACTTGGTTAAGAATGGCTCTATTTGGAGCGCTTTGGCCAGAGAGTTTACACAAGTCTCCCGAACCTTCCCAACAGAGGCAAATCCAACTGCATGCGTTGGGAAGTGAGTGTACGCAATCCTACAGATATCGACTCCGGGTTGGTTCTAATGTTAAAGCTGACCCCACCTCGAGAGAGACCCAATAAACAGCATAAGTGGGCGTTATCTCGATAACGATATCGGGTTATCGGTTATCCGATATTTGTTTCTCCGCGTTATTGATTCATCGGTATCGCCGATACTTTTGGTTCCAAACTAGCGATTAACGAAAATTTCAGTTTTTGGTTCCAGTTTAGCATAGGGGAGAGCCGCGCGTGCCTTGGAGACAGAAATAGGTAGGTCAGAGTTGGGAGGAGGATCCTCAAAACCTAGGAGGAGATGAAGGAGAGCCTCACCAGGTAAGAAAATAAGAAACAGTATTCAAATATTCTTACTATTGTAATATAAAATAACGCCATATATAGTCAATAATCAATATTGTGTTATAATTTTGGATTTATTGATTTATCGGTTATCATCTTATCGGGAGATAAATTTATCGCCAGTTATCGGTTATTGCCGATAAGGTTATCGTTATCGATTTATTGGTTATCGTGATACATTTTTTGTTATCGCGCCCACCTATGATAAACAGAGCTCCAGAGGGACTAATACACTGAGACCAGAAAGACCCAACAAATTGCCTTTCAGAAAGACCCGAAAACTGAACTGCAGAATGACCGATAAACAGCTTCAGAAAGATCAAATTTATTGAGTTCTAGAAAGAACCAATAAAATTAGCCCCATAAATATCCTTATACTAAACTGAGTCCCAGAAAGACCCAATAAACTAAGGGCTAGGAAGACTCAATAACCTGAATTCCAGAAATCTCGATAAAGTAATCTCCTGAAACACTCAATAAACGGAACCCAATTAAAAAAATGAAGATCTCCATAGAGACCCAATAAATTCGGCTCTTGAAAGACCAAATAATCGAAGCTCCAAAAAGACCCAATTAAACTGATTTCCAGAAATATCCAATAAACTGATCTCCAGAAAGCCCAATAAACAGCTGCAGAAAGACCTAATCAACTGAGCTCCAGTAAGATGCAATAGATTGATCTGAAGAAAGATCCAATAAACCGAGCTCCAGGAACATCTAATAAACTGAGTTCCAGAAAGACCTTATAAATTTACTTATCCGAGTTCCCATTAATAATGTTATTCTCGCATTAAGAAATATCCGCAAAGAATTTATTGAAGGAGAAATTGAACTTTGTAATGTTTGCGCAAAGAGTGGCTAAAAGACTATCGATTGAAGCTGTTCCGAGTTCTAATATAAGAGAATGTCTCAGTAATTAAAGACACGTTATCCCGGACACGTTGGATTTAAATGTTAACCCCTGACCGAAGGTGGAAGGGGAGGAAGACATAAGAGCAAGCAAAGGCTGCTTTTGGGGTCTCACTGGCCACGTTAGACATTTCGCATCTCAATCGGGACACACATTCACATACCAAATTTTCGAATGTCAGTGCGTGACGTAATTATTTTCACTTTAGGGAAAAACCTACAATTGTGAGTATTATGCATTGGTAAAATCAAAACAATGGCAGTTTTAAATGATAAATTGCAAAATAGACTTTTTGAAAACAAAATTATGAGATTCTAAATAAATTGCCTAAATTTGCGATGTAATACAAAACGTCGTTAAATATTAGAGATCTTTGTGAATTTATTTGATAGGGTTGTTTAAAAGTGGCTCCCACGTATGGTTTACTTAATGATTTCACAAGTTCACACAGGAGCTCTCGTTGACCTAGTTGATAAGGCGTTGACCTTCCAACACCCAGATACCGAGTTCGATCCCAGTGAGGGGAGACACGAAACTTCAGAGCACGGATAAAATTAACCGCATATTGGCGGATCCGCTGAGACCCCTCCATCCCACCTGGGAGCAGGTAGCTCCTTGCACACGTTATCATGTTCTTTCCTAGCCAATCACAACACCGCTAATTCTTCATTTCTCCTTATTCGCACACACACACATACACACACACACACACACACACACACACACAAAGTATCCAATCTTCCGCCCCGGAACCTGCCAAAGAGGTATCCATATCCACACATCCCAAGTGTGGAATGGCTGGTTCCTTCCCTTGATCACAAAAGGCTATCTGGTATCTAGGTAATGTTAAAACACAATACTAACTAGCCCCCCCCCCCCCACACACACTGGCTGGCGGGCCGGTCCTTGATGCCCTCGGGATTTCTAGCAATTGTAATTCTGATATTTATGCGCATATCATTAAGCGATCGGGAAATTTCATCCATCACTAATTTGGAGGGATGGCGTAACTATAACCAATTGACACGAAAAAAAATATTTCCTAGACTTAATAATAATAGTGCCTTTTACCGACTTAATTGAACGGCATTTAAAAGAAAGAGGGATAAATGATGAAAACCCTCAATTTCGACGAATCGTCTGCTCGATATGAAAATGGAGCATCCTAAGTAGCTCTAAATCTCTCAAAGCCAACAAAGATTCTCGTTTGCGTCATTTGTGAGAATGTAAAAAGACACTGGGACTCATTGGGTCCTCAAAAACATCGAAAAAAAGAGTACCATGAAACTTAAAATTTAATTTAAAATAACAATAAACGTCAATAACACCTGGGAAAATAACATCAACAATTAACAAAAAGAACAATGGAAAACAAATAAGACGAGGCCCTGGTATCCTAGGATAATTCTGCATCCCTCACGGACCCAGGTGTACACTAACACCGTAAAAACTAATTAGTATAAAGTAGGCCCACCTCCTTCAAACACTTCGCCACATAGCAACCTAATGTGCAGTAGGCTGCGCCTACCAAAAATATCATTTCCTCTTTCTTCTTTACTCTATTTTAATGTGCTGAACACTTGAGGATTATTGACAGGGACAAGCCGTAGCGAACATGTTCGACTTAGAGCCGGGACAGATACCGTGCATGAAGCTCTCCCCCCAAGACTAGGAAATCCGACGGCATTCTGACGTACACTCTGGGGAACCAAATAGTCTTCACAGAAAGCCTCATGGGAGTACTCTATCAGATGGCTCTGCGTCCCGTGAATGTATCCATTTCGGAAACGATTTGATATCGTCGAGGCATTGGGAAAGGTCGGGGTGCAATGGCATGCAACTTTAAAATCCCGTAGGTCGTCTTCTGTCTTCTCTGCCATGCAGCCCGAAGAGCTGACCTGATTCTTGCTATGTAGTCTCTGGAAGGAAGAGCAAAACGCTGGTCCGGTTTCTCAATCTGTACGAAAGACTGGTCCTTCTCATCAGCGTGCTCGTTTCCGCAACCTTTACATGTCCAGGGACCCAACAAAAAGCAATCTTAACATTAAACCAACTTGCAGTAGTTTAGGTTAGATTCCCGTAACGGATCGTTACGGATACTGCGAGCGAAGGGATTACTGCACTTAGGACCCCTTTACACGACACCACCATGAGAGAGTCACCATTTTTTTCTTGCCGCCAACTAAGCTCATTATTGCCATGGCCGTACTGAAAGGTGCTTATCGTGTGACTAGTCCGTTACTTCCCCTATAAAAATGCGGTGGCGCTATCAACTTACCCGCTCACAAAAACGCCTGCCGAGCGTCTAAACGATGTGGCACAGCCAATTAATGTAAACATATGGTATTGTCGTGTGAACGGGGTACTTAGCGCGCTCTGTGAGTCACTACGAATTACAAATCGGTCTCTGAGTGGTGCCAAGCTCAGATACCGCTATATTGCAACTGGGTGTAGCACGGCGAAAATGGCTTTAGATTTGGAGTCGAGCTGTAGAGTAGATGGCATTTTCAGCCTTTCAACAGAAATCAATTAAAGTTGAAGCCACGATCAGACATAAGAGGGGCGGTGTAGTTTTCGTAAAGACTATTTTATTTCAAAATTTTAAAGAAAAAATTAATGATGGCCTCTACCGAAGAAAGTTTGTTAGGTGAAATCCTTTAAGAAAAAGGGGAAGAAATATCGCATATGTGGCCATTGGAGACGGGAGGGCTAGGAACCTCCACAGGTCAGCTTCAACATGGCTTCCATGCTTATACCTGTCACTCTTTTGCGTAAGATAGTAATCGAAGTGAAATATGAGGCAGTAGAAAGGAAAAAGGGTGGGAATAAAACAGCCATGCTAAATACTACCACCCTCCTACTACCAGAGCAAAGCTGGAGGGGATTACTTCCTTTCCGTCCCAGCCTGACCAGGGATAAAAGGATGAAAGCTGGTCGGCGACTAGCCTGAAAAATTAACCGCATGGCAGGAAAAATTGGTTAGAGGAGGCTTATCAAGAAGGAGGGGGGAGGGTGTATCATAGAATAAAAAAGGGGTAGATTTAATCTAGTTTCAAACTGTGGGGGGGCACTGAGGCCGGGACAGTATCCTGATCCTCGATGTGTGAGGTGTGACAGTCTGCAGTCTGCCTTAAAGTAAACAAAAAGGTCTAATTTCATTTACAGGAGGCGCCACTTCCGCGTTTAATATAAACATGTTTAGCGCGGAAGTGGCGCCTACCGTACATGTGGTGTCCTTCCTTGGAACGATGTAAAAAGAAGGCGATGTTGTTCTTACACGTGTCATTTCCACGAATCTATAGTATGAGGAGTTTGTGGGAATATATTTGGTGTGATTTTTGTAGGTATTAGACGAGGCTCAATTTTATTATTTTCTAAGAAGCAACAACCAACAAAGGCATGAATTTGTCGGTAAGGGTTTAGGGTACTCCACGTGGTGAGTTAGGGAAATTCAAAATGACTCTCTGGTAAGTTCCAGTTTCATTCTTTTCGAAACTAAGAAGCGAAAACCAACGATGGTATGAGATTTTGAAGAGTATAGAAGGTGTTCCGAGTGGTAAAGTTAAGAGAAGTGAAATGTGTGAAAGTTACCTCAAGAAGAGCTTACCTGCAGTACTCAGGATCGTGGGTCTGAGCAACTCTGCCGAAATTGTGTTACCCTTATCCTTTTCTTTTTAAATTATCTTTCCTCTGCTAAAAAGACTTCCTATAATACAGTTTGTACTATCCCTTTTAGTGTTAAAAACGTTCAGGTTTTGACCTACTGCTTTATTAACCTTCCTCTCCTTTAAAAAAACATTTTTGTTGCTTTCAAATACAAGACGCCTATTAAAAATATACTTCTTCATATTACATGTAATAATATAGGTGGAGTTTACTCATTCGAATGTTCTGGCTGTTGGAGTAAATATTTTTGAAAAAGTCAAGCAACTGTTGGTTCGTATCAATCAACATAAATTCAATTTACGGAGAAGTGATAATAATAGTGCGTTTTTTTTTTCATATGTCCGAGAATGGCCATTTAATTAATTGGAATTCATCTAAATTTATTTATCATTCCAATGAAGTTATGAAAAGAAATATCATGTATGCTCTTTTTATAAACCATTCCGATAATTTTAACATTTCCCTTTTCAAAACTGATGCTATTAAAAAAAAACAACTTATTCTTAAAAAAATCAGTGTGCAATTATATTCTTAGTTTTGTCTCTAATATTCATAGTTAGTGTACCTAGTTTAGCCATTTTAATTATTTAATTGATTTTTTACTTTTAAACACATATTTCTCTCTCTCTCTCTCTCTCTCTCTCTCTCTCTCTCTCTCTCTCTCTCTCTCTCTCTCTCTCTCTCTCTCTCTCTCTTTGGAAGTAAATCCGCAACTAGAAATTGATAAATTAAAGAAAATGAACTCGTACAAGACTCCTGGTCCTGATAAATTTTACCCGAGAATCTTAAAACATGTCCATAATGAGTTAGCAGAGTCACTTGCTCCCATTTTTAACAAATCTCTCGAGCATGGGGTCGTCCCTGATGATTGGAAGGAAGCTAACGTCACACCTATCTTTAAGAAGGGATGTAAAAATCAGGCCAGTAATTACAGACCCATTAGCTTAACCTCAATAGTTGGAAAGTTGCTCGAAACGATCATTAGAGACAAGCTAGTAGAGTTCCTCGAAAACAATAACCTTATACGTGATAGCCAGCATGGTTTTAGGTCTAAGAGATCGTGCTTAACAAACCTAATCGACTTTTACCATAACCTTTTCAACCTATATAACGATACTAAATCATTAGATATAATTTACCTAGATTTCAAAAAGGCATTTGACAAAATTCCCCATCAGAAACTCATGAACAAAGTGCGTAGCTGGTTAGTAGCTGGTTAAAAAACAGGAAGCAGAGAGTGATAATAAATGGCGTGGAATCGGACTGGGTATCTGTTACCAGCGGTGTTCCCCAGGGATCAGTCCTGGGGCCTATTTTATTTACTATATACATCAATGACATAGACGTTGGAATAAATAATATCATATCTAAATTTGCAGATGACACGAAAATAGGTAACTCAGTATTATGCGAAGATGACAGGGCTAGCCTGCAAGCTGATATAAATAAAATTACCGAATGGTCTGAGAAATGGCAAATGCCATTTAATATCGACAAATGCCAAATCCTTCAGTGCGGAACAAAAAACAAAAAATACACATATACAATGCAAGGCGGCGGCTTAATAAACACAACCCCGCAGGTTAAAGATTTAGGAGTAATAATTACAGAAAACTTAAAAACATCAAACCAATGCGCAGCTGCTGCAAACAAAGCTAACACAGCACTAGGATTTATAAAAAGAAACTTTACTTATAAAAGCGAGGAGATAATTATGCCACTATATAAAAGTATTGTCAGGCCCCATCTCGAATACGCTGTACAGTTCTGGGCCCCTTACTTAATAAAAGACATAGATAAATTAGAAGCTGTACAACACAGAGCGACAAAACTTATCCCGTCAGTACGTAACAAACCTTACCACGAGAGGCTAAAAAAAACTCAATCTATTTTCCGTCAGAAAACGAAGACTAAGGGGGCAGCTTATAGAGTGCTTCAAAATACTTAAAGGATTTAACAACGTTAATGCCAATAACTTGTTCACACTGACAGGGGAGTGTCCCACCCGTGGACATGATTCAAAACTTCAGGGTAAAAGAGCCACTATGGATGTAATAAAAAACTTCTTAACTTACTCGATTATTAATGATTGGAATAATTTGCCAAACGCAATAGTGAACAGCAGAACTATAGATTCATTTAAAATGAGATTAGACAAACACTTAACAAATATTGGAATTGTTCAGCATAAGCTACAAAATAAAATAATATTACAAAAATATAACTCTTTCAGGTTTATGTAAGTGGTTTTCATATTCATTTCATTTAATTACTATTCAATGCAAATTTCCTTCAGGTACTGTCTCCTTACACCTGCAAGGTACTTTTCCCAAATTATTTCATGTACGGCTTTTGCCGGAGGGAGTGGAGGGTGGGGAGAGCCTAAAACTTTTCTATCCTTTACTTTTACTATTCTATGTGTAAGTGGCAGTAGATTTAAGGCCAGATCACCTTAGTCTGGGCCGTAAGGCCCGTGTGATCTGTGTAGCTATGTAACTCTATGTAACTCTCTCTCTCTCTCTCTCTCTCTCTCTCTCTCTCTCTCTCTCTCTCTCTCTCTCTCTCTAGCAATGCCATTTGAGGTACAATTTTTCCTTGTAAGCCTCTCTCTCTAGCAATGCCCTTGAGATACAACTTTTCCTTGTGACACACTCTCTCTCTCTCTCTCTCTCTCTCTCTCTCTCTCTCTCTCTCTCTCTCTCTCTCTCTCTCTCTCTCTTCCCCCCTCCTGACGGATTCCTGCCAAGAGTACTGCGTGAGGTGAAAGATCAGGTGGGCACCCTTCTTTATGACATCTTCAACGCATCACTTGATAGTGGTGAAGTTCCTACGGACTGGTGTATGGCTAACGTCATCCCGATCTACAAAAAGGGGACCGTGGCACCACTGGAAACTACCGACGATAAGTCTCACTCACTTCAATTGTGGGTAAAGTACTGGAAAGCATCATAGCAGATAGAATAACATATCATTTAGAGTCCCAGGACCTGTTGAGGGATACCCAGCACGGATTCCGAAGAAAGCGCTCGTGCATCACGAACTTGCTCGAATTCTTTGACTGGATGATGAACGAGTTTGACAGAATTCGAGCGGTGAAAATACTTTATTTGGACTTCCAAAAGTTTGTTGTCGGAAAGGCGACAGTAGGTTACTATCGGCGGCCACGCCTCTCGGTAGTCGTTAGTAATGAACAGAGTCCCTCAGGGCTCACTGTTGGGCCTTCTATTATTCATCATCTACAACAACGAGATAGATGAATAACTGATGAGCCACCTCGCGAAATTTTCTGGTGGCACAAAACTTAGAGCGAACGTAGCGACTCCCGAAAACATCGAGGGGTTGAGAGAGGACCTACGGATAATCGGCGGTGGCCTGACAAGTGGCAGATGCCTTTCAACTTAGACAACTTAAGGTGATGTACACTGGGTCTGCGAATCCCCAGTCAAACTACGAGCTACAAGGTATACGTCTTAAGTCAACTGATGTCGAGCAGGACTTAGGTGTGCAGATTACCAGCGATCTCAAATTCTCGAAGCAGTGTTTACAGGTTGAGAAGAGGGCTCAACACCTGCTGGGTTACATCAGGGGGCAATTCAACGTTCGAAACAAGGAAATTGTTGTGCCCTTGTACAACTCACTAGTGCGGCCTCACTTGAGGTACGCGGTTCAGTTCTGGTCTCCTCACTATCGAAAAAACATCGATCGTTTAGAAAGGTACAAGTCAGAGCCACGAAACTGATCCCATCGCTAAGAAACAAGCCATTCACGGAAAGATTGCAAGAGCTCGGTCTCTTTTCGCCCGAAACTTGTAGACTGCGCGGTCATCTGATAGAGACTTTCAAAATTTTGAAGGGTTTCGAAAATGTCGACTACACGAAGTACTTTACCCTTAACCGGAATGCGACTCTAAATCACGAGTGGAAAGTTTATCTGCCCAGATTCAATACGCTTACGGTGGGTAATTCCTTCACATATGACATCTGCGACACGTGGAATAGACTGCCAGCGGTAGTTGTCAACACTAACAGTGTCAATCAGTTAAAGAGTCGACTTGATAACATATATTTTAGAACATGATGTGGTTATAGCAAGTACAGGGATTTTTTTTTTTTACATTTCCTATTTTTGATGTTTAATAAAATTAAGAATAAGTTTCTGATCATAATAAAACATTCTGAAGTTGTTGCTAATAGGTGTAAGTATTTGGTCCTAAAATGGCCAATTGATTAATTTATTTTTGTAGAAGTTATGCCAGTTTTAGTAAGGCATTGATTTTTTTTTTTAAATCGCTGAACATTCATATTTTTCATTGACTATTAAAATCAATTTTATTTTAACTAATTTTATTTGGTTAAAATTAACAAAACTAAGACTAATAATCAGTTTTCATAATTAATATAATAATTTAATTTATTTGAAGATTCTTCTGTTAAAATATTGACCAATCTTCTCATAACATTTGTTTACTCGTAACGAAGTTGCTCTCATAACTTTTTTCAAAAGTTATACATCAATGTTATTAATTTCTTCAGCGATATTATTTTTTAGTTGTTGGATACTTCTAGCATACGGCATACACACACACACACATATATATATATATATATATATATATATATATATATATATATATATATATATTATATACGGTATCGTTCACTTTCAATCGAATTGACGTTAGACCCTCATGAGCCCAACTGCAATTGAAGAAATGCATCCTTTTCATTGAGATTTCTACTCTTTTTTTTTTCTTAATTTCATTAATAGTTCTGCCTTTTGGCGCTTTGGAATGAATAGTTTAAAAGATGTTTTGCTTTTCTTAACAATAATATACAGTCATTAGAGTTTCATGTTTTTTATCTAGATATTTCAACGCCGTGTTAAAATTGAGAAAAATAATCACCTATTTGTATACGGAAAAGGAAAGGAAGCAAATTTAGCTTTGCAGTTATCGGCTTGCATCTGGCAAATGCAACAAAATGTCTAAGACACAATGACGTAACTATTATTATGCTCTGGAGCATAAACAATTGTTAGGTTATATTTAAATACTGATCTGAGAATGAAAGCAGCTACATAGCATAAACTCTTTATGGTTAAGATCTTGTATCTTAAGTATTTTTTTAATATTTCCTGGATTCTGGCAGCCCTATCCGAGTTACCCCTCTTAGCTTTGAGATCAGTAGCTGCGAGTCAGTGCTTAGATAAGTATGGCGTATTTTTTATTCATTTTTTTTAAGTGATAACTCCCTTTTAAACAAAATGGATGAAAGTGAAGTTGTGAGAAAATGCGATTGCATTATTGAAAAATTATTAAAAAGGAAGATCAGTGAGATGACTTATAATAAATAGAAACTATTAAAACAGGTAGGACTACGCCAACACTAGATCTCATGCCAAACAAAGTGTTGCACTCGCAAATATAAAGTAGGATATTTTTTGAAAAAGTCAATTAAGTAAAAAATAACATTAAATGTTAGCTATATGATATATTTTATGGCACGAATGAAATAATAATCAACGAAAATATGAAAAATGTTAACAAGTGAGGGAATAGAACAATAATTTTAACATACAAAATACAGTAATATTAATGGTGATATAATATAATAATAATAATAATAATAATAATAATAATAATAATAATAATAATAGGTATTTATAATGCGTCCTTCAGGGCTGTTAGCCCTCCAAGAGCGCAGGTTGTGTAGCGAGTGTAGAGAAAGTTTACAGGGGAGATATGCCAATTCTGAAGAGATGAGTCTTCAAGAGACGTTTAAAAGTAGCAATGGAGGGGGAGGATCGGATTTCAGCAGGAAGAGCATTCCAGAGTCTAGAAGCACAAACTGAGAAGGAATGGTCACCCATCGAGCAGAGGACAGAACTAGGAGTGTTCAGGAGGGGAGAGAGGTTAGACCGGAGTGTCCGAGGAGTTTGACGACGGGAGAGGGCGGACGAGAGATAAGGTGGAGCCTCGAGGTTTAGGGCCTTGTAGGTGATGAGAAGAATTTTAAAGTGGGTACGGAAGCGAAGAGGTAACCAGTGTATATCCTGTAACAGAGGCATCGAAGGAGAGAACCGGGGGCGGCAAAGGAGGAGCTGGGCAGCATAGTTTTGAACTAGTTGTAGGGGGCGAAGTGACGAAGACGAGAAATTCACTAGAAGAGAATTGCAGTAGTCTAAGCGTGAGGTGACGAAGGCATGAATTGCAGTCTCAAGGCTTCGTCGATCAAAATGCGATCGAACACGTAAGAAGCTGCGAGGAAAACCAAGGGAAGACCTACATATACGATGGATGTGCGATTTAAACGAGAGTTGCTCGTCGAAAATAACACCAAGATTACTGACGGTATCAGAGAAGGCGACATTGGTTTTTCCAAAGTTAAGGGAAGGGAAGAGAGCTTTAGATTTCTCCACCATCGAAGCGATACCAACAAGGAGAACTTCAGTTTTATCGTGGTTAAGTTTGAGAAAGTTGGCAGACAGCCATTCGTTTATGGAGGTGTAAGCTGAAAGGAACTTGGTAATTGATTGAGAGAAGGACATAGGGGGTGAGGGAAGGTATATCTGAGTTTCATCAGCATAGAGGTGGAAGTACAGGCCCAAATCGCGGCGAAGAAGGGAGCCAAGAGGAAGTAAGTAGATGTGAAAGAGGAGGGGGCCAAGTACTGAGCCCTGAGGCACTCCAAAATGAATGGGCGTGGGCTTGGAGGAAAGGTTATCGAGCGCGACCGACTGAGTGCGGGAGGAGAGGTATGAGTGGAACCAATCAAGTGCAGTACCCGAGAGAACAAGGAAAGTGTGAAAACGATTAAGGAGGACAGTGTGGTCGATGTCGTCGAAAGCAGAGGAGAGGTCTAGGAATATAGAGCGTACATGTAAATTGATTCCTCAAAATACGCCCGAGTTTCTTTAAGATATCATCTATCTCTTTTGTGTGACAGAGCAATCGAATTTAATATAAGCGTTTAATTAAATTTGCGAGTAAGGATTGTCAAAGCATTTATGATGTCGATTTTAATATGTTGTTGAGGTCTATTTTGTCGTGTTTACTTTTAAGTTCCATCAAAGTGTCCTTGTCAGTTGTGTATGAGGAATTTGTAAGTTGGATTGCATGCGAGTGGTATCTATGTTAGATTGCGTGTTGTTTTCCACCTCTGCTGGCTTTATATTTTGTTTGTAGACACGATTATTTCCTTCACTTCCATGAAGTAGGTAGGCACATTTGCGAATCTGTAAGACCTTGCATGGGCCTTTATATGGGACGGAGAATGTAGGACGTATTTGAGTTTCTTTACCGAAAACGTGTGTACAGTCCTCTATATTATTTTTAATGGAGGTTTCTTGTGGATCCAAAGGGCAAGAAAGGAGGGGAGCAAGAGAATTCATTGCCACTTGATGTTATTGTATGGAAATGTGTTGTAAAGGGTCGCTATCTCTAGTGACAATTAGGTCACATCGAATGCGTAATAAAGTCCCATAGATTAAATGAACAGAGAAAAAAATCCTGTTTATTGGCTTAGTGTGTTTCGCATGGCAAGTAGAGTGGATAGGAGATTGTGTAAACACTCTCTAAGAGATTCTTTTACCTTGAGAAATTGCAGTATAGTTCTGTGTTGTTCTTCCAGAACAGCGTTTCTGGTCGCATTAGCAAGAGAGGTCCAATGTGTTTTATGACAGTGTTTTAACAACTCCCGAAACAGCCCAGAATGAAATTCCAATGCATTATCTGAAATTATGTTAACAAGGACTGTAGCACGTGATATGTAGCTGACGAATAAAGCTTCAACTACATTGTCTGATTGTATATCCTTAAGTCAATATGCCTCCATGCACTTAGAGTAAAGAATATGGTTAGAATGTAATTGTAACCCTCTTTTGTGGTTTGTAAACCACTTAAAATGTCCACATGGATGGTGTGAAACCTTGATGCAGGTTCACAAAATTGTGTGAAGGGTGGTTTCGTATGTTTCCATACTTTGAACTTCTGATATTATAAACAGTTTCTAGTCCACTCGCGAATGTCTTTTCTCCTCACACACAATATAAATGTGTCTGGGATTGATTAGATGGTGGAGCTTGTTCCTAAATGACTCAAAGTGTGGTAATAGTTTAATATTAGCTTGCGGAAATGTCAGGCGAGATGAGGACGAGAAAAATTAACCTTCGATAGATAAAACATGATGGAATGCTAAGAAGAGGGTAGGGCAATCTTATGAAACTGAAGCGAGTTAGTGTCGAACTGAGATTTGGCTAAAACTTCATAGTCGATAATAGTGAAAGAAGGAATAGTGGAGTTAAAATACTGAAATGAGGGGATTAGATTGTTTTCTTGTCACTTAGATGGTAGTTTTGATACAATGAGTTGCATAGAGTGCGTATTACAATCCTTGATTGGTGCCCGGGAGAGAGCATCACTAGGATTATATTTTCCATCTGTCGTAGAATTCCCCCCCTTTTTGTTCTATCTCTAAGAGTGCTAAGTGTGTCTAATATATATTGATATTATAAGAATATCTTAAAGAACAGATCCGTTACCAAACACGTAAGGATATAAAAGAAACGCCCACTAATTCACAAAATAAACTTATATTTTACCTTTATCAATTGAATACATAACATTTATACATTAACTACAGCAATACTCTGAATATTATCCTAAACAAGAATTAATTAAATTAGTTGACCCACAAAATTAAGTTAACGTTTTCTCTACACACAACAATAATATAAGAATTAGGCTTACGGACTCATGTGGAGTTTAAAGGGCCTCAGAAATGTTATTGACTCACGACGCGTGCCGTGTGTCCAGTTATAGATGGGCGAAATTCTACGGTCGTTTTGGCGAGAGTAGCAGCTGGGGGGGGTCCACACGTTCTTCCGGGGGAGGGGGGGGTCTTCAAGGACGAGGACCAATACGGTGCTTTATGCAACACCTAGGCAGTCGTGGTCTCTCTGGCGAGAGTGAGTCGAACTTGTTTCTTAAATCAAGTTAACTTGGAGTGCGGTGTGATCACCGAGTAACGAGCTCGAGGAGGAGCTTTTCTCCTTCGTTACTTATTTCTTTATGGACGAGGACTGAACTCGGGAAGGGTCTTCTTCACGGGCGAGGATAACGGAGGGGGATTTCTCTAGCGAGAATAATTTGAACTTTGTTCCTTACCAAGTTAACTTAAGAGTTCGGTGTGGCCACCGAATGACGGGCTCGAGGGGGAGCCTTTTCCTTCTTCTTCTTAATTCCTCAAGGACGAGGAATACCCCTGGTGTTTAAGGTGCACCAGGATATGAGGAGTCTCTCTGGCGAGAGTAAGTTGAACTTACCAAAGTTAACTTATCGTTTGGTTTGATAACCAGGGACTTAGCTCGAGGATGAGCTTCTTCTTAGCCCCTTAAGGTAGGTAGCCCTGCCTCTCTTGCAGGGTACTTCTTGGTCTGGCGAGCCAAGTATTCTACCTCTCTAGTCTCGGTAGTTCGGTTTGATCCGAAGACTTCGTCACCTAGAGACTGACGTATACTACCCCGATTTTCCTCAGAGTTCCTCATTTATACCTCGCACCCCCACTGGGGGAGTGGTAAGGGGGGGAGGGGCTTGAGGACGGCCCCAGGAGAGTTCTTTTTCCAAACGATCTTTCCCACGAAGTCAAACATCGGCTCCTCGTTAGCCATCGAGATTGGGAGAAACCCGTCTCCAATTTCTTGTTCGACGTGAAACTGGATCTCACTCTCCTGGGGAAGATCTTACCTTTTTGACCTTTAGGGTCTTACATGGCACCTAGTTGTGCAACACTGCGGTTAAGCACTGACCCGCCGATGCCTTCGACGGATGTCTTTGCGGTAACCGCCTTGTGACTGCACCAAGAGTGGACGGGGGGGGGGGGGGTAACCATTCCCCGACAACACCTCTCATCGAAGAATTTAATGGGGAGGGGGAATGCTCCCGGGAACTCAAAACACCTTACTCAACCTAGTCGAGATTAGCAAAGTTGTATTTCTTGAGCCCTCTCATACATTAAGTTTCCTTACACATGTACGCCCTCGCGCGCGTTTACACAGGCAATCTGTCGAACTAGACATACTCGATTTACAATTTTACATAAAATTAAAAAACCTTAATTCGTTTATTACCCACAAAAAAAACAAGCTACTTCCTTACATTTCTAAGTTTTTGAGAACTTAAATCCTACCGATAAATATTAACACGTACAACACATGAAAGCATGGTTTCACGCTCATTAGGTACTGAAATAACCCTAAATGGTTTTTCGTCTCCGCCTATAGAGCAGCTGTATTTTATCGGCTCCTTTGATGTAGCTGATCCTAAAATGGTGCTCTAAGACCAATACTTTACCGCGCCTGAGTTGGCCGTTCGGGTTATTGAGTCTACCCCAGTATGTTACTAAATGGTAGCGGTATTTCAACCTACTCGACTTACCCATATTATGGTACTTGACTACCTTTAAATTGAACATTAAGGCTAGAGCGGCCTGTTGCAGCGGGGCATAATTGATGAGAACTTGAGTCCCATAGCTCTTCTTTAACCAGGTACACGGGAAGATCGTGTCTGGGTTCGATCTTTGGGGATCGAGAAAACTTTTCCCTGCGAGATCGTTAATGGGCGTGGCGCTCCCTACGCCTTGGCGATTTAGCGGTAACTCCGTGGACGTTCCGTTCGGGGAGGAGACTACTAGGAGTAGGGGATACTCATCCTCTTCTACCATTTGATTAGTCTTACACGGGTGTATCGCAATAGCACCTCTTTCCTCCTTCCTTGTCAACTCATTTGACTCGATTCTCTTCGCCGGTAGTTCCTCAGGTACACCTGCTCGTACCTCTACCCTCTCTTCTTCCGTGATAACCCCATTTGGCTGGGTTCTCCTCGTAGGTTTTCCTTTAGGTACTCCTGCTGGTACCTCATTCCTACTTCCTACTTCTTCCATCGTTACCCCATTTGGCTGGGTTTCCCTCGATGGTCCTTTCTTAGGTCCAGGCCGGGCTACAACTTCCTCGACCTCTATGAGATTCTCGATAGGTGCTCTTTCTAGTGCGAGCAATCTTTCCTTTTCTTCTCTCTCTTCTCTTTCAGCTTGAGCACGTTCTTTTTCCCCCTTCATTCTCCTTTCCTCAGCCTCTTGCTCTGCTTTCGCTATTTCATTTTCCCGTCGGGTTCTTCTTTCTTCATCTTCCAGGTTTATCTTTAGTCTTCTTTCTTCATCTTCCATTTCTATCCTTATTCTGAATTGCTGTGCTTCTCTTTTCAACAGTATTATTTTTTCGCTTGTTTTACTTCCTCTCAGCATTCTTCTTTCCTCTATTTCTATTTTCCACTGTATTCGGGATTCTTCACTTTTCCGGTTCATCCGTATTTCTATATTTTCCCTTTTTCTATCAAACTCTATTATTTCTTCTTCTTCTTCTCTTTGTATTCTCAATTCTTCAAGGATGTAGGCATCCATATCCTCGCCTTCAAATCCCAGAATTTTGGCTTGTTGGTAAAATCTTTCGACCGGATCCATTTTTTGTTGGTCCGTCGAATTTTCCTTACTTTACTCTCAGGTAATTATGCCACCACTCACCAGGTAGCGCTCAGCATAACATTCCCTTAATCCCACTACTATGTTGATTGAAATACCACTCGCGACAACAAATTTACCACTTGGCCTACCAATTACCTTGAGATTGTTACCACCCCTAACTCTACCAATTTTCCTCTCGTCAATTATTTTCTTATTCCTGATATTCCTTTACGTGTTGGCTCTTTCTAAATTAAACACTGCTGGGTTCTTTCTAATAACAACCCCACACCTGACACCACTTATATTTATGTCGTAGAATTCCCCCCCTTTTTGTTCTATCTCTAAGAGTGCTAAGTGTGTCTAATATATATTGATATTATAAGAATATCTTAAAGAACAGAGCCGTTACCAAACACGTAAGGATATAAAAGAAACGCCCATTAATTCACAAAATAAACTTATATTATACCTTTATCAATTGAATACATAACATTTAGACATTAACTACAGCAATACTCTGAATATTATCCTAAACAAGAATTAATTAAATTAGTTGACCCACAAAATTAAGTTAACGTTTTCTCTACACACAACAATAATATAAGAATTAGGCTTACGGACTCATGTGGAGTTTAAAGGGCCTCAGAAATGTTATTGACTCACGACGCGTGCCGTGTGTCCAGTTATAGATGGGCGAAATTCTACGGTCGTTTTGGCGAGAGTAGCAGCTGAGGGGGGTCCACACGTTCTTCCGGGGGGGGGGGGGGGGTCTTCAAGGACGAGGACCAATACGGTGCTTTATGCAATACCTAGGCAGTCGTGGTCTCTCTGGCGAGAGTGAGTCGAACTTGTTTCTTAAATCAAGTTAACTTGGAGTGCGGTGTGATCACCGAGTAACGAGCTCGAGGAGGAGCTTTTCTCCTTCGTTACTTATTTCTTTATGGACGAGGACTGAACTCGTGGAGGGTCTTCTTCACGGGCGAGGATAACGGAGGGGGATTTCTCTAGCGAGAATAATTTGAACTTTGTTCCTTACCAAGTTAACTTAAGAGTTTGGTGTGGCCACCGAATAACGGGCTCGAGGGGGAGCCTTTTCCTTCTTCTTCTTAATTCCTCAAGGATGAGGAATACCCCTGGTGTTTAAGGTGCACCAGGATATAAGGAGTCTCTCTGGCGAGAGTAAGTTGAACTAACCAAAGTTAACTTATCGTTTGGTTTGATAACCAGGGACTTAGCTTGAGGATGAGCTTCTTCTTAGCCCCTTAAGGTAGGTAGCCCTGCCTCTCTTGCAGGGTACTTCTTGGTCTGGCGAGCCAAGTACACTACCTCTCCAGTCTCGGTAGCTCGGTTGTGGATCCGAGGACTTGGTCACCTAGAGACTGACGTATACTACCTCCTTCTTCTTTTCTTAATTCCTCAAGGACGAGGAATACCCCTGGTGTTTAAGGTGCACCAGGATATGAGGAGTCTCTCTGGCGAGAGTAAGTTTAACTTACCAAAGTTAACTTATCGTTTGGTTTGATAACCAGGGACTTAGCTCGAGGATGAGCTTCTTCTTAGCCCCTTAAGGTAGGTAGCCTTGCCTCTCTTGCAGGGTACTTCTTGGTCTGGCGAGCCAAGTATTCTACCTCTCTAGTCTCTGTAGTTCGGTTTGATCCGAAGACTTCGTCACCTAGAGACTGACGTATACTACCCCGATTTTCCTCAGAGTTCCTCATTTATACCTCGCACCCCCACTGGGGGAGTGGTAAGGGGGGGATGATGGGCTTGAGGACGGCCCCAGGAGAGTTCTTTTTCCAAACGGTCTTTCCCACGAAGTCAAACATCGGCTCCTCGTTAGCCATCGAGATTGGGAGAAACCTGTCTTCAATTTCTTGTTCGACGTGAAACTGGATCTCACTCTCCTGGGAGAGATCTTACCTTTTTGACCTTTAGGGTCTTACATGGCACCTAGTTGTGCCACACTGCGGTTAAGCACTGACCCGCCGATGCCTTCGACGGATGTCTTTGCGGTAACCGCCTTGTGACTGCACCAAGAGTGGACGGGGGGGGGGGGGTAACCATTCCCCGACAACACCTCTCATCGAAGAATTTAATGGGGAGGGGGAATGCTCCCGGGAACTCAAAACACCTTACTCAACCTAGTCGAGATTAGCAAAGTTGTATTTCTTGAGCCCTCTCATACATTAAGTTTCCTTACACATGTACGCCCTCGCGCGCGTTTACACAGGCAATCTGTCGAACTAGACATACTCGATTTACAATTTTACATAAAATTAAAAAACCTTAATTCGTCTATTACCCACAAAAAAAACAAGCTACTTCCTTACATTTCTAAGTTTTTGAGAACTTAAATCCTACCGATAAATATTAACACGTACAACACATGAAAGCATGGTTTCACGCTCATTAGGTACTGAAATAACCCTAAATGGTTTTTCGTCTCCGCCTATAGAGCAGCTGTATTTTATCGGCTCCTTTGATGTAGCTGATCCTAAAATGGTGCTCTAAGACCAATACTTTACCGCGCCTGAGTTGGCCGTTCGGGTTATTGAGTCTACCCCAGTATGTTACTAAATGGTAGCGGTATTTCAACCTACTCGACTTACCCATATTATGGTACTTGACTACCTTTAAATTGAACATTAAGGCTAGAGCGGCCTGTTGCAGCGGGGCATAATTGATGAGAACTTGAGTCCCATAGCTCTTCTTTAACCAGGTACACGGGAAGATCGTGTCTGGGTTCGATCTTTGGGGATCGAGAAAACTTTTCCCTGCGAGATCGTTAATGGGCGTTGCGCTCCCTACGCCTTGGCGATTTAGCGGTAACTCCGTGGACGTTCCGTTCGGGGAGGAGACTACTAGGGGTAGGGGATACTCATCCGCTTCTACCATTTGATTAGTCTTACACGGGTGTATCGCAATAGCACCTCTTTCCTCCTTCCTTGTCAACTCATTTGACTCGATTCTCTTCGCCGGTAGTTCCTCAGGTACACCTGCTCGTACCTCTACCCTCTCTTCTTCCGTGATAACCCCATTTGGCTGGGTTCTCCTCGTAGGTTTTCCTTTAGGTACTCCTGCTGGTACCTCATTCCTACTTCCTACTTCTTCCATCGTTACCCCATTTGGCTGGGTTTCCCTCGATGGTCCTTTCTTAGGTCCAGGCCGGGCTACAACTTCCTCGACCTCTATGAGATTCTCGATAGGTGCTCTTTCTAGTGCGAGCAATCTTTCCTTTTCTTCTCTCTCTTCTCTTTCAGCTTGAGCACGTTCTTTTTCCCCCTTCATTCTCCTTTCCTCAGCCTCTTGCTCTGCTTTCGCTATTTCATTTTCCCGTCGGGTTCTTCTTTCTTCATCTTCCAGGTTTATCTTTAGTCTTCTTTCTTCATCTTCCATTTCTATCCTTATTCTGAATTGCTGTGCTTCTCTTTTCAACAGTATTATTTTTTCGCTTGTTTTACTTCCTCTCAGCATTCTTCTTTCCTCTATTTCTATTTTCCACTGTATTCGGGATTCTTCACTTTTCCGGTTCATCCGTATTTCTATATTTTCCCTTTTTCTATCAAACTCTATTATTTCTTCTTCTTCTTCTCTTTGTATTCTCAATTCTTCAAGGATGTAGGCATCCATATCCTCGCCTTCAAATCCCAGAATTTTGGCTTGTTGGTAAAATCTTTCGACCGGATCCATTTTTTGTTGGTCCGTCGAATTTTCCTTACTTTACTCTCAGGTAATTATGCCACCACTCACCAGGTAGCGCTCAGCATAACATTCCCTTAATCCCACTACTATGTTGATTGAAATACCACTCGCGACAACAAATTTACCACTTGGCCTACCAATTACCTTGAGATTGTTACCACCCCTAACTCTACCAATTTTCCTCTCGTCAATTATTTTCTTATTCCTGATATTCCTTTACGTGTTGGCTCTTTCTAAATTAAACACTGCTGGGTTCTTTCTAATAACAACCCCACACCTGACACCACTTATATTTATGTCGTAGAATTCCCCCCCCTTTTTGTTCTATCTCTAAGAGTGCTAAGTGTGTCTAATATATATTGATATTATAAGAATATCTTAAAGAACAGAGCCGTTACCAAACACGTAAGGATATAAAAGAAACGCCCATTAATTCACAAAATAAACTTATATTATACCTTTATCAATTGAATACATAACATTTAGACATTAACTACAGCAATACTCTGAATATTATCCTAAACAAGAATTAATTAAATTAGTTGACCCACAAAATTAAGTTAACGTTTTCTCTACACACAACAATAATATAAGAATTAGGCTTACGGACTCATGTGGAGTTTAAAGGGCCTCAGAAATGTTATTGACTCACGACGCGTGCCGTGTGTCCAGTTATAGATGGGCGAAATTCTACGGTCGTTTTGGCGAGAGTAGCAGCTGAGGGGGGTCCACACGTTCTTCCGGGGGGGGGGTCTTCAAGGACGAGGACCAATACGGTGCTTTATGCAATACCTAGGCAGTCGTGGTCTCTCTGGCGAGAGTGAGTCGAACTTGTTTCTTAAATCAAGTTAACTTGGAGTGCGGTGTGATCACCGAGTAACGAGCTCGAGGAGGAGCTTTTCTCCTTCGTTACTTATTTCTTTATGGACGAGGACTGAACTCGTGGAGGGTCTTCTTCACGGGCGAGGATAACGGAGGGGGATTTCTCTAGCGAGAATAATTTGAACTTTGTTCCTTACCAAGTTAACTTAAGAGTTTGGTGTGGCCACCGAATAACGGGCTCGAGGGGGAGCCTTTTCCTTCTTCTTCTTAATTCCTCAAGGATGAGGAATACCCCTGGTGTTTAAGGTGCACCAGGATATAAGGAGTCTCTCTGGCGAGAGTAAGTTGAACTAACCAAAGTTAACTTATCGTTTGGTTTGATAACCAGGGACTTAGCTTGAGGATGAGCTTCTTCTTAGCCCCTTAAGGTAGGTAGCCCTGCCTCTCTTGCAGGGTACTTCTTGGTCTGGCGAGCCAAGTACACTACCTCTCCAGTCTCGGTAGCTCGGTTGTGGATCCGAGGACTTGGTCACCTAGAGACTGACGTATACTACCTCCTTCTTCTTTTCTTAATTCCTCAAGGACGAGGAATACCCCTGGTGTTTAAGGTGCACCAGGATATGAGGAGTCTCTCTGGCGAGAGTAAGTTTAACTTACCAAAGTTAACTTATCGTTTGGTTTGATAACCAGGGACTTAGCTCGAGGATGAGCTTCTTCTTAGCCCCTTAAGGTAGGTAGCCTTGCCTCTCTTGCAGGGTACTTCTTGGTCTGGCGAGCCAAGTATTCTACCTCTCTAGTCTCGGTAGTTCGGTTTGATCCGAAGACTTCGTCACCTAGAGACTGACGTATACTACCCCGATTTTCCTCAGAGTTCCTCATTTATACCTCGCACCCCCACTGGGGGAGTGGTAAGGGGGGGGGGATGGGCTTGAGGACGGCCCCAGGAGAGTTCTTTTTCCAAACGGTCTTTCCCACGAAGTCAAACATCGGCTCCTCGTTAGCCATCGAGATTGGGAGAAACCCGTCTCCAATTTCTTGTTCGACGTGAAACTGGATCTCACTCTCCTGGGAGAGATCTTACCTTTTTGACCTTTAGGGTCTTACATGGCACCTAGTTGTGCCACACTGCGGTTAAGCACTGACCCGCCGATGCCTTCGACGGATGTCTTTGCGGTAACCGCCTTGTGACTGCACCAAGAGTGGACGGGGGAGGGGGGGGGGAACCATTCCCCGACAACATCTATGTGACGAAAAGCATTAATTAGTGTAATGACTAAGGAATTCAAAATGTGCAGACCTCTTTTGGAGACTGCCTGATTGTGAGAGACTTAACAGCGTCACTGATAGTGAACAAAGATTAAGAGATGTCAAAAAAAAGAGGGTGGGTAGATTTAATATTAAAAAAACATTTAATAATTCCTTATTCTTTGACAATCCTTATAATCAAGGTAGCAATAAATACCTTGGAATAATTGCGAAAAGCTTAAAGATTGTTGCATACAACAAATTCCATGCACTAAGTATTACTCGATAAAGTGTTTCTACAATACTTTGTTAATATACTGCTAGTCTGATTCTCAATGTAAAAAATAATACAAGCTTTATTTGATATCCAAAGAATAATATAGAAATATATAAAACCTAGAAATGCTGGATTTAATATTCATTCTAGTTTTACTGTAATTAATTGTATAACAACTGCATCTGTAGCCGTTACAGTTATTCGTGCATTATATTGATGTTCATAATAGAGTAATAATAATAATAATAAGAGAGAATTTATATGGTCCCCTTCAAGACTTTAAAGCCCTCGCGGGGCGCCCTTCCATCGACTAGGAAAACGCCGGACAGAAAAGGTAGGTTTTAAGAGCCTGTTAAAAAACTCCAGGCGAGGGCCAATAACGTATGCCAGGAAGCAAACCATTTCACAGCTTAGGGTCAACTCCAGAGAAGGCACGATCAACCATGCAGCAAAGACGCGTATGAGGAACCGAAAACATGAGGGCACTTCCAGAGAGAAAGGCTCTTTGTTGCCTGGACACAGTCAGTATGGAGAACAGGTAAGGGGAAGTTGAGGTGTTTTGGATTTTAAATGGGAGGAGGACTTTTAAAGTAATTCGAAATTCAATGATCAGCCAGTACATTTCACGGAGCAAGAGAATCATCCTCGACGGAAGAAACAAGAGTCGCAAAGTTCTGAAGAAATTAAAGGAAACGAATTGTAGTGTTGGGGGCTACGTGAAAAAGAGTTACAGTAATCACGGTGGGAGGTAAGAAAGGGATGGATGTCTATCTCGAAACGGTTTCGGTCAAAGTGGTACCAGAGACGACTGAGGATATGGAGAAAGTAAAGAGACGATTTGCTCATATTAGTAATATGCGATTTGAAATCGAGTTGACTGCCAAGGAAACACCCAAGTTTCTAACGCTATCAAAGAACGCGATCGGGGAGCCACCTAAATCGGGAGAGGGGCTACACTTTTACAGCGCGTGACATCTGATGAGGTGCCCATCAAAAAAACCTCAGTTTTTTCATGGTTGAGTTTGAGGAAGTTATCCGATAGCTATTCTGCAATCATGTTATATGCCGATGCGGATAAAAGATTAGTGCCTGTTACACTGAACGGGTTTGAGGAAATATTTGCCTGTCATCGACATCGAAATGGAGGGATAGACTTAGGCGACGCAGAAGGAGGAATGGAAGTTGAGAGATAGAACGATAGTTTGAAGGATTATTACATATGACCATGATTTTGTTTCTTTAATATAGAACGGACAGCAATATGTTTAAGGTCAGAAGTCACATCACATAGCGACAAGTAGGCGTTGAAGATATCCAGTATGTGTGGTAGGAGGACTAGTAGGAACTAAACATAGAGACTGGGTGGGAAGGTGTCAAGCGGAGAGCAGGATACTTTTCAATGAACGGAGTATTAAGGCAAACTCTTCAGGAGAGACTGGGATGAGGGAAGTGAGATTGGGAGGTGGAGTAAAGGAGGGTTATAGTGTGACAAAGTGCAGATGAAGACGGGATCCCAGGGCGAATATTAACTATCTTTTTCAGAGTAAAGGTACAGAAGGTGGCTGGGGAGATGGGGGGGGGGGGAGTTAGCTTGGGAGACAGGAGACGAGCAAGGATCTTGAAAAGTGAAAGAAGATTTTGTTTGTTTTTGTCAAGGATTTTACGCGTATGGGCCTCGCAGTAGGATCACAAGAAGGCTACGTACGCATGAACTGCAAGAATATAGGCAAGAGAAGCTTGTTTCGTCTCCATGCTTCGGGTCCGGGTGGAACGAAGGCGCTTCTCACATGCTCTTCTTTTAGTCTAATGGAGCGTGTTTGAGAACCAAGGGGCGCAGGATCTGCGATAAGAGGCAAGGCAAAGGTCAGCGTGGGTGTCTAGGCAGGAGGAGTTTGATTACAGGAGGAAAGTGGTTGCCAAAAGGAGTTGACGAAAAAGTGACGTCAGAAGAGAAAGAGACAGTGGGATTATCCGGGAAAAGTGAGGCGAGATCCCGAGACATCCGCCCAGGGCCAATGGAGGAGAGTCTAGGGCGGTGTGACCGTGCGACAGGAACATTGGGAGATTAGTTAGAGAAGTTAAAGTTAAACCGAATTGAATAATAAAGTGATCAGAGAATCTTACCTAAAACTAAGAAGGGATAACTACCAAGGGTATTTTCGTCGAAGGTCGGTGACGATAAGATTTCAAAGTGGTAAAGTTAGAGGAAAATAAACTGTATGAAAGGAAGTTCAAGTGCCTGTTTATTCTAAATAGGAGATTACTCGTCCCTCGGAGCAACGATAAAACGCAACTCTCCGGAATTTGCCCAACCTCCTGGAACATATCCCTGTTGGGTTGGGTCTGGTGCGCGGGGGGTGGGGGGGGACGCGATTTTCAAGATGTTAGCTGCAGCATAGTTATGCACCAGCATTCATTCTGAAGTTTGGCATATTAGTGAGAGTTGCGCGACCACCCTGTCCCGAGTGCGACATATTTGTTCCTCATGAGGTATCTTCCACATATTTCACTTACCCTAATTTTACCACTCGATACACAACTACATTCTTCACAAACTCTTTCACACGTTGGTTTTCGCTTCATAGTTTGGAAAGTGATGGAACTGGAACTTATTAGAGCGTCATTATGATTTCGCCTCAATTAACCATTTGTCGTACTTTAAACTTCTCCTGACAAATACATGCCTTCTTTGGTTGTTATTAATTTATTTAAAAAAACGTTTAACGCCCTCTTTCACCCTTTTCTGGCTCTAAACAGGTAAGAAAAAAATAGTGGGAGATTTAAAAGAGGTGTAAAAGATGATGACCCAAGAGAATCGCACCGCTATCTTTCTCTTGGGCCTCTTAAAATGCAGGAAAAAATAATAACAAACCAAATATATTCCTAAAAGCTACAAAATATCACATTAAAAAATACAAAAACTAATAAACATTGATGGATGGAAATGACTTAACTATAAGAACTAATAAACATTGATGGATGGTAATGACCTAACTATAAGAACTAATAAACATTGATGGATGGTAATGACTTAACTATAAGAACTAATAAACATTGATGGATGGTAATGACTTAACTATAAGAACTAATAAACATTGATGGATGGTAATGACTTAACTATAAGAACTAATAAACATTGATGGATGGTAATGACCTAACTATAAGAACTAATAAACATTGATGGATGGTAATGACTTAACTATAAGAAGAGTAGCGCCTTCTTTTTACATCGTTGCCAGAAAGGAGATTACACGTAGTTCTTAGGATAAGGTGCTAAACGCAGGAATGTCGCCAACTGTACCTGTTAACAATGACACTCCAAAATGCAGTTTATTTCCTTCTGGAATTAAACTATGCTTTAATATGCAATGCTTATTAGTATTTAATTGAGTTTCATTTTTTTTAAAGATTTTTAATTTCGTTCGTGATCTCTATGATTGAGATTGTTTTTATTTATTTTTTGAAAAGAAAATCGAACTAAGGGATTCATTTACACTATGTGGCCCGCGCGGGATTTTGCTTGAAATTTTGACATGAACAAAAAAAAATCCTAAACAGAGCGATGTAGTAGGGAGGTTGAAATTGTGTGGAAGCTGTATTTCCCGAGTTAGAGATAGGAAGATGCGCAACCCCTCCCCCTCCCCCCCTCCTAACGTGCCCCGGTTAGACGATGAAAGTAGCTCTTCTAGGAGCGTGGTTAACCACAAACTACGAAGGGCACCTGTTTAAGGCGGTGGGGGAGGGGGTCTTTGGTTGCAAACAATTGACTTATTAGCTTCCAAGTCTTACCCTCCCCCCCCAGAAATTCTGGTGTAAAAAATCATAAAAGAAACCACTTTTTATAGACCTCATGGAAAAAATGTAGCAACTGACTTCTGGATACGTGTCCAACCAGTCCCAATCGCACCGAGTAAACTCCTCTTTACACTATTCGAACTATTATTTACCAATCTCCAACATATGTTCTCTCTCTCGTTGATTTTGATTCATTATTTTGTCAAAATAATAATAATATGACCCTGTGCAAGAAAGAGAAAGAATACTACTATTAATAGTATAACCAAATAAGATCAGATAAATAAATATTTATATGGAGACACGATTGGTAAGGTCGAAGGTGAGTGACCAGACTCAGAAAGATACAGATACAAACCGCAAGACCTCAACGGCGCATCAGAAGGAAGAAGCGACCACAAACTCAGCGGCTGTGAAGGCGGACGAAGGCTGCATCAAGTCTTCCATCTCTTGTCGTTTTGGTTTCCTTGCCACTGGAATCAGTTGACTGGAGCATCAAGTGTACACGTTAAGTAAAGACACGCACAGGCGTATTCGTTCTTCATCAGATCGAAGACCATCATCTTCTGACCTCGAAGGATAGCCACCACACGACACACTCTAATAGTAAAGGACATTGCTCAATTCAACTTCAGAACTTCTCTGGATGAATTTCTTCCTCTCTAATTTCTTAAGAACGTGACACTAACTAACTAAATAAATTCCAGATAAACCTGTAAATATTTCGTCTTATTACGAACAAACTTCAATGATATAAAATTAATGATTTTTTTTAGTTAAAAAAAAAATAGTAACTTTTAGTTTTATATGTAACAAAATAAATCGAATAAATTAGAAATTACACGAAACTATTTGAAAAAAGAGTATTTTACTCATATTAAACAAATTGGAACATACTTTCTCTTGAAGCTGATAATGTCGGTGAATATATCTGTGGTTGCGTCTTTATTGCCGATGAACAACAATGAGATGTCATTATTCTACCGATTTTGTCGCATTAGAAAGACAACAAAAATTGGAATAATTTTTGTAACGGGAAAGTTTGTTTAGAGTCATCTTAATTGCCCATCAAAGTAATATCATACTTATGATACATTTTGATATTTGTAATAGAGAAAGAATGGAAATTGGTGCAACCAAACAGGGAACATTCTGGAAAGGTGGGAAGGAAATAAATATGAGGATCGGAATAGTGAATAACCTTTCACGAACAAGTTCGCACAAGGAAAATAAGTACCTAAGAACCTGAATTTGAACCCCTTTATTCGGCTGTGGTCAAGGCTATTATAAGCTCTACCTATGACAGAGGTTCCCAACCTTTTGTATTTCGAGAGCTCCAATTCATTATAAAAGATAGAAGCTAAGAATGCATAGTTTAAATGAGAATGAATCGTTGAGAAGAAAATACATATAGAAGGATTCCAAGTAAAACAATAAATGTAAAAAGGCAAATTTCGAATAATAACAAATAAATGAGTGAAAAATTACAAAAATTAATATAAAGACTTACCAACTTGAGTGAAGGATAAAAACATAATGATACAAAAAGTGAAATTTAAACAGCCGTAATCTTATGGCCACTGCTTTAAAACAATTGGAATAATGGACTACATAATAATCGAGTAATTTAACTGCCGGGTCATTGAATCAATTGTTGTAAAAATGTGTATAGAAAATGAATTATAAGTCGAACTAAACTTAAAGATTTTCAAAATTTAGATTAAGATATAGTGAGTGGAGTTGAAGACTGAGTAGAATTTAATTCATGATTTAACGTTGGATAAATAATAATGATTCCAAAATATTGAGATCTGGGGATTTATCCACAGAACACCAAATTTTGAAATTTGAAGGGGAAATTGAAAAGTTAAAGAAAATTCTGGTTTACCTCTTAGTCTATCTGCGTAATATATATATATATATATATATATATATATATATATATATATATATATATATATATATGAATGCAATGTCCCGCAGGAAAAAATGAAAAGGTGATACTTTGTGAGTTTTTCATATGTTATGATGTTCTTTGGGTTTCCTGGCAATCATCAATTGGTTTAGGGAATTATTATATTTAAATGCTAGATTAATACCCGCTTCTCCAAATATGTCCTTTAAACTATTTAATTTAATTTATTTGGAAAAGCGGGTATTAATCTAGCCTTTAAATATAATAATTCCTTAAACCAATTGATGATGGCTAGGAAACCCAAAGAACATCATAACATAGGAGTATATGCAATACCATGCAACGATTGCCATAAAGTTTATATAGGGAAAACGGGGAGAAATCTAGACAAGAAATTGTATGAACACAAAAGAGATATTAGAGTGGGCAGCGAAAGCAGTGGAATATTTTACCATGTTAGAGACTTGAATCATACGATCGATTTCAATGGAAGTAAAATGGTATTTAAATCGGCTAACTATGTTAAGAGAAGAATCGTAGAATCGAGCTTGATATCGTCAGTTCCTAATTTAAATCTATCTGAGGGTCAATTTTCTTTTAATCCTGTAATAAGAAAGCAAATATACAAAATAGCAAAATGTCAGCCCTTCAATATGTTTAGGCCCAACCCCCCGTCCTTTCCAGATTAGCCACAAGTAGGGGATTGGGGGAAAAAAGAGGGATCTTTCACGACCTGACCATTGTGTTATGTTTGTATGCACTTTTCTTATATTTTCTATCCAGTGTCAGTTGAAAAAGGGTGTGAGATACACCGAAACTGTTCTGAATTAAATTGTCTTCGGCGAATGTGGTTTAATTCCTCATATATATATATATATATATATATATATATATATATATATATATATATATATATATATATATATATATATATATATATATATATATATATATATATATATATATAAAATGATTGATTCGGATACTTAGGTTTCCATCACAAAACCTGCAGTAGCTTCAAAGCAATAATGGTAAGTAATGCATAATAAGTTACGGATATAAACTAAGCATGGCTATAAGTTGTACGGGTACATTGTACATGTTAAGATGGATAAAAACTGAAAGTTACGTGCAAATGAGCATTTGTATTCCAAAAATATGGTTGTCAAAATGTCCGGACAGCGTAATTCTATTACTGCTATCCAGGAGACTACCAACCAATATATAATTTACTTCCATAAATTCTTATTACTTTTAGTTATTGCCTTGTCAGGTTCCGAAGAGCAAAAAAGCCTAGGGCACCCACTACCCTTGCCTATATCCAAGAGCTAACTGTTAAGCTAAGTAAAAAAAATCATCTCTCTATCAGAACCATAGCTGAAATGGTCAAATGCTCGTGTCGTAATACTCGTAATAGTATATCGCGTTAGGAAACCACAGGCTCATGTATCAGTGGTATTTCTACTGGTCTGCCTAGGAAAACCTCAAAAAGAGATGACAAGCCATTTACCGTATCTCGAAAGGGACCAATACAAGACAGGAGCCAGGATTTCCCAGGATGTAAATGAAACTACGGACATCAGTATTTCCATGAAGGCAGTATCACGCTGCCTGACGGAAAGATCTTTAAAATCTCGCATACCAGCATTCAAGCCATTGAATAGCAGCCCTAAAAACAAGAAAGCTAGATTATCCTTTACCATAAACACATTTTATGGAAAGACTAGAAAAGAGAAATAAGAAGAGAAGCCCCATCACCGTCCAAGAACTTTTGGAAATATTACATGAGGAATGGAGAAAAATACTAAAAGAATGCCTTCGGGTAGCGTCCTCCTGTGGCAAAAGATGTCAATGGTAAGAATTTAAAGGAGGCATGGCAAGCTGTTAGAAATTATACATTTCTAAATAATGTTAGGAATCAAAATTTAAAAAAATACTTGCATCGCACATTCTGTGCTGGGAGAAGAAATTTTCCTTTTTAATTGCTTATATCGACAATAATATTTTTAACAGTTACATAATTAATCGTACAATTAAAGAAACATGACTGAATGGTTAGTGTCAAAGTTCAACCATCTTAGATCGTTGATCCATCGTTTTGTCTTGGTGTCGAAAACCCTCCATGATGAGTTTTGCTAGATCGTAGAGGTAGTCGTCAAATGTGTCAATTTTAAGAAAGCTGGAGATCTGAAGTCTCGCCTTTTCCAGAACCTCTTTAGAGACATGGAATTTGTACATGAAGTTCTTCTTTTATAATACAAAGTGCGTTGGCCTTCAAAGGGCAATGTTGTGAATCGACTGTTTGAAATTCGGAGGGAGGTTAAATTGTTCCTGGAAATGCATGGGAAAGATGAACTCTCAAGTCAATTCAATGATGTTTTGTGGGAGCCACATCTTGCATAATTAGCAGATATATTTGAGCAGTTAGCTAGGTTGAACTTCATTCTATAGGGCTATGAAAGAAATGTGTTTTACCTAATTGAATGTCTTTGTTCATTTCTTGCCAAGCTCCAGAATTGGTCAAGGAAAGTCGGTGCCGTCATTGTTGCCATGTTTGCAGACCTTTCAACTGATCTTGACAAAAATTAAGAAGTTCGCCTGCTTGGTCCACTACTTAAAACTGAAATTACTCATCATCTGAGATCCTTGGAAAGTGAACTTAAAATACACTGCCAGAATTAGAGGAGGAATAAGGGAAGTTCGTGAGGAATCCATTCACTCTCACACTTGATATTACTACCATTCCCAATGATGTTCAGGGCGAATTCTTTAATCTCAAAATGATTCTCCTGCCAAAGATCTCTATGAAGAAAAATCTCTGAATGTATTCTGGTGTTCATTGTATCAGTCATATCCAAAAGTTAGTGAGATTGATCTTCGACTACTTTTGTCTCATTCAATTACTTATTCATGTGAGTCTGGTTTTTTCGCCCTTCTACAAATAAAAAATAAGAGATCAAACTGACTGAATGTGGATCCAGACATACTCGTAAGATGTGCATTGTCAGAGAAACAACCTCGGGTTCATCAACTGCCTAAAAATAAACAATGTCACCCTCCTCATTGAGATGAGAGACAATTTTTGTAAGGTCAGATACAAATAATTTCGATTTTGATATAAAAAATACATTAATTTAAATTTTAACAAGTATATCACAAAAATCTATTAAAATATAAGATAATTAAGATTGTCAACTTTGTAATAAACAATAAAACAAAGGTGCTCTCTTCATATACTTTTGGGGGAGGGGACGGTTTTGGGAGAAAAATGAAGGGGAGCCATAAGGATGTTGAAAATTCATGAAGAGGGTAATAGAGTGAAAAAGGTTGAGAATCACTGGTATAGATGCTAAGTACTAATATATTGTAACAAACAAAAGATTATTTGTTGAGTAGCTTATATCATTGTACCTTATCATCTACTTCTGTTGTGTTATCTGTCCAGATCATTTTGACCACCGTATTTTTGGAATAAAAATGCTCTTTGGCACGAAACTTGCAGTTTTATCTATCCATACATGTACAATGTGCATGTAAAACTTATAGCCATAATTATTTTATATTTGTAGTTTATCATAAATTACTTACCATTATTTGGTTTAAAGCTACTGTAAATTTGTCGAATCATAATAACCGCTACTGTATATATAGGATGAGGTGGGCAATTTGCGGCGTTGGTAGCTTTAAATTTTCTCTGAATAAGAAGAAACATAGGTAAAAACAATTCATCCTGTTACGGAACGCACTGAAGATACTAGAAATTAATACCAACGGCTGGACGACGAAAAGGACTCTTTACGGAAATGTATTCAGAGAAATTGATGTAGATCTCATCTTAATTTCGGAACACGGGATCGACACGCTTAATGCAGAAATGAAAATCTGGAACTACGATGTTTTGATCACGAATTATTCACAGGAGCAGTTTGACGGTGCCGCTATTGCAATAAAGAAAGGGATTAAATACAAGCACATAAGTAATCTAGAACCATCCTACCTCGCGATTGAGGTCTAAATCGACATAGGGAAGTTGCTACTGGATATCAACCGTCGAGGAGAGACGTGTTACCAATTAACAGTCTCACTTGCCTATTTGGCAGAAAAGCCCCCACAATATTAATGGAAGATCTGAACGCCAGATGCCGAGAATCTGGTTAAAGGACTTTTAACGGTTGCGGAAGAAGCCTAGGCTTATTGCTGGGCAGAAATATTGCCCAGCGAATAGGCCCCAACTTCCCCATCTTTTTCAGAGCAGAAAATGCCACAAAACCAGACATTTGTTTGACGAATCGTCAGCTGCCGTTCAATTACTACATGGAACCAGTCCAGGTACCATGTAGTGACCATATAGGGATCCTACTCACTATCAAAAGGAACCCTATACAAGTTTCAGAGGTAGTCAGAAAGAACTACAGAAGAGCAAACTGGACACGGTACGTGCGCCTTCTCGAGGGCTACGATCCACCCAACTTGGACGAGGCAATACCCGAGGCGATTGACGAGTCACTCGACGAACTCAATAACCATCTCATCAACGTAGATAAGGCTTGTATCCCTAAATCTGAGTATATGACCATCTCTACCTGCCTATGCACCGAATAGATGAAGGATTTAAACTGTGAGCTTAAATTATTGTCTGAGATCGACATCAAGAATGCATCAATTCACTCAATGCAACGAAGTAAAGAAATCAAAGAAGAACTCAACCAGTTGATCCTGAGCACATGTAAAAAATGGCAGAGAGCACGCCAAGGGGTGACCCCATCGCGTCGCCATCGATTTATACGTACATTTTCCCATCGGCACCGTAGAACGGGACTTCTTTTGTGCATGCTGGAGGAGCTGTCGCAATATGTCTTCGGGAGTGGTTAGAGGTGTGGAGCCTTTAGTATAGTAAATGGCATTGTTATCAATTCGATGATTTTATCAACGGGAACATTTGAGAATAGAGATTCTACGTCCATAGAAGCTAGTACGGCTACTGATTGAGAAGTTTGGAGGATATCTAGAAGAGTTGAAGAGAAGGGCAGCGTGTGGTATAATGGGGTGTAGGGCGCGACGATCGAGTTAAGAAGTTTTGCTAGGTCATAAGTCACGCTTGGTGTTTGACTTATGATGGAATGAAGGGGATTTCCAGGTTTATGCGTTTTTACATTGCCGTAGGCGTAGCCCATCCTGCAGTCGCCTTCAATTAGGGGAATCTTCATCGGGTTGGTGGTAGTGTTATTTTTTCTAATGAGTTTGTAGAGCTTTGGGATTTCGCGTTATATTCTTGAATTCGGTGGTGTCGTGTAGTATTGTTTTCATCTTGTTGAGGTATTCTTCTTGTCTCAGGATAACATAGATTGAGGATGTATCGGCTCTAAGGATGACAATATCCTTGTTCTCTCGAGTTCTTGGTCATGATTGGCCATTTTTTTTTAATACATACTTATGTTCACGTAGAAAGACGTCTAGGAATAAAGAATGTCATTCGCGGATGTTTTTTCTTGCCTCGAAGACCCCGTTAAAAGCCATGTAAGAAATATTAAAAAAATACATGTTAAAATTAAAAACTTGTATTTTGCACGAAATTCGTACAGGACGTTAGTCTCCTGGAACAGCTCACCTTTAAGATGGTGCGATTTATAAACTCTCTATTCTCATAGCACTACCCTAACCCATGAAAAACTAAATAAGGACACCTCCATCATCCTGAGACTTCAAAACCGCAGAAGATTATTATCTTGCTTTGATGATTCCTTCATGCTTCTTGACGAGTTAGTCCTTGAAGTGGTTTTCTTCCGTTTTTCCTTATTCAGGCGATCCATTTATCTTGAGTCTTCTTGATTCTAGTTGAGTTGGTCCTTGGAGCGTTTTTCTTGACTTCCGTTTTTTTCTTGAGATTTCTTTATAAAAGGTTTTGGACTTTTGAGTTGCGAACGCGGTACCGGTAGATTTAAACGCTAATGCTCTGGCCATTACGCCACGGCTTAGTCCGTATTGGGTTGGTAATTTAATGGGCTATTTACATTATCGAGTTGGAAGGAATTTTTCTCTGATACATTTTCGCACCCCTACAATATCTCTACGCGAACATAAATATTACAAAAATTGGCCAATCATGGCGCGGGAAATTTTAAGGGGAAACTAAGCGCTACAAGACACATAAAATCGGAAGGCTCAGATTGTCTAGTTCTCTGGCAAAGGAGCAAAGGAAAATGAAAGTTTGAAAACGTGTTTCTTTTAACGACGGTAAACTCGGAGACGCTGAGATGTCGGGAGTATGGTTTCCGGCTGAAGTTGCACGTTAATTGTAGGTTTCTTCATTTGAATAATGATGGCTTCGGCCATCCTCAATCTTCTGCGGTTTTGAAGTCTCAGGATGATGGAGGTGTCCTTATTTAGTTTTTCATGGGTTAGGGTAGTGCTATGAGAATGGAGAGTTTTAAATCGCACCATCTTAAAGGTGAGCTGTTCCAGGAGACTAACGTCCTGTACGAATATTCGTGCAAAGTCGGTGACTGCAAATACCGCAATTCAAAGTACATCGGCATAACATCTACAACCCTGTCAAGGCATCTGAAAAAACTATTTATTGGGAGTCCCGGTCATCGCGGTGGTTGGTATCCCGTAGCGATTATTATATTGGTTAATTCCGTTTTGACCTCAATTGCGAGGTAAGATTAAGTTAGTCCTTATTTGTTTTGTACTCTATTCCTTTCTTTGTTGCTATTGCTGCTTCCTTCTGGGGTTCGTTTGTATGATTAGTCGCTATTACGTCGTAGTTCCATATTTTTAATTTGTGAGTCTTAAGGTTAATCCCGTGATCTGAAATTAGAAAGATGTCGGGATATATTTCTCTAAAAATATTTCCGTATGTGTTTTCTTTATCCTTCCAGCCATTCGTATTTATCTGCAGAATTCTTAATTTTCTATTATCCATATTGTTTGTATTTTCTTAAGCGGTTCTTCTTTTGGTGAGAGTGGAGGTATTACGTAAATTTATTTGTATCTTTTCCTGCTATTTCTGCCTTTCATCTCTGTCCTTGCTGAGGTCTGACTCTTATCCGTTTCATATTTCGTAGTTGGTATTTCCGGTCTTTGGTCGCATGGCGAGGTGTGCCTAGTCGATTTTCTTTTTTGTTTTTTGTTTTTGCGTGTGTATCTTTTTACGTTTTTCTTATTATTCTCATCGGTGCTGCTCTGAGATTCTGTTTCATGGCTTTCTGTGTCTTCCTCTTGTTCAGATTCGCTTTCCTTTCTGTGTGTTTCTTCCAACAGTTTTTTTTATGTATCTTCTGAATTTTTTTTGTTAAATATAGCCGATGAATCATTATTTTGTAGGAATTTTATTGGCTCCAGCCCATTTCCCTTTAGCATGGAATTCAACGTGGTGGCATATGTTCCTGGTTCGGCAATGTTTAAGACGTGTGAGTGTAGAATGAATGTCAGTATTTTTACGTTCAGAGTTTCGTCAAGCGTCATTTGAGTGGTTGTTCCATTGCTTTTGATTGCTGTACCGCCGCATATAAGGTGTTTCTTGTTCCTTCTTTTCTTTGTTGTGTTTCAGTTTCTTTTTTCTTTAATATTTCTTTTCGCTTCGGACATGTCATTGCCAATGTTTTGTGGCTCCCTCCGCAATTAACAGACCTTTTCGCGGAGTGTGTGCAGTTCCTCTAAGAATGGGGACCCCTGCATTCTGAACATATTTCTCCTTCCTTTATGGAGCAGTTTATGGTGATGTGGTCTTTCATTTTGTAGCATCAAAAAAACAGATTTGTATATTGTGATACTGGTCCCTTTGAATGTTACAAGCTGGGATTCTCATACTGTATGCGAGGATTCCCTTCTGTAGTGCCTTTGTTGCAATCTCGGTTAACTCGTACACTATTTTAAACATATGTGTATGTTCCTTAAATTAAATTATGTTGTGTATCTTCATCCAGGGTTGCTGTTCCATTATTTCATGTTTATTTCACCTGGGGGTTGTTCCCCCACCCATGATTCTACTTTACAGGATACGATGCTTCGGTTGGCAATAATCTGGGGTGGTACTTTAGCATCTAAGTCGATTTTCCTTAAAGTGATGGTTCCTGCCGATAAAAGTAGCAGTTCGAAATCGTTGTTTTCCGCTCAGATGACAAGAAATCCATTAGCTCTTTCTACGCATTTGACCAAGGCGATTTGTAAATCTTTGAAAATGCTCTGTGCTACATCATGTGGTTTCCGTTTCATCTCGTTCTGAATTAGCCGGTGTGGGAGCCTTTTGGTGAAGTCCTGTGTGTCCATATTCAATTTTTCATGCCCCCCCCAAGGAGGGGGGTCTCTGGCAAAATAAGGTAGTAGATTATTTATCCCCATTTCACTAGTGGGAGGAGCCCCCTATCTGTTCCTAATACTATCTCGCCTGCCTGCTCTGGAGCGCACACTCACTGACCACCCTACCTAATTTGGACTAGCCCTATAAGCGGTCCTGCAGTCAGATTCGGGCTCGTCACTGATAACCGGGCTTCTTCTCTGGCCCCCCATCGGGATCTCCATCGGGAGTTCACTACACCCTACTACTGACTGCTTCTGAGACCTTGCTGGTGGTCAGGTTATACTGTGCTAGATGGGAATAAAGTAAGGAGTTTCAAATATAAAAGGTATATTATGAGACAAGAAAAATTTAAGGAGATCACCGCTTTGGGGTGATTCCTAGCGAATCAGAAACAGGAGGTCTCTCCAATCAGTCCGATTCGCGCATATATTTATTCTTCTCTTTGGTATATACTTAAACGTATATAGAAAATGCTCTCTTCGCAAAGTTATTTCAAGTCAAAAGATTGATGTAACTTAGCAGTGCGTAGATCGCTGTGAGTTGTCAGATCAACTGAGCCGTCACAAATAGTCAGACTCAATTCAATTGATGCAGATAAAGAAAGGGTGTGGGGACAGATAGCAGAAAATAGACAAGTGGTGAAAGGAGAAAGAAGTGTGGTAGGGCGCAAAGAGATGCTAAGAGCCTTTTTTAATATTTTTTGTTTTGTGGTTCCTTTGTTGTCTTTGAGTTAGTTTATATAATATGGCGTCAAGACATTTGTCTTCAAAAAATAATTAATGTTCTTGGGTATGATATACTAATTTTCTGTTGTGGTAATAAATTACTTTAATCACTTTAGTATTGTGCTTAGTGTCTGTTTTTTTTTTGTATATTATGTAGTGAGTAGAAATCGTGTCTTTTGTTTTTCTTGGATAGTTTCTTCGGTATTTTGGGGTCTTCATCGGTGAATTCTTGTATAAATCGGTGAGGTTTCATAATTGAGTAATTTATTTTCTTGGTCGGTTTCTTTGGTCTGGGTAAAAACATTCTTATTTTCATGTGTAGAACGGCACTTCTGCTCCGGCAGCTAGAAGCCCGGCGGAGCTCAGAAATCTGGCGCGACTTATTCCTCTTCTGTTCTGCTCAATCATTTGGACGATATCATCGTCCAATTATCGATTAACCATTTCCTGCATATTCTTTGTCCGTTCTTCTATGACAACGTTAATATGACTAAACTCCGCCTCCCGGGGCATCTCTTCCTGGCGTCTTCTTTCTCGCCTGAGTGTGCCTGTAATTAGGTACATACATTTATTCTCCACCACATGTAGTTTCCTCTTTTGTGTCTTCGAGACACATGAGAGGGCGGGGGCGGGTATAGCAGCGTCGATCTTACAAGTGCATTGTAGATCTTTTTCTTATTGCTTCACGAAGATTTCTGAGCATGTATGGAGTTTTGACTGCAGCTGTGGCCTTGTGACTCTTTCTTGGGCGTTCTTCTTGTACCCGGCTGAACTAATCTTCATTTCGAGTACTTTGCACTGCGTGTGGTGTAGGGATAACGTCTATCCCCCACCCTGACGTCATAAAGTAGTTTCCTGCCTATGTTGACTACTTTGAACTTTTCCTGGTTCGTCGGATCTTCCGCCGGGCCTCGTAGGTGTTTATTTTTTTCATTTCTGCTGCTGTCATACGAGATTGCCAAGGCGCATTCCACCATGGACAAGTGATTATCTGGTTGAAATCATCGGCGAATTTAATCTTAAGACAAGTGGGGCTGACAGGGGCTGCAACATCAGCGGTGTAAATCCAGTAGAGATTGGGGGACAGGCACCCCCCTGTGGGAAGCCCACAGTGGGGGAAACTTTGGTCCGTCCGTGCACCCTAAACTTATATACGCCGCTTGCTCCATGGCATAGTCACTGAGAATTCTTTCTAAGTTTTCCCTTAGGCCCAATCGTAAAATCTTGTACTGCATTCCCCGTTGCCACACCTTATTAAACGCTTTTGATACATCCCGACAAACAATGCCCCCGTAACTTCTTTCCCGTTTTTCTTGGGCTAGTTTTTCCGTGATGACATTAATCGCCATCTCCGTACTTCGCTTCCTAATAAATCTGAATTGATGTGGGTTGAAGAGGGAGTTCTCCTCCAGGTGAGACATCAGTCTACGGTTGATCTTCTTGAAGAGCTTCCCGCCAAATTCTAGAAGTGAAATTGGTCGGTAGCTCTCTTTCAACGTTGGGTCCTTTCCGTGCTTAGGCAAGAAAATCACCTTAACAGTTTTATAAGAATCTGGAAAATATCCTGCGTTCAGACAGGCGTTATATATTCTTTTCATCTCTTCGATGACATTGGCTGGTGACTTTTCAAAATTTAACTTTTTAAGTCCCGAGTGTCTTGGGGCTTTTTGTCCAAATGACCGGAGCGCTCCTAGTAGTTCTTCTTCGGTAATCTCGGCGTCTCTGTCGCGCTGTCTATCCACCTGGTGGTAATGGTGCGACTTGTGTATTTGTTCATTATGCTCGTCTATGATGTTGCTTTCAAACTCTAAGTCATAGTGTTAGTTTTCCGGCTCAGTTATGCTGAAGATCTTTTCCCAATAACTTCGGAATATCTCTTCAATTCTTCCTTCTCCCGTTTCGATGTTTCCATCTTCTTTTTAAAACTAGATCTTCTTCTTCCCAGTCCATCCTTTGAGATTTCTGATCTTTTTCCAAAAATCATTGGGAGTTGCTTCATGATCAAGGCTATCGATCACACCATCCTATGGTCTCCATTGATGTTCGAGGATCAACTGGTTGATTTCTTCTTTGATTTTTTATCTTTGTTGCATTGAGTGAATTGATGCATTCCTGATGTTGATTTCATACAATAATTTCCGCTCACAGTTTAAATCCTTCATCTATTCGGTTCATCTGTAGCTAAAGATAGTCATATACTCGGATTTAGGGATACAAGCCCTTTCTGCGTTGATGACATGGTTATTCAGGTCGTCGAGTGCCTCGTCAATATCCTCGAGTATTGCATCGTCCAAGTTTGGCGGATTGTAGGCCTCGAGAAGGCACGCGTACCGTGTCCATTCTGCTCTTCTGTAGTTCTCTCTGACTACAGCTAGAACTTGTATAGGGTTCCTTTTGATAGTGAGTAGGATCTCTATATGGTCATTACATGGTACCTGGACTGGTTCCATGTAGTAATTGAACGGCAGCTGACGATTTGCCAAACAGATGTCTGGTTTTGTGGCACTTCCTGCTCTGACAAAGGTGGGGAAGTGGGGGCCTATTCGCTGGGCAATATTTCTGCCCAGCAATAGGTCCAGACTTCTTCCTATACCGTCGAAGGTCCTGTAACCGGATTCTCGGCATCTAGCTTTTAGATCCCCCATTAATATAGATGATGTCTGCATCAATTTATCTGAATACATTTCCGTAATCAGTTCTTATCGTGGTACAGCCGTTGGTAATTATTTCCAGTATCTTCAGTGCGTTCCATAACATGGTGAATTGTTTTTCCCTATGCTTCTTCTTATTCTTCTTTTTCTTCTTGTTGTCTGGCTGGGCCGATTTACTGTGCCCAGGGGTTTTCGTTCTTCGGAGGTGGACTTGGGGTTTTAGACCTGCTCTTCGTATCTCGTGTACGGGTGCAGGGGCCCTGGTATTCGGTTGAGTTTTCACCGACCCAACTCTCCACTTTGCGGCAAATGACGCTGAGGTTCGCTGTCACTTGTGTGGGGGATCTTTGCCTCCATCCCAATGCATTTTAGTGTGGTAGCTCCTTCTTCAGACATGAGCCGGTCCACATCTTTTGTCTTTACACAGATGGCAATGAAACCTGATGAAACTTCAATCAGTTTCACCAGTGCCACCTTGTGTTCGAGGTAGAGGGCTTCGCAAAGTTTTCTCTTTTCAAGGGACTTTTTTCCTTGTATGGTCCTGAGGGGGACCCTCTTAGTGAGGGTCTGCATGGTCTTCCACGTCCTTCTACTTAGTCCTCTTGCGATGTCTTCTTTCCTGAAACGAAAGTGTAATTATGGTGTTTGGAGTGAAAAAGGAAGTTATGAGGTGGTAAAGGAGGTAGCCGTTAGTGCAGGTAGGTTGAGGTATGAGTCCGAATAATGGTAAAAAAACGCCCCCTCCATTTTCCAGTTGGTCCCCCGCTTGTTTTCTACCAGGATGATGGGTGATGGATGGAGCGGATGGATCTGGAGTGGGAACCTCAAGAGGGGTGAATTATGCTGGACTTTATGCAGTAGCGGTCGAATCGACGGCCGCTAAAGTTTTCCCACCCCCTCTCGGTATTTGCGCCATAACTGTATCCAACTACATAGAGACGGGTGTTACTTCCGTCTATAATTCTGGCCGGGTCACCCGGGCGATGAAGATCTCTCCTTCATCCGGGACTCGTAGTTATGCCCCAGTTTCGAGATAATTTCTGATTTATGCTTTCGCTGTGGGCTAGTCCTCAAACCAGTTTTCACATAGGTCCTTAATTATGGCCTGCATAGTTAAGACGAAATCAATGAATGGCAGACATTCCAGCAGTTTCGCACGCAGGGCGATGGAAGAGGGCAGTGAGGTGCTTAAGACCTCATTGAATTATGAATTCTCGTCGAAAAAAAGAATTATCTCTTTTTGAAGAGTGAAGCGAATTTCACCAAAAGACTTCCAGAATAGGCTCTTTTCTATGTAGGCGGTGGTCACAGTCCGTTACTAAGCAAGTAAAAATGGTTTATCCGTAGGTAGTCAGCAGAGCGTATTAGTCGAATATTCGACTGTCACAAAGAGTCAAGAACTTGAAATTGAACTTGATGAAAAAAATGGTGAAAATGTGTAGTAGTTACTGATAGTGTTGAAGGAGATTTATTATTGCCCTGGAGCAGAGGGCATCCAAGGCATGTTTCTTTTTTATCCTGTTTTTGATTCTTTCCTGCATTTTCGTTGGGTCTGCGTTAGCTGACCTTCCTGTAGTGGTTAACTACTCTTGCCTTGTTTTTGTTTTTGTCTTTCCTTATATATATATATATATATATATATATATATATATATATATATATATATATATATATATATATATATATATATATATATATATATATATATATATATATATATATATATATATATATCTTTATCTGTATAAATAATCTTTCTATATATAGCTTTTTCCTCCGTCGTTGTGTTAGGCATTCAAGCGTTTCAAATTTACTTTTGCTAACTCGTAGCTTTACTTTATTCATTTTTTTTTAGTTTTATTTAGTTCTATTTAGTTTCGCCTTTGCGGGCATTTCGCCCCACTTACTAGTCTTGTTTTATTTACGTTCTTTATTTAATGTGTTTAGTTGGGCACTACGCCTCTTTTTGTTTAGATTTTGATTTGATTTATTTTTACGTTTTGGGCACTTCGCCTCTTTTTAAATTTTTTTTATTCTTATTTGGAGTTTTAGGCACTTCGCCTTTTTTGTTTTCATTTAGCTCTTCTCGATTGGGCACTACGCCTCTTTCTTATCTTGTTGTGTTTAAAATTGGTGTTAAAAAACTGTTAAAAAACTGTGGTTGGGCACTTCGCCTCTTTTATTTTGTCTTATTCTTGGCTTGTTAGTGGAGTCAGTTTGAGTAGTGGTCTTGCGAACTGATTCTTGCGTCCGGTTAAGTTAGTATTACTCGCTATCTGAACAAGGCTACTTGGTTTTCCTGGGAGCACATTCTTCCACTGGGGAATAGTGCTCTCCTTGTAGCTCGCCCAATAGCTTGCTGCGGTATTTCGAGGCCCGCGCCTATCTGCGGGAGGATCTTGCGTTCGACTTTTTCCCAGGTCTTTCTCCCTATCCTCTGGAGGACTATATTCAGTGGCTCGAGTCCTGCTCTTGCATGCAGTTCCGTCTTCCGAATATAGTCCAATCTCCTCGCGCCGGATATAAGCAGGGTAGCCTTGTTCTGGACTCTTTGCATAAGTTTGAGAGAGGATGAACTGGCTGCCTGCATAACCACCGCGGGGTACACCAGAACTGGTCGAACCAGAATGTTGTACAGTTTCCTGATGTTTTTAGAGCTGATATTTACGAACGTGTACAGTTTCCCAAGTTCTTTTTTAGCTAGGGAGACTCGGCTGTTGATATGCGCCTTATACCCCATTGAGGTGAGGCACAGACCCAGGACTTTACCCTCGTTGGAGTACGGGTAAAGCTCGTCTCTGACGATGACGTCGTCCCTTTTCCGGCGGTTCATTGGGAGGATTTGAAACTTTCGGCGGTTTGTTTTTATTTTCCGCATTCTTTCGAATCGGTTGATGTTTTCAATTTCGGTAGCTGTCTCCCTTGCTTGAACTCCAGCGTTCCTATAGAAACCGGGGATGATTTGAGTGATGTCGTCTGCAAACTGCAGATACACCACATCCTCCCCGACTGGAGCAGGTAAGTCCAACGTGTACACAAAGTACAGCAGTGGACTCAGACAGTTACCTTGTGGAACCCCCACCTCTAGCTCAAATATGGGTCCTCTATTGCCCTCAATCGAGATTCGGGCTTTTCTTTCCATGATATAGTCACAGAGGACCCTTTCCAGGACCGGGTTTAGCTGGAGGCCTAAGATCTTGAATTGTAGACCTCTTAGCCAAACCTTGTCGAAGGCCTTCTGTACATCACGCAACACCACATCTACATACTTCCCATCAGCTTTGCAGCGGGCTAGCTTTTCGGTTAGGAGGGCAAGGGCTGTATCAGTCCCCCGCCTCCTGAGAAACCCGTGTTGCTGAGGGTTGTGAGCTTCCAGCTCGGTCAGCTGATCTTGTAGTCTATTGGCTAGAAGCTTCTCGTAGATTTTACCTACAAACTCCAGGAGGGATATTGGCCTGTAGTCCACCAGTTGATCTGGAGGTTTGTTCCCTTTAGGGATAAAAATGATTTTAGCCGTTTTAGCCCATCGGGAAAGTAGCCCGTATTCAGGGAAGCGTTGAAGATGTTAGTGATTCCCTGAATGATCTGCCGGGGGGCATGCACCAGATTGTTCTTAGTGATGCCCGTCCAGCCTGGTGCCTTTTGTTTAAAGGTTTTTATGACTTCCATGACCTCTACCGTTGTTATTGGTCGGCCATGGTCCACCATTTCCCTCCCTTCTTCGACATAGGCTTGCGGGTGCGTTCGATGTATGATATGGTGGAGCTCATCAATCAGATGGTCTTCGAATTCCTAGTCAAATTCCGCATCGTCCTCTGGTGTTATTGAGAAGATTTCCTTCCAGAACGTGCGGAATCTTTCCTCCAGGACCACCGGATCCTCCAAGTAGTCATCGCCCTCCTTGATGCGGGTCTTTCCTCTACTTGGTAGGCCTTTTAGCTTTTTCACCAGGGACCAGAATTTATCGGGGGCCATCTCGCTGTCCAACCTGGCTATTAGGCTGTTCCAGATCTTAGCCTGTTGTAGGTTAATAGCCAGCTTTAGCTCGTCGCGTAGGCGACGGAGTAGCGAGCTTCGCTCCCGATTTGTACCCACTCTTCTTATCTCCTCATACACATCCCTGTGCTCCCTGGCGATCTCTTTCATCTCTTCGGTCCAACGAGGTTGTGGAAGAGTCTTGTACCCTGTCATGGGTACGCACTCGCGATCAGCCTCGATGATGAGGGCTGTTATCCTCTCCAGCTCCCCGTCGATCTCCTCTAATGTAGCCTTGCCTAGGTCGGCTGGTTCGTAAACGCTTAGGATTTCTCCGTAGTGTTCCCAGTCGGGCGAGGCGTAGCTCTTGCGGAGAAGGACCGGAATCTGGATCGGAGCGAGTGAGATGGTCGTTAAGATCGCCATGTGGTTGCTGGGCACTGCTGGTCCTGGCTCGCTATAGTAATTGAATGGGAAGCCATCGTTTGTCATGATTATGTTGGGTTTGGTTGCTGCCCGTGAGGTGATATAGGTCGGAAATTCCGGGCCTATTTTCTGGATGTTGTTGCGTCTGATAATCATTCCCAAGTTATGGCCTCTATTATTCGTGTTACCATAGCCAGCCGTTCGGCATCTGGCGTTGAGGGGCAGGTACGCTCTACAAGGGGGTTGATACGCCACCGCGATCACGAGGTTGCCCACTAATGTAGGAATCTCAATCGCTACGAATGACTCGTCCAGTTCTGGAAGGTGCCTGAACGAGAGATTCTTTTTGATTGCAATCGCGGCGCCGTCAAACCTCTCCTGAGAATGGTTCTTAGCAACTACTCTGTAGCCCGGTATCTTTATTTGGTACAATGTTGTGTCGATACCGTGCTCCGAAATTAATATGATGTCGGGGTCTAGCACACAGAATATGTTTCCATATGCCTTTGCTTTTCCCTCCTATCCATTAACATTGAGTGTTGCTATCTTCAACCTGTTGTTCGGGTTTTCCATTCTCTTCTCTGGCTCCTAGTGTTTCTTGGTGAAGGGACGCTTTTTCCCGTTCCTCTTCTTTTTATACTCCACCGTGAGTAATTCCTCCATTGTGTCCCTGTAGAGGGTGATATTGTTGTTGTTGAGGGCCTGTTCGACTACCTCTTCGTCACACTGGGCATCGTAATCCCACTTGTAAAATTTCTTTTTGATACCAACTAGGATCTTGTTAGTATCGTTGTCCTTTGGGAAGAGGAGTTGTCCGGATGCATAGATCCTGAGGTTCAACTCATCCGCGTCTAGAGTTTTCCTAGTCACTCGCTTCTTCTTGCCACTCTTTCATACGCTTGGTGCGGCTTCAGTGTCTGAGGACTCCGTTGATTCAGAATCCTCTGAGCTCTCCTTTTCGTTTCTATTGTCGTTCTTCGTCCTGGCAGCAGCTTCCCTTTCCTTCCTGGCTTCTATCCTGGGATCCAGCCTTTTGGATTTTTCCTGAGTCTTCCTGTCCTGTTTGACCGCTGCTTGTTTCTCTTTAGGAACCATTTGTAGTTGTAGGACATCTCCTGAAGGGGGGTCGTCCGGGAACCACATCTGGTTCAGGCCATTTTTTTCCAGCATCTGGTTCAGCTCCTTTGCGAAGCATCCTGGCTGGGTTAAATTCCTGACATGGGCATACAGGATGCATGTCAGAATTCTGGTCGACTCTTCATTTTGTATTTTAAGGTAGGTCTTATTGACTGCCGCCTCAGGTTGAGCTGCTTTAGTGACTTGGGCATACGAGGTGTGTGCTTTCCTAGTCGCCTCTTCTTGACTTTTCCTTTGTTTATTTTATATAATCTCCTTTTTCTTCGGACAGGCCATTGCCATAGTCCGGTGTCCCTGTCCGCAGTTTATGCACTTTTCGCGAGGGCTCTGGCAGCTCTTCCAGTGGTGTCCGGGTTCGCTGCATCTGGAGCATAGCTCCTCGGGTGCTTGGCATTCTCGGGTAGTACGGGCCTCCATTTTATAACAGCGGAAGCAGAACTGAACTGAGTGGAACTCTTCCCTCTCAATCTGCTCCCCGCTGATTTTGGCGTTTAAAAGCAGGAGCCCAGACTCTTTCGCCTTCCTTGCCATGGAGGTTTACCCAAATACTATTTTAAAAACGTGGGCGTAATCGGTATTATCCCTTCTATTTCTAAATTTCACAATTTCAGTGAATTTTGCCCATGCGTGATTTTTAAGAATTTCCTCCTTTATCTCTTCACGGAAATGTTCCCCTATCCAGGGATCTAGCTTCCAGCAGATCACACTCCTGTGTGATTGGATCTGTGGGGGAATAGCTAGTTGCAGGCCAAGCTCACGGAGGATTTCAATTGCTGCCTCCTTTGTCATCGCTTCGATGTCTTTTTCCGTCTCACAGACGGCGACATAGCCCGCGGGGACCTTAAATAGCCTTATCATGGCTATCTTTAACTTCCCATACACAGCTTCAAAGGCCTTCTCTTTGGAGGGTCTGTTGTGCCCGCTTATGGTGCGCAGCGGCACCCGGGGGAGCTGGTTTTGGGCCATTTTTCCAGCACCAGCCCCTAGGGGCGATGAACCACTGTGGGGTTGCTCCTGCTTCGTGGTTTCCTGAATGCTTGCCAACAATAAAATTGTTTAGATTGTCCAAAAGGAAAAAGAAATATATATTTCTTTACTTTTTTAACAGCGCTTGTGGGGGGGGCATCCCTCCCCCCACCGTTGCCAGCGAGCCTCTATGAACGTGAACTGCTGGATGGAGGGATGAGATGAATGTGGGTGAACCCGGGGAGGCCCCTCAGACGGTTGGTTGTGGCGGACTTAATGATGGGTGGTGATTGAATCAACTACCACCACCCGAGGGGTGCCGCCCCGTCTGGTGTTTGGTTATCGATGCTGCTTCCAACTTACACAGGGACGGTTGTATGTCCCCCTGTGGTCTTGGCCGGAAAATGCCCTCAGAGATTAGAGCAAACTCTTCCCCAAAGCTTTCAGCATCGCCTCGTAACCGGGTTGCCACTGACGCCGAGTTCTACAATGGGCTAGTCCACAAACCTGCTTTCCTGGGCGCCCTAATTATGTCTATCACACGAACGGCATAGTTGGGACGTGGCAAGATGAATGGCAGTTCAGTTCATTTCAGCTCCCCTGCCCTGGCATGGGGGGGAAGGGGGAAATGCGTGGTCGAATTAGCCCGACATTCGTGGGTTTGTCGTGCTCTTTATAGTAACTCTCTCTTCTTTTCCCCGTAGGGAAAAGTGAATAAATTCACGTATAAAGTCGCGTTGCTTTATCGGCGAAAGACGTCTTCAGAGTTAGATGAATTTTCAGAATTTTTCTAATCTGTCAAAGAGTCAAGCAATCTGAGCCTTCCAATTTTATATGTTTCTTGTATTGCTTAGTGTCCCCTTAAAAATTTCCCGCGCCATGATTGGCCAATTTTTGTAATACTTATGTTCGCATAGAAATACTATATATAATGTAGCAATTTATGAATTATTCCATTTCTGTTCATTCCCTGAAGATGACCTAACATGGTCGAAAGTCGTTTAGGAATAAAGAATGTCATTCGCGGATGTTTTTTCTCGCCTCGAGGACCCCGTTAAAAAACTTATAAGAAGTATTAGGAAAATACAAGTTAAAATTAATAACGCTGCCACAGCTATGAACTTCAATAGTATATGCTCGCCAGGTGGGCTGACGAACGGTCAAGCATAAATACTCGAGTGGTAGCCACAAAATTTACAGCACGCCTAAATTATTCGGGTCGTGGTCATGCAAATAATACATATGAATAATCGCGTTTTTAACATTGCAGTCGTAAATTGGTCTGTCAAACCTTAATTTTTCCATGAACAATGTTTGTGTTTTAATTGCAACTCATAATTGCGATTCCTGAGCTAAAGAAAAATTCAGAGAGAGCAAAAATTAGAATTTTACCTGCTATATATTAACGTGCTGAGTCCAAATCTGAAAAATATTTGTCTGCCTGGGTTATGGAGAATTAAACATATATAGTGCGGATACGACTTTAACTTGATATATTAATCACAACTCTTTTGTTTCTTTCTTCAACTATAAATATCGATTTAATCCGATGTTGAGATCCTCTGTTGTATATCAATTCAAGTGTGCCGGTTGCAATGCCTGCTACGTAAGCCAGACTAGCCTACATATTAAACAGAGGATCAATAAGCATCTTGGATTACTTTATAGAACCCAAAGACCCTTAACTATATCCAAATTTCCCGCATAAGAAATCATGCAGAGTAAACTAGCCAACCTATTTCATCGGAACAATTTTTCCATTCTCTCTGTGGCTCCTTGAATCCACTTGTTAAAAATATTAGTCACTCTATATTAAAAAAAACAACACTTAACCAGTCTGATTCCTCATTTCCTACGTATCTCATAACTCTACAACCTACCAAGTTAATTTCATGCTCCTCTTTCCTTCACTTTTTCATTCATGGCAAAGGACGATTATTTGCATAAAATAATGTGGTTATTTGGCATCATTCACTTATTTGGGGGTTGTTTTTTTTTTTAATGTATCATATTTTAAATTTAGTCTCTCTTCTTTGGCCTTATTTAATGAGACCTAAGTTTGTTTTTAGTGTTTTATTATTCATGTTTGTTTGTTATTATACTTTCCTAAATTAAATAATTTCTTTGACTTTTAATTGAATCATTGAAGATGTTCCAATGTGTGGAACGAAACGTCTGACAGAGCTAGATTAATGTCCTTTTCCATCTACTCGTGGGCTTTCATTTCCCTGTTATATATATATATATATATATATATATATATATATATATATATATATAAATATATATATATATATATATATATATATATATATATATATATATATATATATTTGTAGGGGTTTTTTATTTTATACATGTTTTATTTTTTAAAAACTTACAACTGAGCTTTAATTATTCTTTGTTTCTTTAATTTTGTTATTATACCTTTTTCGCCTGGCGAAAGGTTATGAATAAGGGTTCCAATATTCATAATTTATTGCAGCTGAGCTTTTGGTCATATTCGACCATCTTCTGAGCGAAATTATTTTACACTCTTTAAATATATCAAAACGTACATTTATATTCTAACGTTAATCCTTTGTTTTAAGATTATGCTAAAAAGGTCATAAGATGCGGATATCAAATAAAAGAGAAAAAGATTGGAACAAAGTTCCTATAAGGACACCTTGGTAATGATATTTTTATGAGTTAACTATTTAAGCCGTTAAGAGTTTTAAAGTCCTTTGGGAAGCCGTCTAATGTCTAATAAACCTTGTTCTTTCTTCTTGGATTAAGAGAGCTTCCATGATGCGAAGGTGGGTGCAGTCAGTTCTCCGTTTGATCCCGGTGTTATCCACTAAAATTTATCTTGAGAGATGGGTTCCGTAGTGCATTAAATAGTGATTTTTGATGGAGCCGTTTTGCAAATGCATGGTTAGTCTACGAGATAAGGATGTGGTTGTCATTCTATAAAAACCAAATGAGGGATTCATATAAAACAGACGAAAGAACAATCAAAAAGATTATACAACAAAATACAAAATGTAGGAATTCGGAAGAAAGGTTACAACTGATAATATATTAAAAAACAAAAAAAAATAGAAATCACCTCATTACCAATAACACAAGCAAAACCAAAGAAATAAAAGTTTCTAATGTAATTTACTGATTCAACTGCCCCCATGAAGATTGTAAGCTTCATTCTTCGAATAAATACATCGGAACTTTTTTAGTAGGATTGTTTCATAAAATGAAATGTGGATTATATAGTTATATAAATACAATAATATTAAATGTCCTAGACAATGGATTAGTCTCGGGGGGAAAAAACAACACTCCAAACGGAATAGAGGCCCTATCCACGGAAGATTCTCTTGTGCGTTTTGGTGGTGTATGAATAGCATTATCAATTTCGAACTTTTTAAAACCTACATCAGATTATCATCAAATGGATTGGCTGTACTCACTTATACCGTTCACATCCCGCACTTGAAGAAGAAATGCCAGTATTAATCAATAGAAGAATTTCATCAAGACAACGTGTGACCTCATATCGCCAGAAATACCGCGAAAAAGCTTATCAATTTCTAATGGGAAATAATAAGATATATGTAATACATAATCACTCGATTTAGCCCGTTAGATTACTGTTGTTGTTGCTTTTTTAGTTTTGCGAATTATTTTTTTCTTTATCTCTTCCAGTCTTAAGTAAATGAGAAGAGATTACTTTTTATTTAGAAATTTATTCATGAATACAGAGTGATCGAAGTGAAGGAGTGAAAAGGCGTGAAAGGAGAAGCAAAAAAAAGAGTATAAAAGTAAATGTTGAGTACAAAAGTATAATACATTAATTAATTAGTTAGTAAGCCCGAGCGGAAGGGCGGAGGAAGTCCGGAAGCGGAGTGAACACCGCGGAAGCGTGAGACCGAATGAGGTGTGTGGGGGATGGGGAGAGGTGTGGAAGGAGAGATAGAGATAGATTGATATGACCAGAGGGGGAGGGAAAGGGACTAGGCGGCCCAGGCCTTTCCTCTCCCATCCAGAGTCTTATCAGGACTACCGGAAGGGCGAGAGGGAGAGGAAGAGGAAAAGTTAGAGATAGCAAAGTTTGAAATAGCGTATTAGACTTGAAAGGTGACGTAGTTGGTCGGTGGACCTACAGCTTGACGTGGAATCTGAACCACGATGTGTAACATATCCTTTAGCTATTAATTCTTTCTACAGTGCCCCTGCCTCACGTTTAGTGTATTAATCCATTTAGGCGTGAAGGATAGAAGAAAATAGTAGGGTGAAGTAGAAGGAAGTAGTAGGGTGAAATTGAATGCTAGGGTGCAGGAGGACAGGTTAATCTCTGTCATTTTAGTTATGTTATAGTATTGAGATTGATAGTTTAAGTAGTAATTGTCTGAGTATCAGGTTTATCATTCAATGTTGTTTTCTGATATGTATTCTGATTCTTCGTATTGTTGCGAGGCGTTCAAACCGTTGTTGTTGATGTTGTTTTATCCTTGGTAAAAGTTTTCTCCTTTCTATTTTATTTGTTATTTAATAAGTTTACTGCATCTAGTGTAAAATTTTTTTTGTTTACCTGCTCTCTCTCTCTCTCTCTCTCTCTCTCTCTCTCTCTCTCTCTCTCTCTTTGTTTTCCGATTTATCACGAGAATAATGCTTCCTTCTCTTGATCAATCCTTGATGTGTAAGTAGGGAAAAGTCTATGCGCTCCCCCCTCCTCTCTCTGGTAGATCAAGTCCCTAATTTTATTTCCAAATCTCGCTCCATGTTTTGAATCAGTTTCTTGGCTCTTTTCTCTATAATCTTGTTGAGTGGGTCCATCTTTGCTTCCCGATGTAGATCGTGTTGTCTTCTCCTGTCCCTTCTTCTTGTGTTTGTGATTACTGAAACTGCTTTGTTTTGTATACGCTGCAGTCGAGTAATATTACTATTTGAGATGGTGTACATGGGAATCACTGGGTATACCATTGCTAGTTTGATTATCGCTTGGTAGATTTTATTTTTATTTTTCCGGTTAAGGTTCCTGAGCCTGTAAAGTAGCCCCAGTCCCCTTCTTCCTTTTCCACTCCTTCTTTCACGTGCTTCGAGTATCCTGTCCTTGTAGTCGTTAGTCCTAGAACTTTAGTTTCGTTTGTGTATTCGTATCAGTCTCCTTGGATTAAAATGTCGCTGAGTCTCCTCCTGTAAATTAGCACGATCTTAAATGTGTTCCTGTTAGTACTAATCTTCCGTTGTTTCTCGTAAATGTTGATTCTTCTTATTTCTTCTGCCGTTAGTCTTACCTGCATGTCCAGGTTCCTGTAGGGGCAAACGACGATTTGTGTGACGTCATATGCGAACTGAATATTGAGACATGCATGCGTAAAAGTTTGATGAATGTCTGCTCTGTACACAAAGTACAATGTCGGACTCAGACACCCTCCTTGCGGAAGGCCAGCTTCCAACTTAAATTTATCTCCATGGTGGTGCTTCATTTCAATATATGCGTGCCGCTCCGTAATGAAGTTAAAGATTAGTTTTTCTAGTTTGCTGTTTATGCGTAGCTGCGAATATTTTATATTGAATTCCTTCAAATGTTTTTTAAACGTCCCTGCAAACGATATCGACGCTAGCCTTTTCCTTTTTAGCTTAGGCTATTTTTTCAGTAATAACCTGCAATGGACATTTCCGTGCTCCTTTTCTTCCTAAATCCGAATTGAAATTTGTCGAGTAGGTTATTCTCTTCCAGGTGCTCACTTAGCCGATGGTTTATAATTTTCTCAAACACCTTCCTGATGAAGTCGAGTAGATATGAATGAGGTCTCTCGACCTGCAGGGCTCCTTATATAGGTGAAACCTATAAAGCCCCGCAGGACGACAAGTAAGTTTCCTGGAAGGTGCGAGAGACTCGGTCTGCCAAGTTCCTCCGGCTTCGTACGAACCGAAGGTTAACGACGGAGATGACAAAGATCTTGAAGAAGGTAAGTAGCGACTGGGTAGAAAGTTTTTGCAGGACACACCTCGGAATCTTCCCTCGCAGAAGATTATATATAGCTGGCTGATTGTCAGCCAAAATTCGGCCATTAGAGAACAAACAAATGGTTAACAGAAAAACAATGGATTCTAAGATAAAGATATTGGAAAAGAACTTGTTAGGAATATCCCAAACACACCTTTTCCATCTGATACCCAGTCCCGTGGTTGAAGCATCACAGAACACCGTAATTTGGTGTCCCTTCCTTCTTTCCCAGGGAACCGGATTCGAGTGGAGAAGGAGCCTTAGGGCACAAATTCTCCTAAACTGGGTATTGGTAAAAACTGGTGAAATTATATTACTTATTAAATTAATAAATAATTATTTATTTAAATATAAATAACTTCAAAGAGTTGTTTGATTTCTATCTTTAAAATAATGATAAACATGAAAAAAAATATCGCATTACTTATGGAATGACTTTATATTTTATTTGCCTGTACCAAAATCAACAGAGAATTAGAGCAAGAAGAATCGAAATTATTCTTGCTCGAGTAGAATGGCATGACATGCCTTTAAGGGGATGGATTCCAGTGATGTTAGAACTGGTCAGAACTGATGGTCCCCGGACCATCAGAAAGCAAATAATTTACCAACATTTTGATGAAAATAGTTAATAACTTTAGCCCAACCACAAAATATAACTTTTAAAACCATTGCATAAATAGTTTCCTGTTACAAAAGTTTTGGAACTGTAAAACAATGCCGGATGTAGTGCAGTTAACGAATGGAAATTTTTCAAAAATCCTTAGACAAGTCCGCAATGACTCATTGATTATCTGGAATATTTTTTAAGGCCTAAGACCGGCCTATAAGGTGAGGTATTCAATTGGAAACAATTTTCTTTGCGAGAGGGGCATGGCTCACAACGATTGATTGAAGAAACTTAGAAATATAAATAAAATTTAATATAGACTTTATATTTTTCTATAGTATAATGAAAAGCCATTAAAATGAATGAGTTAATGGGAGAAAATTGCATAGTGCAAAGCTGCAAGTAAACAGTAATTTTAAAATCATTGTTATTCTCTAAAAACTCTGCAATGCAGTTAGGTGTGTGTTTCAAGGTGTTATAGTGTGTATTTGACAAGGCTCTAAATCCTATACCCATTTATAGCTCTTTTGCTTCATCAAAGAAAATATCCATCACCCTAAAACATTTTGTACAAATATTCCATGATTTCATGAAACTAAAATATAAGTTTGTAAACTTAATTCTACTTTGGATTGCATCAGCGCAAACAGCTTTGGAACAATGAAAATTATTGAAAATCTAATGAATAGAGAATATTACAGGAAGACTTTGGAAAATAATCTCTTTAAATCTGCTCGACAAATGAAGAAGCGAAAATTCTGAATTCAATGACCTTACACACTACCAATTGGCTAAAAACTAATTGTAAAAAAACAAAATACAATTCGACATTTGTTTGCCTAAGCATTGTTTGCAATTACTGCAGCGGAATGGTAATCTGAAAGGTTTTTGCACAATCAGGTATTACCAGATTATTTTTTTTGTCATATTTAGTTCAACTCAGGAATATTTGAGAGGTTTCTTTGATGGACACCTATTCATGAAGCAAAGCTTTCTATTGTGACGCTGTCAATCAATCACATGAAACAAATTAAAAATTAGGGTTAAAAATTCTGCCTCTTCACAGAAAGCTCACGATTAGGAACGATTTGAAGCAAGAAGAATAAACAGTAATCATCTATGTGATACGAAATCGTCACCGATTCCTGCAAGCAAGAACTGCGAGCAATGGCTATGCAGACAAATACTGAATTGTATGAGATTAGACCTGTGAATATATATTCAAAAGTTATATCTCTAGCACTTCACAATGTTGTGGTAAAATCAAGTCTACGAAAATTGGTTTCAGTCACTGCAAGTATAAAGTTTGTAAGGAGAGATTTGTTCAGATGCTTGAGTCCCGCATTGTTTGATGCTCGTACATACTTTACTATAAAGACTGAAATGTACCGATTCAAGCCAAGCATAGGTTTATTGTCTCGATGATACTGGTACTACCACTAAATAAGCGCCCCCACAATAATTATTAGTCATATTTCTATTCCCTTTTCTTACTCGATCTATGTAATTTTTCCCTATTTTCCCTTACCCCTCCATTTGAACGCAATAAAAAAACTTTACTATCTATTCACTCGTTTGTTGGATTCTGCCTTTTTAATATATATTTTTTTTCCTTTTCTATTAATTCCAACTTGGCCTCGGGTTTGCTCTCTATTTATCCTCTTAATGTATTCCTGCGTCTCCTTGGTGCAGGGGCGCACTGTGCAGTTGTAGGAGGCCCCCACGATTCTAGGAGCCCCCATGCTGGCATATTGTTTATGAGGGATCTCTTGGTAGACCCTCTCACCCATGGGTAAAACATGTGACTAACGTGGTTGCGCTATTGGAAAAAACAACATGCAATGAACGTTTTTGTGCAAATTTCATATGATCATTTATTTATTTTTGTTGTTTTAAAGTTTGTACCGTAATTATAGTACGTGGTAACATTTGCTACGTACAAACTGTAACACGTGGTAATTTCCCTTAGACAAATTTTTATAATGTATTGCGCGCAACCCTCATATTCGTGACTCATAAGATGACCCCTAAAAAGCTTGCATCCATGATTCAACACGGGTGTGTTAGGTGGTTGGTTTGTGCGCAAGAATTTGACAAAGGTTATATGTTTTGGTTATCTGCAATAATATTGTAGTATTTACGCATTAATTTTGTATCTTTATAATTGATTTTTAGATGTTTAATGTTTAAGATGTGCTCGAGCAAACATATGTGGTGATTGAATGGTTTATAAGAGTATAGAAAAAAATATATATATTTTTGTCGGATAGATTCATTTTTGAGCAGAAACGAAGCACACATATATGAATGGGAAACACAGAAGCGGAAAAGAGCTACAAAAGAGAAGAAAATAAGGAAAGTTCCAAAGTTTCCATTTGGGTCCATTTCAGGTGCAAAGTCAGCTAATAGTCCAAATATAGCATCAACACCCACTCCTACAGCCAGCCAGCCCATTCCATACTGGGAAATGCACAGAGCTGGGCGTTGCGGCAACGAGTTGCGACTTTGCGACTTTGCCGCACTGTGAATTTCAAAGTCGCAAACGTTTTGAAAAAGTCGTTTGAAGCAAAGTCGCACCGCCAATTCTCCGCGACTTTGAACAGGAACAAAGACGACTTTTTTGAAAGAAACTGCCGCAGCTGTTTTATATGTGTTTTTCTGCCTTATAAAAGCATGTTTCTGTTATCGTGCTAAAGTTTACTTTGTAATTGAGCGGAGTCGCACCGGGGGAAAAAGTCGCAGTCGCAAGTCGCACTGGGGGCGCCAAAAATAGAGTCGCAAAGTGGCAGTCGCACCAGATCCGGCGGCAAAGTCGCACCTGAAAAAACTAAAGCCGCGCCCAGCTATGGAAATGCATATATCAGTAAGGCAAAGGAGCGTGCGATTCACCTCATGAGACATTTAAGAATACTAATATAGTCGATTACTGGATTCCTAAAAGGATGAAATCCTGTTCAGAAGCATGATTGCATATTTCAAATTCACGCCGAGTCTGGGACAGAGCTGAAAAAGAGACAACTCAGACATGGTATTTATAAAAAAAATTCCAAACGTAAACTACAGAATGTCGAGTAAAACGCTAATGGCTACTCTATTTACCATCCAAAGGTTGTTTTCGCTGCCTCGCATGTTGCTTGCTGCCCCGCATGATGCTTGCTGCCCAAGAAATAATTACCCTTTGCTACACTTACAGACTGGGAACAGCAATCTTTTGCAGAACATAAACATGGAGAAGTAGAGCATTGCAAGTGCATAATGGCATATTTGATTCTGCATAAGGAAATTGGATGTGTATGTAGATTCCTGATTATCCAAACTGCATCACTCAGAGGAGGAGTATTGGCGAGGCAAAGTGTTTCTATCATCGCTTTCTTGCCCCCAAAGTCTGCCATTTTTTTTTAAAAGAACGAACTATTGTATGGGCATAACGTGGAAATTGTTTTAGTAATGTTGTTGGGTGAATTGGATTCTTCTTCAAGAGCACCTCAAACTCTATACAAATTTTTGAAAAGCAAATCCATTCTATCTAACGGCAAAAATTAGTTTCGAATTGATTGAATAATGAAATATGTTCTTCGTGCAATTCTGAAAGAAATAAAAGAGTCGAAGTATTATTTAATAAGTTTTTATTCAACTTCAGACATCATCACGCATTGATCGATTGACATTTCCCGTCCGACACACTCGAGGCTGTGAACGTGCGTAGCGCTTCGTCAAGTTCATCCCATCTTTTCTCATGGAACAAAGAATTTGGCAGACATTGTTTTAGATTTCCTGAATCAAAACAAAACTCCGCCATTTTATGCCTAGAGGCTATACTAGAAAAAAATGATTAATACATGCATAACTAACTAGAACATAATAATATATGGATGGGTAGGGACTTCCGGGCCACCCCGTAGATTGCAAGCATGGATCCGTCACCTGAATGAGTTCGCCATTTTATCAATTTATATTCTCTGTCCTGACCACGGCCTGAACTTAGGGGGACGAAACGCATCGGAGTGTTGGCTATTGAGAGCAAAATTCTTTGACTTTGTTTAGCGTTTGATTTATTTTTCTCGGATTCTACATATCAATGGAATGTTCTAACACCATCGATTGGGAATAACCATTATTGGAATGTTCTAACACCATCGATTGGGAATAACCATTATTGGAATGTTCTAACACCATCGATTGGGAATAACCATTATTGGAATGTTCTAACACCATCGATAGGGAATAACCATAAATGGAATGTTCTAGCACCATCGATAGGGAACAACCATCGTCGCATTTTGATGTTGTCAATGCTCTGAATGGAGAGCAAAAAGAAAAAAATTAAACATGCAGTGGATTCTCTATCAGATAAACCTGACCAAGAAATGGACACGAGGCAAAAAAGACAAGGATTGAGGGAAAATATAGAGAACCTGAAAACGTTCTTTCTCACAATTCCTTGGACCGATATTCTCGAAGGGGTGAAAAAAAACTAGTAAGTTTCTGCAATCAAAATATGTGGACATACTTGTTTCAATGAACCTTTCTTGACTCTCTGAAAACGTATCTTCTGGATCTTGCAGACATATTTAGTGAATATCAACAGATGGTCAGGAGTAAGTATCTAGATATGGATTATAGAGATGTGAAGAAGTGGGAACGAAAGCAAACTAACTGTACTTCTCACTGAATAGGATGGATCAGTTGAAATGATACTTGAAAATAAAAGTGAAAAGTCCAAGATGGAAACAGTCCTCCTCCCTGTTGTTAAATGTTTACTCCGCCGTGCCGGTGATTATAATTCATGGATGGGAAATCTGTTTTCTTTCTTCAGTCAACTGAAAACAAGTGGTTCTGGTGAACTTCAAACAAGGTCAACAGACCTAAGTCACGTGCTCTCAATTATTCTGACATATGACCATATGACCTTCAAAACTTTTGAAAACTTATTGAAAACTAAAGTGGTTACCAGCCGACTGAGACCTACGGACCGTTATAGTATCTTATAAAGAGGCGCGCAGGCGACTAAAAAGAGTGCGAACATCTGCCGACCTCTAAGTGAATGCAAGCAACTCTAGCACTACATACTTCTTGATGAACATTATGAGACCTAAACGAAGATAAACAACTCAAGCACTACATGGTTCTTTATGAAAATGGTGAGGCTCTCCTGGCGTTGTACAGAAAAATAATTTCGAACATCTTGAAATCTGTTTCGCAGTGTTGTAGTTGCATTTAGATTGTTCGAGTGCATGATTGTGACCAACTGTACACGTGAACGTTCATTTTCAAAATTCAAACTTACAAGAATTAGCTTTGCAGCACAATGTTACAGCAAAATCTGAACTGCCATACACTAATGTGTATGGAAAATACCACCCTGAACAGCATTGACTTTAAACTAATTATAAATCACTTCTCTGTAAACATTTAATGTTAATTAATATAATTGATTATTCATACTATAACATCTCCATCTATACGGTGTACCAATTAATTATCAATTAATTTTGAAATGTTTCTTTTTCTTGGTTTGTTCAAACATTTGTGTGGATTATGCTTCGTTTTACAGCAGGAGCAAAATCATTGCTTTTGTTAAAAATACCAATAAATATATAGGTGTAATTTTATTGGCGGCTTGTATTTTTATTCTTCCGGGACTTGGGTCTGGTCTGCCTGAGTTCATTGCTTTTTCCTACGGGCTACAATGATTTTAAGGCCTCACTGAGCCTAATTAATCTAAGATTGCATGCTTACAAACATAGGCCTGACAACCATGCTCTCAGCCTATGCTACGCTCATTAATCCTGACGGACTTTCTTCGTACAACACAGGGGCAGAGCAAACGCCATTTCTGCTGCGTAGTTTATATTTTTGTCCTTCATAGAATAGAATCCCGTGGTAATGGCTACGGGGTCCAGTGATTGCCTAATGATTTGAGAGTAGGCAAATAACTAAAATGTCCCTAGGAAATCCAAGTGAATTTGTATGGTTTTCGATTCATGATGGCTTCAGTTCGTATTTTTGCCTTCCTGAGGGCAACGGTCTTATTAAAGGAAGCATATAAGACTACCGCCGAATTTACAAGTTTGAGTATTTATTGTTAATTGGGTTTTACTAGAGTAACTTTAACCTATTTTTGTCCTGCTCTTTATATTACCTAACATTTTCTTTTAACTTTATACTTCACATTGTTCATTTTAAATTTTCTCATTTTTATTCGTTTTCTTACCTATCTTGGCAATAAATATAATCATTAATATTTTTTTTACTACTCTCCATTTAATTTATTTTTTCAATCTCTTAGCACTTTTTATTTTCTCTACTCAGTACACACGCCCTCGTTAGATTACCTAAGTTTCCCTTTTATTTCAAAGAAAACGAGAATTTTTTTCTTTTCACTTCCCTCCAACCCCCACTGGCCAACCTTTGATTTGTAGCAACTGACATTCGACAAGATTGGAAAATATCACCTTCTTAAATTTGCAGTTTCTGCTAACTCATTCTTGTGATGAGGAAAACATGCTCGGGGTATGTTTCTTTAAGTGAGTCATAGAAGGAAACAGAAACCAAGAATTTCATTATAAATTATAATAGGAAATTGAATAGAGACGCAGTTTTGCAAGTGTATAATTGCAGTCAAAGGAAGTGTTGGAGATGTTGATTGCATTAATAAATTATCATCACTCATTATGATCATCAATATCAATGTAAATTTTTAAGCTTAAGTGTTTATGTAGAGATAACGCCTTCACCCATTTCGCGGATTAAGTAAAATCAAATTTAGTAGGCTTCAAAATGCGAAGCTTCTTACATCACGGTGATGGCATTTCTTTGGAGAAATTTTGCATAAGAGATTGGATTTAGTGTTCGTAGGCTTTGTGCAGTTTGAAGAATCCAAAGCCTCCTAGAAGCCTACTTCTAATACTTTGCTACAAGAGACAATTCATTAAAATCTCCTCCACGAACTTGGAGATTGAAAAAATGGATTCCTCTGTTCCTAACGTTCACTACACCGTGCCAAGAAGTCCTGAATTCCACTTCTCTATTATAGTCCTTGTCTGTCATTTTTCTACATGCCCATCCACTCTATTCGCATTTTCTTCTCTTTCTAGGCATGCGCCTTATTCATCTGCTGCTATGCTTCTACACCATCTAGCCATTGAGGTTCATTTATTTACCTCCACGATCTTTCACACATTCTTAATTTTCTTTTTTTTGTAAACATCAATTAGACATGTCCTTGTAGAAACACTAGTTTCCTTTTTCCTCAATAGGGACAAAATATGAATGAAATTGAACGTGGTAATAATTGAAGCACGATAATTGGGAGGCAGGGGGGGATAGGTAAATTAATCAATAAAAAAAATGAACCAATAACTTAAATTTAGCGAAATTCAAGCGTCATGGAACTGTAAATGAACGAGGGGGGAAGGAGGAGATGTATCGAATATGGAGCTGCCAAAAATTTTTTTTAAGGATATTTTGACCGACGAGGACAAAATGAACGAGTCTTACGGTGAATTTATTCCGCTTTAATCTATATCAGTCACTGTCATTCAATCCTTGGCATTTCATATTTTAGGGGTTGGTTTCTTGTAAGGAAAAATTCTATTGTTAAGGGGATAACAATGCTTATTTCGTTACTCCCTTCCCGCTCTCCCTCATTCTCTCCTTGTCTCTTTAATCCCTCCCTCTTTCTTTCCTCCCCTCTCTATCTGGTTAAACAAAGTAATAAGGACAATGATAAAAGAAAGGAAAAAGGCAAAAGGATTATGTTATAGTGAATAATTAGAAGTCAATCAAAAATAACAATGGGGCATTAAAAGATGAAGGTAATTTATATTTGACAGACTGCGTTAGTCTGTTTATTGAACAATTATTTCATGAGTACATTTGCGAGAGAATAAAATTCAGATATACTTAAACTAAATATTGTATATAAAGGCATTGAGTCATTAGAATTTGTAAATTATACAGCAGACGATGCGAGTAATTTAATCGATGAAAAGCATCTGAACGAACAAGAAGACTAGATATGTTTTGCCCCAGGATTATTAATAAAAATAAAGATTCATTTAAGCGACCACTTTTCAATATGTTTAATGATTCCTTAGAGAGTGGGGATCACTTTACCCCCTTAATGTAGCTATTTTAATAAAATCAAGATTAATGATGAAGATTGTTCTGTTAGGTTGTTTTCTCAATTAAACATCATAACCTAACTTATCATAACTTAACTAGCCATAACTAGCCTTAACTAGCTATAACTAGCCTTTTTTTAAGTATCCTCCGATTAGTTTTCCCAATTTAACAACCCCTTCCCCCTATTTTTTTGCAATTAAACTTCTAGATGGAAAGAGGGCTTAAGGGATCAGAGAGCGGGATTATTCACTAGGACTAGAAAGTTAGCAATTATCTACCGATAATTGCTAAATTTCTAGTCCAGTTGTCGGAAGACTTCTAAAATCATTCATTCTCGAGAATATTCTATACTATGTTGAATAAAAAGATTTGCTGAGGCTTTCAACATGGCTTTAGACCGAAGAGGTCTAAATCGCGCCGGGTATCAATGACACACAAATTTACAGGATTTCTTCCAATATTTATTTAAGCAATCTGGTGATGAAAAGTCGATTGATTTTACATAGTGTTCGGGCTAAATTCTACAATTTTTAATGTCTCTTCTTTTCAGGAAGATGTTGATGTATCGGTCAACAGTCAACTGCGTGCGTTGGATAGCAAAGTAAAGTTTTAGCTGAGAACAAGTTAGCAGACCTAGAGGACTGGCAGCCAATGGAATATTGGAAAAGAGCTTCCTGCATCATGATGATTCGCGCCGAGTATCAAAATGCCGACATCATGACTGGTGCTCAATATTCTGTTAACACTGTAAAGACTGTAAGACGTGACAAAGGCTGCTGCAACGGAGACTACAAAGCTGTGGTTAGTAAGGTAAGAACACAGCAGGTGTTTTGACTACGTCCACACGCCGGAATTCATCCAACAATTGCAGGACAAGGTGATAGAAGACCCAAACAAAGAAATCCGGGCTTTGAGGAAGGCGAAGAAGTTTATTAAAAAGCTGAAGCATCCTGTTGAGCCGGGTAAGTTCTAGTTCTTTTCTAATAAAAATAACTTCCGTTATGACCGGCGGCACAACACCCATAATAAAAGGTGTCTTGTCTATAATCCATGCAACGTTCCACGTATTAGGAAGACCAAGTTACCCCGAACTGTGATGGTCTGTGGGTGTGGCTCTAGTGAGGGTGACCAATGCCACCCAACATATTTGAACAGGGTCTTAGGTTCAATTTAGACGGTAATATAGAGCTGCTGGAGATTGTATTCAAATTTTGGCTAAATAAGGTTGCTGCTGGAAGGCCATACCTGCGGAGAGAGTCAGAAGTGGTTATCGGAGAATTTCTAAGACTTCAACAGCCCTATTTTCTGGACCGCTCTGCCTGTAACCTCATGACCGAGCTGGTGGCACGGATCAAGGAGTTGTTCGAAGAAGATCTTCCCATAGACACAGTGAGGACCGCATGAGCCAGATTCCGGAGCCGTCTTCAGACTGTGGTGGAAGACGAGGGCGGCGTATTTGAGTTATCTCACAGCCATAATCTAGTTGATATTTTTTTAGAATTTTTAAAAATATATTTATTTTGGGCTAAGATATTTGGAGGTATTTTGATGCAAACCGTCAAATTTAGCCCGAACACCTTGTATATACCTAAATTTTCAAAGATAGCTTGATAAAGTTTCTTCCCAAACTGCTGCTTGCTTCGGTTAGAGAACTAGGAATCACAGGGGAGATTAGAGACTGAAACAAAACTAAAGGCTTAATAGTAATCGATGAATGTGTATCAGAATGAACGAGTTTCAATTTAAGACTTTAGCCCATGCCACTTAATATTTCGTAGCATAACCTCAGTCAGCAATGACTGCTTCTAAATGCCGTGGATAGTTGATAATCACCTCCTTCAATTTTATACTGACCTATTTCTCCTTTCTTCATTGGAAATTAACTCTAAATCCTTCAAGTTTCTCAGGTCTCTGCTCTGGATCTTCAACTTGAGCTCCCTCCATAGAAGCTCTCGGATTTAGTTCAGGATGGTTAGGCAGGCCTCTCAATAACGTTATTTTTGTTTTTTATCCAACCGAGTCTTTGTTCCATATTCCTGTTGGACTATCGAATGAACCTTGCTCTCTCTACAGAATTATGGCTTAGGTAATCAAGTTTTTCTCTCATATTCGCCTATACGTCGCCAAATCCATCTTCCCTTGAATAATATGGAGTTCCCCAATGTTTTATGAACTGAGCCAGTTCCTGGTGGTTACACCGAAAATTAGCATCTTGTCTCAGGAAGATCGAGTTAGCGATCGAGACGACGAAGTCCGGCTAGAGTGCCCGGCAACCCAACGAAAGGAACACAGAAGAAACTCACACTGAGACAGTTCCTGGTGGTCACACCGAAATTTAGTTTAGCTTGTATTGAGAAACAGAATCAAACATCTCTCATCAGAGAAACCCCCTATCCAGGTTTGCAACAAAAACCCAGAGATAGTCCTCGCCATTGAGGAATACCCAAAAGTGAACTCCCTCAAACACTCCTCATTCGTCAAAGGAATCACTCGTTTGTTCATCGCTCGACAGTGCGAATCATTGCAAGATTAACCAGAAGAGTGGAAGAAGCATACTTTCACGGTCCCTTTGTTGAAATCATCTGACTAAGACAACGTGCTTAACGCCATCCGTCACCCGCACCGAAATCACCTGTTGCTTCAAGCCTATCTTCGTGCTAGCCAAACAGCTGCAGTGTCTGTAAATGCGTCCACGCGTCTGGCCGAAAAAAAACATTCTTGCGTCCACATAAAAATTGAGGCCAAGGTCAGTCCCTAGCCGGATTCACGTGTGGTTGTTTTAAAGGTAAATAAATTCCATTTTTTTTTTTGAAGGTCAATTAGCGTTCCATATTAAAGTGAGCTGTGGGTCAACCATTACTTTATATTCATTTGTTTAAATTAGTAAGTCTCACTTAAACTCGTTTAATTCATAGCTGTATAGTTTGTTTTGTTAGATTTCATTCTTTTTCATGTTGTAATTAAAGATCTATTTCCTCAGAAGTATTTAATTCAATATTCGAAACGCTGAACATGGCACAAGAAATCCTCAAAGATTAAAATAACGTAATAATAATAAGAGAGCACTCTTAGAGAAAACGTAATCAAGGATTTTTTTGAAGTACGTAACTAACTTATACGTACGTACACCACCACTTGGTCCTTGCAATACCACGACAACGACTATTGATCTTCCTCCCGAAAAGTTCAATTCTGATTTCATCAGACAGACCAGAGAACACTGTTCCTCAAGTTAGCTGGCTTCTTCAAATGCTCATTGGCATATTCAAGCCGATCCTGGATGTGCTTAGCCTTTAGTAGAGTTTTCTTAGCCGCTCGTGAACAGATTCCTTCACGACAGTCCTCTGCTAATTGTGTGTTTGCTGACCTTGGTCCGTGCTTTCTGCAGGTGTTTCTTAAGTTCATCGTGTGAATTTTAGGGTTTCTGAGTCAAAGTTACAACCATCGTTAGAGCAGCACGTTCGGAATTCTTGCGTGGACTTCTTTTACATGGGCGGTTAATAGTGGTAGCGCAGGGTTTATATTTGCAAACTATGGTCTCGAGGGTGTTTATGGATAAACCCCATCGTTTGGCGATGAGTTTGTAGTCAATTCTACGTTCATGGAGTTTCACGACTCGCTTTCCCTCATCTTTGCTAATTTATTGTTGCTTGGCCCTTATGCAACTACTCTCTGGCAACGATGACATGTGAATGACGTGTTTAAACTTTTTCAAGCCCTTTTAACCGCTGTTAAAACATTATTAGTGATTCTAGAGAATTATTGGAACAATTCTAATGTGCTGAATCCCAAAATCAAATTGATTTTGCTCTATCAGGTCAACTTTTTTATTTATCGTCATATGTTTTTTTTACGTTACCTTCATGACGGGTATTTTCTATTCATATGATGCAAAAATCTTCCTTATTTCTTTAAATAAATGAATTCTGAAGAGTTTACAAGCGGCAATTTTTGACTGACTGGTATTTTTCTTTTGCAGGTGAATAGAATAGATTTGGCCAGCAGATCTTGAAAAAGTAAGCCTGGTATATTCTGCTACATCCGCAGCGAATACACTGTTGTTCCTAACAGGAATCAAGTCATAAGTTTCATAATGCGTACTTACCATGCTTATTATGGTATTAAACTTGTGACAAGGATAAAGTTTGGGCGCCACACATGGTGTGCGTCGTTGGACCATGGGCAAAAAGAGTTGTCTGAAGTTTGGAATTCCCATGGTTTGGGGGGAGTGAACAAACCATGATACTGAAAGAACCGGAACAGCCTCAAGTACCCTGATCTTTAATCAACACGTCGTCCTGTAACTCATTGTGATGAAATTCAGGTACCTGTCTTTGTAGAACCATTGTAGCAGTTATGTCAGGAATTGGTATGGCTTCGATCCATCTTGCCGATTTCTCAATACATGGCAATACATATCGATGATGTGATAGATATGACTTTCAAGGAAGGGTACAAGGAGGGGGCGGTCCTGTGATATCCAAATGGACATCTTCAAATTTTGACAAAGGAATAGAAATAGGCAGAATTGACATTGAAGGCATTCTCGTAACCAAGCAGGTATATCTTTATCCATATTCGTCTAGAAATGTCTCACTTTGAGTAGACAGAGCGATGCTTTAATTTCTGGATGAATTATGTCATACAATTGCCTAAATATGAAGTTTCTGCAAGCTAAAGGGTCAAATGAATGCGGGAAAGGAGAAAACACGTTCCACTAAAGCTGAATGTTCTCAAAAAAATAGAAAATTATATAATTTATCATATAATTATTTCTTTTCGTCGTCCTGAACTTACGAGATTGCCAAAGAACAGAGGTCAAACGATTCGATCTGACATTTAGAGATAACAATCTGCAATTACATTATCTTCGCCTTAGAGATACTTAGTGTCAGTAATGCATTCTAATATAACAGTCTAATTCCGTTGCTGAATGTCTGTTTTAGCACGCAACGCCGATTAAAAGGCAGACAATAAAGGCTTATGATCTGTACATGACGTGAATTGACAGCCTAAGACCATTTCTCTGAAATGGAGCATTGCTAATTATTCTGCCAAGAGTTCCCTGCTATATCTCGAATATGTTTGATGAGTCTCGGTTAATTTGGCAGAAAAATGCAACTGGTCGATGAAAACTATTGACCATTTGATGAAGAGCAACCATCACATCAAATTGAAAACCCTCTATTACTAGTTGGTATAATAGATCATTTGGCAATATATGTTGTAACTTAATTTAGTTTGCTAATGCCTTTTTTGTGGCATCGTATGTCTCAATGGTACCATCATTCCACTCTAAATCACGTAATTTTGATTGAAACGGTTGAGTTCAGTTAAATGGACAACAATCCTGGCAAAATTCGGCATCATTCTACGGTAATAACCTACCATACCAAGAAATCTACGGTTTTAAATAATCGCTCGGTAGGGACATTTCTTTGATTTTTATGACTTTACATGCTGGAGGGCATAGTTATGCAGCAGATAGGTGGTTGCTTAAGAAATCAATTCCCTCCTTCATAAACTCTCATTTTTCTAACGAATCTTGCAATTTGTTTTGCTCTGAAAGTTTGCAGACCCTGTCCCAAAGTTCTAAATGACTATTAATTTCGTCATAAATATTAGAATGTCATCAGTCTATACAAAAACGAAATCAAATGACGAAATAAATTGTACATATGTAGTTGGAATTTACAACTCTAGTTCCAGAGACCGAAAGTCGTCTTTAAATAGTCGAAAAGATCAAAAGGCATTGTACACTATTAGTGGCATTCAAAATATTTTCACCATTATCACTGTGTGGAGGAATAGAGTTTAATATGATCTGAAGGTCTACCTTGAACCCTTAGAAGAGCCACGTGGCCTTAACCCTGGAACAAAGAGCATGAGAAGCAAGGAAGGAATCAGGTGAACATGGCTTTATCAGACCATCTGTGTTTATCTTACGATGCCTATTTCCCGCTCCCGGGGTGATTTAATCTCGCCTCCCATACTCGTGACGCGTGAAAGAATCCGAAGGAGGTAGAACCAGTACCCCCCACCCCCTCAAGAACTCTAAGGTAAAACATATTCCCTTGTTGCATCCTAGCCTCCCTGAGTTACCTTACCTTCGACGCTTATCCCGTGCAGGAGGTCAATGCTGTGGACCTCGTTATAATCCGGTCTTCTCAAATCAATTGTCATTATTTGTATTTCGGTTTAGTGCAGCCCCTTTTTAAGACTCTGATCCGAGTCAAGCAATTAACCGCTTTAATCCCTTGGATTTGCCCCTTTGCTGACACCGAGTGCGCACGTTACTTATTTGATCACATATCTCACTTAAACCTCTTTTGTATATATTTAATATTCTTTTTTTTATTAAACCTTATTTTTGTAGCATTCTTTGAATAACCTTGAACGACTCTCGGCCACCATTCTACCTTTAAGCCAATATGCACTCTCTTATTTTAATAATTATCACCCACACACTAGGGGACGACTTTCGCCCCCATTCTCATTATACCCCTCCTAAACTGATCAGACCAAGCTATTAGCGTGTAATTGTCCTTATATATATATATATATATATATATATATATATATATATATATATATATATATATTATAAAATCTGGTGTTAAGTGTGGTGTATTTAAAAGGTCTTTAGAGAGGTTTTATAAAAAGTTCCTTCTATTTCTTTGTATTTTCTTAAGGCTGAATAGCGTTTAAGTTATTTTTAGATTCGTTGAACGACCCTTCCATATCTAATTGTCCTGTGTGTCTATCTGGACCGTGAACGTTTTATTTAACTCAAATTGCTTGAGACTTAGCAGCTCTTTTGGTCTATTTAACTCAAATTGCTTATTAGAGCCCTTAGCCCTTCTCAACCCATGAAGGCTCAAATTTTTGATTTGTGTGTATTTTAGGTTAGTGTAGATTTTATTTAGCGAAACAAGGCTCCCGGGTCTATTAGGGAATATTCTTTTCTTGTGCTTATTTTGCGCTCATCCAAGTCGTTAACCAGGTCGCGTGCCAGCGGTTAATTGAACTTCCGCACAAGATGTCCTCTTTCGACAAATTTAAATTGCAAGGCGAGGCCCTCGGATTAACTGTAAAAGACCTCAAGTCATCCATCCATGGCGAGGAGAGGAATGAAAAAGCAGAAAAAAGAGAACGAGAAGTGCAAGAATGAGCGGAAAAAAAGATAAAGAAGAAGAAGAGATAAAAAAGAAGAGCAAGAAAGAGCGGAAAGGAGAGAAATTTGAGAGAGTGAAGAGAGAGAGTCCAACAGCATGAACTGGAGCTAAAGCTAAAGCGCGCCCGGACTGAGACCCTCTCCATTGACTCGCGTACGCCCCCCCCCCAGTCCGCGTCAGTCAAGCCTCCCACGCTCAAAGAAGGCGAGGACTTTGGATCTTATCTCATCCACTTTGAGAAAATATTCGAAGTCAATCATTGGGACATCGAGGCAGACGGTGTCGCTAAATTACCCCCCCCCCCCACCTTCTCAGCTCCCAGCTTAGGGATATGTTCATTTCCCTTCCCTCGGAAGCAACCATCGACTATTCGACCCTCAAGTCTGAGCTGTTGGCGGCTTACAACATGACCCCCGACTTTTACTGCTTAAAATTTCGACATGGTCGAATCCAACCAGGTCAGACCTCCTGTTAATTTGGTTACACCCTCGAGCGAAATTTGAATTTTTGGTTAAACGCTTTTAAAATCGCCCACAATTATGAGTCTTTAGTTGAATTTGTCCTTAAGGATCAGTTATTGGATGTGCTGTCCACAGAAATCCGCGCATTTGTGGAGGACCGTAGGTGCTATACCTTCAAGGAGTGCATTGAATAGGCGGATTTCTACGCGGCAAGCCATAACCTCTATCCAAAGGACACTAGGAATACTGCCCCTTCATCTCCTAAGTTCAAGATTAATAACTCACGATTCCCTCCGCGTAACGCCCCTAAGTTCTTTAAGGTATTAGCCCCCCTCTATACCCGGAAGCTTTCCTTCATCGGAACCCATATATATCAAAACTCTTACACCCAATTTCCCTGCGTCGTCATTTCCCAGGAGACCGATAGTTTGCTTTACGTGCTGATTAGAAGGTCACTTGCGTCCAAACTGCCCCCAGAATTCCCAGCTCAGGATTTACTCCGCTCACCAAGTCCACCAAGTGAACGCCGCTCCTGATCCCCCATCATATCGCCCTGAAACCTCCCCACTCCCCCTCCCCGGACATCAGGTCAATTTTCTCTTGGACAAAAGCTCACCAGGAGGCTTAAATTTTGGTAACGGAGTTATAAATAGATGCCGAGTATCCACTCTTGTCCGCGATTCTGGTGCACTTGTATCGTAGTGTCAAATGAATTACTTCTCCCAGTGGTCCCTAACTACAAAAAGTTTGCAGTAGTCCACGACTACCTGGGACGCGCGAACTGCTTCCCCATTGTGAAGTGCTACCTTGAGTGCCAATACTTTACTGTCTGGGCTGAAATCGTTTGAGACCCTATCAAGTTTTACTGTCTTTATCAGACAGTGTCATCAAGTTTCCACCAACCCTGTGGCTCAGCCCGTTGTTACGCGGGCCCAGGCAAAGATGGAATCACAGACACAAGCTCTCCTTGAAGCCCCCTGCGACGCTGAGTTTAGCAGCGCCAGGAGCGAAGAATTTGCTCGAGCGTAGAAGGAGTGCGAAACCCTCCTTCCCCTGTGGGGAAAAGCTCACAGCCACGAGCAAAATCCTGCCCGCGGCCACAAAATGGTCTCTTACCTCATAAAAGAAGACCTTTTGTACCGCGCCTGCTCGGATGGCAATAACCCCGAGGCTCATTCACTGTGCGCCCCACGCTCACACGTCTAGCTCGTTCTTAAGATCGCATACGATAGTGAGTTTTCGGGTCACTTCAACCATGACAAGACTGCGCAAAGGATAAACAAGTATTTCTTTGGGCCGGGTGCTGCCGTTGACATCTCAGAATACTGCCAGTCTTGCGACATTTACCAGAAAAACACGTCAAAAGGGCGCCCTTCTCTCGCGTGGCCATTTACCTCATTGGCTCTATCCACCCGACTTCCAGCGAGGGGCATATTTATGAACTCACCCTTGTGGACTTTGCAACACGCTTTCCCGAAGCAGTGCCTTTGAAGCGTATTGACAGCGTTACCTGCGCCGAGGCCTTCATAGCCATTTTCTCTCCAGTAGGCATACCGAAGGAGGTATTGTCCGACAGAGGTAGTCAATTTACCACCAAGTTAGAGGAGTATGCATGGAAGCATCTAATGGTGAAATCACTCCCCCCCTTCCTTTCTTTCACCCAGCCGCAAATGGAATTTGCGAGAAACTAAATAGGACCCTGAAGTCTAGACTGAACAAACTATGCGCTGATCAACCCCGAAATTGACATCGCTATTTGCCAGTGGCATTATTTGCATATAGGAAAATTCCCAATCGTACACCGGGATTTATCTCCTTCGAGCTACTCTAAGGGCACAATGTACGTGGTTTCCTTAGTATTCTTAATAAATTATTTGCTAACCCCAGGCTCGACAGGGAAATTCAGTCTTCTTACTCAAATTTGCTGGAACTGCGATGAAGACTGGAAACGTGTACAGACATCGCTAACCAGAACGCGGGCCTTAATTTGGAAAAAGTATAGGACCTACTTCGATATCAAATCAAAAGAGACGAAGTTTAAGCCCGGTGACGAAGTTCTTTGGCTGCTGCCCACCGAGAGCAACAAGCTTCTTATTCAGTGGAAGGGCCCCTTTCCCGTTCTCGAGGCTCGAGGACCTGTGGACTACCACATCAGGACACCCACAGGAGAGAAACTTCCACGTCAATATTTTAAAACAGTACCACCGCCGCGCGTGTATAAATAACATCGTGACCGTCGATGAAGAATAAGCTATGGAGGCTAGTTACCCTGAAGGCTCCCTTAATGTAATACAAGTCGTCTGTGTGGAGCAGTTTAAGGATTATCCTCTCCCTACCTTGCCCGTCGCCTCAGAATTGCCTCCAACTTGATTAAACATTGCCACATGGCTAACTCCCAAACAAAATAGTCAGCTGCAGCACCTTTTAAATAGCTTTGGAGACGTAATCTCTGAAATCCCCGGTAGTGATGCCCAATTTGAGCATGACATCACACTTACCACCCAAGCACCCATTTGTTCGAAGCCGTATCCTCTCCCTATTCACTTGAGGCAAACATTTAATTCGGAGGTTGAAAACTTGCTGAAGCTTAATATCATCGAGCCCTCCAATTCCAGTTACTGCTCTCCTTTCGTGATGGTACGGAAGCCTAATCGTACGTACTGTATGTGCGTCGATTTTTGCAAGCTAAATTCCGCAGAATCCATTCCCTTAATCGACCAAAACCTCCATCTCTTTGAATAACCAAAATTTATCTCCGAGCTTGACCTTTGCAAGGCCTATTACCAAATTCTCCTTCGGAAATGCATATGAAAATATTCGACGGCATTCCCGACCGATAAGGGCCTTATGCAGTTACGTCGACTCCCCTTTAGATTTGTAACGGCCTACAGTATCTATAATATGATGATGCGTGGAATCCTAGGCGGGTTTTCAAACGTCACCTTTTATTTCGACAACCTATACGTTGCCACCAGCAATTCGGACCAGCATTTAGCCTCCTTCCAAGCACTGTTGAGTAGGCTACGCGAGCATGGCCTCACAATTGGCCCCAACAAGTGCCACTTTGCCTAGGACACGATAAAGTATCTGGGTTTTAACATCGAAAAGAACCAGATTAGGCCCCATGAGGAAAAGGTCAGGGCCATAGTCAAGATGCCCCCCCCCCCCGTGTACTAAAAAACACTCACATCCTTCATAGGATCTGCCTCGTTTTACAGGCGATTCTTCCCTAATTTTGCGCCCTTTGCCGCACCCATATGTGAGCACCTCCAAAAGAAGTCGCCGGATCACCCCATGTGGAATTCAAAGGCTACTTTCCACGTGCACCAGTTAAAGGGCAAATTAGCGTCTGGGTCCATCCTGAGACTGCCGAGCCGTTAGGAATAGGGACAGACGCGAGTAACGAGAGTATTAATCTTGTGCTCTTCCAGTATGGTGACGATGGCGAAAGCTACCCTGTGGCTTACGCGATCCGCAAGTTATTACTGCGCGAAAGGAATTATGCAGCCATAGAACAGGAAGCTTTGGCTATAGTATGGAGTGTCCAGAAGTTTAGAATGCATCTGATAGGGAAGGGGTTCATTATCGAGACTGACCACCGCCCTCTTGCATAACTTCGTAATGACAAAAATAATAATGGGCGCCTTATGCGCTGGAGCGTACTCCTTGAGGAATTTCAGTTAAAATTTGGTACATTAAGGGGTCTGATAATTGTGTGGCAGATAGCCTCCGCCGTAACCCCTTGGCCACTAACCCCAGCTATATTGCGGATTAGAAAACAGCCCTATTGCTTATTGTATATAGAATTTTGTTTTTTGCGCATTTAATTTGTATGCTAAGAGAAAAAAGAAAGAACCTGTCTTTGTATTATAAACACTGCCTATATATTTTATCCTGTACTCTTTTGACGCCAAAAGTTCCCCTGTGTATATTTGTTTTCTTTTTCTTTCGGTCCATTTCCATTTAATTGTATCTATTATTGTTATTTACTTTTTTTGTTATTTTGTATATATGATATTTTCATTGCCTCTTTGTAAATTACCTTCTTCCACACAACTCGGATTAGTCAGTTTTCTATTTTCAGGAAACCGACAAATAATTTATCCTATGTCCATTTTTATTCAGGTCATTCTAAAAATATTAAAATATCAGTATTTTCTTCCATGTATCTTAGAGCACTCAGACCATGTAGTCCTGACTATATAGACCAAGAATTTACAAAAATTGAAGAGATTGCCTTCAATCTGTGTTAACCGAAATATTTTTAGGGAAAACTGCATTTACGAGTACATAGCTAAAAAACATTCTATAACCGCAAGTTAGGGAGAACAGAACCTTTACACAACATATTACTTTTACCTTACCATGATAATTTCTTGTATGTAGTACCAATGTTAAAACAACTTGATATATATGTAACTTTTAAATACAACTATACATTAAAAAATATGTTAATAAAACACAGCCCAAGGAACGATAATAATGTAATACATAGTATACCTTGTTTGGATTGTAATTAATTCTATGTAGATCAAACTTCTAAAAATATCGCTATAAGAATTAAGCAACATCAAAATTTAGTATCTAAGGGATATAAAAATAATGCTTTGGCCGTTAACAGGCTTAAGATGGATCACCAGATTAACTGGTTAAAAGCAGACACCATAATCCATGTAAATGATTTGATTAGCAGAAATATCTTTGAATCATTCCTAATCTCCGGCACAAAGGAGAGAAATGTAAATATTAGCCTGATTTGTTTTCTTTAGATCTAGGCCTATCTTTCTTCCTGAAATCAAACTTATCAGAGGTCATAAAAATCTGACCTTATAGGGAAAACCTTGCATTGTATAAATACAGTGTCTCACTATTTCATAAACCATTGTGATTTTGAAAATGTTACTAATATAACGAAAGTACTAGCTCCAATCAATCTTTCTTTTTCCCTACGTGGTACTGTCAAGGTATGCCTGGGAAGACCCGCTCGGAGCAAGAGCGCATACACAAGCACGGGCAGGTAGCCGACCCGAGGCCGCCTGTGATATGCTTTGGAGCAATTAAAGGAGTGGGAGGCCGCCTCCTTTTTTTTATACAGTGCGTTTACTATTGACGGGCTGTGCGACGGGGTTAGGAGAGAGCTGCGGGCTCTGGCCGACCAACATAGCGCAGAAGTCAATGGAGGCTGCTATCATTTCTGCCCAACCAGTAAAGTATTTATATTAGAGATAGCAGCGGACCACGGGGAACCGATTTGCACGCCCCAAGTAGTCATGGACTACTGCGAATTTATCGTGGTCTGACCCACTCACTGAGGGGAGCAACTTTTCTGAGACGACGATGCAACTGCAGCCGGTGTCTCTTACGAGGGTTGAAACTCTGCAACCATTAACGGTTCCATTTTTGAACTCAAGCTCACCGGGGGAGGTTTGTGTTGAAAAAGAAATTGACTTGCTGTCCCGGTGGACTACTTGTTAGAGAAGTTGCTGGCGTTTCAGGGCGAGCGGGCGGATTAGAGAGAGAGAAACTTATCTGATGAACTTGCTGAATAGGAGCGGTACAGAATTGTGAGTTTGGGGGACAGTTGGTCCTCACACGACCGGGATCGCCGCAGGAAAAACACACGACGGGCCTACGAGGGTAATCCGACGGTGGAGGATATATGATGAGGGGCTTAAAATCACTCGATTCCGGCGGGGGAGGATACTTGGGTTTGGAGAGACAAGCTACCTTCACAAACCTGAACGAATTCTTCGGGGGAACTTGGAGATGTTACCTTTACTTTTGGGGGATGGGGCATGCGATTTCTTGGGGTCTTTTGGGTATAGGTGGTGGCTTGACGCGTGCACATCCGCCTCTTCCATACATTCCTTGAAGGAAAACACGCGTCTATCCTTCACGAATGTGCGGATTTCGGAGGGTAGAGCAGCCATCAACTGATCCCGTAAGACGAAATCAAATAGGAACTCGTAGTCAGGGTTGACTTGGGCTGAGTCCACCAGAATTGAAAAGTCCTCTTTATAGGGAATCAAAATTGGCGGTAGGTCTGGCCAGGAAGTATCCTTGCCTGGTGGAACTTTGCCTGTTAGAAATCAGGATTCATATTAATAGCCGATAATAGTTCCGACTTGAGGGTGGAGTAGTCGAGGGTGGCTTCTGCGGGGAGCGAAAATAAAATTTACAGAAGGTGGGTATTGAGGAGGGGGAGTAGTCGAGCGATTCAATCGTCTTCAATGTCCCAGTGTTTCACTTCGAAAATTTTATCGAAGTGAGTTAAGTAGGCGCTGAAATCCTCGCCTTCTTTAAATACTGGCAACTTTAGTTATGGGGTTTGAGGAGATTCATTCCTCGAGCTAACGAAAAAGCTTTCCAAATGTTTTATGTGTAGCTCGCGCTCATGCTGACGAATTCTTTCTCTTTCTTCCATCTCTCTCTGCTCTCTTCCTCTTTTCTCTTCAGTCTCTTTGCTCTCTTTTTCTTGAGCTTCTCTTTGTTTTTATGCCCTTTCATTTCTTTCTTCCTCTTGAATATAGGCAACTGGGGGTGGGAAAATTGAAAAGAAAAAGGGTTAATTCAATACAAAAGAACCCAACTTTACCTGACACCAGATTTTAATATATATATATATATATATATATATATATATATATATATATATATATATATATATATATATATATATATATACAAAAAGGTCAAAACAAATTGCTCAATAAGGATAGTTACTTGGATCGTGACAGTTTGCAATAGGACAAAGCTAAGCGGGAAGTGCAAAATTATTGTTAACTCGAACAATGGATATTATTTAAGTTTGAATGGGAAGTCAATTCAAAAGGGGATGGAGGTGACGATTGACGGGAGGTGTAATCAAGGGATTACAACGCAAAATTGCTTTACCTTGAAGATTAGTGGTGTTCGGGAGGGGGGGGAAACCAACGGCACAGGTCTTCGAGGAGGTACTTTTATGAGTCCTAAGGAGGAGGACTCGTAGATGGGTGTTTTGAGTACTTCTTGTTGAAGAATAAGATTTTCTCTGGTCCAGAGAGATGGAATCTGAAAATGAGACGGTTCTGCAGCTCGGTAGGAGGTTTCAGACGCGAGAAACGAGAGTCTTGAAGGGGAGGGGTGCGAGATGAGGAGGGCCGCACAGTTCTCCAGCAAGTAGTTGGCTCGATAAGCTTTCCTTTGAACAGCGGCCAAAGCTTCATGAAGGGCGATCTACTAGTGGGATCTTAACGACCAAGCACGACTCGAACAGGGGTTGCGACACTTGGCGGGGGCAGACAAAACGGTCTGAACGGAGTGATTGGCAGACTCTCATTCTCCTCGAGGAATGGCGGACGCATGGTTAAATAGCCAAGTGGCTGGTCCGTTGGATAACCCCATGGCATGGCCGTCCGCAGACGATTCTCGACGTCAGTCTATGCAAACTTACTTTGAGATAATTAGTTGGATTAGATAAGCTTTCGTCTGAACAGGGGCCAAAGCTTCTCGAAGCAGGATCTGCTGGTGGGATCTCAACGACCAAGCACGACTCGAACAGGGGTTGCGACACTTTTCGGGGGAACAAACAAAATGGTTTGAACGGAGTGATTGGCAGACTCTCATTCTCCTCGAGGAATGGCGGACGCATGATTAAATAGCCAGGTGGTTGTGGTCCGATAGATAGCTCCATGGCATGGTCGTCTACAGACGATTCTCGACGTCAGTCCATGCAAACTTAATTCGAGGTAACTAGTTGGATCAGACAGCAAAGTTTGCCTCAAGATATGGGGTTGGGGTTTGTACGGCCGCGCTCGCGGGGGAAGGATATATCTTGTGAGGCATGGGGGCAAGAACGACTCAGCGTGGGACTGCTTCCTTCTCGATGATTCTAAAATTATCACGCCAAGGAGCACGTGCTTTTGAACGAATGGGCTGAAAGGGGTATTGTATTCCGGAAGGGCTCCTTCTCACGCTGGTCCTTTGAGGGGTATCCCTTCACAGTTAAAACCAAATATTTATACTTATTCTTCACGTGTTATCACTCGTGATTTTTACCCATATATATATATATATATATATATATATATATATATATATATATATATATATGAGGAATTAAACCACATTCTCCGAAGACAATTTAATTCAGAACAGTTTCGGTGTATCTCACACCCTTTTTCAACTGACACTAGATAGAAAATATAAGAAAAGTGCTTACAAACATAACACAGGGTCAGGTCGTGGAAGATCCCCTCAGTTTAAGTGAACCGATAGTGAAGTGCTTAATGGAAAGTCTGGAACAAGCTTTAGAAGAGGGTTTATAGCTGTGGGAGACGGAAAGTTTTGAGTTAAAAGAGGACAGATTGGTGAGGAGGCAGATTCAGTAACCTCGGTAGTCAAAGGTGGAAAGGGTGGAATACCCTTGCCCGAGGGACAAGGGGGACCTGCTGATTAAAGTGGATTCCGAACCACCGTCGTGCATTTACTCATCATTCATCATGCTTATTTCCTTTCTCACACTTTAGCACCTATGTTCCTGATACAGATGCGGGAAGACCGCTTAATCTCTGTTCCCTTATTCTTTTCATCTTTCATTTATGTGTTTATTGTAGCATTCATGCCGTTTTGATTCATCCTAGCTCTGAGCTTTGTTTATATATTGTTATGTTACTTGTTTTTACTTTCCTTACTTTGTTTGACTTTCCCTTGTTGTTATCACTTTTTCAGTTTAGTTTCACTTTGTTCACTTGTTTTACTATTAACTTCTACTTCACTATCATTTTTGTTAAAAATTTTAATACTATAGTTCACTTATAACACTTTTAGTTTACTATGTTCGTTTCATTTCTGTTTTACTCTTAACTTTCACTTCACTATCATTTTTGTTCAACTTTTTGATATAGTTCACTTATTACACTTTTAGTTAATTTTGTTTGCATTATTTCTGTTTACACTTTTGATCTGTGTTGTCTTTTTAGTCGGTTGTTTCTTCCTATTTAGGTTGTTTAAGTTCGGTTGTCTTATTAGGGTATCAATCTGGTGTCTTGGTTGGATATTTCGTTAGTTGGGTTTGTATATAGTCGGGTAAATATCTTTATTGTTATGCTTGTTCCTTCTCTCTTTATGAATTTCCACTTAAGTAAACATGGGAAGCTCCTCGATTCTCAGCTGTTGTCTGCCACTGGGAAATCGAGTGTTAAAGGGGACTCCAGCTCTGGTGTTCGTGTGCTCTGAAAATATCGGAGTTAGATCGTCTATCTTCCTCTATATTTTCTCCGCTCTGTTGCTGATGTTGATATTGAGCGTTTCTAATCCTGCTTCTTGGTGTAGATCCTGTAGTCTTCTCCTCTCTCTCCTACGTGTGATGGTGATTAGGTGGAGAGCTTTATTTTGTATTCTCTGGAGTTCCAATTTTTTGGTCCTTGTTTCACCGTTGATAGGGGTTGGCGGGTATAATCGTACCTCTCTTCCTAGTGCAAGATAGATTTTAATTTTATTTTTCATGCCTAACCCTCTTAGATTGTATAGTAGGTTAAGCGTCGGAATCGCCTTGTTCTTCCTCTCCGTTATATGTTGTTTGTAGCCTCTTTTGGTTATTCTGAGTCCTAGCACTTTGCCCTCACTATGATATCTGTAGTTCTGATCTTCAACTATAATTTCAGCGGTTTTGTTCCTGGAGATTTGGATTATTGTAAATTTCCTCCTGTTCGTCCTTATCTTCCAATCTCTTTCGTAGTTGTTGATGTTGCTGATTTCAAAAGCTGTTGCCCTTGCCTGAAAGCGTACGTTCATGTACGGAGTGACGACGAGTTGGCTTATGTCGTCCGCGAATTGTATGTTTAGGCAACCAAGCATTATTGGTAGTGGCAGGTCTACTGTGTATATTTAATACGACGTGAGGCTGAGACAGCCCCCCCTCCCCTGCGGGAGTCCAGCTTCCAATTCGAATTCTGGTCCTGAATATCCCTTGATCTTCACATATGCTCTTCTCTCTGTGACATAATCGCAGAGAATTCTCTCCAGATTGCTATTCATCTGGAGATTTAAGATCATATATTGCATTCCTCTGACCCAGACTTTGTCGAATGCTTTTTCTATATCTCTCAGAACCAGATCGATGTAGTTATTCTCTGCTTTGGCCTTTGCTATTTTCTCTGTTATTATACCAAGTGGCATTGTGGTGTCTCTGCCTCTTCTGAATCCGAACTGATAATCATTATAAAGGTCATTTTCTTCAAGATATTCTTTTAGTCTTCTGTTAAGGATTTTCTCGAAGACTTTGTCCATGAAGTTCAATAGCGATATTCGCCGGTAACTGCTGAGGTGGTTTGGTGCTTTTCCTGGCTTTGGGACGAACATCATTTCCGCTAGTTTATAGCTACGTATCAGGGAAGTAACCGGTGTTTAAAAATGGATTTCAGCCTTGGTTACATGCAACCTATTTGAGCGTTATTAACTTTTTAAATCTATCGTGGCGCTGATTGGACATTTATTGCAGTGCTTGTGTCTAAAAGCTGATTGGTCAATCTGTTAACGCTAAGGTCTGTTATTCCAAAATTAACATAAGTATGACGATTAAATGTATCTCAATCCTGATTGGTTAAATTTTGTAGTATTATGAATAGATGAAATGACTATTTATATATGTGTACTTTTGTGGAAGAGTCAGTAGAGTGCAGAAAGAGTTATCATTATTATTCAAGAAGAAAAGTTGTCATTACTGTTCGCTATTTCAAGGATTATTCCAGCTATTTACCTTGGAATAAAGAATCCAGCTATATATATATATATATATATATATATATATATATATATATATATATATATATATATATATATATATATATATACTACAAGAGAGATAATTCGTTTACCGAGACCCTATAATCTTATGCTTAATGAAGAAAATAATTGATAAATGTACAACTCTTTCCTCTTCCCATTGTTCAGAAGTCCAATCAGCATGATCATTAGCCCAGATTCGACGTGCCTGTATCATGGTTTTAGTACGCTTAAGCTTCTTTCTTGGGCGGTAGGCTCGTAATTCACTGTTCAGTAACCTCCTATTTACTGTTATTCGAGAAAGACTAATGATATCTGCTAACAGTTCGCTTGCAATCTTCAACAAAATTTGCTTTTGTCCTTAATAGCTATTTGTTTTATTTTTCTGTCTGTTCTTGGTGTAGTTTTCCTCTTGCGACCAAATTTCCCAGCCTTTGCTCAATCCAGATTAAGACCGTTTTCATTTTTTTTTCTATATATTGCTTATTGTTTGAGAGGAGACTCCCAATTTCTTTGCAATATATGTCTGTTTTAGTGCATTATCACTTAATAAAACTTTGATCTGTCCAATTTTCCGCGGAGTCAACTCACTAACTTTACCCAAAGAGGTTCACATTATTTTTATCGATTACGCTGCAAGAAAAATCGGTTACTATTATCCACAGGCAAGCAAAATTCACACTAGTTGGATCACTGGGTCAGTAACAGCAAAAGAGAATGGCTCGCAAACCATCAGCCTGCTAAGTCGGAGTTAGAACTGAGGCAGGAGACTAACAGTTGCCGCAGCGGGCAAAACCAAATCAGTGTTGCCTTCTTTTAGTTTAACAAGTTTACCAGAAAATGGAGCAAAACACTGATATTTAGTCTTCAAAAATGTGAATAGTTATTTCACACTAATACGATCAAATAAACTCATTATTGACTCATTAAATAGTTTTAAGTTACCTTTGACCAGAAAAATTACTAGTTTTCAAGAAATCCATAATAATTTGATCACTACTATATATATATATATATATATATATATATATATATATATATATATGCTTTTTAGTGCATTCTACTTGCTATGAGGAGAGTTGAAGGAGGCTTTACGAATGGAATTTGGGAGGCCACAGGTCGAATATTTATGGGAAATATTCAATACCCAGCAAATGTGAGATCGGCGTCCCAAGCATTTTCTGGAGCATTTAAAGGAACTGATAAAGACCAAGGGTAATCAATATGAACTATGAACAGTGGGCGTGGCCTATTATTATCAAATGATGTTGTTTGAGTGGAATCTATTCCACTCCAGGTTAATTCGTGCCCATGGAGATAAAGATTTGTTTTTGCCTCAAATACCAGAGATGTACTTTGGGTTTCGCAGGTTTTTGTTAACAAATTCAGACCGCCGCTATCGTTTATTGACACTGCACCTGCTGCTAAGCTTGTTTGAACAGCTGACCTTAATCTTGGCTATGAGAACCACTTTGGCTTCACTTTACTGTGTATGTGTGTGTATATGTGCATATGTTTGCTGCCGTGTGAACGTCTCGAATTCATTCTTCTCGCCTCGAGCAAATATATTATTATTTACATAGACGGAAGCTATACATTATTATTTTACAAATATGTTATATATTATTTACACGAAGTTAAAATTATTTATGAAAACTTGCTATACATATTTTAAATTATGTATTTGTGCATACTTATTTGAGTGCAAGTTACAAGCTTTTATAGGATTCACATGATACTCATTTGTGAGGCTTCATTGTTGAACCTATTCCGCCTTGCAATGCACTTTTGTCTCTTATTTAAATGGACGAGAGTATACATTATTAGTCATAGGTGGGCGCAATAACGAAAAAATGTATCACGATAACCGATAAATCGATAACGATAACCTTATCGTCGATAACCGATTATCGATAACTGGTGATAAATCTATCGCCCGATAAGGTGATAACCGATAAATTGATAAATCCAAAATTATAATACAATATTGATTATTGACTATATATAGCGTTATTTTATAATACAATAGTAAGAATATTTGAATACTGTTTCTTATTTTCTTACCTGGTGAGGCTCTCCTTCATCTTCTCATAGGTTTTGAGTATCCTCTTCCCAGCTCGGACCTACCTATTTCTGCATCCAAGGCACACGCGGCGCCCGTGTGCTAAACTGGAACCAAAAACTGAAATTACACTGGGAAACACAATTTTTGTTGAGTTAGGTCTGACAGCTGTTTTTAACTAATTTTTTGGTGCTGAATCCAAAACTGATCTCCGGTTTTCTCTATCACCTCAAGTTTTCGAACTTTTTCAAATATTGACATACAATGTTTATTTAACACTATTATGTTTTAACAAAGGATATGGCTACTGTAATTATATAATTATAATTGTGTGCAAGTAGTTAAAGTAAAAATTTACGTTTATAGCTCTTTCTGGAGTGTTCGACTTGAGGACTATCGCGTTTGATGCTCCAACAATAGTCAGCCATCATATGTACATCCCATCTACCCTGATAACGTTCTTCTATAACCCTCAAATCTTGGTGAAATCGTTTACCTTGCTCGTCGCTAACAGCACCAGGATCATCCGGAAAGCTGGCAAGATGTCAATGCAGAAAATGTAGTTTAATACTCATGTTGCAACCAAGCGCGTGGAAGCTCTCTAATAGATTCTGAACAATTTCTGTGTAATTACTTGCACGTATAAATCCAAGAAAGTTCTTGACGACGTCTTTGAATGATAACCAAGCATTCTTCTCAAGGTTTGAAATAGTCCCGGTGAACTGTTTATCTTTGATGAGCTGTCGAATTTGTGGACCATCAAACACACACGACGTGATTTTTTCAATTGACAGACCAGGAAATGTCAAAATGATGTACTTAAAACAGTCACCATCAGTTGGCAATGCCTTTACAAACTGCTTCATGAGACATAGTTTTATGTGCAGAGGTGGGAATATTATATTCTTTCTGTCAACAAGTGGCTCATGTAGAATGTTGGGATCTCCACGTTTAAGATCAGATCTTGACGGCCAATTCGTCTCAACTCAATGTTTCCCTCGAGCTCTGCTATCCCACATACAGAGAAAGCAGGGATACTTTGTGTACCCACGTTGCTGACCAAGAAGGAAGCACACCATTTTAAGGTCAACACAGATGATCCAATTACGTTTGGGTTGTCATATTGCAATAACTCAATAACCCTCTTTATATATCCATGTTCTTCACGAAGACAGACCGAATGCCCAATAGGGACGGCACCAAATAAATTGTCATTGTGTAAAAAGACACACTTCAAGCCCTGCTTTGAGCTGTCAATAAACATTCGCCATTCATTTGGATTGTAGATTGAAAGCCCTAATTCCTTTAGTAAACTAGGAATGTTATGGCAATACACAAAGCCGCTGTAACTTATAAATTACTGCAGAAATGTACTTTCTCTGGTTCAAAAGTATGATACTTTCTCTCCTTGTTCAAGTAAGTTTTTCTCATTCAGTCTTGATGCTAGATTTCTGAAGCTTTTTTTGATAGGCCCAAATCACGTGCCAAATCATTCAACTCGTGCTGATCAAACCCCCTACGAACCGAATCCTCGTGAATTTCGAAATCTGAATCATTGCGGTCACTGCCTTCGTCAACATTACTCAGATCTTCTAGAGGAGGTAGTTGTTCGAAAAGTGGCACTGGAATTTCAGCTGAATGAGGCATTGGCCTTATAGCTCACGGTAGATTAGGATATTCTATTTTAATTTTATTTTTCTTGTTAAATCCTGATGTTTTCACTAAACAAAAGTAACAGTCTGTTCAATGCTCCTTTTGCTCTCGCCAAACCATGGGGTTACCAAATGGCAACCTTTAACGTGTTCCTTTGGTCCACATCCGTAAACTCTCGAAACACTGCGCACACTATGGGGGGCCCATGGCTTGTCTTTATAATCTAATTTTGCTTTAAAATATGCTAAATATGCTTGTTTGATAAATGTACTGATGTTTGCCCTCTGACTTGGAATGGTGAAACTGCCACAAATGTAGCAGAAGGAGTCAGGGTTGTTTAGGCATTTACGTCGAGAAGTTGCAGGAGCAGACATAATATGAAACAAAGAAAATATATACCTATGTAAATAAAACACTAAGATGGAATAGTTACCAGCTTTGAAAGCCAAAAAAAAACAGCTTATAACGAAATAGAACGTTCAACACACACCTCTCACCGCACTGTCTCAATGGTGAGTGCACAAACAAGTTTCCACGTAGCTAAAGATGTATTCAATCGTAATCAGCAGGCAAATCTTATTAGAGCTAAGCAGTGGAATTTTACTTCTCTGGGGGGGTAAGCTGTGGAGAAAAGAATAGACGTGCTAGAAAAAAGCTGACTACAAATTTGGACTCAGCATGCTAATTTTAGTCTAAATCAGCACAAAAATCTAACTCAACAGAAATTCTTTTAAAAATTGTTCCCTGGTGTTATCGATTATCGCTAGTTTGGAACCAAAAGTATCGGCGATACCGATAAATCGACAACGGGGGGAAAAATATCGGATAACCAATAACCAGGTATCGTTATCGCGATAACGCCCACCTATGTTATTAGTTTACAAAGATGTTATATATTATTTACAGAAAGAGTTATTCTTATTTATGAAAACTGCTATACATATTTTAGATTATTTGTATGGGCATAATAATTTGCGTGCCTGTTACAAGCCTTTATATGATTCACATTATACTCATATGTGAGGCATTCATTGTTGAACCAATTTCGCCTTGTAATGCACTTTTGTCTATCTTTATAAATATACCGCATTTATCGTATTCCTTAATACAGTGTAGTGCACTTTGCATGTGTATGATTATTTGCTTGCCCATCTTAATACTTCACAGGATTTATATGACACTCATTTGTGAGGCTTCATTGTTGATCCTAATCCCCTTTCCAATGGGCGCTACAGATCTATGGGCAATTGAAATTTAAAATGGGGATATTTGCCCGGCAAGAATTAAGGGAGAAGATTTTAAGGCTAAATTTGTAAAGGTACAGCAAAGGATGGTGTAATGAAAAGGTGGAGAAGGAACACATTATAATGAAAAAATGAATGCGAATCTTAAGAAACTAAGGCAAAGAAGAGATAGGGCAAGTGGATAGAATGGAATTGGAATACAAGTTGCAGAAACAGAGATTAACACAACTGATCTTAGAGGCTACTAACAAATAGGATATCGTGAAGATAGGACAATGGAATAAGTTAGGTGGGAGTGACCTTGAAAGAGAGTAATGGAAACAACACATTAGGAAATTCCAAAACGGAGAGAGGAGGGAGGAAATGATCATAGTGGCGACATGAGAAAGGAGAGTGGAGATGAGGGAAAATAATGAACCTAATGGAAAAATACTAGGTGGAGAGCCTCCACGGAAGGGCAGATCGGGAGTGTATAGAGATCTAAGATAATAGTGGGATAAAATAATACATTGCTGGAGATGGAGAAGACGAGTAAAGATTGACGGGGGAAGGGTGATTGAGTATGAACTGACAATAATAAAGAATCATTAAGCAATGGATGAGAGGGATGGTAGGTGAATTTCTGAGGTATGGAGCAGAAAGTTTTATCGAGGTTAGATGTGAAATATAAGGCGGTTCGGTTGATACCTTATTACACCTCTTGATGCAATTTGAACTGAAGTAAAATAAAAAATGTGATTGGGAAAATAACACTAGCCAACAAATTTTAACTTTGTCTCTGCTACTTGAGTAAATGTTGTTGTATCTAATTAATTTTGCTGCGCTGATTCCAAATCTGTGCTCAGATATGTCCTAGCACGTAAGGTTCCTGAGTTATGCAACTAGGCTATATGGCTCACTTTGTCACCTTGGATCAATTAATGATATAATTATTACGAGTTTGAGAAGAATGAGACGTTTCTGGGCAAAGGTTTGGAATCGGGGCATCCTATTTGGCATTATTTACGTCCTTTTGCAGACCCAGAAAAGATATGTATTACATATAAAAGAGGTAGTACTCACCTAACTATAAATTTCTTCAAAAATGTTTGAGACTCTTGCTCTTGCGCTTGTACATGGATAAAAGATCTTCCTGTTGTAGGAACCAGCATTAGTCACCCATCATTTTTTCGTTGAAGCGGCCTTGATACCTGCTTTCCATCATTGCGATATCTCAGTGGAACCTTTCTCCATGTTCGTAACTAATATCACCCATATTAGATGGAAAGAAATCTAGATGCGAATGCAAGAAATGCATCTTAAGAGACATCCGACACTCCATTAGTTCTTTATAGTTTTCAGCCCAATGATTACCAAGGAAGTTCTGCACTACATGGACAAATGAATCCCATGCTGCCAACTCAGGTGGAGTTAGTTTATTTCTGAACTTCCTGTCACGTATCAATTCTCTGATCTCCAGCCCTACAAAAATGCCAGCTTTAGGTTTAGCAACGGTTTTCTTTGCACCAAATTTCTCTTTGAGATACTGGAATCCATCAGAATCATGGTCCATTGCTTAAACAAAATTCGTGATAAAGCCAAGTTTGATAGGAAGTGGTGGAAGGTAGATCATGTGTGAATGTACCAAAGGCATGTGCTTTACATTATATCGGCCAACTATGTGTTCTTCTCTTTCGGGCCAGTTTTTGACAATATAATGATTTCTGTCGTCACGGCTGCCCCATAGGCATAAGAAGCACATATTCTTTGTATAACCTAGCTTAGTCCAAGAAGTAAAGAAATTAACTTTAGATCACTGTAGGGGAATCGTCCCCCCCCCCCGCCGTTCCCTCGGGGTGGAGTCACAAAGCGGTGACCGCAAAGACATCCGGCCCAGGCCTCGGCGGGTCAAACGCGTGATCGCAGCGCTGCACCACACGGCGCTATTTCTACCAATGCAAGATCTCCCCCAGGAGAGTGAGATTCAATTTCACGTCATATAAGAAATTGGAGACGTGTTTATCCCAAGCTCGAAGGCTAACGAGGAGCCGATGTAAGACTTTGTGGGAAAAACCGTTGGCATAAGAACTCTCCTGGGGCCGTCCTCAAGCCCCTCCCCCCTTACCACTCCCTCAGTGGGGTGACAAGGTATAAATGAGGAACACTGAGGAAAATCGAGGTAGTATACGTCAGACTCCAGGTGACGAAGTCCTCGATTAAAACCGAGCTACCTAGACTGGTTTGGTAGTGTACTTGGCTTGCCAGACCAAGAAGTACCCTGCAAGAGAGGCAGGGCTACCTAACTTAAGGAGCTAAGAAGAAGCTCATCCTCGAGCTAGTCCCTGGTTATCAAACCGAACGCTAAGTTAACTTTGTTAAGTTCGACTTACTCTCGCCAGAGAGACTCCTCATATCCTGGTGCACCTTAAACACCAGGGGTATTCCTCGTCCTTGATGAATTAAGAAAAGAAGAAGGAAAATGCTCCCCCTCGAGCCCGTTACTCGGTGGCCACACCGAACTCACAAGTTAACTTGGTGAGGAACCAAGTTCAACTTATTCTCGTCAGAGAAATCCCCCTCCGTTACACTCGCTCTTGAAGAAGACTGGAACTAAGAAGAAGCTCATCCTCGAGCTAGTTCCTGGTTACCAAACCGAACTTTAAGTAACTTATTCTCGCCAGAGAAACCCCGTCTCATCGACCCTCGCCGTTGAAGAAGACCCTCCCCGAGTTCAGTCCTCGTCCATGAGGAATTAAGTAACGAAGGAGAAAAGCTCTCCCTCGAGCTCGTTACTCGGTGGTCACACCGCACTCCAAGTTAACTTGGTTTAAGAACCAAGTTCAACTCCCTTTCGCCAGAGAGACCACGACTACCTTGGTGCCGCATAAAGCACCGTAATTGTTCTCGTCCTTGAAGAACCCCCCCCCCCCCGGAATACCGTGTGGATCCCCCAGCTACTACCCTCTCCAAAAGGACCTTGTGATCTCGCCTACCTACATCTGGCCAGACGGCACGCGTCGTGAGGCAATAACATTCCTGAGGCCTTTTAAACTCCAGATGAGTCCGTAAGCCTAATTCTTATATTATTGAGGTGTGTAGCGAAATTAACCAATTTTAGACGGTCCAACTAATTGAATTAATTCTTGTTTATGATAATATTCAGAGTATTGCTGTAGTTAATGTTTAGATGTTGTGTATTCAATGGTTAAAGTTAAAATATAAGTTTATTTCGGGATTATTGTGCGTTTCTCTAAGATATTCAGATATCAATATATTAGCACTCTTAGAACAAAAGGAAGGGGCATTCTACGACAATCACCACATATATTCCACTTATGATGCGAGTAATGAACACCTTCCAAAATAAATTCCATTGATTCATATGTCTCTATCATCCCAACAATAAGTGCGACAGGAATTAAAGTTTTTTGTTACCATTGTGTAGCAACACAGCTTTGAAGCTAGCAGTGCTTACATCGATGAATAGTTTCCATTCATCAGGTAAATGCTCGTTTCCTAGCTGATTCATGAGGCCATTAACATCAGTACAGAAACAAGCACCATCTTCTTCTTTATAGAAGGCAGCTAAGGCCTCATGGCGTTTAAGGAAAGTAGATATTTTTGCACCATCCTCTAGAAAATTCCATTGCTGTAGTCTGGAGCCCAACAGTTTTGCGTTCTCCTTTGACAATGACAAATCCCTCACCAAATCATTAAATCTTTCTTGATTTATCAACTGGATCTTCTTTTCCTTAGAATCATCCCCATACATTTCATCGTCATTGTTATACTCCTCTTCAGGCGATGAATCATCTTCTTTAACTGCACTAGGGGATGGAGAAACTGGGATTGCCATCTCCATAATATGGGGGACTGGTTTTATAGCTGACTTACAATCTGGATATACAACTTTTGACTTGTTCTTATTTGAGAACCCCGCAATATTTGTCATTCAAAAGCAGCAATCAAAAACATGATTTGTTAGCTCACGCCACACCATTGGTACAGCAAAAGGCATACCCTTTCGTTTGCCATTTAACCACTGTGTGAGCCCGTATAACACACAGTACAAGATTTGTAAGGTGCCTAGGGCTTGTCTTGGTCACCAACTTTGCAACCAAATAAATAACTGTATGCAGTTTTCACTCTTTTAGCTAAATTTTTCCGCGGGAGTATATCCTCCACAGATATAAAAAAAGTTGTCTAGGCTATTTATACATCCTCGCCGATTCATGTTTTCAACTTAGTTTGTATATATCCTGTTATATACTTTTGTACCGTTTCAACACCACTACTATAATGGCTAAATTTGACAACGTGATAAAGCAGGAGTGTAATGCAGGAATCAAACACACACAACACATCATCTCACTACGGTAGCCGAAGCAACACTGCCCATATGTGTAACCAAAGAGTATGTGTGTATCTCAGGAGCCTTACGTGCTATAACAATTCTGATTACAGATTCGGAATCAGCATACTCGATTTAGTATAAATCACAAGCTAATATCCAAGTAGCAAAATCATTTTTGACTAGTGTAGTGATCTAACTTAAGCCTCCCGGCTAGTATAGTGGTTAGCGTGTTTGCCCTGCAATCGTTGAATTCGGCAGTTCGAATCTCCGTCCGGATTCTTTTAAAAAAACCTGACACTTCCTCCGGGGCTGGGATCACGTTGGGAACGGGTAGGTGGAGCTCGTAGCCATGCCTCTTCCAGAAGATCCTCTGTGAGTATAGCGCAGGAGAAAACAAAACGACTTTAACATTTGAATTTAATGGTGGATAGATTATATATTGGAGTAAATACAAATTAAGATGAATCAAAATATAATGATTACAAAATGGAAATTATTTTGAAGTTAGCTATTAATTTAATATATTGACGGTTATGAAATTGACGACATTAGGCAAATTTCTCGAAGCAAATGAGGAAATGAGATAAATAACTAGCAAACGTTATTTGATGAAATGAGAAAAGATACTTATGTATGTATGATGACAAGAAATAAACTCCCAAATGTGAAACCGGGATATTACATTCATCAAATATACCAGTCAAAATTTATATTGATGCATTTTATCAGTCTGACACACCGACAATATAAGTAGTGATTAATACAGCTTAATTCAGAATTTAACTGTTTTTGTCATTCAAAAAAGGGCTGGAATACTCCTTTTGCAGGCCATTGGTGGATTAACCCTATAAGCAAAATAACATGTGCGTAGGGCATCAAGGGAAGGGGCACCTCAGAAATTTTTCATAGCCAAATTTGCCATTTAAATTAGTAAATTAATTAAATTTAGGGCCATTTAAAAAATTTAATGAAAAATGAATAAGCTCTGTTTATAAAGCATTCTCCCCTGTGTCATTTTTTTCCCTGCAAGATAAAGTACACTGTGCTCGCGGATTGGAAGTTATACAAGTTTTGAACAAGTCTAGTACGCGTTTGATACAGCGTGGCGCAAGTGACAGGTAATAAATAGCTCGCAATTACTTAGTTTATTTACCAACTAATTGCATGTGCATACATTAATTACCTCATTGTTGCTTTAACTTGCTTACTGACTATTTCAATTGTACACTCAGCTCTGGCTGTTTAATTTATTAAAATGTAAGTACGTTTTATATATTATTAATGCGTATAACGTGGATATTTTGGGAAGGGGGGGTGGTTTTGGTAAAAATGCTACTTTTTTATTATTGTAGCTAGAGTGATAGAATTTTTTAGACACTTATAGAGAATGTGAATTATTCTGATTCCCGTACTTCTGTACGAAAATCGGAAAAGTTCACCGAGATATTTTGGAAAAAACGCCCCACCCCCCCCAGCATTTAAGGGGGTATTTTAAAATCGCTAAGAATCTGAGGTTTTCATTTTTTCATTCTGCAAGTTAGATTATATACAAATGGCTAAACACTAACTTTTTGTCGTAGGGTTTTACAAAATCCTAAAAATTATTATATGGCTACTTTTGTAAAATTTTCCCGAAAATCACAAAAAATACCGAGTTTTTAGTAAATTTCCCCCCCTTCAAAATATCACGTTGCTAAAATATAGAGTTAGAAGTTAGATAAAGATAGATTTTCTGAAGTTCACCATTTGTAATTCTTTGGGTTTTAAAAAATTCACAAAATTTCGATACTTATATTTATTTCTGAACTTCACCATTTTGTTTTTTGATATTATAAAATAATTATTAGAAAAAACCTTGATAAAAAAATATAAGTCATAACCAAATTAAGATGAAATTATTATTCAAATACTCAAAAAAATCCCCTTCTTAAATTATAGAGCTAGTGATGATGATGATGATAAAAACAAAATGGTGAAGTTCAGAAATAAATATAAGTATCTAAATTTTGTGAATTTTTTAAACCCCAAAGAATTACAAATGATGAAGTTCAAAACCATTTATTTTTATATATCTTCTATAACTATATTTTAGCAACGTGATATTTTGAAAGGGGGGAAATTTAGTTTAGAGTTCCTTTTTAAAATTATTATAATTGACGAAGTTCAGAAAATTTATAAAAATTTAACCATGGCTGCTTTTTTTATATTTTAAATTTTAATCTTAGTAGTGAAGCGCAAGCTCCCCCCGTAGGGAAGGGGGGGGGCGAAGCCATTGTCTGGTTTTAATATGATTTATTTCTGCTTTTTAATAAGTTAGAAAGTTGTGACTTTTTAGTCCCGGATGACTCTACATCTCACTATGTCGGTCGGTCGGTCCACGTATAGATTTTTTTTTATAACATTGTAACAATTCAGCTAATTCTAACGAAATTCGAAACCCTTATGTTGTTTCACGTTCTCTTTCGAATGATACAAATGGTAAAGTCCTCCCATGTTAGCCCGGGAATTATATTGTTTTGGAAAAAAACATAAATATTGGGCAGATTCTAACGAAATTTGAAACTCTTATGTTGTTTTACATTCTTTTTCGAATGATATAATTGCCAAAGTATTCCCAAGGTTAGCCAGAAAATTACTTTCTTTTGGCGATAACATCATAACTATTCGGCCGATTCAAACGAAATTTATACCATTATGTTGTTTTACATTCTCTTTCGAATGATATAATTGCTAAGGTCCTCCTAAGGTTAGCCCATGAATTAGTTTTTTGGCAATAACATCATTATTATTCGGCCCATTGTAACAAAATTTGAAACCATTAAAGTGTTTACAGTCTCTTTCGAATGATATAATTTCCAAAGTCCTTCTAAGGTTAATCCGAGAATTATTCAAAGTCGTAAGGACATAAATCAGAATAAGTGAGGGCACGCGACTTTTTGGTCAGCAGACCTCGTTTTTCAATTTCGCGATAGAAAACAAAATGTCCCGAAAAAATACGAAACCCCCGACTTTTAGGGGTATATTTAAATATCTACGGCTTCGTTATTTTTCGTCGAAAAGCAATGATTCAAAGTGCAATAGATTTGTCCTTTCAAGTTTTACTAAGTGGTACATTTTTATTAATATATCACCCATACTTTTTATATATTTTTCTTTTTTGATGAAAAAATGACCAAAAAATACAACTTTTTGTGTTTGATTTTTTGGATCATATGTAGATTACGCACCCCAGCCTTGTTTGGGGTCCATATTCTACATTAGGGATTGTTTGGAGTCCGTATTCTCCATATGGCCATTTAAATTAGGTTTTTATAGCTTCCCGTTTTAAATTTCAATATTTGAAAGGTTGCTTCACCGAAATAAAATATTATTCAATTTTTTCTAATATTATTTTTTTTTAGCTTTTAAATTTTCATCAGTCATTTTCAAAAGAATAATTGAAATAATAATCTCATCCCCTAAAAAAATATATTTATTAACACATTTTTTCATTTTTGTTATACCATTAGTTCATAATATTCTTTTAATTGAACTTACAATTTATGTGGCGTAAAGGCACATAAACAATACATTTTTTCATTTTTGTAATACCATTAGTTCACAATATTCTTTTAATTGAACTTTTAATAAATATGACCTTTTATAATAACCTTTTAATTAATCAGACAACCTTTTTATATTAGTGTAGTAAAAACAAGAAAACTAACCTAACCATTCAGTTAAATTAGAAAAAAATATACTAAAGTTTGTTTTATTAATTTTAGTTTAGTTTTGTATTCTTCATTTGGGCACGAACGGGGTCCGTAATCTACACAAGGCCAAAGTTGGGGTCTGTAATCTACATAAGCCAAAGTTGGGATACTTATTCTCCATATGGGTTACTTGGGGTCCGTAATCTACACATGATCCGAATTTTCTTCTCGAAAACTATAAGAGATATTATCTTTATTTCCTCTATACAGTTTGTAGCGCTTGAAAAGACAATTTTGAAACAATATCTATCTCTATTAATTAAAGCACAAGATTCAGCAATAAGCTGGGAATAAAATTGTCCGTATTGTTATGCCTATGATATGTGTAGCTGTGTTAATTGCCGCATAATAATTCAAACAAAATAATCTTTATATTTCTGAATTTAACAGACCTCAAGAAACAAGATGAAGCGGAATCAGTTAAGTGGTGTACCTAAACGAAAACTATCAAACAAAAAACATGAGAATATTTTGGAATCAGAGTGCAAGACTGCAAAGCTGATTGATTTCTTCACACAAGTTCCACAACATGATATGTAGATTCCGGGTCAAAACCAATCTACGTCATCAGCAGCGGCACAAATATGGTAAATACCACTTTTATCAATTCAAAATCAAAATGTGAGGTGTTACAAGCAGGTTCATTTAGCACATGTCTCATAACTGATCTCACTTTGCCTGTAAATTCTCTTGATACGGATACCTCTACTGCAAATGTTGATTCGAGTTACTTTACAATACATTATAAGTCTAAAAAAAGTGCTGTAAGTGGAAATTTAATGGATCATGGCGATAGCAGTGAAACTATTCTGTCTGTAAAAGATTAAGAAAATCACACTTTAGCAAAAGATCAATGGTTGGGCTTGATTTTGCTGCAGATGATGTGGCCTATTGGATGACTTGTGGACCCAGTAACTGTCTACACCACAATGGGCCATTTGACAAGTCTTCCTGGAATTTTAGTAGTAGCAAATCAGTAAGGTATTGTTCACAGAAAATTTTATTTAGACAAAAGCCAATGGTGAGAAATAGAAGAGATTGGTTAATAAAACTGATCAACAGGATCAGTATATTATTTTGTTTGTAAACTGTTTGTTCCTAAAAAATTCTCAAATTTTGTTTCAAGAGAAGGGTTCAGTGACTGGCTAAATACTATTGTAATTGATAAGCATGAGAAAGGCACTACTCACCGAGACTCATTGCTAACATATTTAACTCGCAGACATGATGCGGGGTTGAAGTCATAGTTGGAGAAACAAAGTCAGGAAGAGTGTGATTAGTGGGAACATGTCTTGAGGTGTGTCATAGTTGTTATTTGTACCTTAGCTGAACGTGGCTTGGATTTTCGAGGAACAGAAGAAAGGTTTGGATCATTGCAAAATGGGAATTTCCTATCGCCACTTTTTTCACAATTGTTGACAAACTTAAAACTGAGATGAAAAGAAGAGGAGAGATATACAAAGAAATAACAGAGAGAGTTTCTTTACTAAGTGATGTGCCATATAATGTCACTTCATCAGAAAATGTAAAAACAAGATTCAGTCATGCTTAAATTTTCAGACAGAAAATTTGTAGTGCATAGACCGTCACTACAACAGATTTTGATTGACACGGAATTATATAATATTATTGGAAGTAACATTAAAAATAATCGCACTTTCTTAATTGTGGATTTAAATTGTAGAAATATTAACTATGAAACGTTGAGTGCGGACGAGTTCTAACTAAACTTTTTGCTCATGGAATTAGGGAAACCTCCTACAATGGATAAAGTCGTGGCTTAGTAATCGTAAGCAGAGAGTGGCTTTAAACAGTAAATTTTCGGAATGGAAAAATATAACTAGTGGCGTGCCTCAGGGTTCTCTGTTGGGACCATTGTTGTTCCTTATTTATGTAAACGATATGGACATCGGCCTACTTGGTAAATTATCCAAATTTGCGGACGACGCAAAAATTGGGGGTAAAGTTTTAAATGAGAACTAAAGAACTAAAGACAAATTATAGGTGGCAGAAATTCCTGAATATATATATATATATATATATATATATATATATATATATATATATATATATATATATATATATATAATATATATATATAAATATATACATATCCAAAAAAGTACAGTAGCGTACGTGTAACTATAGGGATAAAACCAGAGTAATAGGACTAATTTAATATGCGAAACGATGTACTGTGGTTTTATCCATATATATATACCAGGCAATGGCTTCGCCACTCCCCCACTTTGATAAAAAAAAACCTAAGTCATAACCAAACTAAGATGAAATTATTATTCAAATACTCAAAAAATCCACTTCTTAAATTATAGAGTTAGTGATGATGATGATGATGAAGTGATGATGATGATTATATATAATATATATATATATATATATATATATATATATATATATATATATATATATATATATATAGTGTGTGTGTGTGTGTGTGTGTGTGTGTGTGTGTGTGTGTGTGTGTAAACTGAGTGTTTATATCAAATAACAAAGTTTGTGTTATTATAGACGATGTAGACGTAGCCTAAATCAGAAAATTGCATATACTTTTTTCTTTATACTAATACTAATGAAAAGTCCAAAATGATGCCACATGGAATCACGTAAGTTAGAAAAAATATTATGCATACAAATTATATGAAGAAGGTATAACTAACATTCTAATCTCATCTATAAACTTTCTTCTATGTAATAAAATAGAAATGGAAATGAAAAAATATGCTTACCTTATCGTATTCATCAGTCAAATATCATCATCATCAATAACTATAATTTAAGAAGGTGATTTTTGGGAGTATTTAAATAATAATTTCATCTTAATTTGGTTATGACTTATGTTTTTTTTAGCAAAGTTATTTCTAATAATTCTTTTATAATATCAAAAAACAAAATGATGAAGTTCAGAAATAAAAATAAGTATCGAAATTTTGTGAATTTTTATAAACTCAAAGAATTACAATTGAAGTTCAGAAAATTTATTTTTATATATCTTCTTTTTCTATATCTCTATATTTTGGCAACGTGATATTTTGAAAGAGGGGAAATTTAGTTTAGAGTTCCTTTTTAAAATTATTATAATTGGCGAAGTTCAGAAAATTTATAAAAATTTATCCATGGTTGCTTTTTTTTTAGATTTTAAATTTTAATCCTAGTAGCGAAGCGTATAACGCACTGATCCCAATGGCATTGGGAGTCACAACTATTTCCTATCCCTAGTTGACACCTCGCATTTCAGCTACGGTTCTGGCGTCACAGAATTACCACCTCCCTTAAGTCAGAAGTGGTCGGGCTATTCGAGAGGACCAAACCAGAATTATTCGAGAAGCTCATAGCATCTTCTCCACTGACGGGTAGACCATCGGTGAATCAAGAGGAATTGTGAAAGACAGCACTGCAAGTCGGAGTTGGAGAAGAACTCATAAGGCACAAATTCATTCAGTCCCTGCTTCCGAACATTGCGCCCATCATCGCCACCCAGAAAGACTTAACCCTCGCAGAATTAGGTAAACTTGCGAATGAACTAATGACGTTTTACAAAACACAGTGTTTTAGTATAGATAGTGATAACAGTAACGATAATAGTACTAGTTCATTTCCAAAAATAAGTGTCTTAAATATAAATTATAAAAGTGGTAATCAGGCTAATCATGTGCAATACTCAAATTATGCGCATTCAGTGCCCATGAGAGCGCACCTTGATGGTAATCGTAAATATAGTGGTGACAGTGCGCGTAATATACCTGTGGAATACGACCTTTTCGCGGTAATCAGAGGCCTGTGGTGTGTCCGTCACATTTATATTTAAATACTAGTGCAAAGTTTTTTAACCTTGGTGTAGATAGCCAAAGTGGAGTGAAGACGTGCAAATGCAACCATCCTCGCCGGCCCCGCGAAAAACTAAAACGGTATGCAGTTGCGAATGTGACTGCCGGCATGCCAACCTTGCTCACTGTCGCTGCTACTTTAATGTGAACTGCGGATTCCTAATCTATACAGGGGCGTGTGTGTCTATAATACCGGTCAATTTGGTGCAGGCATGTGAAATGCGCGAATTCATTGTGAATATTGTAATTGCAAATGGAGAAAAAATAAAAGTTCACGGTAAAGTAAAGATGGACATAATTATTCCCAGGTTGCGTCGCTCATTTAGGTGGACATTCGTGGTGGCGGAGACTCCATCGCTATTGTTGGGAGCTGATTTTTGGGGGCATACGTTGGGAAGAAACGAAGTTCTTTCACAATCTTTTGTGATTGTGCGCGCGAAATCCTCACTGACAATCAGATGAGGCTTGTCTCCAAAGTAAAGCAGTCCGAAGAGTCGCTAATTTCGCTAATCATTAATGAATTCCCACACACGCCGCCCCGTTCTCGGGCAGTATTAAAAAGTAGGAGTCCCTGTATAACCCTACAAGTGTCAATAACAGCTCTCCACAGTCTAACTCTGTAGTACACACGATCGAAACGGCAGTGCCCCCCCCCCTCCCTCCGACCTCCGCGCGCCGAAGCTTCTTTCAATGGAGAAATTACAAGTTGACAGAGCAACGTTCGAAGCACTATTGAAAGAGGGGGGAGTCATAATCCCCTTGTGCCTCTCCCATTCACATGGTGCTAAAGAAAAACACAGGGGATTACAGAGTAGTTGGTGATTTTCGATCACTAAACGCGATCACGAAGCCGGACAGGTTTTCTTTGCCAAGAATCCAAAGTATGACCAATCATCTCCATGACAAGGCGGGTTTCTCTTGATTAGACCTACCATCAAATTTCAATAAATCCGGGAGACATGGAGAAGACCGCTGTGGTAACCCCCCCCCCCCTTTAGTTTGTGGGAATTTTTTTAACTTGCCCTTTGGACTCAGAAATGCGAGTTGCACTTACCAACTTCACATGGACAATTTATTTCGAGGATTAGAGTTCGTCTTTGTATATATAGACGACATTCTAAGACCACTTAGACCAAATATTCAGAATACTGGCTGAAAGCAACCTACGCATATCGATGGAGAAGTGTGAATTTGCAAAAGAAGAAATCAATTTCCTGCGTCATCGTATTTCGGCTGCAGGAGTATGCCCGCCACCTAAGAAAGAGATCAACGATATACCACAACCAACAGACTAAAAGGAATTATGCCGTTAGTTGAGAATGCTTGGCTACTACAGAAGAATGATACCGAATTTTTTCTGCAATTGCGGATCCTTTGATGGAGCTTGCGCGAATTCAACCCAAGGCTCGGGAGCTCATCTGAAATGATGATGCACGGGAAGTACTTAATGCCACTAAAACAGCTTTGACAAACAGCGAAGCCATGTCATCCGCTACCTAACGACTCGCCGTATCAATTAGTAACGAACAGCTCCCAAGAGGTGGTAGGTGCTGCTCTCCACCAAATGGTAAATGGATCCCCGCAATCCGTAGCATTTTTCTCAACCAAATTGAACAGGACGCAGTAAGTTTACTCCACCTACGATAGAGAGCTCCAGGCGGAGTATCTTGCTGTGATCCATTTTCGACACATGATCGAAGGCCGTCATGTAACTTTGTGCATGGACCACAACCCGTCAGTCTCAGCCTTTTCTTCGCCAATGTGTGCCAAAACAGCCAGGCAGTAACGGAACTAGATGGCGATCTTGGAATATGTCAGCGATATAGTATACGTACGTGGACAAGATTACGTAGTTTCTGACTACTTATCACGGAACGTCAATTCGGTCCAAATTGACTCATTTAACTTTCGATCTCTGACAACAGCACAGAAAAGTGACGAAGAGATGAAGTTAGTACGGTCTAGATTGAAGTCATTTCCTTTTCACGGGGACATTCAGTTATGGTGTGAAGTAAATTTTAGATACCCACGACTGTTTTCACCTATAGTCTACAGGATGGTAATTTTCAAGCAAGGATGGTTAAGACCCTACCCATCGTTTTCTTGGGCATTCGTTCCTTACCCAACGAATCTAGTTTTTAGCCATTCACGGCAGTTACAGCCTTTAGTTTCATCCAAGTCATCAAAAGCCGATTCCAAGTTTATCAACGGACTTGCTAAAGCAATGTCGTAAATAGACTTCACTCAGCTATCCGAAGGACACCTGCATTCAATTCCGAAACCATTTATTCCTAGAGAACTGCGTGACATGACGCAGGTGTGGGTGCGAATAGATCGCGTTCGTAAGCCATTAGAAGCGCCATATTCTGGCCTTTTCCTGGTGGCCGAATGCGACGATAAAATATACAAGCTAGAACTTCCCAATGGCAAGTGAGAGACGGTATCGATAGACAGACTAATTCCAGCAAAACTCCCGCTCTCGAAAAATCGCAGAGGACAGCATGCATGTGCTCAGGCGAAAAATGAAAGAAGAATCCCAACTAGGCCGGAACAAAGAAAAAAATCATTCAACAAGGAATCGCGAAGAGGACAATAGCGAAAATGAATTTTCGCCGGTTACATGTGGAAATACGAGGAGCGGTCAATAAGTTTTGCAATTCGGATATAAGGAAAGGAGAAATTAGGAAAAGTGTTTTATTATTTTTCAATATAACTACCCTCGACTTCAATACACTTGCGTCACTTGTCCCTGAGGCTTCGAATTCCCGACAACCAGAAATCTCCCGACTGCTGTTCAATCCACTCCTGGACGGCAATCTGGACATCTTCATCGCCTCCCAAACCGGCGTCCACGCAGTGCAGCCTTGAGCTGGCGGAATAAAAATAGTCGCTAGGGGCCAGATCTGAACTGTAGGGTGGATGGTTGAGCTCCTAGAATCCGCACTCGCGCAGGGCAGCTTGTGCAACTCTGGCCTTGTGGACATGGGCATTGTCGTGGAGGAGCAGGACACCACGTGTCAACTTGCCACGCCACTTCTGACGGATGCACTTCTTCAACCCAGCCAGTTCCTCGGCGTAATATTGGCCTGTGATAGTCCTTCCACGAGGCGCATATTCCAACATCAACACTTCCTCAGAATCCCAGAAGATGGTGGCCATATCTTCCCGGCTGAGGGTTGGGTCCGGAACTTGATGGGGGTCGGAGAGCCCCTGTGCTTCCAGCCCATGCTTTTGAGCTTGGTCTCGGGATCCCAGTGATGGACCCACGTTTCATCGCCTGTCACTATGCGTGACTCGAATCCCGCCGGGTCTTGGTTGTACAGGAGCAGCACCTCCTCCGAACTTTGACGAAGTTGAAGTCGATCATGGGGCGTGAAGTTTCTAGAGACCCAATGGGCAGAGACCTTGGTCATGGCCAAATTGTCGTGGATGATGTTGATAACACTTCCATGTGATATTCCAAGTTCTCGCTCTATTTATTCGACCTTCACCCGTCGATTTTCGAGGATTATCTCCACACGGGCCACATTGTCCTCGCTGGTCACGTCTGACGGGCGTCCTGGACGGGGGTCATCTTCAAGGGACTCATGACCATGGCGGAACTCTCTATTCCAGCAAGCAATGGTTGCATAGGAAGGGGCGGTGTCGGTGTACACTGCAACCATGCGTTCATGGATTTCTTTTGCATTCTTGCCTTCCTTGGTCAAAAATTTGATCACTGCGTGGTGCTCAACCTTCTCCATTGTTGACAAATTTGTGACTGACGATCTGCGATTAGCTACTGCTTCTTAAATAGACGAGGTAGGAGCGTGCGGCTGCAGGTCATGACTTGTCATAACTCGTCCTAACACCCCCACAAACAGCCATCCCCCTTCCTCTGTTTTTCCCTACCGAATCACAAAACTTATTGACCGCCCCGGTAGGAATAATGATTCAAACGTCTATACGCGATCTGCTAGGCGCGTAACGTTTGCCAAGTCCCCTTATTTTTGTACTTCTAGGAGGCCGAGTGCCTAATTGTGAACCAGGCTAACAAATCATGCCAGTACAAGTAATTTTAGTATGGTGTCTGTATTCATATATAGGCAAGAGCGAATCGTGATTCGTCCCCCTGTACCAGAGCCATAGTCCAATAGTACCCTAAAAAATATACCCTCTCATTTCTAAAATATATGAAGTATTGTAAGACTCTTAGAGTCGAAAGGAACCGACATTCAAATGAATTAATGGACGTTTCTTTGGAAACAGAAAAAAGATTAAAAAAAACATTTATATATATAGCGATTTCCAAAAATAATAACTCTTTGTGTAAATAATATGTAACATCTCCGTAAAATAATGTATAGCTTTTGTGACAAAGAATCTATAACAATAGTCCATGTAAAGGCCAAGGCGAGTATAATGAATTCGAGGTGTTCTCACGTTAGCAAACCTGTACACGTGTACACTCACATACACAGTTCACGCAATACATGACATGCCCGTTTTGAATTCCTCTTACTCCAAAGCAACGCTAGTTCTACACCCTAAATAAAGAGTCAGAAATTCTGGGGTTGGGGGTTTCCTTTCCTACTGGTAATCCCTATCGAGCTTCTTAACCAGCCTATCTAACCACAAGCCGAGGGAGAGTATTATCTTTCCTCGAAAAATTTGAGTCAACCTCAGCTTAGCGTCAGATTGCCGTGTGGTCCTGTATTGAGATCGTCACTGTTAAACAACATCGGGTCGGATTAGTACTTGGATAGTTCACCACCAAGGCTGTGGAGAACCTCACAACTGCATTCTCCCTCAGAGAGCAGCCCCGATAACTGATGACGTACTCATATTCAAGCCATCACAACCTAACGTTACCAACCTCACCTACCTAATAATACAACCACCACAAAAACACTTATAAGATTTGGATTTTCCATTTTTCACTCACTATCACATATATTTTATAAATAATTATCACCTCTGATTTTTTTTATATAGTTTTGTTACACTCGCGTACTATTTTTTTCTAAGAAGATAAAATGGCATTTCTGTACTTCAGTAGTTGTTGAAGTATTGGTTTCGGTTTTTTGCGTTATTCGTGAAATTTATTAGTGTCGTTTTATTACACTTTATATTTACTATATTTTTATATACTATAAAACAACAAAAGCCAACAATCTCTTTATAAAAAACAAGAGCTGCCAAAACTCCTCGAATCTCAAGTCAACCAACATAGTTTACGAGTTCATCTGCCCCGATAAAGACTGCAAGCTTTATAATAACTCTAAATATGTTGGCATGACAATTACCACACTTTCGAGATTTGAGACGTTTAACAATGCATCTGCAAAATGGAAGACCTAAAGATCATATGGAGAACGCGCATAACATCAACCTAATGAGTGATATTCTAGTTGACAACACCGTAATTAAAGGAAAATAGGGAAATAAAGCTAGGCTGAACATCTTAGAAGCCATTTTAATAAACGAAGAAAAGCCGGCCACCAATAGTCAAGCGTTAAGCTGGAATCGAACATTAAAGGACCCTTAGTACGAAGACCCAACATTGACGTTTGGGCCTTCCTTCGAGCAGCTCCTCAAGTTTTTTCTATGGGCTCTATCCTTGACATTTCGACTTTCTCCTCCATCCAAGATCTCGTGAGAGAAACCTGGAAGTCGTTATGTCTCTGGATCACCGCCACCAAAAGGCTTCCTCGTCATCCCGTACTTCACCTACAAAAAAATCGAGAGTACTCGATTGGCGGTCGTCGGCTCTACACCATTGTCGACAACTCCTATATTCGCTACATTACCTGATACGCTCAGAGCTACCTCAACTTGAAGGCGCCGGCAGTACAGCTACTCTGCTAGAGTCATCACTACACCTGCGTGAGGGCAGGTGACCTTCGCTCACGCCACACGTCTCCCCATCACCCGCACTTCAAGAGCTTCTTCACACAAGAATTGATACCCAGCCCGCAGTAGCCTCGGTACACGAAGAAGGCCGGGAACATCCTCAGAGGTCTATTCGGGACATACCAGAGCATCATTGCTACCAAGAAGAGGTCCCTTTCGCATTTCCGCTTCAACCTATAGTTCCCGACTTGCCGCCGACCCCTCGGACTGCGCTGAGGGGCCCCGCTCACAGCGACCCTAACCAGATCCGGTGGTCGGTCATTGTTAAAGACCTCAAAGATAACATAACAAGACCCGCCTTTAAGAGCCGCGACCAAGAGGAGATAAGCCAACTCCTTACCTTATTCAGGATTAGAGACCATTTGACAAGCCTCGAGCGGGAATCGCTACTTCAGCGATTGCGCTTGTTTTACGTGGTTCTCCACTATGGCTGGGGACTAGCTCTCAAGCAAGCCAAGTAACGGACCACCATCGTTTCCAACATCCAGCTTTCCGCCGAGGCCATGGCAGTACGGACAGGCTGGCTTAGACGCCCTATCGGCTTATATCAGCAGATGCAGCGACCTCAGGCCCCAATGGATAGAGGATGCGGAGGCAGATATGCTGAAAGGCGTCGACCGCGCAAGCAAAATCCCCCAAGAGCTGTGCGATGAGAGATGGGAAGAGGAGTGGGCCTTCCTTCAAAAATTGGCCAGAGGAAGGATTGGCTCAACCCCTTCGCCCACTCCTTCAGAATTCTCCTTCTCCACGGGCCCTTCGTCGGGTACAATTGCCACAGCCCAGGCCTTCCCCAATGTTCCCATGTGGAACCTAAAAGCCATCGCTCTCTAGCAAGACATCAACCTTCAGATATACTAAAAAATTGCCACTCCGGATCAGACTCCTCAAGAGGTGATTCTGAAATGCCATTGCCAGCCTATAGACCAATCTATAGCCCGAGACTCAAGTCCCAAAATAAGATTACCCTAGTGTCCTTAGTGATACTTCAAATTTAGGTGATAAATTTAAGTAATAATATATCTGATTCAGGGCAAGTGATTAATCCGCCCTTTGATAGCTCAGTGATCTTAAGTGATAATATATCTGATTCAAGGCAAGTGAATAACCCGCCCTTTGATAGCTCATTGATCTCAGAACGAGCTTTAAAAATCCATTCCTACATGTGCAACAGTGCGTATTTTAATTCTAACGGTGTCCCATATTCCTGGCAACCTCCAGATGCCCAGATCTCACAAATATTTGATGTTAATCTGGAAGATCATGGTGCTGGAGATGACAACTCCCATCCATCGGGTCCCCAGGTTGCGGATCGGGGGAAGGCCTCTAGATATAGAGGTTAGTTGCGAATAAACTGAATAAGCAGCCCCGGACAAAATCACGAGTCGCCCTTTGGCAAGGCGTAGCGCTCGGTAGCCACCCTATACCAGGGTTACGGTATGGGCAGGTGGAGCTCATAGTCTTGTGTGACAATCCACCTAGGAGAGGGACAACTCCGAACTCAAACCCGGGCAGGTGGAGCTCGAAGTCTTGGTTGACAATCCGCCTAGGAGAGGGATAACTCTGAATCCAAACCCTCCACTGTCTTGTGGATAGACACTTCAGTCAAAGGCTAAGGGACCTCCCTGACAGAAAGGTGTTCTCATGCATTGGATTGTGCCATAGCCTCTGTACCATGGTCTTCCACTCTCTTGTGTTTGAGATCCCTGCCTAAGGGTACATTTAGGCATACTTTCCTATTTTTCATTCCTCCTCTTGTTTTACTCAAATGGTCTGTAGGGCAGGCTTAATAGATGAGCAAAGAGGCTCTGATGGCTTTTCAAGAGGTTGCCTTGGTCTATTCTTTTCATTTCTCTTTTCTTTATTCTTTTTCATTCCAAAGTCATCATTACTGTCCTCCCTCAGTTGTTGTGGCGTCCTGAAGGGAATTTTGCCTTGCATGATGTGTCGGCTCCATCATGTTGACCAGTTTTTTTCCGACATATAATATTCAGTTAATGAAAGTTTTGCTATTGAATAATTTTGTACAAATTGTTGTTGTTGTTGTTGTACAAATTGTTATTTTTGTTGAAGATCTTGTTGCTAATATTATTTTTTTAATATCGATTTTAATTTTATCAGGAGATATTGAGCTCAACCCTGGACCTGGTCATCCTCGTCAGATAAAATGTCGTCTACTCTATATTAATATTAGGGGCCTACATGCCAATATTAAAGACTTGACTGCTTCATCCAAGTCTCATGACATTTTACTCTGTTCAGAGACCCTGGTTTCAAATATGAGGCATGTCTCTGAACTACTTATACCAGGCTTCAAAAAACCAATTTTACTTAGGCGTGATGCCATTCCTAGGGCTAGAGGAATGGCAGTTTACATTAGGAATGGTTACTCTGCTTCAAAGACCTCCTATGCTTGTTCTTGCCATGAGATGCAAGTTATGAAAGTATGTGGTAAGCAAAATAATTTTTATCTTTTTTCTGTCTATCGCAATCCAGACTTAGATGATACTATTTTTGATTGTCTGCTCCTTGCCATGGCCAAGGTACAGGAAAATGACCGGAAAGCCTGCTTTGTATGTATGGGAGACCTCAATGCTCATCATAGGCAATGGCTGTCTTCTGTCTCCCCTACTGACTGTCATGGTATCAGGGCTTATGATTTTGCGTGTGAGTCGGGTTGTGAGCAAGTCATTAGGGAGCCTACCCATTCATCTGGGAACTGCCTTGACTTGGTTTTCACTGATTCCCCTGGAGTCGTTACAAGTGCTGTTGATCCTCCTGTGGGAACTTCTGACCACTGTGCAATTTCTATAACTATCTGTATTGAGCAATCTATTCCTAATATAGCTCATACAAGCAAAGTATTCATCAAATCTCAAGTAGACTGGTGCAATATATTAAATGATATCTCCCGGATCAACTGGCCACTAATATATAAGGAGGTTGAAGCAGTTCGTATTTTGAATGATAAAATTGTTTCAATTATTGATAGACATGTTCCATTCCGTATGATCAGATATCGCACTAAGGACAAAGCCTGGTTTAATGATGACTGTAAGAGGGCTCATATGCAGAAACAAGAAGCCTACAACCTGTGGAAGGGGAGTAGATCTGCCTTTCTATGGGATAATTATGTGCACTACAGAACAGCAGCTCAGAGGGTATATAATAATGCTGAAGTTGAATTCAATACTACCACAAAGGGAACTCTTCAGCGCACAGCAAATTCCCACAAATTCTGGACCACTCTCAAGTCTGCTCTTTTTGGGAATGATTCATCTATGCCACCCCTTCTTAAACCTGATGGTTCCATTACCCTTAGTCCTGAAGAAAAGGCAACACTGTTGGCTGATGTTTTTGATAATAAACAAAGTAATGAGAATCTAACTCTACCTGACACTTGTTTCCCTGAACCAAGGTTAAACAAGATTGCTTTCCGTTCAAGTGAAGTAAAACAGTTACTTCTTGATCTGGATGCTTATGGTGGTACTGACCCAAATGGTATATTCCCTTTATTCTTTAAGAAAACTGCAGAGTATTTGGCTCCCAAGCTTTCCGTTATTCTTCGGAAGCTGGCGAGGAGTGGTAGTTTTTGCGAATGTTGGAGAATTGGTAACATCACTCCACTATGTAAAAGTGCAAGTGGTAGTTTTAACCCTACTGAATATAGGCCCATTTCTATAACTCCTGTTCTATCTAAGATTTTTGAACGTTTACTAGCTAAACGTTTAAGTACTTTTGCCGAGCTTAATCGTCTGTTTCCCTTTTTGCAGTTTGGATTTCGTAAGGGTCTGAGCACTTGTGATGCACTTCTCACAGTCTCCACCATTGTCCAAAAATCATTAGACTCTGGTCAAGAAGTTCGCTTAGTTGGCCTGGATTTCAGTGCCGCATTTGACCGTGTCAATCATAAGGCCCTGATATTTAAGTTGAAGCAGTTGGGAGTAGGTGGTGTATTTTTAAATATTATTGAACAATTTTTAACAAATCGACATCAAAAGGTTTATGTTGACAATAATTTTAGTGATGAGAGAGAGGTGCTATCTGGTGTACCACAAGGCAGTGTTCTTGGTCCTCTACTGTTTATATTATATACCCATGATATGTGGTTTGGACTGGAAAATAGACTTATAGCCTATGCTGATGATGCTACTCTAATAGCCCCAGTCCCATCTCCTGAGTTGAGAGCATCGGTTGCAGAGTCTTTAAATAGAGATCTGGCTAAGATAAATGTTTGGTGCACTTCATGGGGCATGAAGTTAAATGCAAAGAAAACCCAGAGTATGATTGTTAGCAGATCCAGAACACTAGATCCTCCCCATCCAGATCTTTTAATAAATAACATTCCCATCTCCATATGTGATTCTTTTAAGTTGCTTGGAGTTATGCTTGACTCTAGGTTTACTTTTGAGAATCACATTCGATCTATTTCCTCCTCTATTGCTCAAAAAATTGGCATTTTGAGGAAATCTTACAAAGTATTTGGAGAGCAGACTGTTCTTAAAAATTGTTTTAATGCTTTTATTCTTCCGTGTTTTGAATATTGCGCCCCTGTTTGGAGTTCGGCAGCCAACTCTTATCTTAATTTATTAGATAAAAATTTGAGAGCAATAAAATTTTTAATTCCTGACCTCAAAGTTGATCTGTGGCACAGGCGAGCAATAAGCTCCTTATGCATCTTATATAAATTTTTAACAATGCAGATCATCCACTGCATCACGATCTGCCCAATTTATATGCCCCTCAACGAGTTACCAGAGGTGTACTAAATGCCAATAGTAGGGCCTTTACGCCTATGAGATTCAACACAACACAGTTTTCAAGAAGTTTCATTCCTAACACAACTAAACTGTGGAATGAACTTCCTAGTGTTGTTGTTGAGTCCTTGGAACTTCAGAAATTTAAAGTGGGTGCTAATACATTTTTAATTAACAGAAACTTATAACTTTAATATTTTATTCATTATCCACACATATAAAATATTATAATATTTTTAACATTATAGCATTTAATTTTTTTTTTTTTTTTTTTTTTTTTTTTTTTTTTCTATTTATTTATTATGTTTTTCTTAATCTTTGTTTCGTTTTTTCCATACCAGGTTTCTTTCCCCGCTGGGGCCCTTGGGCTTATAGCTATTTGCTCTTCCAGTTGGGGTTGTGGCTTGGAACTTTAATAATAATAATAATAACTCTAACTATAACTAGGCCCCCTTCGCTAAGGCAGGTCGCAAGTGACCCTAATCTTTTTATCTTTCAAGCCTATTTGGATTAGGCAGCCACCAAACTTTCGGGTCTCCATATTATAGACACGGTAACGGCACCAGTACAACTTCCCACAGTGCTCCTTCGGTAACGATATTACCACAACCAGGTCTCGCAGTTCTTACAGTAATAAACATAAACAAATTTACTTCAATACAAGAATCTACAAGCACGGACCCTTTCATAAACTACTTAAGCGGACTTCCGGACATCATGCAACCTAAAGACAAAAAACAGGCAAAAACCAAAAAGAAGGGCAATACCAAATAAGTCCCACTATTGATCCTCTTCAGCCCCAAATCACAAAGTTCCTTGCTCCTATCAAGATTTCCCAACCAGGGGACCTGAGCCAGGTTTCCTCAGTGAACAATGTAATAAAAAGTGCTCAGGGAAAGGGAATAAAGATATTCCTTCCCAAAAGTTATAAGCATTTCGAGAGTTCGGACCCCAGAATGCTCAGCGCAGTAGAAGAGCTAGTTAAGCACGACGTATTAGAAGCCACCGACAACATTACTCGGGCCCATCGTGTCTTTGAGGTCGCCAAACCTGACAAATCAATGAGGTTAATATACGATATGTCCTCGGTATCAAAAAAGTTCACACCTCCAAGCTTCAAACTACCCAATATAGGTAAAGTCCTTCAAAGAAAACAAGAAGGAGATATGGCCATTAAACTAGACCTATCCAACGGATTCTACCATATCCCCATTCATCCTAGCGCCCGGCACCAGTTCGGAATTACGATATGTGGAGAGAAGTGCCGCTTTAAAAGACTGCCAATGGGGTTTTGTGGGGTGCCCTTCATCATGCAGTACTGCTTGGAATCCACTGCCAACTACTGGGCAACGGAGGAAGGCGTCCAGGCCTTTACATACCTGGATGATATACTACTCATCGGAAAGATGGACAGCCTCCTCAATGTCCAGAGTAAATTCTTTAATTCTTCCCTGCAAGTCAACTATAAGAAGTCCCATTTAATTCGTACTACAAGTCTCGACTATCTAGGAGTAAGAATCAACCTGCTCAAAGACTCAGCATGCCTCACACATCAAATGAGGGACCAAGGGCACAGAGCATTAGCCCACTGCGACAACGACTCCTTAAGTGAAAAATTCTGGCAACGCTTGTGTGGATTAATCAATTTCATCACCCCAATTCTACAATTACCTTTTAGTTAGACGCAACTGTGCAACCAAAACACCAGAGACTTCATTGCGGACCCACGCTTCTTGGGCCTAGTCTCCCTAGTAGACTGTAGGTGGCGCTGCTGGTGGCCTCCAAGAACCAGCCCCCTTATAGTCGCCTGCAATGCCTCACTAACAGGCATAGCGATAACTGCAGGTTTTGCCACAATGGCCATTCCAACCCTTGCCTTCAAAACTAGACATATAATCTTTGTCTATGAAAGTCTAATTATACTCCTGACAATGTGCCTTTATCAAATATATATATATATATATATATATATATATATATATATATATATATATATATATATATATATATATATATATATATATATATATATTTGTAGCTGCAGAGCTGCTACAAATACTCCCCCCAAGAGAGAACATGGAATATAAATTTTTAATTTAGATACCAACGAGGTCTCCTAGCAACGCGTTCAGAACGTGTCACGGTACCATGTGGCTGATTTCGATCATGGGGTCACAATTGACTTTCAGTGCCAATCAATTGCGGCCAAATATTGTCGTGCGCGAGGGCAAGTGGGGCGATGGATATCGGTTCTGTTCCCCCAAACTGGCGTCTGACGGGGGCTGGCCGTTGTGAGACTGGCTCTCCGCTGCTGACGAGGGCTCCTGTAACAAAAGGGGAGGCGGCACGAATCGGGAAGGAGACTTGGGTGTTGGAGAATGGTTTGTAGAAGTGTTTTGAAGAAAAGTATTAGAAACCACTGAATCACTAACAGCCATAGTGTGAGGAGAAGACAGTGGCTGTTCAAGGTGAACGTCGTCTATAAAGGCGGGTATCAGGCGATCGATGCAGACAGTATCCTGCTTGGTGCCAAACTGAGGTACAAAGAATTTCGGCTTCCTGGAGTGACGAGAAAGGGTCCGTCTTGGACTGGTTCCAAGGAAGAGCGAGTTGAGTGGCGACGGACAAAAATGTGAGAACAGGTTGCCATCTTCTTTAGGCACGAAAGGTTTCTGATGAGCAGGCACTTTTAAGGCGATCGGCTTAACTTCAGACATCGCCCGTACTACGTACCTATGCAGCAAGATGAACATAAGATGGTAGAAGACGGCCAGAAGAAGAAAATATTGACCAGGAAGACGAAGTTGAGTACCATAGACAAGTTCTGCCGTATATGCAAGCCAAATCATTTTTCAAGGATGCATGAATACCTAAGAGAATTAATGGGTAGCTTTTCCACCCAAGTGATGTTGAGATCAGTGGAGCGTAAGCTTGCCTTGAGAGTCATGTGCAACCGTTCGACTTTGGCGTTGCTCTGGGGATGATAGCTTGTGGTACAAAGACGAACAGAACCAAGCACTTACATTAGTGCATCCCATTGGTGGGATTCAAATTGGCTACCACGATCAGTCCTGATCGTTGAGGTGAGGGAACACCAAAACGAGCAACCCAGTCTGAGACGAAATTTCGAGTTACAGTGGAAGCTCCGATATCCGAGATAGTAACTGCCTCTGACCAACGAGTAAAATGGTCGATCATGGTGAGAAGATATGTGCAACCACGCGAAAAGGGCAAGGGCTTACCTGGCCACACGTAACGCTGTGTAATTTGCTTGCCAGTTGCTCGAATGCCAGGATGTGAGAGACCGTGAGTTTGGTAAAAAAATGTGCCGACGGTAAGCGAGAGAAATGAGTGGACGAGGACAGTCAGGCAATGAATAGTCAACCAGGATGTGCCTGGAAGGACTGTCCGGCAGGTCGATTTCGCGAACGACGAGTTGAAAAGAGTGACGCAGTCTTTGCCTGTCTTCATCTTTTTCTTGGGCGATAGCTATTGTCGCATGATCGATGGCCGCAGTGTGGGAGGTTTGCGTGCCCGAAATCGATGAAATGCGAGAGAGAGCGTCCGGAACGACGTTTGATGAACCAAGAACGTAGTGAATATCGTTTTTCATCTGTAGGATGAAGTCGAGATGACGAGAACCAACGGCAGAATGCACAGCAGAGGTGTTACTAGCGGCAAACGCATCATCCAATGGCTTATGGTCGGTAAAACCAGTAAATTCACGCCCTTCCAAGTATTGGCGGGAGTAACTGAGGGCGAGGTAAACACAGGAGTTTGCGGGAAAACGTACTGTACCTCTCTTGAGAAGGAATAAGTACTTATGAGAAGAAAGCGAGCAGTTGCCAAGCGCCATCAACCTTTTGCTGCAACGCCTCATCAACATGGGTAGCTGACGCGTCCGAAGCAACGCTTATGGAAGCTCCTGGGCAAGGATGGGCCAGGGAAACAGCGGAATTCATAGCCTCTTTCGTGCGAGAAAAAGCCTCGCACGCTTTGGAAGACCAGGATAGAGGAAGGTTCTTCTTGGACTTTGGAAACAGATCGTAGAGAGGTTGCATGATGTTAGCAATGTTGGGAATGAATCTGTGGTAAAAGTTTACCATACTACAAAATCTACGAAGTTGATTGAATGTAGAAGGTCGGGGAAAGTCCCGAATAATGGCAACTTTATTCTCGAGAGGACAAATTCCACCAGGGGAAATGTGGTGGCCCCAAAAAGAGAGTTGCGTGACACTAAAACGAAACTTAGAAGTGTTGAGTACGATACCATATTCTTCTAAACGAGCAAAACCCTGACGTAGGCGAGAGAGATGTTCCTTTTAAGAGGAAGTTTATATCAGGAGGTCGTCTATGTAGCAAAATACGAAGGGGAGACCCCCCAGAACCTGATCCATAAACCGTTGAGAGGTCTGAGCACTGTTACGAAGACTGTAAGGCATTCACTTCATGACGAACGAACCGCATGGCGTGGTGATAGCCATCTTTTGGACGTCATCTGGGTCAATAGGAATTTGGTTGAAAGCACGAATCAAATCGAGTCGAGAAAAGATTGAACAACCGAAAAGAGCAGAATTAAAATCAGACTGGTAAGGAAGAGGATTTCTATCTGGAATGGTACAAGCATTGATCGCCTGTAGTCACCCATAGTCCTGAACTCACCCGGCGTAGACTTTGGCACTACGTGAAGCCCAGGGAGAGGTATATGGAAAAGCTATTCTGGCCTCCATCATAAACTTTAACTCCTGCTTCATTAGAGCAAGTCTATCAAGGGGCAGTCGACGGGGGCGTGAGAATACACGCCCTCCTGCCATATCCATCCTATGAACCACATCGTTCTTGATAGGCCTGTCCTTTGAAGGTGGCAGATTAAGGCCAGTAAATTCCCGCAGGAGTTGTTGGAAGTGTGGGGCAGTTGTAGTGAGACGAACAGACAGGAGAAAACTCTGAGAAGGAAAAAAAACGAACCAGAAATGGTCAGAGTAGTGGTTCTGTCGACAAGCTTGCGCTTGCGAGAATTGACTAAAAGGTCGTGAGCTGAAAGGAAATCGAGGCCCAAAATTGGAATGTCGACCTCGGCCACGATGAAGGTACATGAAAAAACACGACGTAACCCAAGAGAGAGCTCGAAATTACGTCTTCCATATGCCCTTATATCCGAAGAGTTAGCGGCTTTAAGGACAAGGTCAGACAGGCAAGCTTTGTCGTCCGGAGAAGTTGGAATGACACTGTATTGAGCACCGGTGTCAACCAAAAATGAAAAACCGGAAAGTGGGTCGTAAATACTAAAAGGAGGATCGACCTGAGAAAAAACTGAGCTTGCAGAGGTGATAGACCCACGAATCATATATATATATATATATATATATATATATATATATATATATATATATATATATATATATATATATATATATATATATATATATCTATATATATATATATATATATATTAGGGTGGTCCTTAATTTTTTTTTATTGATAAACTGTTCCCATAAGCCTAAAATGTTCCTTTGGGTAACAAATAATGTATTACAAAATGAGAGAAAATTTGAGAAATATTTAAAAGTTGCACATTGACACTGAAGTTTACATTTTACACATTTTTTACAAAGTCGGCATTTTTCTTTCAGAATCATCTAGCTACTTTGATACAGACCTATTTCTGTTCATTTGCAGTGCCAATAAACCCGAAAAGAAACTTGAGGGTCGGTGCAGACCTTAGCCTATCAATATTTACCATTGGTAACACTGGTACTCAGTGGTGGTTGATGGCAATGATTCCGAGTAGTCATTACACTTTACCGTAAGCACTCCTCTCATATCTCAGTGTGTGTTGTGTACTGTGTGAGGTAGGATGTGTGTTGTTCTGACCTCTACCTCTGAGTAAATCAGCTACTTGCTTCTTGAACTCTAAGAATTTACTCTTATTATCATCATGTAAGATATTAGTTTAGTGTGTTCTTCACTTTGAAAGTGTCCTCATGGCACCATAAAGGAAAAGTGACATATTTATTATTAGTGCTAGAGAAGAGCTCACAGGATCCAAGCTTCCATCAAAAGGGCAAGTGTTGAGCAACTTCCTCTACTACCATCAAGATAAGAAGCTAACTATTGGCTCTAGTGCAGATGTAGTAGTGAACAAAGTGACAGAGTTTGGGGAAAAGGCACGCGTCCCAATCATAAGAAAAGATCATTCTATTGCTAAAGTTCAGAAATTATATGCAAAATATCAGCAGTTGAAAAAGGGAAGGAAACATAGATCAATCACCTTGCCAAGTACAGAAAGAAAAGAGTTTTGGGAAGAGTTTAAAAGATTTGTTTGATATTGCTACTGCAGATGCCTTATCAACCATACAAAATAGAGAAGACAGAGATTTTCATATTTCTCAGAGAGAACCAGGCAGGAGAGGATATATAGGTTCAATTGGTGTTTCTTTAGGTATCAAAGAAAAAGAGCAGTGAAACGAAAGAAACTAAAGAAGAAAGAAAGCTTAGATCTGATCGGGCAGCAGCAACTACTTTTCAGACTGTTAAATTGGAGTCATCCACTACAGGAAGTAGCAGTGAAGAAATGTGTAGTGATTTTGAGTATAGAGTAGACACTGCCGGGCCTCCTGACAATGAAAAAGACTCAAAGGCTATTGCTGAAGCCACCACTAGACCTTATAAACGTAAAGGAACAACTAAGAATATTATAACGCCATCCCTCGCTGCAGCTCTGGATAAGGCAAAAGTATCAGACCGCAAGGCAACTTCATTACTCGTTGAGGCTTCTAAAGCTTTTGGGCAGAATATTGAAAATTTAATTATTAACCGTTCCTCCATCCGGCGTCAGAGGCAGTTATAAAGAAAAAACCTCACTTTAAAATTAAAAGTTGAACTTTCTAGTGACATGTCACTGAGTGTACATTAGGATGGCAAGCTAATGCAAGACTTGATATCTCATAAACATGTTGATCGCCTGCCCATCTTTGTTTCAGGCAATGGAGTTAGCCAACTCCTCAGAGTTCAAAAAATCCCCAATGGCTAGAGCTTTCTTTGATTTTCCTTGGTGGCACTCCGTCGAGAGGAGTTCATTTTAATCGTCCTGGAGCAATGCATCATGCAGGTGGATGTCAAAGGAAATATACTCACTGAAAATATGGATATTCAAGGGGCAATTCAAGCTAACTCAAAAAGAGGAGCAGAGCTTGCGTAAGATGTCTGTTTTTGTCAAGTATTGGATCGAGGCTTCAATTCCATTGTCAGCTCCCCGAAATGACTTAGAGCTTCTAAAAGCCCTGCATGATTACTGCAATATTGACGAAGAAATCTCAAAGGCCACACTGGATAAGTTCAGCTTACTCTTATGATATTTGTCAGAAGAACTTGGTGCAATGAGCTTGTTCGATATTCTTGTTTCATCCACTACAAAAAAGTTTGATCGTAAAAGCTATGAATGAGAAGTCTGCAATTATAAAAACATTCAAAAAAGCAGAAATCAGACTTGAGACAATCAAGAATTATGGATTGGAAGACTTCGCAACAAAAGGAACTATGTCATTCTTTAATAAAATGAATCTTCCAGCTGGATATCTTTGTGAACCCCCAGACTTGTAGAGCACAATAGATGACTATAAAAAAGCAAATAGCATAGTTTAAGGAATTAAGGTAACTAATGACAATGCAGAGCGAGGTGTGGCCCTTATCAAAGAGTACAACAGATACCTAACCAATGATGAGGAACAACTACAATTCGTCCAGGTTGTTGCAGAACATCGTAAACAGTTTCCAGATTGCCGTAAATCTACACTGTTAGGACAACAGTAAATTAAATAAATCACATTAAAACCTTTTTCTAAATGGTGGAGGTTGGGAAAAGAGGTTGGTGGGGTCATGAGAGCTGGGTCCACGTCCCGTACCCTGGTAACACAGATAATAAAAGAGTTAATAGAGTTTTAATTAATCTGCCAAGAGGAAAAAATTTACTGTCAAATCTTTAAATTACTTTATTATCTGTGACTAAAACTCTCATAATAATTATTGAAACGTAAAACATATGATTATAGAATTTGTAAATAGTTTAAAAGCTATAACTACGAGATCATGATTGATCGATTACAACAGAAAATATTGATTATTTGGTATAACTTTATGATTGATGTGCAACCTCTAAATATCACTTGATCCCCCCAAAATTTTGCAGCAATGACAATAATAAGAAAAAAGAACAAAAGTGAGAGTTGGGAGAAAATAAAAATACAAGTCTAAATTTCACCCTATATACAACGCCAACCCTAATATATATATATATATATATATATATATATATATATATATATATATATATATATATATATATATATGGTTGAGGTATATGTTTATGCGGTTTTATCAAATTTATTCATTACCATTAACAATTTTAGAAAAACTTTATTTTTAATTTATAACATTATGCAATTTAATCAATAATGTATTCTCCGTTGTTATTTACGACTTCTTCCCAACGTTCAACTAGTTTTTCAATGCCTCTCCAATAAAAATCTCTGGATTTTGACTCAAAGAATTCGTCTAACCAGGTTCTTAATTCTACATTATTATTGAACCAAACGCACCGCATATTGCTGGAGAGCGATCGGAACAGATGGAAATCCGATGGAGCCAAGTCTGGCCAATATGGAGGATGCGGCAGGAATTTCCAATTAAGCGTTTGGATGGCGTCTTTTGTCATATTGGCAATGTGAGGACGAGCATTGTCGTGTTGCAGAAGGACTCCACAACGTCGATGAGGTCGCTTTTCACGAATAACTTCGGCGAATCGATACGTTTGTTGAACGTAGAGTTCTGCATTGACAATCTCGTTGTTCGCAAGGAGCTCATAAAGATTTATGCCTTCACAATCCCACCACACACAGCATCGTCTTTCGTGGATGAAGTATTTGCTTTAATCACCGAACTGGTTTTTTATTGGGGCTAAGCCATTGTTTTCGATGGTTCATGTTGACATAAACACACCACTTTTCGTCGCTAGTGATGATGCGGTGAAGAAATCTGTCCTTTTTCCTACGAGCAGCCTTGTGACGAGCAAGCAAACCTGCGGCAATCGTGGAGCGTTGAAGTTTGTTGATTTTACTCAAAGCGTGCGGAACCCATGCACCGAGTTTTTTAACTTTTTCCATCGAATGAAGGTGATTCACTCCAGTTTTCTGATCACACGCTAATTGTGCTGCGTATTCTCTAGTCGATTGACGAGGATTTTCATGAAGAAGGTGTATCAATCGATCTTCATCCAACTTAATGGGACGACCGAAACGTTCTTCGTCATTAAGATTGAAATGAGCGTTTTTGGAATGTGAAAACCACCATTGAGCTGTCCTTTCTGATACATCATTTTCTCAGTACACAGCACAAATATCGCGACGAGCTTTGGCTTTGTTTACATTGTTCCCGTCTCGATTGAAAATGTTTAACAACAAGTGTTGAAAATGCGCCTTTCTTTCAACTTGACATTCCATTTTGAGGGTGCAGAACAAAAATGAAATTAACACAACTTTTAAATAAACCGCAATGTCTTATTACTCAACTTCAAGACGTAGCCTAAGCAAAAGCATAAGAGACGTAGCCTAACCTTTGCAAATTTTGCTTTGATTATTTATTATTGTTTCTTAATATGTGCACAAATCAGGTCAACAAAACTTAAATCAACACAACATTAAAAACCCCGCAAGAACTTATTTCTCAATCTAATATATATATATATATATATATATATATATATATATATATATATATATATATATATATATATATATATATATATATATATATATATATATATTTGTGTAGCTGCAAAGCTGCTACATAGTTAAATACTATACAAATGCCTAGAGATTTTAAAATATGAGGGAGAGAAGCAAAGGATGGATTAAAAGGAAGTTACAAGAGTATTTTTGTTATTAAAAGGTGCGCGAGGTTCAAAACGATAAAAAGACTTTTAGCTAACTGAAGGCATTTATCAAGGAAATGGAAAGGATAGCAAAGTTTATACTTGATGTCAAAAATTCAGAAACTTCAGACTCAAACAATTCAGGACTAACGACACGAAGTGCCCAGAGAAACATTGAAATTCAAATTTGATCTTTTGACTTTAATATGGTGAGAGGAGTAAAAAGTGACTATAAGAAAAAGAATCAGTTGCTTTCCGATAGACAGAAAATTTGAAACCAGAAGGCGTGTGGTGTATTAATAAATCAAGGAAAGGAATGCTTCCATTCTGTTCTATTTCAAGGCTAAATTTGATGGTAGGTACAAGTGAATAAAGTTTGTTAAAAAAAAGAAAAATATTTTCAAAATTGAGCCACAAGCAAAGGATATCATCAATATAGCGAAACCAGATTATAGTAAAATCTACAATAGAGAGGTGGTAAACCGTTCTAAATATTCCATATAAATGGTCTTTCAACAAGGATGCCCGAGCTTTGTCAGGCGATAGTGGCCCTGTTGTTATAGCAACATCTGGTAACCTCACTGTGAACTGTTCAGTAGTACTTGGCAAGTCACGATGGAAGGTTGTAGCGTTGAACATCGCGTGCAAATCATCAAATGTCCTTATCAAATTCAGTGCTCCGTTCGATCAACGTTCCGCGCATTACGTGATTTCTATCCTCGCCACAATCGTCCAGACGACTCCACTGTTCGACGCTCGTAGCCAAATTCAAGCCAAAAGGGTCAATCAAAAATCAGCCAACACCAGTACGTCGTCGAAACGCAAGGTCTGCTAAAAACATCGCTACCATAAATGAGAGTGTGCGGGAAAATCCGAGGCAGCTAATTTCTCGTCGTTCACAAGAACTTGGCCTTTCTGAGACTTCAGTTTGGCGAATTTTGCGTAGGGATTTGGGTCTGCACCCGTACAAAACCCAACTTTCCCAGGAACTTAAGGTAAACGACCATAGACAACGATGTGTGTTCGCTGATTGGGCTCTAGAGCAGTTGGAATTTGCCCAAAATTTCGCCCCCCAAATCATCTTCCTCGACGAGGCACATTTTTTAGATAAACGGATTTGTGATCAAGTAAATTGTCGGATTTCGGACGAAAACAATCCACATGAGATACACAAGCACCAATTGTATCGAAACAAAGTCACTGTTTGGTGCTGATTTTCGTCTAACGGAATCATCGGTCCGTATTATTTTTAGAACGAAGATGGTATTGCCATCTTGTGGCCTCAACTGGATTATATGCCTGATATGGATACAGACGACATGTGGTTTCAACAGGACGGCGCTACGTGCCACACTGCGCACGCCACGATAGAAATTTTGCACCAGCGATTTCAGGGCAGGTTCATCACGCTCGGCAGCGACGTCAACTGGTCACCGAGATCATGCGATTTAACACCATTAGACTACTTTCTTTGGAGCTACCTTAAATCACAGGTCTATGCGAATAATCTGCAAACAGTTGATGTCCTCAAAGTCAACATAACGAACACCATCCAGCAAATTCAGCCAGATTTATGCGACAAAGTCATCGAAAATTGGGCTTTCCCTATACGTTCCACCAAGCGAAGCCGCGGCGGACATTTGAAGGACGTCATATTCCACACTTAATGCGATGGAATGTACTTTCAAATTTAAAATAAATTGAGTACATATTACGATAGCTAAACCAACTTTTTGTCGAAAGAATTTACCATTGAAAGTAAATGCACAATCTTTGGTACAGAAGGAGATAAGTTTTAAGAATAAATTAAGGGGTATAGATTATTCAACGTTACACAATTTTTCTTTAAGAAACTGAAATATATCATCAACAGGAACTTTAGTGAAAAGAGAGCAAACGTCAAAGCCACTTCGCGGTGTCGTACTTGTTGTGGCACGCGCGCAGGAGAACTGAAATTACTATTATTTTTGATTTCATCTTGACACACCTCCCCCCCTAAAAAAAGACAGTTTAATGACATATGCTCTAAAGGTAGAAATTTAAGTTTGTTTTACGGAACCTTTTTATCGCACACGTAAACCCTCGAAATAATTTTTTTGCCCCCGAGTGTAACAGAACTTTTGCAAAGCTCGGTATATATATATATATATATATATATATATATATATATATATATATATATATGGTATTATATACCATTGAGTTAATCGATAGGAAATACGAAATAGGAGCGATATCTTTGAACAAGGAACGAAGAAAATCCCGAAACGGAAGATACTGAAAAAAAAACAACTAAACAAAGCGTTTCGAAAGAAGGAAAGACGAAAAATAAGGATTACGACTATACTGTATATTGGGAAAGGGGGAGCTTTTGATGGAAGAAGCTTATAATGGAAGTTATGGAAGACAACTCTTATATTAGGTACGAACAAGATCACTGAAGGTACACTATTGATTTTATATACCGAATTTTTGAGCGAATATCTCTCATTAGTTCAGATTACCACATAAAGAGGCAATACAGTACAACACTAGCACTCATGTCAACAATATAGGGATGGAGAAGATGATAAATTGCTGGAATAGTCTGTAAGTGGGATGTATTGCAGAAAAGAGCGGATGTTCGACTGTTTTGTAGTTAGATTGTTTGAATGTTCAAAAAAATGATATTGATGAGAAGAAAGTGAGCACAGTTTGAACATCAAAATGATTTTTTGTTAGTGTGCGGTAACGAAAAAATGTATCACGATAACCGATAACGATAACCTAATCGGCGATAATCTATAACTGGCGATAAGTTTATCGCTCGATATGGTGATAACCGATAAATCCAAAATTATAATACAATGTTGATTTTTGACTATATATAGCGTCATTTTATAATACAATAGTAAAAATATTTGAATGCTGTTTCTTATTTTCTTACCTGGTGATGCTCTCCTTTATCTCCTCATAGTTTTGAGAATCCTCCTCCCAGCTCCGACCTATCTATTTCTGCTTCCAAGGCACGCGCGGCTCGCCCCTGTGCTAAACTGGAACAAAAAACTGAAATTATCGATTATCGCTACTTTGGAACCAAAAGTTTCACCGATAACGATGAATACATAAGGCGGGGGGGGGGGAAATATCGGATAACCGATAGCCCGATATCTTTATCGCGATAACGCCCACCTATGTTAGGCAGTATATACAAATGAAATCATCCATTCCATATATATATATATATATATATATATATATATATATATATATATATATATATATATATATATATATATATATATATAATTCAAAACTGCGTCTTAATACTGCCATTCTCTCCTCTAGAAAGACCTATAATGTCATATCACGATTCAAAGGGTAGCATAACAACCTGAACATGGTATTTTCCATCTATGAAATTATGTTATGTTAAGTGACCACATGGCTAATTCACTTATTCTTGCAAAACTTTGTATTTAAACGATATAATTCATCTATACGTTGGCATAAATAAAATATGTTTAGGTATATACGATAATATATTTTCCACATTTTGTAATAAATTTCCCTTGTTTTATTATCAAGGATACTTCTTTTTAAAGATTTTTTAAAACTAGTTTGCATAGATATAATATGTTCAAGTCTTTTCAAAAATTTAATTTTTATCATTTGTAACAAATTTCCCATGGTTTATTATTAAGGATACTAATTTTTAATATTTTTTTTTTACAACTAGAGCCTTACGTGAAAATGGTTCCAGGTTTGCGCATGCGTTAAAGACGCCATTTTTACCTAGAATAATGGCAAATCTTTGTTATTTAATCGCAATATTAATATGTACAGATCAACAAACCTATAATCTATGTTATATTACCATTCTATTGATGACAACGCAAGACTTTCGACATGAAACTCTGACAAACTATGACATGCTAATCTTTTACAGAAAATTCTCCCATCCCCCCCTACCCCTTAATCAGCTCCGGGCCTAACTTATGCTTTTGTGTTTCGTCCAAAGAAACTTATCGCTGTTACTAGATTTAATCCGTAGCACTTAGAATAGAACCATTTGGGAAGGTTTCAACTTAGATTTCATGTCTGCAACTGTTTCACCACCCTTATTTGGGATTATATTAGCACTTGGAAGCTATGCTGACCTAACGAATTTGTTCCAATTTCATTTTCCTATTAGGAATTTCCGACCCTCTCAACCAAGATAACGTAAACCGGAACCATTTTTTGTTTTCTGTATTCTGACAAATTCTTTCCTGATGAGAGCTAACTCCAGGCTGAATATATCTATAGTCCCTACAAATCCACTGTGAATGTTCTAATTTATCAACTTAGTCAATGCAAGTACTGGTCAGTAGTAGTAATAGCTCAAGGTTTTTTAATTTACCATTGAAGTAGGGTCATGTTGAAAGCCTACTGGCTTTTTTAGACCCTCTCTAGCTGTATTTGGGAGTGCTTAGTTATACCAATTTGGGCAGAATTTTGTCAGTTCAGTTTTTGTATATTCATTATAACGAGACTTGAAGGTTGCTATAGAAGGTGCCTGAATGGTAAATATGTAGATTAGCAACTTGGCTGAAAGTGTTTTTTTGGTAAATATTTTCGTTCGCCCCTACCGGAATATTCATACGTGTTTGAGTCGTCTGACGTCAGACCCCACCCCCACCTCTATTATAATTCACAAAACGATTAAACGTGCTGACATGATTTGGTTAAATCATTGGTAAATATGTAGATTAGCGGCCCGGCTGGAAAAAAATTTTGTGTGTAAATATTATCGTTCACTCGTGTCGGAATATTCATGCGCGTTTGAGTCCTTTACGAATTATTATTCTATAAACAATTAGGATTATATACTGGGGGCTGTGCCCCCCAGACCCCCCCCAATTTAATGAAACTCAGGATCATTGTAGTGTAGTCCCCCCATTGTGTTTACCCCCACACAAGCCGTCAACTTAAATGTACTCCAAAAACGTGAAACATTTTGGAACATGGACGAAATAGTATGTCCCATCGTTCGCGCCGATAATCTACATATTTACCAAATCATTCACCCCTGTAAACTTTAGGACATTAGTCTATAAACAATTAGGATTATATACTGGGGGGGCTGGGTAATACTTCAGATTTGAGGCGCACGGTAGATAGCGCTGTTAGTCGGCTACAATTTTGGGCTACAGCATATCTCATGATGTCAGACGGTAGCGTCAGATGTGACAATCACTGCGTTATATTTTTTTGTAGTTTTGAGGATTCGTAACTTTTAGTCTATTATTTACTAATTATCTGCGCTTGCTCGTTTATAGTTTTTTTTTCTAAGTTAGGTAAGGTTTCTTGTCTTTTATTGTTTTTTTGGTTTGGTTTTCGTATTTTTTGTTTGCCCTGAATGATAACAGCTTCTTACTGGCAACATCATAGTAAGGCTTTTGATCGAGTGCCACACTTACGACTTCTGAGCAAAGTTAAAGCACACAGGATCGATGGCAGTATATTTAGGTGGATTCAGTCATGGCTTGGTGACAGACAGCAAAGAGTTAGTATAGATGGAGTTAAATCTGAGTGGGGGTGTGTTAGCAGTGGAGTTCCGCAAGGATCTGTTTTGGGTTCCTTGCTATTCTTAATTTATATTAATGATCTTGACATAGGTATAAGTAGTGACCTGAGTAAATTTGCTGATGATACTAAGCTAGGTAGGGCCATTAGGGCTGATCCTGATGCTGTTGTAATGCAGGAGGAATTGACCATTCTGTCCAATTGGGCCCAGAAATGGCAAATGAAGTTTAACATAGACAAATGTAGTGTACTTAGTATAGGTAGAAATAATCCATTGAATAGTTATAAATTAAATGGGAGAATTTTAGGGGACTGATTGTGAGAGGGACTTGGGTATTTTGGTAAGTTCAGACCTTCGTCCTAGAAAGCAATGCCTAAATCCTAAGAATAAAGCTAATAGAATATTGGGATTCATTAGGAGGAGTGTAACAGGTAGCACGTGTTTTATAGAGCTCTCAGTCTGTTGATCTATTTTTCAGATTTTTCTATAGTTTGTTTGTTTTTTTGTTTTTTTTTCACCACAATCAGCGAAAGCTAAGTTGCTCTTCTTTTTTTATTTTCTTATTGCTACTTAAATTCTTTCTTTGTTTGAATAAGTGATGGAGTTTGGGGATGAAAGTGAGCATGAGTGTCGGAATGTATGCATTGGTTGTGGTGTATTAGGTGAGGGGTATACATGTGTTGTATGTGGGCTGCGTGAATGCATTGTAGATTTAGAGGGGATGAGAAGGCAGGATTTAGACAGGATATGTAGGCTGGAGGGGTTAGTTGCTGAGCTCAGGAGGGAACTTAGTGTTAGGCCTAGAGCTGGGAATAGGTTAGGTGGTGAGGTAGGCCAGTTAGATGTTTCAGGTGAAGGTAGAGGGCCAGTGGAGGAGGTAGGATATGATAGTTCTAGTGATAGTGAAGTTAGCCCCCTTAGATTAGTTAGAAATAGGCCTAGTGAGGATGGGGGACAGTGGAGAGTGGTTAGGAAACATGAAGCTAGGGAGGCTTCTCCTGTTCTTTGTGAGAATAGGGTTGCCTCTTTTGAGGTGGTTAGCCAGGGGGAGAATAGGTGTGTGAGTCAGAGGGACACAGATCCTATTAGCTTGACTAATAGATTCAGTGCCCTAAGAGAGGAAGTAACTGGAAGTGATATGACTGATGGGGGTGGGGGTGGAGTTCGAGTGACTGGTAGTTTGAATGAGAATAGGAGTGGGGATGGAGTTAGGTCTGTGGGGGTTAGGAATAGGAGTCTGACTGAAGTGCTTGTGATGGGTGATTCGCGAGTTAGATATTTAGATAGGAAGTTGAATGCAAGTAGATTGAATGGTTTGAGGGTGTGTTTGCCGGGTGCTGGAGTGAGAGATCTGTCTGATAGGTATGAGGAACTGGTGTCTGGCTGTGCAAGGGATGCGGTTGTGATTACACATGTAGGAGTGAATGATGTGAAGAAAGTGGGTGCATGTGAGTTACGTGAGAGGTACAAGAGGTTGATTGAAAAGGTGAAAGAAAGTAGAATGAAAGGTGTTGTGACAGGTGTGCTTCCAAGAATGGATGTTGGGGTAGAATGGATGTCTCGTGCAATTGGGCTGAATGATTATGTGAGGAGGATGTGTGAGATGGAAGGTGTCATGTTTGTGGATGTGTGGGATAGGTTTGTTGGAATGAAAGAAATGTATGCGATGGATGGACTGCATTTGAGTAGGAGGGGGGTAGATGTGTTGTGGGAGGAGTATGATCGTGTTATTAGGTCTTTGCGGGCGGGAAACTAGATACTAATAGTGGTCAGGGAATTATGAGAGGACATTATAGTACTGAAAGTAGAATGGACTTGGCAGATAACAGAAATAGGTTCCAAGGCGATAGAGGTGAGGTCATTCAAGTTTCAAGAGGTGCTTCAGGGATAGGGGGGTTAAATTGTTTCTATACAAATGCTCGTAGTCTTAGAAACAAGAAGGATGAGCTATTTAGTTATATTAGCACTGAGGATATAGATATATTATGCGTTACTGAATCATGGGTTAATGAAATAGAATTTAGTGACACTATAAGTGAATTTGATTTTCAGGGCTATAATATGTACATTAGTCAAAGGACAGGTAGGATTGGTGGAGGAATAATTATCTATATAAAAAACAACATTGTTTCAAGTTTAAATACTTCAATAAAGCAGGATGGAGTTGAGTCACTTTGGATAGATATTAGGTTCAGTAAAAATAGAATGGTGCATTTGGGAGCTTTTTACAGGCCACCTGGGCAGACTGATGATATAGATGAACTAATGATAAGGGAAATAAGTAAGGGATGTGAAACAGATGCAGTTATTATTGGGGACTTCAACTTAAACTCTGTGGACTGGGAAAATATGATAGGTAGGGATAGAACAAGTGGCAGGTTCATAGAATGCTTTGAGGATAATTTTTTGAATCAATTTGTTAACGATTCAACGAGGGGGGACAATATATTAGATTTAGTACTTTCTAACAGTGATCATTTAGTTCAAGAATTGACTGTTGGGGAAGCATTGGGAAATAGTGACCATCAGATAGTTCGTTTTAACTTGGGAATTGAGAAGGGTAAAATAACTGAGAATGCTGAAAAAGTTCCAAATTTTCATAAGGGAGATTATGTAAAACTTCGAAGCTTGCTAAATTTGGTAGACTGGGATATAGAATTCAGAGGTAAAAATGCTTATGGGATGTGGGATACTTTCAAGCATATAATAAATGTAGTCCAAGAACAATGTATCCCAATGAAGGCCATTAGGAACAAAAGTAGGAAACCATTATGGTGGAATCAGGAGATAGCTAGAAAAATTTCAGAGAAGAAAAGGGCATATAAAAAATTACAGGTAGAAAATAATATTCAAAATTTAAGTGATTATAGAATGGCTAGGAATGAGTTAAATAAGATTATAAAGAAGAACAAAAGGGTGTCAGAAATTAAATTAGCTCAGGATAGACACAAAGATCCTAGAAAGTTCTTTAGTTACTATAAAATTAATAACAAGTATGGCAGAGTTAAAATAGGACCTATCAAATATGAAGGGTTTGTGAGAGAAACTGATGAGGAAATAGTTGAGGTACTAAATGGTCATTTTGCATCAGTATTTACAAAAGAGAAACTAAATAGTCCTATGTATAGTACTCATAGGTCAGGAAAAGAGGTGTTTACTAACATTTGTGTGGATCGGAGGATGATAAAAGGACTAATAGGTGATTTAGATACTACCAAGGCCTCCGGCCCTGATAATATTCATTCTAGGATACTTAAAGAAGGGGTAGAAAGTATCTCAATAGCTCTGGACAAGTTATATACTAGGTCATTGGAATATGGAGAAATACCCGATGATTGGAAGAGAGCGAATGTAGTCCCCATTTTCAAGAAGGGTAGTAAAGAGGATCCAAATAACTTTAGACCGGTTAGCCTAACTCCTGTAGTCTGTAAAATTCTTGAGAAAATAGTTAAAAAAGGGATTTGCCAACATCTAGAGAGGGAGGGGTTAATCAGCGATGCTCAGCATGGGTTTAGATCAGGTAGATCATGTTTGACTAACTTACTAGACTTTCTGGAGTTTGTAACAGATCAAGTAGATAAGGGAGAGAATGTAGATATAATTTACTTAGATTTTAGTAAAGCATTTGATAAGGTACCACACAGGAGACTAGTTCATAAATTAAAAATGATTGGGATATGTGGGGGTGTTTCAAATTGGATAGCTGAGTGGCTGAAAGACAGGAAGCAAAGGGTAGTGTTAAATGGTGTAAAGTCAGAGTGGAGGGATGTTATCAGTGGGGTTCCTCAGGGATCAGTTCTCGGTCCATTATTATTTCTCATCTATATAAATGATCTTAGGGAGGCAGTTAATAATAAAGTGTCTATTTTTGCGGATGATACCAAATTAGCAGCTGTAGTTAAAGATATTGATGATAATTTTTAAGTGCAGGGGGATTTAAATAAATTGTTATCCTGGGCACATAAGTGGCAAATGACTTTCAACCTTGATAAGTGCAAAGTTATTAACATGGGAAAAGATAATAGAGAATTTAACTATGAAATGGATGGGCATTGGCTGAGCTCAGTAGAGGATGAGAAAGATCTAGGAGTAGTAATAGATAAGTCATTAAGGTTTTCTAAGCAGTGTATTGAAGCAAGAAATAGGGCAAATAGAGTGCTGGGTTTTATTAAGAGAAATGTCAGTTACAAAAGTAAGGAGGTTATTCTTAAACTCTATAACTCTTATGTTAGGCCACATCTAGAGTACTGTATACAGGCATGGTCCCCACATTTTAGACACGATATTAACCTTCTTGAGTCAGTGCAACGGAGGGCAACAAAGATTATTCCTTCCCTGAGGCACCTTGAATATGAAGATAGACTGAGGGTATTAAATATGTTCTCGTTCGAAAGGAGGTGTGTGAGAGGGGATATGATTGAGCTCTTTAAAATTTTTTCCGGGATAGATAAATTGGATGTTAGCAAGTTTTTTGAGTTAGATGATGGAAATCGGACTAGAGGTCACCACTTGAAAATTAAAAAGCAAGGGTGTAGGTTGGATTTAAGAAAATATTTTTTCACCAATAGAGTGGTAGACTTCTGGAACAAATTGCCGCAGAGGGTAGTAGGTAGTCCAAATCTAAATGTATTTAAGAGTAGGTTGGATGAGTTTATGGGAAGGGAAGGTTGTGATGGTTCCTAAGTTTTGTATATATTAATATTGTTTGTATATATCTATAGCTGCATGATTTAGTTCTTGACAAGCCTTGATTGGTGATACCCTTGTTTCTGGATGCAATCCTCTGGATGTAGTTTTCCTGGGAGTTTGGGTGCCTTGAAAAAGAGGCCGCTTGACTCGGATGACCTATGATGAGCCCTTGTGGCTTTTGTCATCCGTTATATTATATTGTGGGGGACTTTGATTTTGTCTTCCCCTGGTGATGGTGCTTTTTGTGGGCGGGTTTTGACGGAGGCGGATGACCTTTGATAGGCCCTTGTGGCTTTTGTCATCCGTGTAATTATGTTATGTTATGTTATGTTATGCCTATCAAAGGTCATCCGTATCCATCAAATCCCACCCATATAATGCATCCATAGGATTTTGTCAGATCATGCAGCTACAATATACAATTTAACAATCCATAGGAATGTCCAACCATGCATCTACAATATATAATTTAAAGCCTCCATAGGAGTCTGTCAAAAACAAAATCAAAATCCCCCAAAATATACAATAAAAAGAAACTGCATCCACAGGAATGAGTCAAGAAACATATCCACATACCAAAAAGTAAGAAATTAACCCTCCATCCCCATATAATCATCCAATCTGCGCTTGAAAACATTCAAGTTTGGGCTGTCTACAGTCTCAGGTGGCAAACTATTCCAATAATCCACCACTCTGTTAGTGAAAAAATATTTTCTAACATCCAGTCTGCACCTCTGTTTTTTAATCTTTAAGTGGTGGCCTCTAGTTCTATTACTACCTTCTAACTCAAATAACTTGCTGAAATCTAATTTATCCATCCCAGAAAAGATTTTAAAAAGCTCAATCATATCTCCCCTCACACACCTTCTTTCAAATGAAAACATATTTAATACCCTCAGTCTATCTTCATATTGAAGGTGCTTCAGGGATGGTATTATTTTTGTTGCCCTCCTTTGTACTGACTCTAATAAGTTTATATCATGTCTAAAATGTGGTGACCATGCCTGTATACAGTACTCTAAATGTGGCCTGACATAAGAGTTGTATAGTTTAAGGATGACCTCCTTACTCTTGTAGCTAACGTTTCTTTTAATGTAACCTAGCACCCTATTTGCTCTATTTTTTGCCTCAATACACTGCTTTGAAAATTTCAGTGACCTATCTACTACCACTCCTAAGTCTTTCTCATCTTCAACTGAATTAAGCCAATATCCATCCATCTCATAGCTAAATTCCCTATTATCTCTCCCCATGTTAATAACTTTGCATTTATTAAGGTTAAAAGTCATCTGCCACTTCTGAGCCCAAGCTAACAGCTTATCTAAGTCACCCTGCACTTTAAAGCTACCCTCAACCTCTTTGACTACAGCTGCCAATTTAGTGTCATCAGCAAAAATTGACACTTTGCTATTTACACCTTGCCCAAGATCATTTACATAGATTATAAATAATAAAGGGCCTAAAACTGATCCCTGAGGTACGCCACTAATAACATTCCTCCACTCTGACCTCACTCCATTCAGTACAACTCTCTGTTTCCTATTTTTCAGCCATTCAGTTATCCAATTTAAAACGTTCCCACATATCCCATGCAGCTTTAATTTATGAACTAGTCTTCTATGTGGAACCTTATCAAAAGCTTTGCTGAAATCTAAGTAGATCACATCAACTTTCTCACCCCTATCTAATTCTTTAGTTACATAATCCATAAAATCCAGTAAATTAGTTAAACACGATCTATCTTTTCTAAAACCATGCTGAGCATCATTAATTAACCTGCTGCTCTCTAGATGATCAGAAATTCCCTTCTTAACCATCTTCTCAAGAATTTTACAGACTATAGAAGTTAAGCTTACTGGTCTAAAGTTATTTGGGTCCTCTTTGCTTCCCTTTTTAAAAATTGGCACTACATTTGCCAATTTCCAATCATTTGGTATTTCTCCAGACTCTAGTGATCTAATAAATATCTTCTCGAGAGCTACTGCAATACTTTCTACACCTTCTTTGAGTATCCTAGAATGAATGTTGTCAGGGCCAGATGCCTTACTAGTATTTAACTGAATTATAAGCCCTTTAATTTCTTCTCTGTCTATATTAATAGAATTTATCACTACTTCCCTTGACCTAGAATTATCATCAATTAATCTAACTGGTTTCTCTTCTGTGAATACTGAAGCAAAATGATCATTAAGGACCTCTACTATTTCCTCATCAGATTCTTTCAAAACCCCTTCATATTTAATAGGCCCTATTTTATCACTGTTAGATTGATTATTGATTCTATAATAGCTAAAGAATTTTTTAGGATCTTTATTATTATTTTTAGCTAAATTAATTTCTGCTGTCCTTTTGGTCTTCTTAATAATCTTATTTAGTTCATTTCTGGTTGACCTATAATGGTTTAAATTATCTAAACTACTCTCACTTTGTAATCTCTGGTATGCCCTTTTTTTCTCTGAAACTTTATTAGCTATTTCTTGGTTCCACCATAATGGTTTCCTACATTTCTTCCTAATAGACTTCATCGGAATACACTGTTCCTGAACCATGTTTAATATAGTCTTAAAAATATCCCACATCTCATAAGTATTCTTTCCATGGAATTCTATATCCCACCTAATCTGATTTAGCATGCTGCGTAATTTATCGTAATCTCCTCTATAAAAATTTGGAATTTTCGTGGAGTTTGTCGTTGTTCTACCCTTAACTATTTGCAAATTAAACCGAACCATCTGATGATCACTGTTTCCCAATGATTCCCCTACACTCAATCCTTGAACTAAGTGATCATCATTTGAAAGAATTAGATCTAATATATTGGCACCCCTTGTTGGCTTATTAACAAATTGGATCAAAAAGTTATCCTCAAAACACTCCATAAACTTACAACTTGCTCTATCTCTTCCTATCATATTTTCCCAGTCTACAGAAGTTAAATTAAAGTCACCAAGAATAACTGTATCTTCTTTGCATCCTTTACTTATTTCCCTAATCATTAACTCATCGATACAATCAGTCTGTCCTGGTGGTCTATAAAAAGCTCCCAAGTGTATTTTCCTATTTTTACCAACCTTAATATCTATCCATAATGATTCACCTTCTCCTTGCTTTATAGAGTTATTTAGATTTGAAGAAATGCTATTTCTGATATAAATAATCAACCCACCACCAGTCCTATCTCTCCTTTGACTAATGTACATAGTATAACCCTCTAGTTCAAATTCACTGACATTATCATTAAATATATTTTCATTAACCCATGATTCAACTATACATATTATATCTATATCTTCATGAATGATATAACTAAATAATTCATCCTTCTTATTTCTAAGACTACGAGCATTTGTGTAAAGACAACTCAGCCCACTTATCCCTGAAGCACCTGAGGGCCTATCTCCTTTCTCTCTTTCCCCGACCCTGTACTCTTGTATTTCCCTGACCACTTTCACTACTCAAGTAGTTTAACCCTAAAGCACTTCCATTAGCCTGCCTACCTTCTACAAATCTGTGTTTGCTTCCTTTCCCTGCCTCACTTTGAGCCATTAAATTTCCCTGACCACTATCAAAACCTAGTTTCCCGCCTCTAAAGACCTAATAACACTATCTAATTCCCGCCACAAAACCTCAACCCCATCTCGGCTCAGATGGAGTCCATCCATCGCATACAAACCCTTATTCCCATAAAACCCACTCCAAACATCTACAAATACCAATCCTGACTCCTCGCACAAACCTTTCACATATTCATTCAACCCCATTGCACGAGACAACCATTCCATCCCCACATCCATTCTGGGAAGCACACCTGAAACAACGCCTTTTACTCTACTTTCACACATCCTTTCAATCAGCCTTTTATACCGCTGTCGTAACTCACAAGTACCCACCTTCTTTACATCGTTTACTCCGACATGTGTAATCACAACTGCTTCCCTCTCACACCCAGACACCAACCTATCATACCTCTCACACACATCATTTACACCAGCACCCGGCAGACAAACTCTCACTCCCTTCCATTTACTTTCATTCAACTTCCTATCTAAATACCTAATCTGAGAGTCACCCATCACAATCACCTCAGTCATTCTCCTATTCTCTCTAGGCCTAGTATTACCCTCCCTCCTGCTCTCACTCATTCGACCTCCTATTCTACTTTCAGGCACGGCCACACCAGGCAAATCTCTTTCAAATTCTTTCTCTCTCAGGGCATCAAATCTGTTAGTTAGCCTAACAGGTTCCATGTCCCTCTCATTCACACACCTAACCTGTCCTAACTTATCTATTCTGTTCACTTTCACCCACCACTCATCATCACTTACTTCACTTACTGCTTTCTCTCCAGTCCCTGTTCTAGGCCTAACTTCCTCCCTCCTGGTCCCAATCTGACTCTTCAAACGTACACTTGCATCTCTTCTCACTTCAGACACTAAATCGTTCAGTCTCAAGCATTCCGCACGTAATCGACTCACCTCTTCAGTCAAAGCACATACACGGCACTCAGACACATTCACTCTCCTCTCTACACCACAGACATCGCACACTACATACACACTACTTTCAAAAGGCATACTCTCTACATCCAAACAGTCAGCCATACTTAAACAAGAACAATAATAGAAACAAAAACTTACAAACAACAAGAATTTGATCCCAATTTGTGCGCGCAAGTTTAAAACCTGCTAATCAAGATGGCCCCGAAGTAAACAAAAGTCACTTTCTCACCAAAACAAAATAACCACAATTTATACAAAATAACCACAATTTAACTTTGTTATATTAACCAAATATATGATTTTATAACTTAATATTTATGTTTATGTCACACACCAAAGTAAATCAAATAATCAAAATATTCTGAGAGCTCTACGAAACACGTGCTACCTGTTCGAAGGTCAGTCGAAGCAATAAGCAATAAGAGTGCTGAAGTCATTCTAAAACTGTATCTGGCGCTAGTTAGGCCTCATCTAGACTATGCAGTACAATTTTGGTCACCATATTATAGGAAGAATATTGATATGCTTGAGTCTGTGCAGAGAAGGATGACAATGATGATTGGTGGGCTAAGGAACTTACCTTATGGTGAAAGGCTCAGAAAACTAAATCTACATACATTGGAAAGGAGAAGAGTCAGAGGGGAATTGATTGAAGTCTTCAAATGGGTAAAAGGATATAATAAAGGGGATCTGGGTAAGGTTCTTATACTTAGTGAACATGACAGGACACGTAGCAATGGGTTTAAGCTTGATAAGTATAGGTTTAGGAAGGAGATTGGGAGGAATTGGTTTACAAATCGTGTGGTAGATGAATGGAATAGGCTCACTAGACATGTGATAGAAGCCTCCTCTATGGGTAGTTTTAAGAATAGATTAGATAAATATATGAATGAAGCTGCTAGATGGGACTGACTTTTTTATGTACATATGTATATATTTTTCTAAGGAGTGGGGAGATTATTTTGCGGTTGCATGAATGGACATAATCCTCTGGATGCATTTTATGTATATTGTAGATTAGATCTGATGAACTCCTGTAAAGGGTGACAATGTTGATGACTTTTCTCTGGTAAGAAATCTTTTGTGTGTTGAATGGAACAGGAGCTGCCAAGTGTAGGCCATGAATGGTCTTTTGCAGTCTCCTTCTTTTCTTATGTTCTTATCGTAGCTTATAAATAGGACCCGTTTTGCAGATGTTTTTCCTTCGTTATTGTGTTTTCGGGCTTTCCATGTGCTTCTTTGTTATTCAAATTTGGCTTTACTTTGTATAATCGCAAAAGGCGATTATACTAATCAAAAAATCTATAAAAGTAAGAATGGTTTGTTATTAGCTTAGATTTTCTGCCAGTAAAAAGCTGTTGGGGAGAAAAACCTCCCATTAAATTCAATGGGAGTGCTCGTGGGGAAGATATCACTGCAGGGGGACCACCCTGCGATGATCCTGAGTTTCAATCAATTGGGGTGTCTGGGGGGCGCAGCCCCCCAGTATATACTCATATACCCCAAAAAATATTACGCCATGATTGTTCACATCTGACGCTACTGTCTGATGTCATAAGAGATATATTGTAGCTGACTGACAGCGCCATCTACCCTGCTCCCGAATCTGAAGTGTTACCGGGAGCTGTGCCCCCAGACCCCCCCCAATTTAATGAAACTCAGGATCATCGCAGTGTGGTCCCCCCATTGTGTTTACCTCCACGAGCCGTCCCGTTAAATGTACTCCAAAAACATGAATTATTTTGGAACAGATGAAATAGTATGTCCCATCGTTCGAGTCGCTAATCTACATATTTACCGCCTGAATAGCATCCTCTGGTAGATTGTTCCATCTGTCAACAATTCACTGAGAGAAACAGTTCATCCTGGTATATATGCGGCTCCTCTACTTGAATATTTTCTTGCTGTGGCCACTCAGGGCAGTCACACTTGGGGGGGAAAGTAGTGAGAGAAATTCTGTTCCTGAGTTGTCATTTTAAAAACCTGGATAAACATGTAGATTGGTGGCGCGCGTAGATTGGTGGTGCGCCTCCCAAAATGGATTTTTATGTTTAATTTCATTCACCTGTGCCTGAATATTGCTGTGCATTTGAGTCCTAGCTAAGTATATTTAAATGTATTAAAAAGGTAATCAAAATAGTAAAATGGAGACAAATATATTGACAAATAAAAATGACTCCAAATGAGGATAATAAAAAGATATTAAGTGAAAAACAAAATAAAAATTCAATTCATTCATTTCTGACGTCAGACCCCACCCCCATTATAATTCGCAAAACGATTAAAGTCGCAGAAATGATTTGGTTAAATCATTCACTTCTGTAAACAGAACATTATTCTCTAAACAATTATGGCACATCCCCCAGACCCCCCCCAATTGATTGAAACTCAGGATCATCATAGGGGGGGTCCCCCTTGCAGTGTTTATTCCCATATGAGCAGTCTACTTAAATTTACTCCAAAAATGTGAAACATATTGGACACAGACAAAATAGTTTATATCCCATCATTTGCGCCGCCAATCTACAGGTTTACCAAAACCTGAATCATGTTAGCTCTGCCACAACGAAATTCTAGAATTGGGAGGCCAACTTATTAAGAGTCAGTGCAAAGGAGGGCAACAAAAATACCATCCCTGAAGTACCTTGAATATGAAGATAGACTGAGGGTATTAAATATGTTTTCATTTGAAAGAAGGTGTGTGAGGGGAGATATGATTGAGCTTTTTAAAATATTTTCTGGGATGGATAAATTGGATTTCAGCAAGTTATTTGAGTTAGAAGGTAGTAATAGAACTAGAGGCCACCACTTAAAGATTAAAAAACAGAGGTGCAGACTGGATGTTAGAAAATATTTTTTTCACTAACAGAGTGGTGGATTATTGGAATAGTTTGCCACCTGAGACTGTAGACAGCCCAAACTTGAATGTTTTCAAGCGCAGATTGGATGATTATATGGGGATGTAGGGTTAATTTCTTACTTTTTGGTATGTGGATATGTTTCTTGACTCATTCCTGTGGATGCAGTTTCTTTTTATTGTATATTTTGGGGGACTTTGATTTTGTTTTTGACAGACTCCTATGGAGGCTTTAAATTATATATTGTGGATGCATGGTTGGACATTCCTATGGATTGTTAAATTGTATATTGTAGATGCATGATCTGACAAAATCCTATGGATGCATTATGTGGGTGGGATTTGATGGATACGGATGACCTTTGATAGGTCCTTGTGGCTTTTGTCATCTGTGAAATTATGTTATGTTATGCTTGAGTCTTTCATTGTATGGGATATCCTTCAGTGAGTGGATGAGTCTTGTTGCTTTCCGTTGAACCCCTTCTATCATCTTGATTTCTTTTAATTTGTAAAGTGACCATATACATGAAGCATATAGAGTTGAGATCGGATATGTTCTTGGCGAGCGCTCTATTCAGTGATGTCTTTTCATTTTGGATTTTTCGGTGTAATATATTTAAGTTTGGGAAGATAGTTAACTTTGAGTGGTAGACATAATACTAAATGAATTTTTAATTATATTTGAAAAAGTTTCTCAGTATGGCTGTTTCTTTGGATGAAGTGAGTATGCCTTTTGATGTAAGCAGTGTGTATGTAGTTTGTGGTTTTTGTGGTGTTGAAAGAAGAGCAAATGTATTTGAATGCGCGGTTTGTTATGTGACTAGGATACTTAAAGAAGGGGTAGAAAGTATCTCAATAGCTCTGGAGAAGTTGTATACTAGGTCACTGGAATATTGAGAAATACCCAATGATTGGAAGAGAGCCAATGTATTCCCCATTTTCAAGAAGGGTAGTAAAGAGGATCCAAATAACTTTAGATCGGTTAGCCTAACTCCTGTAGTCTGTAAAATTCTTGAGAAAATAGTTAAAAAAGGGATTTGCCAACATCTAGAGAGGGAGGGGTTAATCAGCGATGCTCAGCATGGGTTTAGATCAGGTAGATCATGTTTGACTAACTTACTAGACTTTCTGGAGTTCGTAACAAATCAATTAGATAAGGGAGAGAATAAGGTACCACATAGGAGACTAGTTCATAAATTAAAAATGATTGGGATATGTGGGGGTGTTTCAAATTGGATAGCTGAGTGGCTGAAAGACAGGAAGCAAAGGGTAGTGTTAAATGGTGTAAAGTCAGAGTGGAGGGATGTTATCAGTGGGGTTCCTCAGGGATCAGTTCTCGGTCCATTATTATTTCTCATCTATATAAATGATCTTAGGGAGGCAGTTAATAATAAAGTGTCTATTTTTGCGGATGATACCAAATTAGCAGCTGTAGTTAAAGATATTGATGATAATTTTTAAGTGCAGGGGGATTTAAATAAATTGTTATCCTGGGCACATAAGTGGCAAATGACTTTCAACCTTGATAAGTGCAAAGTTATTAACATGGGAAAAGATAATAGAGAATTTAACTATGAAATGGATGGGCATTGGCTGAGCTCAGTAGAGGATGAGAAAGATCTAGGAGTAGTAATAGATAAGTCATTAAGGTTTTCTAAGCAGTGTATTGAAGCAAGAAATAGGGCAATTAAAGTGCTGGGTTTCATTAAGAGAAATGTCAGTTACAAAAGTAAGGAGGTTATTCTTAAACTCTATAACTCTTATGTTAGGCCACATCTAGAGTACTGTAAACATGCATGGTTCCCACATTTTAGACACGATATGAACCTTCTAGAGTCAGTGCAACGGATGGCAACAAAGATTATTCCTTCCCTGAGGCACCTTGAATATATAGATAGACTGAGGGTATTAAATATGTTCTCGCTCAAAAGGAGGTGTGTGAGAGGGGATATGATTGAGCTGTTTAAAATTTTTTCTGGGATAGATAAATTGGATGTCAGCAAGTTTTTTGAGTTAGATGATGAAAATCGGACTAGAGGTCACCACTTGAAAATTAAAAAGCAAGGGTGTAGGTTGGATTTAAGAAAATAATTTTTTCACCAATAGAGTGGTAGATTTCTGGAACAAATTGCCGCGGAGGGTAGTATGTAGTCCAAATTTAAATGTATTTAAGAGTAGGTTGGATGAGTTTATGGGGAGGGAAGGTTGTGATGGTTCCTAAGTTTTGTATATATTAATATTGTTTGTATATATCTCTAGCTGCATGATTTAGTTATTAACAAGCCTTGATTGGTGATACCCTTGTTTGTGGATGCAATTCTCTGGATGTAGCTTTCTTGGGAGTTTGGGTGCCTTAAAAAAAGATAACGTTTGACTCGGATGACCTATGATGGGCCCTTGTGGCTTTTGTCATCTGTTATATTATATTGTGGTGGACTTTGATTTTGTCTTTCCCTGGCGATGGTGCTTTTTGTGGGTGGGTTTTGACGGATGCGGATGACCTTTGATAGGCCCTTGTGGCTTTTGTCATCTGTGAAATTATGTTAAGTTATATTATGTAGAGGAGGTGAGTCAGTTATGTCATGAGGGCAAGAGATTAAGTGAGTTGGTGAATGAAGTGAGAAGGGATGCAAGTGTATGCATGAAGAATGTGGCTAGGACGAGGAGGGTGGAAGATAGGTCGAGAGTAGGGACTGGAGAGAAAGAAGTGACTGATGTGAGTGAAGATGAATGGTGGGTCAATATGGATAGAATAGATAGGTTAGGTCTGTGAGTAAGAGGGACATGGAACCTGTTAGGTTGACTAACAGATTTGATGCCCTGAGATAGGAAGAGGTTGAAAGTGATTTGTTTGAGGGGGTTGTGGCAGAAAGTGAAATAAGTGGTAGTTTGAATGAGAACAGGAGGTAGGGTAATGCTAGTCCTCAAAACATTCTATAAACTTACAACTTGCTCTATCCTTTCCGATCATATTTTGCCAGTCCACAGAATTTAAATTAAATTCACCAAGAATAACTGTATCTACTTCACATACTTTCCTTATTTCCCTGATCATTAGCTCATCAATACAGTCAGTCTGTCCGGATGGTCTGTAAAAGGCTCCCAAGTGTATTATCCTATTTTTACTAACCCTAATATCTATCCACAGTGACTCAACTTCTTCTTGCTTTATAGAATTATTTAGATTTGAAGAAATGCTATTTCTGATATAAATAATCAACCCACCATCCATCCTATCTCTCCTTTGACTAATGTACATATCATAACCCTGTAGTTCAAATTCACTCACATTGTCATAAAATATATTTTCATTAACCCATGATTTTATTACACATATCTATATCTTCATAATAATATAACTAAATAACTCATCTTTCTTATTTCTAAGACGACTACGAGCATTGGTATAAAGAAAACTAGCCCTCCTGTCTCTGAAACACCCCTTTTAGAATGTATACCTTCCACTCTATCTCCTCTGCATCTCTTTCCTTTCCCTGCCCCACCCTGTACTCTTATATTTCCCTGACCACTATCTGTAACTAGTTTCCCGCCTGCAAAGACCCAACGACAATAGCTAACTCCTGCCACAACACATCAACCCCAGCCCGGCTTAGATGGAGTCCATCCAATGCCTTATTCCCATAAAAGCCATTCCAAACATCTACAAACACTAATACTGACTCCTCACACAGTCCTTTCACATACTCATTCAGTCCAATTGCACGAGACCACCATTCCATCCCCACATCCAATCTCGAAAGCACACCTGAAACAACCCCTTTCACTCTACTTTCACTCATCCTTTCAACTAACCTTTTGTACCTCTCTCGTAACTCACATGAACCCACCTTCTTTACATCATTTACTCCCACATGCGTAATCACAACTCCATCCCTCTCACACCCAGACACCAGAGTATCATACCTCTCAGCCACATCATTTACACCAGCACCCAGCAAACAAACTCACTCCCTTCCATTTGGTTGCACTCAACTTCCTATCTAAATATCTAATATAAGAGTCACCTATCACAATCACCTCAGTCATTTTCCTAGGCCTAGCATTACCCTCCCTCCTGTTCTCATTTAAATTACCACTTATTTCACTTTCTGCCACAACCACATCAGGCAAATCATTTTCACCCTCTTCCTCTCTCAGGGCATCAAATCTGTTGTCAACCTAACAGGTTCCATGTCCCTCTGGAACAGGAGCTGCCAAGTGTAGGCCATGAATGGTCTTTTGCAGTCTCCTTCTTTTCTTATGTTCTTATGTTCATCTAAGCTGGCCTTACCTATCTATTCTATCCATATTGATCCATCATTCATCTTCACTCACATCAGTCGCTTCTTTCTCTCCAGTCCTTAGTCTAGGCCTATCTTCCACCCTTCTAGTCCCAGCCACATTCTTCATGTGTACACTCGCATCCCTTCTCACTTCATGCACTAACTCACTTAATCTCTTGCACTCATCACACAACCGACTCACCTCCTCTACCAAAGCCACATTTGCACTAGTCACATAACACACTGGGCATTCAGATACATTTGCTCTTTCAACACCACAAATTCACAAACTACATAGGATACACACTTCTTACATCAAAAGGCATACTCACTTCATCCAAAGCAACAGCCATACTAAGAAACTTTTCAAAACCCTTTAATTAAGCAAGCAAGAAAAGTGTAAATTAAAATGGGGAGAAAATTAAACTGCCTCTGAAACCTAAACAAACTGGAGCTATTTCAAGATTTAATTTAAAATATAATTAAAAGTTCCTTTAGTATTATGTCTACCACTCAAAGTTAACTATCTTTCTATTGAGGATTATCAGTGAAATATCATTTTTTAATTCTTGGAGATTTAGATCAAGTCAAACTGTTAGCTAAAATAAATTCCTAAATTGACCTGTCATTTATAAATATGGTGTCAACATAAGTTAGTTACATGAAAAGTAATAGCATAAGCAACCTTTTTATGAGTTTCTAATAGCCAAGACCTTTGACTGTTTTGTGTATGCAAAAAATTATAATTTCAATTTCTATAAGTCACTTTAAGAGCTAAGTGTGAAAAATAGGTAGAATTGACGGGCAACTTAAAAATATAGTGCTCATTTATATGTTAACTACTTAAAAAATACTAGCATAAACAAAACTTTCTTTACTGATTCTAATAGCCAAAGCATATGCCTTAATTTTTCTCATTTATAAAATTTTTTCAATTTTGATACCCCTGAGTTTGACCTCAAATTTTAGCAAATGTATGAATTTTTATTTTTCAACCTAGAGTTCTAAAACTTTCATATTTGGATTCCTTGTCCTTTTCTGATTCTAAATATATATACTTTTATATAATTATGACCATTATTACCCTATTAATGGGTTGCCAAAGTTAGTGACCTCGCAGCTGACCTCAAAATGCCTGAGGTCATATCTCCTGAACCGTTGGTTGTATTGTCCTTAAAATTTTAGAAATGGGTTTAGGTCCCCAAAACTTCCTATAAACCAAATTTCAGCCAAATCTGAGAGATGAAGTTGTTAATTTGCAATTTTTCTAGTTGATCCCCTCAGAGAATGCCTCTATTACAATATTCAAACAGAATATTTAGTCCAGTCCATCAGTTGATCACAGCCATTAGGTTACTCTGAAAAAGGCCTTGTGGGGCATTCTACGTGAAGTGTACATACTTTTTGGCAAAATCTCGACACTAGGTCATGGAATTTGATGATTTTTTGCATGCAAGTTGGGTCTTGTGAGATAACATTACATGCCAAATTTTATGGCTATGGGTCACCCATGGCTATTTTTATGGCCAGGTCAATTTTTGGTCAAACTGGTTGACTGAAAAAGTTTGAGAAGTCCTAACTTTGGCTAGAGTTAACCAATCAGAACGATTTTGGTACCGAAATGCTCAAGAGAATGAGATCTTTCAAATGAGTGCAAGAATGACATACCTAAGACAATTTTTGCCATGATGACCCTTTTTTGAACTCTTTGACCATTGACCCTGCCAAAGTGCAACTTCGATCCTCCCAAAATCTTTTCTAGAGTTAGCTCTATTTATCCTCCATAGCTCCAGGAAAAATAACAATGGGATCTCTGTGGGTTTTGAATCCATGGGCATTTATATACCATCAGTTGAGTGGTAGTATTTTCAGTCATGTCGCAATACTGGGGCTGTTTATGACATCAGACTGTTATTAAATAGTGATTTTGAGAAAGTTTGATGTATCTTGACATGGTCATCATATTTCAGTCTTTCCAAACACAACCTCTTTCCCTTCCTAGGCTGCCCTGCCTTTTTTCAGTCTTAGATTCAATAAAACGAGATATTATTTTTTATAATTTCAGAAATGTGAGACAAATAACATAATACCTTTCAAATATTAAAAAATTACAATTTTTATTACCCATACAAAATGTTATTTAATACAAAACATTAGACAAAAGTTTAAGATAAAAATTTAAACAGAAACTTTTAAACAAAACATTATTTAATAAATACCTAGGTACTCATTTGAGCAGAGCCATCACTTTGTTTGTTGCATCAGACTCCTTCTTGCTAATTGTGTAGCTTCTTCCTGTTACAGTTCTTGGTTCTACTGACACTAAAATGTCAGATGTTCATAGTACAAGAATCTTCTATTTCAGGGAAGCAAAAACTGTGAGAGGGTCCATGCGGGTGAAGAAATTTCTCAGTTACTTCTTGTGACTCTGGAAAATCTTCGGTTATGCAAGCGAGCCACCAATGTCCATTGTAAATCACAGTGAATATAGCTGGCAAGTTTTCCATTGAACACTGGGCATGAAATATTTTTTGTGACTGATTCTAATCTAAAAGTCTCACAGAGACTAAATGGGTGAACTTGGAGAGACTCCTTTGATATTGGAATGAACGAATCTAGTTTTTGTGTGCCTGGAATAGTTTTGGTCGCAGGTCTGGTTTTCAAAAGTTCTTCCTCCTGTTCATATGCCTTTTGAGTTCCATATCTAAACTTCATATTCCCAAGAGTTTCAGTGAATACAAACAAATCTTTTGGTGATACAATCTGTTTGTCGTAGGATCTTCTCAAGCTCTCTTTAGTAGCCTCCCTTTTGATGGTGCCACCTACGCCCTCTGATGGGCCTTTCCCATGGCTAGTGGCAAAAAAATGCCACTCTGCTTCTATACCATATTCCTCTTTATGCTAGCAAAGATTCTGGAAAGATTTACAGTTTTTATACTGTGCCGCAGATCCATCCAAAAAGTAGTAAATTTTCTTTACCGTTTTGAATACTGATTTCAGATACTCTATCAACATTCGCTGAAATAGATGCACTCACACATTATCGTGGATGTTAAACTCTGAAATTATGGTGTATGAGTCATGACAGAGTTTTCCATCTTTAATGTGATAAAACACCCAACGATGTATTGTCGCCTGTGCGCAATTCCAATGATATCCCTGGGCTGCGTCTTGTATTACAAATGAATAGTTTTCTGAAAAATCACCAATTACTACAAATTCACCATCTACAATATTTGTTTTTTACAGTTTCCAAGTATTGTGCTTGTGATTTTGCAACAAAATCATGTTGCACCAAAGTTTCAACACACATGAAATCATCAAGCGATAATACCATAGTTACCAGCTCAGATCTATCACTTGATGTCCACTGTTTGAATTCAATATTATCCACATTCTCTTGTTCATAAAATCCAAATAGTTTTGCTTTTAGTTGATCAACAGGTGGGCAGTTCTCGCATGATCTCATGTAGCATGCTGGATGGGCTGGATTACAGATGACATAAGCAACTAGGTGATGGTAAAAGGGTAGATCAGTGATACCAAACATCTTGGATCCAACCATCATCAGTTTTACATTTTGATGTATTGTACATACACATACTGAGTGAGTTCCACTGCCGCCCACAAGGACACACTCACGTGGCCGTAGCATAGCAAACTTTGAGAATGATACTTTTACCTCAGGGTACTTCACTTTGAAACTGCTATCAAGTTCCTTCAATTTGTTGAGAACGAGTCGTTTCTGTAACCTCTGCTTTCCCCCTTCAATTCCCACTACTAGACAATCCAAGGACTAAAGATTTTAGTTCCTCAGGAAGCACTCTGCCGAGCTTAGGGTTAGGTGAAGCTAACATTCCTTTCTCCTTTAGTATATGGTGAGCTTGTATGGCCATTCTCTGAGAGCAATCAAACTCGTTCATGAGTTTTCTAATGCTCATACTGGTTGTAAATATGGTTAGAATTCTGATTTGATCCGTATGGCTTGGTTGCTGATATTTTTCCTTTAGAGACTAGATGACTTCTGGCATACAGTTTACGTTACATCTTTGCGGCACATCCAACTTTCTCCGAACAGATTCTTCAACTTTTAACCTTTTCTCAGGTACGTAAGTTGGATGCCTTTCGGCTTTCCTTTTATCAAAGGGGCTCTCACTGATGAAAGACAATGATTGGTTCAGTAAGTCAACTTCAACTTCCACAACATCTGAATCCTCTTTTTGGCTAGGCATCTCATTGAGGTTCTGAACTCTTCTGGAGTATTTTGCTCCAAACAGAACAAAGCTTATCATCTTTGCTAAGAACTTCTGCAGAAGCTCAGCAGAAAGATTTCTTAGGTCTTTCTTTTGCAGGGATTTATAGATCTTCAGCGGGTCGCTACAGTACTTTCGATTTGCCATCTTAATGAAACAAAGCCTGAAAAAGATCCAAATAGTAAATTACTGTTTATAAACAATATATAATAAATTAAACACATATAAATGATTGAAGCAATTATATTTAAAATTGCCAATATAAAATATCAATATAGCTGCTTCAATTATTGCATTGTCCTAGAAAATTGGTAAGCAAAGAAAGAAGTGCATAATAATTGTCAAGTATTATATCTTAGTAGAAATAGGTCAAAGTTTAGGTGCAAAGGGCTATAGGTTGGTAGACTGGTTTATAACTAACAAACATTTCTGTTAACACTTTTTAAGATTTGATTCTTCATAAATTTGCAGAGAAGTGGACAAAACACAAGAAAAGAGTAGGTACCTATTCAATGGTCAACATTATTTTTAATTATTTTCATGTTTTCTCAGTCCGGCACTTCAACCCTAATAGCTATTAAGTTAGCTAATGGCTACATCATAATGCATTTGCTGAGAATAGGTTTATTACACTCTTAGTTTAATCTTTCTTCCATACCTATTTTTGGAGGGTATAGCTACCTATATTCTGTAGGTACATTCAGTTTTGATTAAATTAAAGGATTTGGTGAAAATTGCCTTCTCTCATTTGAAATAGCTTGGCATAGTAAAAATATGTGATCAATCAAAAGTCACTATCAATTAATGGGTGTTCATTTTTTCATATTTTTATTTAAAGTAGCCTAGTTCTAGGCTGTCGTATTTCCAGCGATTTATGCCCAAGTGGGCAGTCGCCAGATGGGCTCTAAAAAAAACAAAAGAAAAAACGACACCAGGTTCGCCACAGAGAATCAAAATAGCCCTGACCAAATAAATCTAAGCTGAACATGGTCTTGGAAGTGCCTGCACTGCAGATAGCATGATCTAGGCTGGGTGCCAAACACTGAACCTCAGTTCGCCCCTGCGCAAGCTTCTCCTCAGATGGCTCTCAGCCCTGAGTATTCACAAGGAGAGGAGGGACCTCCTCCCCTAACTGGTGCCCCAAACAAGCCCTTTTCCATCTTGGAAAAGGATCTTGCTGAGGCTGGTCTATCCAGCCTAGGGGCGCCTTGCCTGGGTGGGGAGAAGTTGGTTCACTCTCTGCCCTCCTTTTCCTCAGTGGGGGCTTTGGGGAAGGACAGGTCTGTTGCCGCTTGGGTAAGAGAGCAGACCAAGATCAGAATGTCCAGCCCTGAGGTGTCTTTGTGCATGGAGGTCCAGACAAAGAAAGTGGCAAGTGCGCTAAGCGGACCCTCAATTATTGTGGGGGTCCCTCATTCAGACTACCTGGCATTTTTGAGCCCACTAGCTTCATACACATCTTAGTTATTCACGCCACATGGGAGCATGTTGGCCAATAAAGCAACATGGTACTTAACTCCTGGAGAAGGAAATCCTGACCATTCAGGCTGTGTATTATCTCATTCTGCAAAGCTAATACTGGGTCCTGGCATGCCCAGCACTGCCTAGGACATTTGCATTATTTTTTACAAAGGCACCCTCTGCTCCATGGTAATTTTCATCTCCATTTGAAACCCCTTTTGCTGGTTCTATTTCCATGCCCTTCACTGAACCCTTCCCTGCTTTTAATTGAAACAACTCATCACTGTATTGTTCCAGCTATATTTTAGCTTATTAATAATTATAATATAACTTATTTTAAACTTAGATTTAAATAAAGTATAAAATTCCTTTATATTGTAATTCAAATAAACTATCCATACATCATAGCCGATTGGAGACACTGTTTCTGATTTTGGTGAAGTTAGTCAGATTGAGTGTTGGTAATCACTAGATGGACTCCCAATTCGAGTCACTTCCTGGTGGTACCATATACTGTAAATACCTCTGGTTCAGATCACACGTTAATCAGTAAGACCCCGCTGAGAAATAAAGGCATCTTAATTGAGTGCAGAGCGGGGGTAAAGCCCCTACCATTACCCCCTCTCCTCGCCCCACAAAATTACACATTTACTTATAACTGAAAACTTGTTACATAGATGAGAAAAATGTTTTTTATTCAAATTCAAACCTCTCAAATATATAAAAATACCCTGAAATAAGCAAAGCCATTTTTCAGTTTATATCTCTATAATGAAACAACAGCCCAGTGTGTTTTAAATTGTAGCCACCCTGTAGGAAAAGAGTTGAAGAGGGGTCAGTCATTTCCAATGGATATAACACGACCGCATCACCTGGATTCAATCCTGGTATGGGACCACCCCACTTGGATCTGTGAGGTTTAAATTGCAATTGAACTCCCACATCTTAACTGCTGCATGAAGCGCTCCCATGGGGATTCTTTAAAATTCCTATAGCATGCAACAGCCTTCCTCCACCCCTACCGGATCCCTCAGGACAATCTCACAGAAGGCGCAGACCCACTTAATTGTGGTACATTGAGGGGGCCTACAGTACTGGCTGTAGGATCCAAGGTTGTCTCCCTTAATTTCTCAAGCAGTTGGAGGGAACAGAGGTCATCTGCTCCTTAGAGCAATGCAACTTTTAGATTCTAATAAACTATGTCAATCAGATTGTTTACTTTTGAATTATCTCTACATTTTTTTTGGCAACTTTGTTTTTCCATTTTTATTTTTTAAAAATAAATTATTGCAAAGTGAATTTCTCTCAAATTTCTCTTATGTTCTAGGCCTATTGGCAACTACTAATCATTTTTTCTTTTTTTAAACAGGTTTGGTGCTACAAGAAGTGATGGGATAGCAAGAAAAGATTTTTTTTAAAGTGATCCTACTAAAGGATCTCATAAACAAAAGATGGCTGCCACATTATCACGCCCTGGCAATCTTCGCAACCCAGATGTTGCGGAACTTTTTGAATGTGATGATCCAGAGCGCCTATTCGATGACTTAAGAGAAATAGGCCATGGCAGTTTTGGGGCTGTTTATTATGCAAGATATATTCCATCAAAGGAGGTAAGCAAGCGACAGCAGACTTTAGTTAAATTAATGTTTTTCAAGATTTAGTTGTTTTATGTGGTAAGCAAACATCATTAGGACTTTGGTTGACTGCTTTTCAGAAGATTTAGTTGTTTGTTTTGTTCACTACCCAACCAAGGAGGTAGGCTAAGCTAACAATATTAGACTTAATATTTTTCTCAAGATTTAGTTTATTTGGGTAAGTAACCAACCGAGGAGGCAAGCAAAATGAAATAGACTTTAGTTGAATGTTTAAAAGGTTTAGTTTATTTCAGAATTACAAACCAGCAAAGATGCTAAGATCCGTTTCACTTGCGGCTAGTTAAAGAAGGGGTATTAGAGGTAAAGGGAAGAGAGGATATAGATAAAGAAATTAGTTCCAAACTCTTATATCTGTAAGGAAGTGCAGGTGGGCCTTGATTAGTACAAATTTGAATAATACAAATTCAATTGGTATGAGAAATAAAAATATCTATTTCAATTTTCAATCCATACACATTTACATTTAAAAGTGGTGCCTTAAAAATTAATCTCCTTCAAGTGATAGTATCACGCACCTCGTAGTTCCTATGATGCTCTCTCTCATCATTGTTATCATGCACTACATTCTTGAAATTTCTACATTGCATACCCATATTTGTAACTCTGCTTACCTTGCCCGAACTGTTACTTGTTACTTTAAATATTTAACTTTTTCCAACATTTTTAGCTTTATGGCAAAACAACAAAAACTAGTTAATTAAAGAATGCAGCTGATGATGCTGTAAGAAGAAGTGAAAAGCTTTCACATTAGAGCAAAAAAAATAGATGTAATAAAAGATGTATGTGCCGATAGCAATTCCAAGATAGGTAGAAATCTTCAACTCTACGAATCAACAGAACAAAACAATGACAGAATCAAAGACCAATCAGAAAAGAATTCCTCTTGGCAAGGCAGCAATGCAGACCATAGCTCTAGGCCTTCATTCAGCAGTGAAGAAGTTTTCTGTAACCACAGGCTGGTTTGAGTGATTTAACATGGTGTCTACTGCCCTTGAAATCCTTGAATTTATTTTTTGCCCTTGAAATCTTTGAAAAATCCTTGAATTTGATGAAAAAAGGTAGATGGATCTTGAATTTAAAAAATAAATCTGAGTGATTATTCAAATTTGATTTTTCAAATTTTCTATATATATTTATATATATATATATATATATATTTTTTAATGTCTATTAGGAAAATAGTAATATTATAAGTTAATATTTAAGTTAATCTACTCAATAATGGGACTGAACATATGCTTTGGTACATTGTATTTTAGGATGGATGCTCGCATATTCTCGATGCTCGCTATACTTCTGTGACTGTTGCTTGGGTACCTTGTTCTTGTTTTTTTTTGCACTGGTGAGTTGATTTTGGTTATGATTTGCTTATAACCCATTTTTCTCTTAAATACCTCACCTTTGTCAATGTCCCATAATGTTTATTGCACTTTTTTATTTTTTTGCTATTCTATATTGCATAATTTTACTTGTGAACTGGGTTTCAATATTAACAAAGAAATCTTAGTTGAAAATCTTCAACAGAAGTCTATGATTGCTCAGAGAGTTGTACATGATGCCTTGGTTGCAACTGAGAAGCCTTTAACTGAGTTTAAAGTGACTAAGTCACTTATGCATGCAGTTAAAAATTCTTCTCGCCTGTACAAAGAAGATCTTGAAAAGAAAATGCACCAGGACAAAAGTCTTACAGACATGGGAGCCAAGAAAAGACGAACTGATGCTCTGATCAAAGAAAAAGATGAGAAACAAAGACTAAAAATCGATTTTGAAGCAAAAATGAGTTTTCTTGATAAGGAAATTGTAACCATCAAGCATAATTAAATAAAAAAATTAAATTAAAAGGTAACCTGAATCATGAATGTTCATTCTGTTTTGTAATACATTTTATTTTCAATTGAAATATTTCAGATTTTTTCCTAAATGTTTCATGATTGAGTGTTTGGGGGTCATTTTGAAACCAAAAACTCCTTTTTATGAAGAGTGGAAAGTAATGGATATTTTTGTTAAGTATAATTTAGGTAATTGTATGGCTGAGAAAAAATAAATGCTTTAAAATATATTTTTATACCTGAAAATGGAAGCATTTCCAAATGTAGGTTCTAAATTTTCCTGAAATGGATAGTTTTTGATGATAGAAATTATTCAATAAAAAAAAATGTCTCATAAATGTAACAAAACATACAAAGGTCAAACCAGTCCTTGGTTATTTTTAAAAAGTCTTTGAATTCAAAGTCACCAAACAAGTAGATACCCTGTTTAAGAGAACTGAGTTGCATAATGTTGAAATGTACCTATGGCTATTTAATTTATCTGTACATAATATACATGAAATATTTTCTATCATTAATGTAGTAATAAGATAAACAAAACTGATTGGCCTACAAAGAGACTAGTTTATTTTAAATGCTCAGGCGAGGCATTTTAGATGATGGGTTACTGCACTTGACAGTATACATAGTTACAGTGGTTTCAAATTCACTTCATCATAATGTATTGCATGTAAAATTCACATTTTTCAACAGTTTGAATCAATTACATTATTTCATATCATTACACAGGCAAACAATTTTGAACATAATTTATGTTGTTTGATTTTTTACTTGATTTAGACTATAAAATTGTCATGCTGATTTAAAAACTAGTCAGTTTTCTTCCATCATATTTTTTTCTGTACAGCTACTCTCTGAATATGCAAAGTTATATTGTTTGTCAGTAAGTAATAGGACTAGTCAGCTGATTGTTTTATTATTTTATATATTTGCTTGCTAATCAAAAATTTTGCAAGGAAAAAAAAGCTAAATTAGCCATTTAATTAATTTTATTAACACTTTTACTGCAACTCATAGAAGAGTCACTATTAGCAAATGTTAACAACTTGTAACTTGTCTCGGTTACACATCAGACAGCGATGAGAGGTTGTGTACAACTGTATATATGTGATTACTAACATATTCTGCGAACAATACACAAGTCTATACAAGATTACACTCCTGTAAAGACGTCAGATGCCCAAGGGTTTCAAATGATTGCCTCTTGTTAAAGTCCTAGCTTAAGGATTGGGTTGCCTCCACTGCCAAGCTAGCTCATGATTGGAAAGGAGCATGTGTGAATGTTGTTACGGAACACAGGTCACAGGGAGTGAGGGAGTAAGCAATTTTAAAGTGGAAAGGGAGTTTAAGGTCTGATAAGAAAAAATGTATGCGCATAGCTAATTACACACAGAGATTTATGGGATAATAGCAAACAAGCTTTACAAATTATATCCAAACTTTAAATAATTATACAGGAAGATTATGATAACCTACCACAAAATTACTCCCTTATAAATAAAATAAAAGGGAAACAAAGCTCTGTACAATTTATACAAAAATAATAAGGAAATTATTACGTTAGGTTAGTGAGCCTACTTCACTCAAGATAGCACAAAACTTAGCAAGTCTTAAAATAATAGGATTACTGGGCTTTAACCATGAAATCCTAGCAAGAATTCTAAACAAGATGCCTTTACAAAGTATTTGAAGTTAAACTTACAATGCATAATAATATAAATAAGGAATGCAACATAGGATAAATGTAATTACCAATGCAACCAGAATGCAGCTGGCTATACTTGATCTGTTTTCACACATTAAACTATATACTACAAGTCTTATTAATTACTGGGGAAATGCAGTTCATGATCCTTAGGAATTAAGAAGAGGAGAGTGACTCAGCCACCAAGCACACCGCTTAAATACATCCATGAGCCAATGAATGCCCAGAAGTTATTAGACACACCCACCTTACTAACACTTTCTATACAAACCTTGTGTTAGTTTGTATGTGTGTTACACTGGAACCTTCATTGAGATTTCTCCAAAATGATGTAATACTCAATACATATGACACTCCAGAACAATTTGAGGCAGGCAATAATTATACATATTTTCACATCTAACAATGCTTAAGTGCACATAGTGTTGCAGACACTTTTTGAAAAAGGTCTCAAATTGAGAATGGCTGCAAAGCTTCATCTGACCAAGAATAACCTTACTGATAAGTTTGAATTTAATAGTAAATATAAGGAATGGAATGTTGAAGACTGAGGCAAAGTGATATTCTCTGGTAATGTTCCTTTCTGCAGGTTTGGAGCTTTGGAAGATCCTTCATTAGGAGGAGAAAAGGAGAGCGCTTTCATGAGTTTTTTGTACCCAAAGTGAAGTATCCAGACACTCTTCATGCCTAGGGCTGCTTCTCATCTAAGGGAACTAGAGCACTAACACTTTTGCCCAAGAAGACTGCCATGAACTCAAAATGGTACCAAAATATGCTTCATCCTCACACCTTTTCCCAACAATTCAGAACCAATTTGGGGATAACTGTATTTTTTAGCATGATGGCACACCTTGTCACAAAGCAAACGCAGTAACAAAGTTCTTGGCTAAAAATAACATTGAACCTTTGGAATCTTGGCCATCAGTTTGCCAGATTTATACCCAATATATAATTTATGGGAGATAATCAAAATGGTTCTAGCTAAACGAAACCATCGAATTGTCATCAGTTGCTGGGGCTTATTAGTCAAGATATGGTCACAAACTTGGTCTCCCAAGTTTGAAGAAGCTGGATGAAAACAACCAACCTCAAGAAGGCAAACTCAGCCAGTTTTGAGTACAAAGACATTTACACATTCCCTGTCTCGGCCCTCCAGGTTTGAGGCGCATCCCTTGGGCTATCTCCTCGTCTGGATTGGGTCCAATGGTTTTCTGCCCAAACTCCCTTGCTCTTTCATCCCGCCCATACATTTTGTCTGCTATTAATGACAATGACTCAGCCCCCCCTCCTATGCTCTTCAAATTGCTGGGGACATAGAACTCAACCCTGGTCCCTCCTCCTCATGCAACACCTGTTGCCAATAATGCAAAAAAAATACACGCACGCACACACTGCTCGAGCTGCACTGGATACTTACCCCACCCCCAAACATCCGCAAATAATAAGCCACTAGAACAACCCACCCTTATCTTCCTACAACTTAACATTTGCTCTATCTCCCACAAACATAAACTAGAAGACTTTATACACAAATATAACATCCATATAGCACTTATTTAACAAACAAACAAACCTCACATCACAACAAAAATTTCACCCTTTCCACCAAGACACCACACCCAGAGGCCACAGAATCATAACATTATTGCCCAACTCTATTCCATTCACTGAAACCGCTCCCCATGCAAAAACATCTATAAATATCAAAGGCCCACATGAAAATTCAAGCCAATAGAACAAAGATCAAAGGCTCAGACCACCTCCCCATTTCTATATCCTTCCAAACTATGCACCCACGACCAACTTCATTCAAAACCCCATATACAAACTAGAAAAAAGAAGATTGGCAAAACTAGACAATTATATAGAAGAGAAACCTTGCGATTTCACCTTATACAGGGTGGGGCAGAGTAACTTGCTTATTTTAATTTGGCGCCCTGAAACGATGGTTGCTCCGAGGAGGGTGGGAGTAGGCACATTTGAGAGGGCGGGGTGTAAAGGTGTACTGTAGCTCTGCGTCACTTTGTTCAGTTAGCATCATGGAGTGGACGAAGGTGGAGCGCGCATTTGCTGTTGAGGCATACTTTTCTACCGGTTGCTCAATCATCGCCACGCAATGTGCATTCCATACACATTTCAATATTGCGCCCCGTGGTTGTTTTCCTGGCTGGCAGTCGATTGTTTCATGGGTAAACAACTTCAGGGAAATGTGATGTGAAGAAAAAAACCCCTGGGCTTTCCCGAACAGCAAGGTCACCCCAAAACATTAACTCCGTAAGGCATTCTGTTTTGTGCTCCCCTCAGCGCTCTGCCTGCAAACATGCAGCTTCTGTTTGGTTGTCTGCTCATTCTGTGAGGCGAATCCTTCATGAAGAACTAAAATTTTATCCCTACAAATTGGCTGTGGTGCAGGAACTTAATCCACACAATTCGGTTTCTCAAGAAAATGCGTGTGAGGCGCTTCTTGGCATGCCTCACGACACACTTGTTTTCTTCAGTGATGAGGCTCACTTCCATCTTTTGGGATCTGTAAATAAGCAGAATATGCACTATTGGAGCCCTGATACCCCAGACAACAACATCAGCGTCCGCTACATTCACAACGTGTAACTGTTTGGTGTGCACTATCACAAGTTGGAATAATTGGTCCATGGTTTTTTGAAGAAAATGAACGGACAGTTTCGATGACTACTGACCGTTATGTCCACATGATTCAGGAGTTTTTCCCGCCAACACTCAACCAGATGGATGTGGGAGATGTATGGTTCCAGCAGGACAGTGCTATGGCACACACAGCACATGTATCAATGCTGTTTTGCGGCAACACTTCCCAGGATGCCTCATCTCCTTGAGGGTTGATCTGCAGTGGCCAGCACAGTCGCCTGATTTAGCACCCTGCAACTATTTTTTATGAGGCTATCTAAAATCACTTGTTTACAATGATTGTCCTAGGACCCTGGCTCACCTGAAGAACAAGATTCGTCAAGCTGTCACCAACATACCTGTCGATATGCTGGAAAGAGTTGAATGAAACTTCCGAGTTTAATTAATGCAGTTTATTGAGAATAATGGACACCATCTACCTGATATCATCTTTAAAACTGAGAAAACATGAAATTTAAATGTTGTACTTGATGCTGTTCAAAGAATTAAATATATACCTGCATTACTTTTGTTTTAATTGAATTTCTAAATAAACTTGTTGCTCTGCCCTACCCTATACAACTACCCCTTCCTAGACAAAGCACCGTATTACAATAACATCACACATGCAAGCAGTAAATTCATGCCCCACAGCCACAGAAAAACATATAGCCCCAATTTCTCAAAGGAAATAGTATACTGCATAAAGCAGCGCAACATCCCTGAACAAAACAGGCCTCTGCACAACAAGAAACACAACACATCCAATTATTCACCAACTTAATCACAAAACAGCAAACAGAAAACTGGAACTAATATATCAACACAATAGACCACAAAATAAACTTGACTCAACTCTGGAGAACCATAAATAAAATCTACACATCACATACCACTCCAACTCATCCCCCCCACATAATTCATTAGTTACCAGAAATAACCAAATTGTAACATATAAAATAGACAAATCCACAAAATATCAAGAGCACACATACATACGAGTATATCCAAAGACCAAACACTTCCCTTAACTACATTAAACCCAACAAACCATCAAATTGCTGAAGCACACTAAAGCTACATGTTCACACAAAATATCTAACATCATTCTCAAGCTTCTAGGCAACACAGCAATCTCAGCCATGACAGAAATATGTAATCACTCCTAGCTCACCACACAATTCCATCAATCTGGTAGCTAACCCCCATCATACCCATACTCAAACCAAACAAACCACTGACACAAGCTAACTCCTACTGCCCAATCTCACTTCTCGGTCCACTTGAAAAACTAATGCATCACAGAATCAGCCCAAACATACCTCTGTCTCAGACACAGCATGGTTTCAGGGATGCACACTCAACCATCACCCTCCTCACCAGCCGCATACAACACACAATCACTGGTTTAAACCAGCCCTTACCTCCCTCATGTACAATCCTTGTTGCAATAGACATATGAAGGGCGGTCAATAAGTTTTGCGAATCGGTAGGGTAAAACAAAGGAAGGGGGATGGCTGTTTGTGGGGGTGTTAGGACAAGTTATGACAAGTCAGGACCTGCAGCCGCACACTCCTGCCTCTTCTATTTAAGAAGCCGTAGCTGATTGCAGATTGTCAGTCACAAATTTTTCAACAATGGAGAAGGTTGAGCACCGCGCAGTGATCAAATTTTTGACCAAGGAAGGCAAGAATGCAAAAGAGATCCATGAACGCATTGTTGCAATGTAGACCGACACCGCCCCTTCCTATGCAACCATTGCTCGCTGGAATAGGGAGTTCCGCCATGGTCGTGAGTCCCTTGAAGATGACCCCATCCAGGATGCCCATCAGATGTGACCAACAAGGACAATGTGGCCCGTGTGGAGAGGATAATCCTTAAAAATCGACAGGTGAAATTCGAAGAAATTGAGCAAGAACTTAGAATATCACATGGAAGTGTTATCAACATCATCCACGACAATTTGGCCATGACCAAGGTCTCTGCCCGTTGGGTCCCTAGAAACCTCAGGCCCCATGATCGACTTCAATGTCGTCAAAGTCCACAAGGCCAGTGCTGCACAAGCTGCCCTGCGCGAGTGCGGATTTGAGGAGCTCAACCATCCCCCCTACAGTCCAGATCTGGCCCCTAGCGACTACTTTTTATTCTGCCAGCTCAAGGCTGCACTTCGTGGACGCCGGTTTGGGGACGATGAAGATGTCCAGTTCACCGTCCAGGAGTGGATTGAACAGCAGTCGGGAGATTTCTGGTTATGGGGAATTCAAAGCCTCAGGGACAAGTGGCGCAAGTGCATTGAAGTCGAGGGTAGTTATATTGAAAAATAATAAAACACTTTTCCTCATATCTCGTTTCCTTATATCCGAATTGCAAAACTTATTGACCACCCCTCGTAAACAAAGCTTTTGACACAGTACCAAAACACATCCTAGCACACAAAATCCTGAATACCAACCTCTCCAACAATGACTAAAAGTGGTTAATAAATTCACCTCTGGCACACATACCAAAGTCCCCCACCGAACGCTTAAATCCTACACCTGATTACTCTACAATGGCGTCCCACAAGGAAACATTCTCTCACCCCTACTATTCAACCTATTAACATATGCCATCCCACAACCACAAACCCCATTAATCAACACCTACACCTATTACATCTTGTTCACAGCACAAGACCCCTAAAACACAACAGCAAGCAGGACACTCCCTCCAAAATATATACACACTAGAACACTGGCTCACACTAATCGAACAAACAAACAGCACCTACCACTAAACAAAACCCTCACACTAGACGCCCACACAACAAACATTAGAAACAAGGCCACAAAGAACCCCCCCCCCCCCCACTCAAAGTGCTATCAAACATTAGATTTGGATAATACAAAGAGCCTCCCTACCACCAAACCCCAACTTAATCACACACATCCACACTACCCTCACCCTAAGGTACTTAAACACACTACCACCAATAACAAACCCATCAGAGAAATCACTACACACAACACAGTAATCCTTTCTTAATTGAGGTCAAGCCACTATACTACAACAAACACAATAAACCTTGCCTGGCACCAACATGCACCAGATGCAACCAAAGCCCAAACAACTTCACACACCTATTCATAGACTGCTCAAACCTCACACAAGCTCTCACTACACACATTTCCTCTCTTAGTGACTTGTGGACCTACCCGGGGAGTGTGATGGCCTTCTTAGGGGCAATCCACCTCGCATAAGAGAAGTAGTGTGCCTGGAAACTAAGTTGATTAGTTTTATTAATTTTATTATATGAAAAAATATAGTTTAAAACTTGTTGCCATGACTGCACATGAATAGCTCCAAGGGCCAAGAGGGGTTTGGCTTCCATGCTGTATCCTGTCTGTTTGAAGTCAGCAAGGCTCTACCAGGGGCTGTGTCAATCTTCAGGGCTTAGCTGGTTGCACTATACAGCTCAATATGGGAGATAATGCATTGTGCCCAATTTGGAGACCAGATTGTGTCCTTTAGTGACTCAGAAAGTGCCTTGACTGCTCACAGATTATTGGCATCTCCTTGTTTGTGGTAAATGTGATACCACTGTTGCCACCAGCTGACTGAATGTTGAGATTATCATCCCACTAGGTTCCTGGATATACAGAAATTGAGGGGAATGAGGGCACTAAAGAGTTGGTGAGGACTGTGCAACCAGACCAGTGTTTCACTTGTCTTCACAATACATGGCAGGAATCTGGTCAATCCTACTGGCTCCGTGGCAAAGAAGATGGGAGATGGTTGAAGGGAACTTAAAGTTGGGTGCCATCACCCTGATACTCTTCCCAGTGGTCCTATCCCTCAAGTTCTTGCTGGCCCTAGGTTGCTTTCTGCCATCTTCATTTGGCCACACTTGCAGGACTCATGGCCATTTGCTGGAGCACTTTCCTGTAACTTACTGCAACGACTGTTGTCCCCCAAACTGTTCCACACATTCTTGTTGAATGTCTCAGTCTGGCTGATCTTCATGCATGTTACCTGTCCTAGTACTGGGATTAGCTGCGTTGCTAGTGCTTGTCCCTTGTACTCAGGATGGATTCGTGCACAGACTCATGGACTATTTAATTCATGGAGGAGGTCAGCTCCTCCATTTTTTTCAATCTCTTTGGTGTTGGTTGCATGCTCCTACGCAGGGTGGTGACAGACCTACCAGTAATGCCGGATGTGCTTCCTTATTCTTTTGTTGTTTTTTTAATTATTTTTAGTGACTTGTATTTTAAAATAGCCTAGTACTAAGCTGAAAATGAAATAAGCAACTTATGCCTTTGGCAGCATTTGCCAGATGATTTTTCAAAAACCAGCATGCTTATAAAACAGCCCTGGCATATTTAGAATTTTGGATATGTATATTGCATATATAGAATAAAATAAACAAAACCTAAAGACCTCCTAAAAGGGAGGAAAACAAAAGGGTTAATTGAGAAGAGGGAGAAAAAACTTGCCTTGTGATGAATTGAGTTATGGCAGTATTCTTAGCAAATATAGAGTCAGAATATAAATTTATTTGTTCAATTTACACACAAACAAAATGTTTTATAACAAATATAGTGGCGATTTATTGTGAGCCTTTTGGGAGAGCTTGCTGAGTGCAGCCTTCTAGCCGCTGGTAGGTTCTACCACTATACACACTTTGATACCTGTCTCATTGAATACCTACAATTCAATGTGTGATCTGATGTACTGGTCAGTACAAACTATAGCAAGCACTGATGAAAGATTTAAGAAAATGACCTTGCATTTCTTATAGCAGTATATTTTTAATCAAACTTCTATACTTTTTGTAGCACAGCTTAGCAATTGTGCACTAGTTTGAGATTTTTTTTTCTTTTCTATTAGGTGCACCTTATCTGCATTTAAGATTTGTGACAATTGCTGAAGAAGTTATATTGTTAATCTTCCTTCCCTTTTATGTAGTTATATATTTTTATCCCTTTTCCACTTCTCTCCACATCAGTCATTTTTCTTATACCATCTAAAAATATCAGAATGCCTGTATTGCTATCACAAAATCTTTCATAACTTTTTCCAGAGAAAATCCAAGGTTTACAACATTTGTGTTCAATAACACAGGTATAAACTACGCATCCATCCATAAAGGTTATCAGCAGATAAGCAATTTAATAAAAAAAATTAGTGTCCCAAATGATCTGAACAACAGTGTAAACAAATTTCTATTGAAATATAACAATTAAATTATTAGTGGAAAACACTTTTACAAGTTATAAGCAATTAGTATCCACGCCTTCTACTGAAATCACACCCTACACCATGACACTTCCATCAAACTTCACTCTCTTTTAGTGCTATTGGCTGACAATCTTTCATCTGCTTTGCATGAATGAACCTTTTGCCATCAGATCTGAACAAATTCAACTTAGATTCATCCATGTACCCCGGTCAGGACTGAATGAAAGATGAGCCTTCCTGTTGTTCAGCAAGACCACTGGCTTCACCCCAGGTGAGGTGTGTGAGTTGGAACATTTTCTTCCTCCATCTGACATGATACAGTCTGTCTGCCTGGAAACGTTGCTAGCTAAGATCTCGCTAATTTCTAGAGGAATTGCTGCAGCTATCTTGAAATGGTCCACAATTTGGGTGATTGCTTGGTTTTCCCTCTATTAGGTCTTCCTTGGCCCACCAATTGATTTACCAGCCTTACATAAGCATGTTTGGTCATAGGTGGACGCAATTTTTATGGACTAGACTTTTGGTCATAGGTGGACACAATTTTTATGGACTAGACTTTTGGATTGCTTTACACACACTGCAGTAGCTCCAATTGAAAAGACCATCTTGGTAATGTAGCTTTATGATCAGCTTAGGCGTTACATAGCTCACAGCTTGCAAGATAATGACCTAATGTAGATGAGATTGAACTGGTTAGTTATTATGCAAACAATGGCAGTTCTGTATACAAGAAGCCTAAGTATTCAGATCATTTTGGACGCTAATTTGTTTGGGAAATTGCTTATCTGATGATACCTTTAATTTTATTCTTTCAAATTTGTATAACATTTACACATACATAGCTTCTACCTGTAGGTTATCATCCATTAATTTTGGAAACCTTAAATTTTCTTGGGCCAAAGTTATGGCAGATTTTGTGTTAGATCTTTTTGGACAGTACTGTAGATTTGTATCATTAAGTTTATTATATTACTTGTTCCTGTAGGCCGTGAAAGTCTTTCGCCTTAAGTGCCTAGAGTTAAAGTCTTAACATTCTTGATTATGATGCATTCTATTTTTTTAAACATTTATCTTATTCATTTTTTCTGCCCACTGTTTTTATCCCATATTTTTATCTGGTAACTAGTAATTTCCATTAGTAAGTGGCAGTATTCCTCGTTAACCCTTTGCGCACAGCGTTGTGTCACACCGGCAGTGCGCGTAATAGGGTTTTTGGGCATCATTTAAAATGGAAAGTTAGCAAATTACAACGTATTATTGTTAATAACATTGGCCTGTGTTTCTAAACTTTTTTTTCAAAGGTCAAGGGTTTTCCAACTGATTTAGGATCCTTTTTGCTGAATTAAAAAATATCATTCATTTTTTTTGGTCAGGTCTGGTTTCTAAGATACACTCGATTTTTATTACAGCATATTTTTCCCAAGCGTATATGGGCTTTGGTTTTGCAACAGCTGGTCATGGGTTACATTAAATAACTAGTTATTCTTTCTTTTTTAAGGTTTAGTTGTGCAGTATGATAGATCGGAAGTGTAAGAACCATCCTAACAAATTTTGTTTCATCTGCGGACACGTGGTTCTTCCAGACCGTCAATCGAAAGTCACGGATTTTGTGAAGAAGGCTTATTACGCTTATTTTGGAGTCAAACTAGGAGACCAGGATAAGGCCTTTGCTCCCCATATCTGCTGCAAAACATGTGTGGAGAACTTAGGGGATTGGAGGAATAGGAAAAGAAAGAGTATGCCATTTGGTGTCGCAATGGTGTGGAGGTGTAGCGGGCCGAAAAATTTAGACTAACCCCAATCGATCCAACCCGCTTCCTACACTAATCCGGACGTGAGAAATCGAAGGAGAATGAAATGGATTGTATGTACAGTCCTTTACTAACACGAAAAAAAATACAATATTTACAAAAATATGGGTAAATGTGCACCCAATGAGCCTATATATATATATATCAGAAAAAATAAATAAGTCCCACGTATAATTATTATTAATTGATTTTAGGAACAATAAGAATCAAACAACCCAAATAAAATTTGGGTTACTACAGTCAATCAACAACAAAAGATGGGCTCACGTTATACAGTCCCTTTACTTACAAAATTTTTGTATTCAAAATTGCACCTCCGAGCTTGGACTAAGATAGGTAACCTTGTTAGAGTTGTGTGGCTCTAATAAGCCATCCTTCGTTAAAGCTAAACTATTTTTATACACAATCAAATAGGACAGAACATGGCCTGGAACCCTTGTCCTATACTAATGGCCTTTGGTATAATAATAATAACAGTTATAGCTTCAATTACAGGGGTAATTTACAAGTGCTTGCCCTCTTATCTTTCCAAATTATGGCGCCTGGAAAGATAAGAAAAAAAATTTATAATAACATGCTAATCAATAAAAAAAACAAACAAACAAAAACCAAACCCATTCCCATTCACACACACATTCTTACAGAGGGAGGGAGAGGGTACTTAGAAAAGGGGTGGGAGAATGGCCCTTTTACACACACTCACATTCGCTCCACCACACCCCTCCTTCCTTAAGCCATTCGACCAGCCACTCACTAAACCCTTTCAATCACTCTTCACGGTACCACTTGTGCTCAATCGCACCCTTCTGCACCCATTCACACTCTTCTACTGGTCCCTGGCTACACGTAGCAATTAGTCGGGGTTGTTCGTCAGTCGTCCTGTCAGTCTCATCGTCACTATTTATCATCTCATCAACCATACTCTTAGCCCTCATTACCAGTTCTCCCATCTCACGACAGAATTCTTTCATACTCTTCCGTTCAGAACCCTCACTCTTCATACCCCCATTCATCAGCTCCTCACTCACAGCTCTCATCCAACTCAAGGTACATTCTTGCGAAACAGACAGGTCACTCACATCCCCTGTATTCTCAACAGGCATACCAGAAACCCCTTCGACTGGTTCCCACCAGAAACCTGAAAAATCAGCCACTTCATCATTCACTACATCAAACTCACCCCTACTATTACCATTCATAAAACCCCCCAAATCCGCCACACTAGGTTCGTTCTGCCCAAACACACTCTCATTCATACTGTTCCTAAAACCAGAAAAATCAGGCACAGGCAGCTCACTCACTCGTCTACTTATACCAGCCAAATCACTCACCTGTTTACGCAAAAACTCAATATCCCTTTCAAGATCCCCCATACCAGAAACACTCTGCTCAGACTTACTTTCATTCGTACTTGCATTCTTCCTTTCACCCTTCTTTGTACGCTTTCTACTCCTCGAGACTAAGACTAGCTCTTTCCCAGACAGATCCATACTATCACATTCATTCTCATCATCATGCACTTTACCTCTCTCTCTACACAGTCCATACACTGGATGGCTCACCAGGTAGTCAGGAGGTTCCCTCCATCTCCTTAACTGACTCTGATGAGCCCGCACTCTCTCAGTCATGCCGTCATTCAAACTCTCCAAAACATACGTTACCCCATTTTCCCAAACTCTCACAACTCTATCAGGTCCATCAAACTTCTCACTCATCTTTGATACATTCAACCTACCCTTCACTTCTTTCACCTTCAATACTTTTGTACCTAATTCAAATGAACGGAACCTTTCATGCGCTTCACGCCATACACTCTGCTCACTTTCACTCAAACGAAACCTATCTTTCACTCGCCTTTCAAAATTCATCACAAACTGACATGGGGACATTCCAGTTGCACTATGCACAGTTGAATTATACGCCCACAACACTCTCCCCAGACACACATCCCAGTCATTCACTGTCGTACTCATCATTCTCAACATCTCACACAAGGTTCTTATAGTCCGTTCAGCCAATCCATTTGAAGACGGTACATACGGAGTTGTTCTCACATGCTCCACACCATTCTCTCTCAACATTTGCTCAAACACTTCCCCCACAAATTCAGGCCCATTATCACTCAGACATCTTCTAGGCTTCCATACACACATAGGAAAAAACAACTGCTCAACCACACGCGCAACAGTCACACTCCTTTTATCTCTCACAGGCGCTGCATACACAAACTTACTTTTATGATCAACCATAACAACCATACCAACATTCCCAGCACTCGTACGCGGCAAAGACACACAATCAATCACTACCAATTCAAACGGTTCTTTCGCATCAACTTTCAACATCGGTGGTTTCACTTGCACACCTTGCACCTTTCGCTTCTGACACCTTTCACACGTAGTTGCAACATCATTCACAACAGTTCTCAGAAATGGATGGAACACACGCTCCTTCATACACTCCCACAGCTTAAACTTACCCATATGCCCATAATTATCATGCACAACCTTCACCAGACCAATCATACCAACTAAGGACATCACAGGTACATACATATCATCACCACCCTTCACATGCCTCACAAAATATACAACATCCATACAAACAACAAAATCCTTAGCATACCTTTTAAAATCACTTAAACACTCTGGCCATTCATTCAAATCAACACACATCATTACACACCTCTTCAACTCACTAACAAAAGGACACATCTCTTGCATCTCTAGAATATCATCATCACTTAAAATCTCATTCTCATCATCCATGACCAACTCAATCATACCGCAAAACTTGACAACGTTCTTTGCACACTCATTCAACCTCATCACCTCACATTCACCTTTCATAAGACAATCCTTATCAGCATCCAAAGACAAATCATTCAATCTCATAAAGTCTACACCAAGCAAGAAACAACAAGGCATTTGCTCACCTTTCAGAATCACAAAGTCATCCTTCACATTCACACCATTACCCAAACTCACTTTCAGACTAACCTGTTCCCATGCCAATATTGTTCCCATGCCAATATCAAGCCATTTCCTAATCCACTTATCCGTAACTTCACAGGTTTATGCTCGCAACATTTAAACTCATCATACTTACTCAGAATCCTCTCATTCACTAAAGACACCTGCGCTCCAGTATCAATCAAACCACAGAACAACCTTTCACCAACTTTCACTCTCGCTTCCATCATATCAGGTCCACCATGTTCGCAATACACTGAAGGAACAAGCACACCAACATCAGCACTTATATCCACACTGTCATTTACTCCCATATCATCACTCACCACACACTCATCTTCATCCAGACAATCATTCTTCTCTCTTATATATGAACACTTTTCAATCACCCAATTGTAGTGCACACCGCTCAAACATTGCAGATGTACCACATTAGGATTCAAACCCTTCATCTTCTCATCCTTGTACACAATCGGCCTCTCACCACCAAAGTGCACATAAACAATCACTCCATACAAACGACTCACTACAATCAACACTTCCTGAAATGGCGGGACCCCTTGCATACACATCGCTCTCAATTCTTTCATGAAGTTCCGCACCTTTGCCATACCAATGCTTTCAGGCTTCCTACACACTTCATTCATTACCTCCTTCCTTAAATCATCTACACTATCGGGCACTCTCACGTCTACTCCATCACTCTTTAAATCTTGCAAACCATTCCATACACTCTCAAACAAGGAATCACCACCACCCTTACTCTCTTTTCCATTCATAATCCCTTTCGGCAAATACTCAGGATCACTCACTCCACACACATTTTCATCATTTATACCAGGATACCTTGACATCAAATCAGCCACTCCATTCCGTTCACCAGGCACATATTCAATCACATAGTCAAAGTCACTCAAATCTTCCAAAGTCCTTGCAATCCTACTATCAGCCCACTTCATACGCTGCAGATACACAAGAGGTTGATGATCGGTTTTTATCACAAACCTCACACCATACAAAAATGGACGGAACACTTTCAAACAATATCTTATCTCAGCCAGCTCTCGTTCCACAGTCGAATACTTTCGTTCTGCAACATTCATAGCCTTGGATACATACCCAATTATTCGCCTGACATTCTCTCCATTCAAACGCTGCTCTTGCATCAGAAAACCTCCCATACAATACCCACTCGCATCTGTATACAGTTCAAGCATTTTTGCATTTACACTATAATCTGGGTAAGCCAATTCAACATCTTCAGCCGCTGCCTCTTTCAGTCTCTCATACGCCTCATTCATCTTATCATTCCACTTGACAACCGTACTACCTTTCTTGCCCATCCACTCAGTCAGAGGCTTACTCACACCAGAACAATCACGTATAAACTTTCGCTGGAACTCAATCAAACCCAAAAACGACTTCAGTTGCTTCACAGTCACCGGTTTAGGAAACATTCGCACCTTCTCACCTACTTCGGTGATTTTCGCAACCCATTCTCACTCACCATATGCCCAAGGAATTCCACTTCTTTCGCAAACCATTCACACTTCGCCACTTTCACCTTCACACCAACACTCTCCAACGTTCTCAACACATCATTCACCAATCTCATATGCTCCTCAAAAGTCTCAGTCATAATCAAAATATCATCTATAAATGCAATCACATTCTTACTCGCAAACTTACTCAACACAACATTCATTGCCCGCTGGAAGGCTCCGGGAGCATTAGCCAACCCAAAGCTGAGGTTCCGGAACTGGTAATGCCTCTTTGAGGAAGAGAAGGCAGTTACTGGCCGGCTCTCCTCAGCAATGGGCATCTGGTAATACCCCCGTACCAGATCCAGCTTCATAAACCACTCCATCCCATGCATACTATACACACACTCAGATACCACACACATCGGAAACCTTTCTTTCACAGTCCTTTCATTCACCTTTCGATAATCCACACACAGACGCAATCTTCCATCCGGCTTACGTACAGGTACAATTGGACTATTCCATGCACTCTCGCTCTCTTCAATCACCCCCCAATTGCTCCAATTCCAAACACTGCTCCTCAATCTCATCAGCAACCGGACGTGGGAAATGCCTCGGCCGCTGATAGATTGGGGAGTCCTCCTTCAGGACAATCTTGAATTCCGGGAGCTTTGCAACCCCGAAATCCAGATCACCCTTACTGAGGGCTCCCTTTCGCTCAAATATCATTCGATACACATCCTCCCTTTCATACTCAGTCAAACATCCATCCAATTTCACCATGTCCTTCACCTCATTATACATCCATTCACATGTCTTTTCATTCGCAACATTCACCCTGATATCCGTACTATCATCCATACCTACCTCATTGACATTGGAGAGGTGGCCCAGTACATCTCCGACTTGGATTCCCCTCACCTGCCCTTTCACACTGGGGTCCGCCTGCACACATACAAAAGGATCATTCATTCTCATCAAGCCATCAAACACACAAGCAACACGCCTTACCTTATAACACGCATCCTTTCCATCCAATATCACAGTGTTCTCACTCACATTCAAACTAACATCCTTACTCCAACTCACTCTAACAGACACCCTTTCACCCTTCACAAGTCTTACATTCTCCATAGCAGTCACCTCAATACCAGTAAACACACTCCTCAAAACACTACCATCTTTCCCTACATATAACTTATACACCCCATTTTTACCAATCTTTCTCTCAATCTGATCACTCGCAGGATGCACAACCATACGATTCATTTTCATAAAATCATACCCCAAAATCACACCATACTCACTACTCACCTTATCAATCACAGAAAATTCACATTCATTCATCATCATACCATGCATTCGAACAGCTGACCTTATCATTCCAATCACAGGCACTCTCCTATTACCAATACCTACCAAACTACCCTTGCACTCAGACAGGAGGGCTTTCTCGCTAACCTTGTCATACACATCTTTATACACCAAGCTCGCCTTGCATCCAGAATCTATTAAAGCCAAACACTCAATTCCATTCAATTCCACCTTCACACTCAGACACTCATACTTCCTACCAGACAGCACTTTCACACTCGACAGACTTACCAACACATTACTCACACTCATGCACCCAGAGGATACTTCACCAGGTACCCTCTTACAATTCAGTTTCCCGCTTCAGACTTTCCATTCACACCTTGCGCTCTCAGTCTAATCCAACACTTTTCACTTGAATGTCCTTCCATCGCACAATAGCTACATACATTCCTCTGGTCACGACACATCCTCGCATAATGACCAGCCTTTCCACACTTACCACAAGCATACTTCACACTTCCTCTAGCAGTTGCTCCACCATTCAACCTCGGACAATCTTTCTTCAAATGGCCTATTTCTTTACACTCAAAGCACTCTTTCACACTTTCCTGGCAATCCTTTATCATATGCCCTTTCTTACCACAACCAAAACATGCACCAGATGTCCACCTACATTCTGCCAACATATGACCTTTCCTTCCACACCGATGACATTCCACAATCTTTCTCCCACCATTTGATCTCTCGTTTGCTGGGACATACCTCGGTTTCTCTCTCATATATCCATTCCCACGCTTGAAATTCATCTGTCCCCTTCCATTTGACCACCCTCCATTTACCCATCCATTCTGCCGGCCCAGGAAGTTCGACATCACTCCAGCTGGTGCAGCCTTCAGGGCATCCCTGTAGCTGACATACTGCTGGGGTAGATGAAAGCTCCTTGGCTTCTTACCCCCAACGTTCACACTGTACCATCCATCCTCTTCTAGATCGCTTTCATCATTAAATCGTCCATCTTCCAACAGCTCCAACACATCCTCCCACATCAACCGTTCACCTGTCAGTCTCATTCTCTCCTTTCTCTTTCCACTCAGCCATTCACTCACCTTTCGCGGGATCGTGTCCAAAAACCTCCTCATCAGTGGTTTACATTCATTTACATCATCATCACCATACCTCTTTCTTGCCATACTCTCAAGCCTATGTGCATACATGTTCACACTTTCACTTTTCCCCATTCGAGCCTTCTCAAATTCATTTACCCTTTTATACTTCACACTCTCTTTCATTCGTTTCACCTGTCCAATCATCCGCTTCTTCACCACATCGTACCTTGGTTCCCCCACACTTGTAATCACGCGGAAAAACTCCAATACTTTTCCCTCCAAACATTCCCCCAAAACATTCATCCAGTATCCCTTATTCTCCGGGTACTTGAGCTTACAATATCGCTCAAATTCCCCGAAGAATTCTTCCACACTTTTCCCACCATGTAACCTAAATCTATCTATCTTTGGCACTTCCCTTATCAAAATACCCTTTCCCACATTCACTTCACTCTCACTTGAGCTGCCTTCACTCTCACTCATATCAATCATACCATCACTCTCTCCTTCATCCGAGTACAATAAGTCCACACTCTTGCCTCTTACCTTCCTATCCTTTCCCTTTGCACCACTCTTCCTTCTTCCACTCTTCCTTCTTCTCTTGCATTCAACTCTCTTCCATTCTCCGTCCTTCCTATCACTTATAATCACCCTATCCTCTCTAGACTCGCACACACTCCCATTGATCCCATTAGTCTTATCCCCTTCAGTCGGAGCAGGGGTCAAGGTCGAGGGTCCTAGGGCCGGTCCTGACCCCTTCATCATGTCATACAAGTCCTTCATCCGTTGGTCGACCTGCTTCTGTCTCTCGTCCATTTCTTTCCTCATCTTGTCTGTCTTCTCATCCATACTCATCACATCACTCTTCAATCCATCAATCACGTTCCTCAACATCATACATTCCTCCTCTTTCTGTCTCAATTCCAGCCTCAGTCTCACAATCTCATCATGGAGGCCCTGTTCCACAGAAGCCATCCTCCCAGGTTAGTAACAGCGATAGACAAAGGTGAAAAACAACCAAACTACCTGCCACGCTAATTGGGTATGGACTGCAATCCAATCCCGTCACGCTCCCGGTTTCGAAGTCTCACATCCCTATTCGGGCGCCAAATGTAGCGGGCCAAAAAATTTAGACTAACCCCAATCGATCCAACCCGCTTCCTACACTAATCCGGACGTGAGAAATCGAAGGAGAATGAAACGGATTGTATGTACAGTCCTTTACTAACACAAAAAAAATACAATATTTACAAAAATATGGGTAAATGTGCACCCAATGAGCCTATATATATATATATATATATCAGAAAAAATAAATAAGTCCCACTTATAATTATTATTAATTGATTTTAGGAACAATAAGAATCAAACAACCCAAATAAAATTTGGGTTACTACAGTCAATCAACAACAAAAGATGGGCTCACGTTATACAGTCCCTTTACTTACAAAATTTTTGTATTCAAAATTGCACCTCCGAGCTTGGACTAAGATAGGTAACCTTGTTAGAGTTGTGTGGCTCTAATAAGCCATCCTTCGTTAAAGCTAAACTATTTTTATACACAATCAAATAGGACAGAACATGGCCTGGAACCCTTGTCCTATACTAATGGCCTTTGGTATAATAATAATAACAGTTATAGCTTCAATTACAGGGGTAATTTACAAGTGCTTGCCCTCTTATCTTTCCAAATTATGGCGCCTGGAAAGATAAGAAAAAAAAATTATAATAACATGCTAATCAATAAAAAAAACCAAACAAACAAAAACCAAACCCATTCCCATTCACACACACATTCTTACAGAGGGAGGGAGAGGGTACTTAGAAAAGGGGTGGGAGAATGGCCCTTTTACACACACTCACATTCGCTCCACCACAGAGGGAAAGGAAAGATCACGTTACCAACTGCTACTTCTACATGATAAATTTAAAAGGCATCAATCGCAAGAACAAGCACCATGTTCAATACCCTGATGTTCCTTCTGCCATAAAGCCAATCCCCCATGGACCAGATGTTCCTGTTCCTGAGCTGGATGTCATCATGGAATCTAGTTCTGATTCCGAATCTACTAACATGACTGATACAGGTGAGTGTGGTGCATACGAGCCAGAAGAGGACAACCGATCGGTGCCATTGACCCAAACCGAACTCAATGACTTGACACGAGACCTAAACCTATCTAAAGAGTCTGCTCAGCTACTGGGTTCTCTTCGAGAGAGAAACATCTACTTCCCGCAGGAACGACGTTCTATTGGTATCGGGAACGCGAGAGCGAATTCAGAAAATTCTTTATGTTCGATAAAGTGTCTTCACTGATCTACTGTAACAATATTGCTGAACTGATGAAATTAATGGGTATGAAGTATGTTGCCATGGAATGGAGACTTTTTATTGACTCGTCTAACAGAAGTCTCGAGGCAGTTCTTCTGAATAATGGAAATAAGGTTTCATCAATCCCTGTTGGACATTCGGCTGAAATTAAAGAATCCCACAACAGCATGGAATGTCTATTCCCTGCTCTCATTTACCAGGAACATAAATGGTTGATTTGTGGAGATCTTTATGTTGTTGGACTCATCCTAGGACTTCAAGGGTGGTACACAAAGTATCCATGCTTTTTGTACTTGTGGGATAGTTGGGTTGATGACCAGCATTATGTCAGACAAGAGTGGCCATCAAGACAAGGATTAGAACCCAGTCACACAATGTTCTGTCCCACCCCTCTGGTTGGACCAAGCAAGGTGTTACTTCTACCCCTACGCATCAAACTCTGCCTAATGAAGAATTTTGTAAAATCACCTTACAGGGAAGGTGGAGGATTTGCCTTCCTCCACCACAAGTTCAAACGAATCAGCATGGAGAAGCTTAAGGCAGGTACATTTGATGGTCTTCAGATAAGAGAACTCATAAAAGACTAGTTTTGAAGATTCATTGAATCCTACTGAACTCTCTGCAAACTTCCTTGGTAACCACAGAAGTCCTCAGTCCTAGAAGATGGTTGATGACTTAATAAGAATTTCCGCAAACTTGGTGTGCGTATGTCAGTGAAAATGCACTTTCTTCGGTCCTATCTGGACTATTTTCCAGAAAATTGCGGAAACTTCAGTGAAGAACAGGGTGAGTGCTTTCACCAAGACACCCGTGTCATGGAGGAAGGCTATCAAGGCCAATGGTATGTAAACTTTCTGGCTGACTACTGTTGGTGCCTTAAGAGGGATGTGGTGTCTGCTCGGCACAATTGGAGGTCACTGAAGAGACCATTCATCCATGAGTAGCTTATTTTGTGCATTGTACTATTCATGCTATTTATTAAAAATATTCTGTAAACCTTCTGTGAGTAAATCAGTCCAATATTTGTTATTATGTGTTTCATTTACAACAAATATTTGGAAATATAGGAGTTTTTGGTATGTCCTCATATTTCAAAAACCTGACCCGATTAGGTAAAATGAGCATGATTTTCAGATTCAGTGCAAAAAACTGAACTAAAATCAGGTATTATATATTTGACCTTGAAAACAATGCAGACCAGTGTAATATATATTTAACTAAAAATTTATAGCCCCATAGTTACATATTTAAACTTACCTTTAATTAGCTTCATCAGGCCGACAAGGTAATCTAGACCAATATATAAGTTGGTCTCACTATATTTGCATTGACCTGTATAAAAATATAATGCAAGAAATGGGTCATCATCATTCACATCTTTCCACTTTAGATTATTTACTACTCGTACTTTATCAGGATTCTCTTCAAAGAAATTGTTTGCCTTGTCATTTATGCACCTTACTAAATAGTCTATAACCATCAGTTATAAACTATTTGAAAAAATCTAAATCATTACTATTATCATTACAATTTAGTGCAGGATTTACACCCCTGAAATTACGCACTATCTCAGGAATAGGGTTAGGCCTACAATCACTGAAAATGTCAGCACTTCTTTTCCAAGGATCACATAGGATGGCACTGTCATCTTCATGCCCAGAAAAATCAAAAACATCACACTCATAACTATCTATCGTTTCATTATTACTATTATCTTAATCACTAACAGACATTGTAACTATAAATAAACAAGCAGGAAATAAAGTACTGAAATGCCACAATTAAAAACCATTGATCATAATTCCGCTACTACAGATTAGGTAATCCCTGAGGCAATACATTGGGACCTTCTAAACTCCACCCACCGCTTTTCTGATTGGTTGATTTCAGTGGTGTCAATTTGAGACACTAAACACTTCAGAGTTTCATATAAAATTATATAAGCCACACCAGATCTTATTTTAACAAGAAGATTGGTGTACTTTCTAATGTGACAAATGCTCGTTTGTCATGCTAGCGCACCATGGCAAACTTAGGACTGATGCATGTTTGTCATCGTAAGGAAGGGGTTAAGTACTAAATTGTAAATAGAACTCTTTTGTATTCTTTTTTTTGTTATATTTTTTTCTCCTGAAGTGGAACAAATAGTGATTTTAGTGAACTGTAATTGTTAATTATTTATATGAAATATTGCTTTTAGTTTTTTTTTATTTTAACATGATATATTTCTTAGTGCAAAATCAACTTTGTTGACTTTAATGTTTCGATTTTTGCAGGTTGTTGCAATAAAAAAGATGTCTTACAATGGAAAGCAGAGTGCTGATAAGTGGCAAGATATTTTAAAGGAAATTAAATTTATTCGCAGTTTAAGGCATCCAAATACTGTTTGCTATAAAGGCTGTTATTTAAAGGAACATACAGTTTGGGTAATTATATTTCTTCTATATATATAAATTTTTTATTTTAGAACTTTTAAGTAGAAATTGAATTGGCTGTGATAATGGGCAGAAATTTGATTGCTTACATTTATATTAAAATTATGGGCATCTTTTTATAGTGTATATACTTGATGAATGGGCACCCCCCACCTTTGTGCATCCTGTGCTGGGTGCAGCTGTCCATCCACATCTTTGCCGAGTGTCCCCTTTTGAGAAATCTTGGGAGCAGGGTCTTCCCTTTCATTACTGGGCAGATGGCCCCCCCCATCCACCAGGGTTGGCAAAACTCCCCAAATTTTGAAAAAGCCCAATAAAACCCGGGTTTTTTCAAAAAACAAATGCTACAAGCACTAGAATAACATAGAAAAAGGATAGATATCTCTATTTTTATATAATATTAATAATTACTTAGTTTAATAATTATATTATAGTAAGAACAAATCACTGATCTAGAATTGTGGGTACCCATGATAGCCATAACCTGTAGAAGGAGGGATGGATTATTATGGGTCAGTATCAGAGAAATAACCTTAATTTGATACATATTTGTTGAAATTATAAACATAAATATGAATTTTGAATAAAATAATAAGTAACATTCATTTCTTGAAAAAAAAACCTCGAACCCGGGTTTTTTTCAAATTTCACTTGAAAAAGCCCCAAAACCCCTGAGAATAAAACCCAGGTTTTTTAGGGCTGGGTTTTTTGATTTGCCCATCCTGCCCCCAGCAGGTTCTGCGGGGCATCTTGTCTGAGACTTATTTCTTTTATTGTGAATAGAATTTTAAAATTTTTAGAAGAATCTAATCTTTTAGCCAAAATTTATTATATTGTTTCATGTTTTTATGAGGAGCTAGTCCGTTTGGGCTTTGCAGCATTTATTTGCGGCACTATTCATTCATTTTATAGTGTATATTCTTTATTAGTTTTATCTATTCCTTAGCTTGTAATGGAGTACTGCTTGGGTTCAGCTTCTGATATTATTGAGGTCCATCGTCAGCCCTTGCGAGAGGAAGAAATTAGTGCAATATGTGAAGGCTGTTTGCAAGGCCTGTCCTATTTGCACTCTCTTGGCAAAATTCATAGAGATATCAAGGCAGGCAATATTCTTCTCACCGACCTTGGAACTGTTAAACTAGGTAAAGTGTCTATTCTTTGATCTCAAATATTTATATATGTGAAAGCTCACAATTGTCCACCACTCATCTTTACAGGAATACAAACACATAACATAGCAAACCAACAACAAAAGGTGTCAAAGATGCAGCTACAACACTAAATATACAGAAGGCATGGTAAAACACTGCCTATACCTTGAACCCCTCTGAAAATCACGCAATGTTTCATTAAGCATAGGAGACATGATTCTGGCCCTTCATAATGGGGATTTCCTGGGGAAGCGCTCTAACAGGCGCTTTATCTGTGTTCATGACTGAGCTGATTGTAATACACTACTCTGTATGGGAGATAACACATTATGCCTATTTCGGAGACCAGATTGTGATCTTTAGTGGTTCATAAAGTGCCCTGAGTACCCTTAGAGCATTGGAATCCTCATATCCCATGGTTTGTGCTATCTGTGATGCCACAGTTGCTGCAAGCTGGGTGGATGTCAAGATTATATTCTGTTGGGTTCCTGGACATAAGATTTGCTGGGAATGAGTGCGCCAAAGAGTCTATGAGGATTGGGCAACCAGACCAGTATTTTGCTCTTATTCAGAGAAAGGAGACAGCTGAAGGGATCTTAAAGTTGCATGTCACTCCGCTGTGACTGTTCCCATAGACCTACCTGCCAATGCCATGACAGGTTCAGATTGCTTTCTGGCATTTTTGAATTGGCTGCACTCACCGGGCAGGCTGCCATTTGATGGAGTGCTCCCCTGCATCTTACTGCATTGTTCCCCAGACAGTTTAGCACATTTTTATTGAATGCCCCATAGGGGGGTACCCTGTTCAGCCTGTTAAACTTGGTATCCGGAGGAACTACATGTCCTCCTGGACTTAGTGTAAATTAGGGAGGCCCTGTCTCTGGGTTGACTTGAATTCTATGATGGGGCCTGGAAAAGCTGTAGGTGCTCTTTTTGCACATCCACACTCAGCATTACTTTACCTTTTTATTGGTATTATTATTATCACTATTATTGTTATTATTATTATTTAGGATGATTTTCATATTTTTTATTAGTATTTATTTTATGTATTATAATTATTTATTATGATTAGTATTAATTATTATTAGTGTTATCATTATTTAATATTATTTTAGTATGATTTTTATATTAATATTTATTATGATATACTATTATTTATTATTATGTACTTTGATTATTTATTAGTATTAATTATTATTATTAGTATAAGTTATTAATATTATTATGTGATATTTTTATTATTATCATTACAATCTCCACTCACCCGTTTCTCTCTGTACTTTGCACCAGAAGGAGTGTTTCTACCTGGAAAGAGTTCGGACTGCATGCCTTCCTGGAATCACCTAGCACCAGGGTATGATAATAATAGGTGATCACCCACCCTACTCATTAGTGGACCCACCTATCTCTACTTCTCTTTATTTCTTACCCTCCTACCCCTTTACACACTTGCTCTCCTCTCCACAGAGGTTCTGGTTGTCTAGTGCGTTTTTGTCCTCTCATGAGTCTTAGTTGAGTGGCAGTATATACTGTGAGGTCCTCTTCCCTCGCTGCGGTCCATGTTGGCTGTCACAAGCAGGGGCCGCAAAATCCTGTTTAATGGCCATGGAGAATGCACCCGCCCTCTTTACCCCCTTTACCATCATTGGAGCCGCTTTTGGGCACCTCCAAATCAGAGGAGGAGGTTTGCCCCACTGTCCTTTCTTGGGGGCCCCTCCAACCTTCTTCTACCAAAAAGGAGGCCTACTCTTTGGGAGCGGCTCGATAGAGCCAACCCCCTAACGGAGGCAAGGGATAGCAGGGTCTGTTGGTCCATGATCCCTAATGTCCTGCAGGCGTGCATTCTCAGTATACAGGGGTTTAGTGTATTTGCCCCTATCTCTTCCCGAAGGGCTGCCTCTTCTCCGCCCTGATATGACAAGCCAAAAGATAGCTTAAACGGAATCTGTGATGTGGGGGGGGGGCACATGGAGCCCCCACCCTGAGATGACATGGTCCCTCACCTGTGCTTGCGCAGGGAACCCTCCAAATTTCTCTTAACAGGAGAGGAGGCTTACTCTTCTCCTTCGGCTACGGGTGTAGGGGACTCCCCCTTCTTTGGAGATGCTTTCAGGTACCTTCCCTTTTCCAGCGGCAGTCCCCCCTTTTCTTTCCAAGGGGACTGCCAAGAAAGCCAGCAGGCAGCCCATAGCCAACCGCTCGCCAGTGATGCGGCTCGGTAGGGTAAATACCTTTAGGGGGGAGAGGGAAGCCAGGCCCCTTCGTGCGCTTCCCTCAAAAGACCTGCTGGCAAGAATATTGAACCTTGCCGGGGTCAAGGCCTGTGCCTCCCCACATGTGACTAGTGACAATGCTGCCAACGGGACCTGCGATGTCCTGGGGGTGGGATGGCCAACTGGAGGCCTCCCCTAAGATAGACATGGGCCTAGAGGCAACCCAGCCTCAGACAGTAGGGCCTTCCATGGGAGCGAATCCAGGCTGAGCACCAAGCACCGAACCCGAATCCGCCCCTATGCAAGGTCCTCCGCAAATGGCCTGGGTTTCCAAGGCAGTACAAGGAGGGGAGGGATCTCCTCCGACTGGTGTCATTCCCCACCATCCTCTCGTAAAAAGAAAAAAAAATAAGAAAAAGACGCAGGAGGGGTCTCCTCTCCATCCGCGGGGGCTGTGGGGATGGATGGGTCTGCTGCCACTTTGGTAAGCAACCAAGCCAAGATCGGCACATCCGTTCCCTCTGCCCCCCTGGGTGCGGAGCCCCCAACAATGACTAAGACGAAAAGAGCGCAGGGCGGAGCCTCAATAACATCGGGGCCCCTCATTCAGAGGTTACCTGGCATTTTTTAGCCCACTGGCTTCAAATGCTTCCTCATTATTCGCTCCACTGATGGCAGCATGTTGGCCAAGGGCAACATGATCCATCAGAGGAGAGCATTAGCTAGTGTAATTGGTAGAGAGCCGAAGGTGACGCGTTTCTCGGATGAGGGCCTTCCGGCAAATGAGGCGGATCCCTCCGTGATGCCAAGATAAGTGCTCTTCGGACACTTAATGGCACCCCAGTGAGTGTGACGCCGCATTCTATCATGAACTTTGTTAAAGGAGTAGTTTATGCGAGGGAACTCGTTGACTACTCCATAGAGGACATCACATTAGAGCTGACCGACCATGGGGCGGTCAAGGTCGAACGTGTGATGAGAAAACATGGAGGGGCCTCGAGACCCACCCCTACATCTTTGTCATGTTCGACTGTGACAAGCTCCCTGAGTCGATGCGTGCCGGTTGGTACTGCAACCGCGTAAAGGCATTTGTGCCACTGTCACGGCGGTGCTATTACTGTCACTGCTTCGGCTATACGAATCGTTCATGTAGACGTGCAAAGTCGGGGTCACCCAAACCCGAAGTCTGTATAAATTGCTCCAAGGCTGCACACAATAAGTCCAAATCGTGTGTAGCCAAGTGTGTCAATTGTGGAGAGCCGCACCCCGCTTCTTCGAAGCAATACGTCTTATGCCTCAATGGTTAGAAAGACACCCTCTGCTCCTGGCCCATCCAGGCCAACGAGCACGGTTGTTTCCACGCTCATTTGGAGCCCTACTGCAGGTTATACTCAACCCAGGCGCTCCCCTGGTAAAGCTGGCGGCAAAAAGTGGTTCACACCCAGCCCCGGCTAAAACCAGGGCTCCCCCCCTTCCCCCAGCGTCACCGTTTCCCGTAAGGGAAAATGGCCACACGCCTCCACCGAGTCGTTTAACTCACAGGGGCAACACCCCTGAAGTTGGTCGCCAGGCCATCTTCTGGGGTTCCTAAAGTTGTCCCCCGAAAGGAGCACAGCAACAAAGGAGCTTCGGCTCCTTAGCCCACACCTAGTGGTTGCCCAGTGGCTTGGAGATGGTGGATCCTTGAAAGAGGTCCCCTCGCCAACGAAGCCGCAACGCTCGCCTAAGGCTTTGAGGCGGAGGGAGGAAAAGACTTGCATGGCGAGCCCAACCTCCCACAATAAGTCCTCGAAGGCGACAGCGCCTTCAGGGCTTTGTCCGGTCAACAGCGCCCGGGGTTCTGCCTCCGGGAAGTAGGATGTCTCCATTCTTCCTTTCACTTTAGATGCCTCCTTTAAGGCAGTGGCTGTGCAGCTTCACCTGGATGGTTGGTATACTATCATTTCTGTGTAAATTCCACCGTCAGCTGACTTCAACGCAGGAGACTTCCGCCGCGCCGTGGCATAGTTGCCGAGGCCCTTTCTCTTGCTTGGAGATCTGAAGGGCAGGCATCCTCTATGGTGGGATTACTCAATAAATCCCAGGGGACAAGTCCTTGCCGATCGGATCGAAGAGCTTGAGATGGGTGTCCTAAATGTGGATGAGTTTACGCATCACTGCCTGAGAACCGCTTCATTTTCTTGCCTTGATCTATCGTTGTGCTCTCCGGATGCACAGCCTGATTTTGATTCGGGGGTGGTCGATGACCTCCATGTAGTGATGACTTTCCCATTCAAATATTTTCAGGGCAACTGCCGCCTGAGAGCCCACCTCGGTGGTGCTTGGCGCGGGCGCGGTGGCCTGCATTTCAGGAAATGACTGAATTCTCTATCTCAGTCGAGGAGTTTAGGTCGGTAGATGAGGCCGTTGAGTTCTTCTCCGTTAACCTTATCGCCGCGGACTGGACTACTATTGCCAGAACTTCTGGCCGTTTTGCACGCTGACCACTCCTGTGGTGGTCGCCCGATTGTGAGACGGCCATCAAATAGAAGCGTTATGCCTACGTGCGCTATAAGCGCCACCCGAACGATTTCACTGTCGGTGAATTTCGTCGGGCTAGGGCTAGGTTCCGGTATATTTCGAAGCACACACGCCGCTCTTCTTAGCGGGCATACGTGTCTTCACTTAACGGGAAGACCCATTTAGCTGAGGTGTGGAAGCGAGTCAAAAGGATTTGGGGCAAGTTCTCGCAGGAACCCTCTCCTGTTCTCCAGGAGAATGGGACCGCAATCTCGGACCCCGCGTCCGTGGCGGAATCCTTAGCAACCGCTTTTTCCGCATTCTCTAGCCGAGATGCTGCTCCGCCAGCATTCAATGCACGTCGTGATGTCGCGGAAGGCCGCCGGCTGGACTTTACCTCCAGAGGTGGAGAACCCTTCAACGACAGGTTTACTGTGAGTGAGTTTCGTTCCGCTCTTGCCTCGTGCGCGGACACCGCCCCTGGTCCGGACGATGTCGCATACGCCATGCTTCGACACCTGAGTGTGCGAGGCATGGCCTTTCTCTTAGATTTGTTCAATAGGATCTGGGTGGAGGGTCTCCTCCCAGATTCCTGGCTAATCGCTACTGTGCTCACCTTTCGCAAACCGGGGAGAGATCACTCTACTCCGGCCGGTTTCCGTCCAATCTCTCTAACCTCTTCCGTGTGCAAGTTGATGGAGAAATTGGTAAATGTTAGATTAGCCTTTTACTGTCTTATGCACATTGTGGCTTCCGCAAGTTCCACTCCATGTCGGATGCTCTGCTCCGACTGGAAAATGCCGCCTGCGAGGCCTTCCTTCGTAGTCAGCACTACGCCACGGTGTTTTTCGATCTGGAGAAGGCCTATGATACCTACCGCATGGCGATACGGTATAATGGAGACTCCACACGATAGGGGCGAGGGGACGCCTCCCAATGTTTATATCTGAATTTTTGCGAGATCGTCGATTCCGCGTACGGGTGGGGGGAGCCCTCTCCGGCCCATTGGAGCAGGAAGAGGGTGTCCCGCAGGGAAGTGTCCTAAGTGTCACACTCTGCCCTGATCATCAAGGGCATCACCTCGGTGCTGCCGGAAGATGTTCTCGCTACGCTCTACGTGGACGCCCTTCGATCTCTTGGCGCGGCCCAGATGCCAACTCTGGAGCGTCGACTCCAACAGGCATAGAACCGCGTCGGTTTTCTTTGGCTAAGACTAAGGTGGTGCACTTCTGCCGCCATCCACGGCTCCACCTCGACCCAGATTTGTTTCTTAATGGGGTGAGCCTGGAAGTGGTTGAATCGCACCGTTTCCTTGGTCTTGTATTTGACCGACGCCTCACCTGGGAGGCTCGTATTCGCAGCTTTAGGGTCTCTTGTACCCGCGCCATGGATATCCTCCGTTCCGTGACATTCATCGCTTGGGGCGCTGATAGGGCTAATGCCTTCCTTTTTTATCGATCCTTTGTTCGTTCGAAGCTCGACTACGGATGCGAGTTTTATACATCCGCAGCCGACCGTTTATTGCGGAAGGTGGACTCGATCCCCCACACTGGCCTTCGCCTTGCAACCGGTGCCTTCCGCTCTTCTCCCTTTGAGAGCCTGCTGGTCGATGCTGGGGAGATGCCACTCGCTCTACGCTGCGTACAGTGCATCACTCGCCTGTACCCCCTAGCCCGCCGCCTCCCTCAGTCGTCAACAGCTCTCCTGCTTCCGCAGCTGATTTCGTCGGTGCCTATGGCGCCGAGAGACGCCAGTCATACCCTAAGCCCTTTGGGTCTAGGGCCAGGAAACTGCTTTGAGAGCTAGGTATAGCTCTCGGGCCGGTGGCACCCCTGGTTCTGCCCTGGAGGGTACCACATTTGGCTATTTGTCGCCACGCCTCTGCTCCCAAAGCTTCTACCGCGCCGGGAGTATTGCGTTCGACCTTTTTGGAGCACACCTCGTGCCACGCTGGTACCGTGCCAGTGTATACGGATGGCTCCAAGTCCGAAGAGGGGGTCGTCCTCCACGCCGTATCCCCTCTGTTTGAAGTCAGCGGGGCTCTACCAGGCGCTGCATCTGTCTTCATGGCCGAGCAGGTGACAATACATCACTCGGTTCGGGAGATGACTCAACGTGCCCGGTTCAGACACCAGATTGTGATCTATAGCGACTCACAAAGCGCCCTGAGTGCTCTCGGGCCATTGGAATCTCCGCATACCCTGGTTCGCGATATCCGTGACGCCACTGTTTTGGCGAGCCGGGTGGATATCGAGATTATCTCCTGCAGCGTTCCTGGGCATGTAGAAGTTGCGGGGGATGAGGGCGCCAAAGAGTCCGCGAGGACTCTGCGACCGGACCAGCGTTTCGCTCTTCCTTACACCGACTACATGGCAGGAATACGGGCAGCTCTTCGGACTGCTTGGCAAAGAAGATGGGAGATGGTTGAAGGGATCTTAAAGTTGCGTGCCATTGCTCCGCGACTGTTCCCATCCACCTATCCCCCAATGTTGCGACAGCTTCAGATCTCTTTCTGTCGTCTCCAAATCAGGCACACTCGTGTGACGCATTGCCATTTGATGGAGCGCTTGCCTGCGCTCTATTGTGCCGACTGTGTCCTCCCTCAGACTGTTCGACACATTCTTGTCGAATGTCCCAGTCTGGGTGATCTTTGCACACATTACCTGTCCCGATACTGGGATGGGTGGGGTCGCTACCGCCTGTCCCTTGTACTCGGGACGAGTGCGTGCACATTAACCGGTGGACTTGTAGACTTTTTGGTGGAGTCCGGACTTCTCCCTATTATTTAACCAGTTTTTTTTTGTTTTTTGTTTGTTATTGTTTTGTTTGTGGGTTGCACTCTCCTGCACCGGGGTGAGGGGGACCTTTCCTCGCTGCCAGAGATTACTTCCTGATTGTTAAGTTTTTCCAATTTATATCATTGTTATGTTTTCATATTTTCATTTTAAAGTAGCCTAGTTCTAGGCTGTCATGTTTTTCGGCGACTTATGCCCAAGTGGGCAGTTGCCAGATGGGCTCTATAAAACATTCGGCTACTACTCTGTGATTGCCTAAATTGCACAAGGATTTTAGCTTTAGGATCACCCTGTCTTAAGAGAATGTCCCCAGTGAAATATAAAAATATATCCCAAATAGAAATAATATTGATATAAGATCAATAGTAATTTCTGATATTTATGTATATCCTCAAATATCATTGTATCCTTGCCACAGGATACCTTAATCTGCTACTCAGCAAAATTTTAATCCTGATCCTCTCCTACCAGCTGATTTTGGGAGTGCCAGTATTATATCTCCTGCAAACAGTTTTGTTGGTACTCCTTATTGGATGGCACCTGAGGTGATATTAGCCATGGATGAAGGTCAATATGATGGAAAGGTGGGTTTGTTCTTTCTACTTTAGTCTTCTCTATAATAAAGCCTTATTCTATCCTCTCTGGATTCACTTGGCATTGAATAATGTGGAGGGTTGGCTCTATCTTTGCTTCACTTAACTATAGGTTCCCTGTTGGTGGTGTAAGAATGCATTCATCATGGTGTTAGTTGAATTACATTGAGAATAATTGTGACTGTGCCCATGTAAAATATGTAGCTACTGCAGTTGTCTTGCTGAACATAATGCACTATTGTCAATCAGTGGCATTGACATATGTCAATATCTATACAACTTTATACTTAAAATTTGGGAAAAAAAATCTTAAAAAATGATGCAGTTTAATTGCCATTGTTGTTGCATGAGGCAAGAGCAGGTTCAGGCAAGTTGCACAACCTCCTCCTCTCCTCTCTGTAGTGCCTCTTAATATTCTTTGAGCTTTCAGCATTTTCATTTTTTTTTTTTACTTCACTTGATCTTTTGGCAGGTGCTTAAAAATTTGGGGGTATTGTTTTGGGGCTTAAGGATGGCTATTATGTGGGCCAATTTCCTGACATTTGTAATAAGAGGTATGGGAGATTAAGATCTTGATAATGAGGCATTTCTTGGTTTAACCCTCAGTTTTGCAGTTAAAAAAAAAAGGCATTTTTGAAACAGGTCGATGTGTGGTCTTTGGGTGTGACATGCATTGAGTTGTCAGATCGGAAGCCACCATACTTCAACATGAATGCCATGAGTGCCTTGTACCACATAGCTCAGAATGACGCTCCGAAACTACCCGCTTCAGATTGGTCCAGAGAATTCCAGCACTTCGTCGAGTCCTGTCTACAGAAGTCGCCGTCGGAACGTCCCACCTCAGCTCGCCTCTTATCGGTATTCACATAGTCTTTGGGGTACTTTAGAGACAGGTCTGTTCCATTCCCTTCTTTGAGTACATCTTTTTAATGAGTTCGTGAAATGGTCCCCTGTTCCCTCAGTCCCTAGGGTAGGGTCGCCCTTGATGGCCACAGACGACAATGAACCCGAGAGTGGGTTGAGGATCTCATGAATGCTAGGTTGAGTGATACTAGGTCTCTCTTGCCAGCACGAGTTCATCCTCAAGTGCAAGACGTCCCGACACATCATCCCGGACCTGGTGGCGCGGACTAAGCATGCAGTCCGGGAGCTTGACAACCGCAACTACAGGAGGGTCAAGATCCTGCTCTCAGAGAAGGACAGCCAGGCGGAAGATGTGGAAGGGGGTAAGTGCTGGTGGGGGATGTAGCTCTCCACCCTGATTCGTGCTGTAGGCGTGTGTGGGCGGTGCCTGCTCCCTCGCCCCTCCAGGCATCCTCCTGAGTCTTCTCTTTTCGGCGTCCGCAGATTCCGCTGGGGAAGAGACCGCGGGTGGCGACTCGAGCAAGAGCAACAGCCTCACCTCGAACCGGTCAGCGCAGTCCGCAGGGGTCAGTCAGTCCTCTCAGTCGCAGTCCTCCTCCACCAACTCGCTCCACCACCACCACCCTCACCAACTTCTCCCCACCACCCACCACTTCCAACCCCATTCCCAGCCCCCTCTCTACTACAACCAGCTCCTCAACCATTCCCACCAGCAGCTCTTCCCGGCACCATCCCCGCCCCGCAATCACAATCACCACTGGGGAGGGGCACCCCCCCAGCTGGGGCAATCTCCTCTCTCGCCGTCGTTCTCATCCTCTTCGCTGAACTTGCCGGAGGTCGCGGGCGGCCTCCTTGCCGCCCGTCGCCCTCACTGCCCCGAATGCCTCCACTCAGCCTCGAGCGACGCCCTCCACACGGCCGCCTCGGCATCCTCTTCCCCACCCGCGCCCGCGCCTGCCTCGGCGGCTTCCCTCGCCCCTTCCCCGTCCCTTTCCACCATCGCTTCCACCCTTACCACTCATCCCTCGACTATCATCCGCCCTCACCGCGCTCCCCCGACCGCTCCCCACCACCACCTATCCACCTTTAGCCTCAACAACAACAATAACACCATCAACAACAACATCAATAACAACAACAACAACAGCAGCTGCAGCAGCTCTACCACCACCACCCCCGCGGCGCCTTCCGTCAACGCGTCCACCGCCGGTGCTGACAAGCGGCGTGGCAGGGTAACCGACCAAGCCCTTGTCTCCCCCCCAGCCCCACACCCCTGTCCTCCCTCGCCCCCGTTTTGCGCTGGATTGAGCTCTTATTGCACTGCCACCTCACCATTGTTGCATTGCGCTTCCCCCCTCTCCCCTCCCTCACCACCACAACCTCATAAAAAGATGGCTGAGGGCGTACATCTAGGGTGGTGCGTCCCCTTGTACACCCTCGCCTCCCTTTGAGGATGTTTTTGTGGCATTCATCGTCCTTGGAGAATCGATTCTCTGAAATTACTGGCCCTTCTGGTCCCTTTCACTTTACAAGGGGTACTAAGTTCCTACTTTATGACTGCCTTTATATCTGAACCCATTTTTTGATGTTTATTTTGCTTTGCCTTCTTCCTCTTGCAGATCTTTGATCTTTTCTTTTTGGGTCTGTCCTCTCCCTCATCAAGTAGTATTGTGCCCCTTCTATTTGATTAATCCTTCTATGGTTCTCTTATTGAATGATAGATCCTGCTGTATTGTGTGTGTATGTATGAGATCCTTATATTGAATTTTGTAAGACGGTTTGTGTAATAATGGTGGTATAATGATCCATTTGGGTGTGTAAAGAGTGAATAGAATGAGAGAGGAGATTGGGAATGAAAGGTGGGGATCGGGGTGGTAGGAATAAGGAAGGTGTGACAGTGGTTTGGAGGAAAAAGTGGCATGATGCAATGGTTGGGTATTAATGAGAGTTCCAGAATTATGTTGAAGCTTAAATTTGCCTAGGTGAAACTATGGTTTTAGTGTCTAGTTCCTGTACTGATAGAAGTGAAGCTGAGAAAGAGGTTCTGGAAGATTTTGAATGAGTAGTGGATGGAATTTGGAATGGGTATTGGTTGATGATTGTAGGAAATATGAATGGACAAGTTGGCTTAATGGGTGTAAATTGGGTGCTATATCTGGGTATGGAAGAAGTAAGCATGTAAGAGGTTGTTAGTGCTGTGAGTGTAAATTATGATTAACATTTAATTTAATCAAAATAAGACAAAAAAATTTGAAAATAAATTAATCTTACCTTTAAAAGTATTTTGGGAAATTTGAGCTTGATGAGTATCACATAATTCTTTAATATTGGGATGTAGACTTGACGAGGCAACTCTTATTTCTTCATTCACTCTCTGAAATCTTTCACTTTTAGTTGTTTTTATGTTGCACAATGCAGAGAAGCTAGTTTCAAAATACTTTCAAGTGTCATTAGATATACATATTTTTTGCCATTTTGTCATTTTAAAAATGATTTTTGTCAGCCTTGTGGTACCCTTAGTTGCCTCTCACGGCACCCCGGTTGAAAAACACTGGTCTAAGGTGACACCCAGAGTGGGGTTATGTGTGAGTGAGAGGAGATGGCCGTGGCGCTTCCCTGTTAGAGCTGGCGGAACAAATAGTTCACACCCATCCTTAGTTAAAACCAGGGCTCCCCACCCTTCCCCCAGCATCACCATTTCCTCATAAAGTGAAACAGCTGTGTGCCTCCACTGAGTTACTAGACTCACAGGAGGCAAACCCTCTGAATGTCATCGTGAGGGCTTCTTCCGTGGTTCCTAAAGCTATATCCTGAATGGATAACAGCTGCAAAGGAACTTTGGCTCCTACACCCCCATCCGAGGTTAGACCAGGATACTCAAAGATAGAAGACCTCTGGCTCCGAAGCCGCCCCACTTACAAAGTGTTTGAGCCACAGGGACGAAAAGACTGTCATAGCGAGCCACACCCAACCTTCCCTGATAAGTCTTTGAAGGTGACAGCGGCTTCGACCCCTTGTTTGGCTAACAATGCCCGGATTTCTGCTTCCAGGAACAGTACAACCATTCATCTGAGTCTTCTCTTCAAACAGGGCCCTCACATCTCCGAGTTCTTCTTGGAGGGCATATATCTTCAAAGGAAATTGCCATGGACTCGCCGAACTGGCAGGATTTGTGGAGGCTCGTCTCTTCCTGTTCCCTGTTAGCTAGTTTTTTTTTTCAGGAAAGCATGCCTGGCGCGTCCCCCCTGCCTACCCTCCCAGGGTATAAGAGTTTTGTGACCCCACAACCACAGGATAGGAGCCAGGCAGGAGGCGTGATTACACCCAGCTCGATGTCGCCGTTCTTCTATTTGCCGAAATACCTTTCAGGTAGTGGCACTGTAGCTACTCCTGGATAAGATGTATGCTGTAATTTCTGTGTAGATTCCAGCATCTGCCGACTTTGATACAGGTGACTGCTCCCTCATCGTGGCCCATTTGCCGAGGCCCTTTCTTCTCTTAAGGGATTTGAATGTTAGACACCCTCTCTGGGGGAATACACAATCAATCTGTGGTCAGATCCTTACCGAGCTGATTGATAGCTGGAAATAGGTGTCCTAAATGTAGACGAGTTTACACATAATTTTCCTGCTTCAATCTGTCACTGTGCTCTCCAGATACACTGCCTGATTTAGGGTGGAAGGTGGTCATTGACCTTCATTATAGTGACTACTTTCCCATTCAACTATAATTTTGGGGGCCACTGCCGCCTGTACCCCACCTGGCAACCCCGTGGTACTTGGTATGTGCGCGGTGCTCCGTATTTCAGGAAATTACTGATTTTTCTGTCCCAGTCAATGAGTTCAGGTCCATGGAAGAGGCCGATTTCTTCTCTTGTCCTAGTCAATGAGTTCAAGTCCATGGAAGAGGCCGATTTCTTCTCTTGTCCCAGTCAATGAGTTCAGGTCCATGGAAGAGGCCGATTAGTTCTTCTCTGGCAACCTCAATGCCTTGGGCCTAACTACTATTCCTAGAGCGTCTGGTCATTTTGCACACCATCCGCTTTGTTGGTGGTCAGCCGAGTGTGAGAAGGCACTCAGACAGTTCAAGTGTTATGCCTACTTGTGTTATAAGCACCTCCCAAATGACTTCACCGTCTGTGAATTTTTTTAATCTAGTGTTCAATTCCAATGTATTTCGAAGCACACTCGCTTCCTTTCCTGTCGAGCACACATGTCTTCACTTAACAGGAAGACCCCTCTTGCAGAGTACAGCACTATCACCGTGCAGTGTGCACCTCTTAACCAACCAACCCACCTCTTGCAGACTTGTGGAAATGAGTTAAAATGATTCGTGGAAGTTTTTGCTGGACTCCCCTGCCCTCCTTTCTCCAGAAAAACAGGCCTAAAATCTTGGTCCATGCTGAACCCTTTTACGGCTGCTTTTCAACATCACGTGATGTTACCGAATGGCACAGACCTCACTTTACCTCCAGAGGCGAACCCTTCAATTACAGGTTTACATTGAGATAGTTGCATTCCGCTCCCACTTGATGCGTGGACACCATCCCTGTTCCGGCTGATACCTGTATAACATGCTTTGACACCTAGGTGAGTGAGGCATGGCATTTTGGTTCGATCATGTTCAGGATATGGACAGGGGGTATCCTCCACGACTCCCGGCTCAGGCTACTGTGCTTGCTTTTTGCAAACTTGTGTGAGAGATCATTCTACCCCTGCTGGTTTCAACCCAATTTCTATAACCTCCTGCATGTGCAAGCTTTGGAGAAATTGGTAAATGTTAGATTAGCCTTTTTCTTCTACACAGCGGCTGGAAAATGTTATCTGTGAGTCCTTCCTCCCTAGATACCACTACACCACAGTATTTTTTGAACTGGAGAAGGTTTATGAAACCGCATGGAGACCCTCAACACAATCGGAGCTAGGGGATACCTGCCAATTTTTATACCTGAATTTCTGCAGGATTGTCGATTGCGTGTACGGGTGGGGAGCCCTCTCTGGCCTGACAGGAAAGGAAGAGGGCCTTCCACAGGTAAGTGTCCCACTCTTTGCCCCTAGGATCCATGATATCGCCTCGGAAGATGTTCTTGCTATGCTGTATCTTTTTTTGATCTCTTTTGGTGCGGCCCAGATGCCATCTCTGGAGTGGCGACTCCAACAGGCATTCAACTGCATCTCGCTATGCCAAAGTGCTCAGGTTTTGCTTTTCTTTGGCCAAGACCTAGGTGAGGCATTTTTGCTGCCATCCATGGCTCAACCCGGACTCATTCCTTAATGTGGCTCCCCTGGAAGTGGTGGATTCACACCCTTTCCTTGTTCTAGTTTTCAACCTATGCCTCACTTGGAAGGCTCATAATTTCAGCTTTAGGGTCTCTTGTACCAGTGCCATGAACATTCTCTGTTCCATTACTTTCAGCAATTGGGGTGCTGATAGGGCTTCTGCCTTACTTTTCTACTGATCCTTTGTTTGTTCAAAGTTTAACTACAGATGTAAATTTTCCACATCAGCAGCCAAAGCATGTTTTGCGGAATGTGGACTCAATCTACCATGCCGTTTGATGACTGGTGCCTTCCACAAGTCCCCTATTGAGAGCTTATTTGCAGGTGCTGGAAAGATCTCACTGGCTCTGTGTTATGCACATTGCATTATGTGCTTGAGCGTGCAGGCCCAACATCTCAATCAGTTGCCAAAGGATCTCACTGCATCCTCTGCTGACTTTGACAGTGCCTATACTGCCATGAGACAAGTCATTGCCTAAGACCTTTAGGTTTATGGCTAGGAAACTTTTTTGACAACTTGCTGTAGCTCTCGGGCTGGTGGTACCTCTGGTTCTGCCTAACACGCCACCTTGGAGGGTACCACATTTGACTATTTGTCACCATGCCTATACTCTCTAAGCTTCCACAGCTTCAAGCTATGTCTTTCATGCCAGTGTTCACATATGGCTCCAATTCCCAGGAAGGGTTTGGCTTTTACGTTATCTCTTTCTTCATCATTGAGTTGGTTGCAATACACCACTTCCTACATGAGATAATGCGTTGTGCCCAATTCACTCTGGATTGCCATCTATAGCGACTCACAAAGCGACCTGAGTACTTTTTGGGCTTTGAAATCTCCATATCCCTGATGCCATGCTCGTCTCGAGGTGGGAAGATGCCGAGATCATCTTCTGTTGGGTTCCTAGACATGTGTGAATTGTGGGGAATTAAGGAGCCAAAGAGTCTGTGAAGACTGGACGACCAGTCCAGCGTTATTATCTTTTCTCACACTGACTCTATGGCAAAAATCAGGGCAGCTCTCTCTCCGCATTGCCTGTCAAAGAAAATGTGAGATAGGCAAGTAGAACTTAAAGTTGCATACCATTGTGCCATCACTTCCCATGGACCGTCCCCTAATACCTCAATGGCTTTAGGCTGCTAGGTACACTCGCAGGCTGCACTGCCATTTGATGGAGACCTTTCCTACACCTTACCCTGATGACTGTGTTGTCCCCCAGACTTCAACACATTCTGGTTGAATGTCCCAGTCTGGGTGATCTTTGCGCATGTTATCTGAGTGGGGTGGATACCGCTTGAACCCTTGTACTTAGGATGAGTTTGTTCACACAGACTTGTGGACTGACTTCTTGGATGAGGTTTGACTCTCTTTGCTGTTAGTGGTATGCTCCTGAGCTAGAGGGAGGCAGGCTTCCTCCCAATGCTGGAACGTGCTTCTTTCTTCCTGCCCTTCTGATTCTTATTTTTTTTGGCCTTTTTTTGTTTGTTTTTTTATTTTGTTTTTCTTTGTTTAGTTTGGTTTGTGACTTTTAAAATGGTACAAAGCTGAAATTTTAATTGCAGTGCTTTGATGGTAGTTGCCAGATGCATGGTGTTAATAAAAAAAAATGTACCCTGTCTAGGTTTCAGGAGATTGTCTGTACATTGTTATTAAAGTGTTTTGGATGGCATCTGTATATATGTTCACTCAGACTGTTTGGGTAGTGGGGATCCATATGTCATGAGTGAAAACCTGGGTTGGGTTGGCACGATTGATGGTCTTTTTCCTTTTGCATTATGCTCTGTTGGAGGACTTTGCAGGTTCTAAAAATGTAGAGTCGAAAACTATTTGATGGTGTTTACCTCAATTGAGTAAGGTGTGCAATTTGCTTAAGCAATTGCAGGATTGACTTGTATCAAAGGGTTAAGACACTGTTGGGTGTGTTGCCATGGCTGTTTAATATCTTTATACATCCAGTGATGGGAGTTTTTTTTTTTGAAAGGAGTGTGTGATTATGTAATGTTGAGGCATGAGTTCTATCCATGTTGGTTGGTATATGCTGATAACCTAGTTCACAGTAATTGCATTGAATGAGATGGATTTGGAAATGTCCAAAACCTTTGAAAGAGTATGTTTAGCTAAAAGTAAAGCTAAAAAGATTAATGTATACTACTTTCAATAAGGATGTGATGAAATGTAATATTACTTTGTGTTACTGTTGAAGTATCTAGGATGGACTGTAAATGATTTCGGTATAACTGATTATGCAGCTTGCGGCTGCAAAATTTTCAATGGGTGAAAAGTCTGGGGAAATCAGTCTTGTTAGTGAATGTTAAGCGTTGTGTGTCAAATATGCCAATAAATTGCATGGGATTCAGACTAGATATGGAAGAAGAAAAGATCTTGAGTGATACCTGTGTAAATCAATTTTAAGGGATGCTTGATATGCGGAGGCTAGATAGCTTGATGTATGACTGGGTAAGAGTGTGTTGTGTGAAGAAAATATATATGTCAGGGTATATGAAAGGTTTAAAGAGTGTGCTAAAAGTTTGTTCAATTATGTGAATGTGTGTTTGAGAGATGACTGACTGTAGCGTAGATTTATATGGAGGGGGTTTGTGAGGTGGTGTGTTCGGGACCTACATCATATAATATTCCATTGCTATGAAGGACGAATCAGCATGGACAAAGTGGAGGGTGTTTTTGTACTTGCTAGGGCTTCAAATGTGTGTGGGGGGTAGATTTTTTAGTGGCATTAATGAGTGCTTGCCCTACTTATAAAATTCTTTCTCACTCCTTTTCCTCTCTTTTCTATTCATCTTTTTTTTCTGCATTCTGTCCCTTTTTCCACTAAATATCTTTCATACACACCCTATTTCTCTCTTTTCAATAATTAAATTATATTTTGATCTCAGGGTAAAAATCTATAAAATTGATGTTTTGCTCAAATTCAGATTTTTAAAGAGGCTCCAAATTTAAAGTTCTTTACACTATGCCTTATGATTCCCTCTCATACAAAAGGTTTTAAAGCTGCGCCAGTTGTCAAATCAGTGATGAGGAATTGCTCAAAATCATGGTATGGCTGGTTTGATTGTGATTTCGTATTTATAACGAATTCACCTCCCCCTACCCTCCCTCCCTCCCCATAGGCTGGTTCCCATTTTTTCACTTTATATATGCATTTTATTTAATCTTGTCATTTAACTTCCAAGTTAAAAATTTTCCTTCAGTTTACAGTTCATGTGTGTTCAATACAAATTTTGAGAACATTTCTAATCTCAAATAGTTAACATTAATTAACTTTGTAAATATATTGAGTAATTACGATAGAATTGAACACATTGTTAAGTTCTGCTTGGCCACTGTTTTGAATGAAGCATTTTAACAAGAAAAAATGACATTCTTTGTCAGCTTAAAGCTTCGGAGTATGCTTCATATTGCAGTTAATTACTCTGTATTTACATTACTTTGCTTTGCATTTTCACTCTAATATTCTTTTTTCAAGTTTTTTGATTTGGATTGATTTTTTAAAGATTTTAAGATTTTTCATATTATTGCATCTCCTTTCTTATAGTTGAAGTGGAATTGAAAGTTGACTAAACATCTACACATTTTTTTTTTAATCTATTTAATTCAGATCTGAGTCTATAAGAGGCTGAGATCCTTTGTTGGCCTTCATAGTTCCATTAGCTAGCTATCCTGCAAGTCTGCAGTATTGCTTTGGAATTTCTGACCTTTCCAGTTATCCAAAATTACCTAAATCAATGTTGCTGTTTCCTCCATATTGAAATTGAATGTAATATTTTCTTTTTAAGATTTAAATCTTGTACCTACTTCACTCATATTGAGAAATGTATTGAGCATGTCACTATTAATTAAGAGAGGAATTATTGAGCCAAAATCTCTCCTTTTTTTTCTATAGCAATTTCCATGGTTTAACTCCAATTTTTTTATTCTTCCCTCAAAGTAATAAAATATATGGTAGTTATATCCTTTGTGAAATATTGTAATATTGATTTTGTCAGTTGGGTTTCATTGTTATTTTCTAATGGTAATTAAGTATCTTTCTTGATATAGCCCAGTGGAAATGCAACTGAAGGAAGGAATTTTGAGACACTACGCACTACTTCTATTGTGAGTCGCCAGCAGAAGGAGCATCTTCAAGAAGACATGCATGCTGCTATGTCAGGTTATAAGAGGATGCGTCAAGAGCATCAAAGGGCTCAACAGAAGGTAGGCTAAGAATTGCATTGTTCTAGAATTGTAAAATACCTTTTCCAATGTATGGAAATTATTAAAAAAAAAAATTAATGATGTTTGTAATCAGAAAAGTATTGGAAGTCATATATATTTAATGTTTGTGTTTATAGTTATGGTTGATGCAAAATGTATGAGTGAAAAGGTCCTTATGACGTCTCGTAGACCAGCAGGGGTTTTTTTTTTTTTCAATAAACTTGATAAAAGTTATTGTTCAAACACGTTATATACTTTTTTTTTTCTTATAAGCTTGAAATTTATGAATGAGAGAAAAAGGGCTCCCTGTATTAGTTTTAGCGTTCCACAAAGGTAACAAGGTTGAGAAATGCTGGTCTAGCCTGACTACGTTTGGAGAAATGTTTCTCCTGCAGGGAGGTAGCCTGTATTACACGTGGTACCTGGAGGAGCCGCATGTCCTCCAGCCTGAGTGCAACTTAGGGAAACCCCTTGAACACTGACAGGGCCATGGGAAGTTGCTGTGCTTCCTCCTCCTTCCCTCAACCCTTTATCTCAGCTTGAGGACTTGACCAGCTACCTCATGCCATATGAGAAGAGAGGCTTTGAAACATCTAAATATACTTTTACACCTGCAGGTCACGAGAGACCAGCATTTGAGTGGTCCTGGGCATTTGGGCATGATTAATGGGAAGATCGGTTTCGTCCCATTAACCCCTTTCCTGCTTCTGCTGCTTATGGCAGACCAGTGGCTTTACTGCCATGTTGGCTGCCATGCCAACTAAAAGTCTCAGGGTCTGATCTCTGGTTCTGCCACAACAGATATTCAGATCTTGGCTGTCTACTGGGTAACTTCTGGTCGGCTAGTGTCACTGCACAGGTGTGACCAGCATCCTTAACGCACCTGTGGGGGACCCTGGAAAAGTCTGAAAATCTGATGTGGGATGGGCTACATTCCTCTTAGTGAAACCTTGCTCATCTTTGGTGCGGGGCTGTTCGAGGAATTCAACAGTACCACTCAGACCAGTTGAGGGGCAGGTTTCCACTCACCCCCTTTTGGGGACTCTTAAACGGAAGATTCCTCTTCTATACCACAAGCAGCCAATCTTTCTCTTTTACAGGGGCCTGCCATCAAGCCTGAGCAGGAGGCCCGAAATCGACCACTCCTGGTGTCTTTCAGACAGAGTTAACCTTGGGGGCCAGCATGTTTGCCCTGCCTTCTTGCTTGGTGGAGGTCGGTTCACCAGCCTCACTGATGACTCCAGGCCAAAGGTCTAGTAAGACTCGAGTTGGGATCCTTGATGCCTTGGGAGATGGGTTGGGAGCCATTTGGATGCCCCTGTGGGAAACAACCCAGAGCCAAACTCTGTGTGCAAGATCCTCCTGAGGGTGGACTTGTCCCTGAGAACACACACTGAGAGGAAAGACCTTCCTGTGATGGTGCCTACCCAAAGGGCTCATGCCTAGCCTAGGCTAAAGCCAAGGCTCCTTCCTCCCCTGTGTGACCATTTCCTGTAAGGTGAAACAGCCTTGAAGATGGTCGTGAGACACACTCTTGGCATTCGTAAAGCTGTTGTCCTCTGAAAGGAGGACTAGCAACTCGGCAACGCAAGACACACTAATAGAGGGGCGAAATGGTGAGCCCAACCTCTCTGATAGGTCCTCAAATGTGACAGTGCCTTGTAGAACACCAGCTCCCTGAGTTTTAACTCAGGTAAGCATACAGCCATTGCTGTGAGGGCATATTCCTCGTATGGAATTGCAGTGAACTCCGGGCCAACCTCGAAGAGCTGTGGAGGTTTGTTTCCCATTCCCTGTTTCTTTTTTTACAAGGGAACATACTTGCCATACGCCCCCTGCCCACCTGAACAAAGTATAAGGGTTTTGCAACCCCACCACTATGAAATGGGGGGCTGGCAGGAGGATGCGCGATTTAACCCGGTATGATGTCTGTTCTTCAATTTACTATAAATACCTCTGTTCCAGCAGTGGTAGCGCAGCTACACCTGGATCAGACGTATACTGTTTTTTGTGTGTACATTCGACCATCAGCCGAATTCAACATGGGGAGGGAATTGGCTGCATTGTGTTATGGTTGCTGAGGCCCTTTCTCCTTGGTGTCCGCTTTGGTGGACTAGAATAGATGATTAATCCTCAGCTTTTCTCATTCTCCAGGAGAACACACTGAAATCTCTTACCTATATTCCATGGCAGAATCTCGCGACTGCTTTTTGAGCATTTTCTAGCCAGGATGCTGATCCGCTAGCATTCCGTGCACATCATGAAGTTGCTGAATCCCACCAACTTGACTTTACCTCCAGATGTGGACAACCCTTCAATGACATATTTATGTTCCGTGAGTTACATTCCACTCTCGCTTCATGTGTGGAATCACCCTCATCCAGGTGATGCTTTGATAACTAGTTGAGCGAGGCACGGCCTTTTTTTGCTGGATTTATTCAACAGGATCTGGACACAGCGTATCCTCCCAGACTCCTTTTCAAATGGCCATTGTACTGGCTTTTTGCAAAACGGGGGGGTGATCACTCCACCCCGACAAGTTTCTATCCATTTTCTCTTACCTGTTGTGTGTGCAAGTTAAATTCCGCTCTCTTTTCATGTGCGGAACGACCCTCAACCAGACGCTGCTTCTACATTGAGTTGAGCGAGGCGTGGCTTTTTTATGGCTAGAGAAATTGGTAAATGTTAGATTAGCCTTTTCCTGGACAATGGAGGCCACCTCTGTTTTGCACAGTCCAGTTTCCAAACGTTCCACTCCACATTGGATGCTCTGCTCTGGCTGGAATATGCTGTTTTTCCTACTGAACAAGGCCTTTGCTACCACATTGTGATAGGGTATCATGAAGATTTTCCTTACAATGGGGAGAGGGGACTCCTTCCAGTATTCATATCTGATTTTCTACGAGAATGACTATTCCACGTATGTGTGGAAGAAGCCCTTTCCAGTCCAATGGGACATGAACAAGGTGCCCTGCAGGTAAGTGTCTTCAGTGTTACACTCTGCCATGAGCATTAATGTTATTACTGTGATGTTTCAGGAAAAAGTTCTTGCAACACTCTTTTTATCTCTTATGGTCCTGGGAGGACCATATTCACATCCTTAGTTTCTTTTGTACCTGCGCCATAGACATTCTTTGTTTTTTTCACTTTACCCCTTCTGGTGCTGATATGGCTACTACCTCTTTGTTTTATTGTTCCTTTATTCGCTCAAAGCTTTGCTACGGATATGATTTTTACAGATCCGTAACTGAGTGAATTTTGTAAGATGGACATGATCCAGCACACTGGTCTCCCTCTGAAGACTGGTGCCTTCCGCACATTTCCTATTGAGAGCCTGTTTTTCGATGTCGATGGGGAAATGCCAGTCACCCTGCGCCGCGCACAGTGCATCATTTGCTTGTACCTGCAGCCCCTGTGTCTCCCTTTCAACAATGGCTCTCTGCAAATGTGGCCAATCTCGACAGTGTATATGCCATTGAGAGACGCCAGTCATACCCTAAACCTTTTTAGGTTTAGGGCTAGGAAACTCGTTACACAACTAGATATAGCTCTCGGGTTAGTGGTGCGCTGGTTCTGGCTACGATGCCACATTGGAAGATACCATCTTTGATTATTTGTCACCACTCTTCCAATCCCTAAGTTTCCACGGTGTCCGTACTACTGCTTTGTACCTCCTTGTTTATTTTTGTATAGTGTATTGCTTTGTAGTTTGCTTGTTTATTTTTTGTTTTTGGTTTTTAATGTAGTTTAACAATCCTTTAAAATTAATTACAGTGACATGTCCTTGGTGTCAGTTGCTACATGGGTGCTAAAATAGGTCTTGAAACTAAAAAAAAATCCAAATGACTTTATGATGTGTGAAAGTAAATTTTATATTGCAAGTATTGTAGCTGCTGCAACTGACACAATTTGTCACTTTTTCTTAATTCTAAACTTCTTTTTTTTTAGCTTGAGGAAAAGTGCAGAATTGAAATGGAAAACCACAAGCAACTCCTTGATAAAGAATATGAAAGTCTCCTGATGCAGTTTAGGAAAGAACTTGAAAAATTACGACAGGTAAGTCCCCCCCCCAAAAAAAATAAAAATAAATAATACCCCATTGGGTTTGTTTAGTCATTGGATGGGGATCCATTTCAAGTCATGTTGATATTGCAATAGTTGTCAAACCAATTATTTTGTCCTTGTGCTGTCTGTTTGGGGGTTGGGTTTGCTCAATTGGTGAGGTGTGAAAGTCAGTTTGAGTGTTTGTTATGAATGGCTCCTTGGAGTGGCCTACACTCAGGCTTACATTAGTTGTGAAATGTCAGGGGAGGAGTGGCAGGTTTAGGGAGTTTCTATCACTTCCACTGCTTAGTATTCCAAGTTGTCTATTTACTACTTGATTGTTTTATGCATTTTAGATTTTCACATCTAACTTCACCTTTTTTCCTACAAATCTTTTAATGAATTTCTGCTGAGGATCGTCTCTCATTTCGCAAGGCTAAGGACTATGTCCTGGCACGCCCGATGCTGACTTAGACATCTTATGGCTCACTTTTAAAAAATGGCACTCTGTGCTCCTTGACCCTCCAGGTCTAACAGCACAGTCGTTTCTGAACCCATTCGAAACCCTTCTGCAGGTTCTACTCAGCTCGGGCCCTCCCTTGGTAGAGCTGGAGGCACATAGGATTCATGCCCAGCCTTGGCGACGAAAACCAGCCCCCCCCCTCCCCCCCACTTCCCACAGTATGACTCTCCCTGTAAGGCAAAATGTCCGCGCACCTCAATCAAGTCCCTGAAGCTGGTCATGAGGCGGTCTTTTAGGGTTCCTAAAACTGCTTCTTGAAAGGAGGACACCACCAAAGGAGCTTGACGCGTCTATGTCCCCACCCAAGGCTGGACTGGGTAGCTCGGAGATGGAGAATCCTCCAAAAGAGGTACCCCCACGTCCTAAGGCGCCCTGCTGGCTGAAGGTTTTGAAGCGTAAACAAGAAAGGACTCGCATGGCAGGTCCAACCTCCCCCGATATGTCCTCGAAGGCGACAGCGCTTTGTTCACCCAACAGCGCCTGGGGCTCTGCCTCCGGAAAGCATACAGGCAATCCCATGAGGGTCTTCTCTTTGAAGTGGGCCCGTCCATCTCTTCTGAGCTAGGCCTGGGAGGCATATTCCTTCAATGGAATCATTGCTGACTCTTGACCAACTGGGAGGAACTGTGGAGGTTCGTCTCCTACCATTCCATCTTAGCTATCTTTTTGCAGGATACCATGTTAGGTGCATGCCCCCTTCCCACCCTCCAAGGGCTCTCAAAAAATTCATTTTTTAACTGCTTTAGTCTTGTTGGCAGCGGCACCATCATGCATGAAATATTTACACATGGAATTCACAAAATATTAGAGCAAATGATCCCATAAGACATAATGACTTGCTTTCACATTGTGACTCAATCCTGGGGCGATGTATGATCTTCGAAGTTCCCCTTAGTAACCTCAAGGTTCTTTCATCACTGAGCATTACCTTCTAGTCATCTGATTTCCAGTGGTGGTATTTCTTACAGAAAACACTGCCCTTCTTCAGGCTTTCGTGATTCGAGTTTTCTTGCAGCATTTCAAATCAGCAGACGAAAGTCCTCAAGATGATGCTGTGTGGTCCTGATTGACGTGTCCTTCAAGATTTACAGGTGCTTCTTCAGTCACACTTATATCAAGAACAGATATCATTTCATGCTTACCTATATTGTCTGTCTTCAGTGTAGTCTTCCTTTGGCCACCAGAACCTGGTTCCCACACCATCGGTATAGCTCCAGGTGGTAATGATGCATACAAATGCTGGATGTTAAATGCATCATCTTGGCACCTTTAAGTCAGCAGCTACACATATCAAAGACATATACTTGTAATAGGGTCAAAGGAAAGGTTTTCTCCTATGATGATCAGCTTGTTTCCACCCATTCTGTGTTGTCTGGAAGGTAACAGGCAATCATACTTGGTAGAAAAGTAAAAAATGATCACTAAGAGACGTCTTGTGGGTGAATTCTATTCCAAACTTTTTTTCCCACACACCTTTTATAAAGGGGTAAGGATAGACAATATATACTTACATTGGATACTGCACAGAGCAAGAGAAATTTGGACAAACTTTCCTAACTTATATTTACAATGTCTTAAAAATAGTAAACTGAAAGAGGAATTTTGTTTATAAAATTTACAATACAAATAATCGTAAATTCAACCGTCTTAAATGGTCCCAAGATACAATTGTATTAAATAATGCATAATACAATCAAAAAGATCTTCCCTTCACTCACTTTTCACAGCACCATTCATTGCCACGAAAACACTTTTGGAGATGTTTGGGTGTCTTGTGTGGCCAGCAATTATCTTGCTAGGATAAAATGGGGCCAATTGGAGATTGGAGTGTTCTGGTCTGCCTGATTGGAACTCTTCTCCTTGGCCAAAGGATATTCTTCTCTGGCAATTTCTTTAAATTAGGCTTCTTTTTTGTTGCTACCTTTACTTAATTCTTTTTTTTTGACATTTTAGATGGCTACTCCTTTTGAATCAAGAAGTGTCCTTTAAAAATTAAAATATAAAAATTTCAATTTATATTTGCATCTTCCAATCCTCACATTTTAACTAGCCCAACTTATCCCCATCTCTAACAAAATAACATACACCAACTACAAAAGAGCCAAGTGGACTGAATTTGCAATACAGAAAATACCTCATTCATCTTCGCACATTCCTCTCCCTTACAAAGACTCACACCTCGCCTAAACAATCCACCAGGAAACCAAGAAATATATCTCCCTAAGACATAACAAATGCTTCAATCCCAACTTAACTGGAAATCGAATAACTCATAAAAGAAAGAAACACTCAGACAAATCAAAACCCACACAGCCCAACATTTTGAACAAATCCACTACCTCAACCAGGCACTCAATACTCTCATCTACACCATCAACAAGAAAACTGGAAACAATCCCCTGAAGCAATCAAACACAAAACAAACCTCCAAAACTCTGGCCTATGCATCCTGCACACATAAATCTCTTCACCCAAATTAACAATACTACTAGCTCATGACACTACTCCAAAATCAGCCAACTACACCCTCTAAAACCAGGGCAAATTGCACATAGACCCCCTGCACCCCCTCCCATCTTTTCCCCCCCATCTTTCTCACCATAAAATAAGTCAAATCTTTCTTCCTGAAGGCCTAGAAGACATCTCAAACAACTCGGCCCCACAACCATATCCACACTCACAGACATCAACTACTACTGGTTACCTCCCCCCTTCCTCCATCTGGAAAAACACACAGATCACCCCTTTCCTCAAACCAAATAAATCTGAAACTCCCCGCCTTCTACACACGTACCTTGCTACTCTCAACAATCTAAAAAATACTAGGAAAACTAATCCTCATCAAAATCAACCCCATTGCATTCCTCTCACACACTCAACATAGCTCCAGGAAATCACTGCAATCTCACTTTGGCCACCCTCACAACACATATTAGAAGCCTCCCCTCCCCCAACACCACAATGTACATTCATGTCTTCAATAGACATCATCAATACCTTTGATACCATCCCATGACACATCAACTAAAAACTACTGGACACCAAATTACCTCACTAATGACAAAAAATGTGTAGTAAACTTTCTTGCCAACAATATCACCAAGTCCTCCAATGCAGAGCACAATCCAAAATGAAATGCTCCCCAATGTGGTCCCCAGAGCTGCCATCCTCTCCTACCTTCTTCAACCATGACATACCCCTCCCCACTACCTAAACAGTACAACTAAACTTCTACGCAGATGACTTATCCATCACATACTTAAAGCCTCCAGAAATCTAAATGGGTAACTACAATTCCTCCTGATAGGTTCACGCTAAACAGAATATTCACTTCCACAAAAATGAACAGTCACTCTCTTTACCCCTGACCTTAAACATTCGCCCACACATCCTTTCCCACGACCAACTTCTCACACTTAACCATAACTCCATTCTTTTGTGTGTCACCATAGACCCACACACAATAGCTCAACACACACAAAATAGCTCAAAACCATGTCCAAACTTAACATCTTCAGAATACTAACAAACACCGACTTTGGACAACACAAAGAAACTCTGACAATCTTAGAAAGTTCCTCTCCATGACACTAAACTACGCATCCCCAGCCTGAGTAGAAACCACAGCTAATATATATTTCCGCATGATACAAAGTGCAAAATAGTGCTGTCTGCATCTCAACTGTCTGTACAAAAACAGCCCCAATACAACACTTTTATCCCAAAGCGAAAATCCTCCCAATCAGGGTTGAGGTTGGGGGGGGGGGGGCACAAATTTTATTGCTAAGGAAAGCAATACATATATGTAAAATTCTTATCCAGTCAATCACTTTCCCTTCCAACCCTTTCCTAACAAACCCTCTCACTCAATTCACAAGGAGAATAAAAGGGCTGACTAAGGCAAAGTGAAAAAGAAATTGTGCAGAAAAATGAGGAGAATGGATTCCAAATATAACCATTCATACTTTTATGACTAATCTCAGTATCATAACCATTCTCCAACAGCTCACTCAGGGTAGCAGAATCTGTGAATGGTGGGGAGAAAAATAATGTAATAGGGGTTTTACCAGCGATTTGTACTCATTAAGATGCCTTTTATTTCTCAGGGGAAACCTACAGATTAATTTGGGATCAGAACCGAAGTTATCTCCATTTTTGACAGCAGCCGTGAAGGTGACCCGAAAGGGGATAGCATGCTATGACCAACCAAACCTAATATGACTTAACTCTGCAGGAATCAAAAGTGGTATTTCCACTCAGCTAAGATGTATGTATCCCACGTTAGAGAGTGGGATGCCTTGCACACCCGTTTATTGGCTGCTCCCACATTTTACTGCTTAGCAATGCAAACAAAAAGTATGCAAAAATGCAATGTGCATTTTGTTTGCATCAAATATTTATACACTACTGAGCAAAATAAGAGAACGATTTTCCTTTTTTTCCCCCTTTATTAACACATTGACTGCCATGTCATCAATTAATGTTGAAGGCTTTTTTTTTTGTATGCCTGTCTACGGATATTGTTGATGTCTATGGCGATTCCAATGTATTATAATATTCGTGGTTCTATGTGATGCATCCTGGATAGCATGGCGGTCGCAACATGAGTTCCTCGTTGCGATTTTTCCCAAGGGTACCTGTAAATCGCTGAAACCTAAGAAGGTTTTTATTTCCTCTTCTGTTGTTGGAATCCATTTTACGTGTCTTGCATTTGGTGTTAGTGTTGATTCTTTTCTTTTCTTCTCATCTCAGTCACTTGCTCAGCATAGCGGTTTGTTTCTTCAACAAGTAATTTCATGACTTCATCATTAGTTTGAGGACATCCTCTGGTCTCAAAGAATCTGGTTCAGAAGGCCTCACAATCACTCTCTCATCTCCTGTAAATGTAAAAGTGGGCTGCCCTATCTATTGCTTCAATATCATTTCCTCCTCCTAATTCATCGTCCTCGCCGATGCTGCTACTATATCCACTAAACGGTTCATAGTTTGGATCACAATCCGAGGCATCAACAGATATATATGACTACATCAGCTGTATCAAGTACCTGTCAAATTGATTCTGCATCACAATGCTTTCTTTTAAACAGGTGAATTTTAGTAATTTTATATTAATTTATAGTTTATTTTTAATCTTTATAAACGTTTTTATTATCTATTACTACTATTTATGTTATCTGCCTGAAAAATAAAAAATATGATTATTTGTAAAAATGCAACAATTATTGTTGACATTCCCTCCCCATAATCAAAGTAAAATATACAAACAAAGCCTTATTTATGTGACTTTGAAATGCTTCTATGTATTTAAGTACAAGAAAGCAGGACACATTATTCATAAATTACTTCAGAAACAGTCAGAAAATTCAGCTATATTTGTAAAAAATTGAGATAATAAATTATCAACAATTATTGATGACATGGCTTCTGAGAAAAAATTGAACTTCTACACTAATTTTAATTAGTATATGATTGAAATAAAACACTGAAATTAGGTTCAAGTAAGTTTATTTGCAATAATACACTTCACTTCCCTGGTGTTAAGAAAATTTGAAATTTCATGGCCTCAAAAGTCACCTTTGTAAAATTGGGCTTAGCAGTCAACGTGTTTAAAAAATATGAGTAGATAAATGAAATTTCGATAGTATATAAAGGCATGCATATATTTTATGAAGATTTCATATGATACAATCATATACTAAAGAAATTATACTAAATTAACTAGCAAAATAAAATATTGCCTTGCACATGTAAAATACCCAAAAAAAATTTCAGGAGCATTTTAGAAGTTTCTTGAAATTATCTGCCTATTTGGCAACATTTTGCTCAGTGGGTAAAAACTATACAACTGCCATTGTTCTCGTACTCACTCCATGTGAAATTGACTCGAGCTCTGTCAGAGAATTGTTTGCTTGAAGACCATGGAGGACTCCGCAATTACAAGAGAGGTAGGAAGGTCCAAGAGTGTGATTTTGTGGGTTCTGAAGTTATACGAGAGGCGGTCAATAAGTTTTGTAATTGGGATATAAGGAAACGAGATATGAGGAAAAGTGTTTTTTATTATTTTTCAATATAACTACCCTCGATTTCAATGCACTTGCGCCACTTGTCCCTGAGGCTTCGAATTCCCGACAACCAGAAATCTCCCGACTGCTGTTCAATCCACTCCTGGACGGCGAGCTAGACATCTTCATCGTCCCCAAACCGGCGTCCACGCAGTGCAGCCTTGAGCTGGCGCAATAAAAAGTAGTCGCTAGGGGCCACATCTGGACTGTAGGGGGGATGGTTGAGCTCCTCGAATTCGCACTCGCGCAGGGCAGCTTGTGCAACTCTGCAACTCTGGCCTTGTGGACTTTGACGACGTTGAAGTCGATCATGGGGCCTGAGGTGTCTAAGGACCCAACGGGCAGAGACCTTGGTCATGGCCAAATTGTCGTGGATGATGTTGATAACACTTCCATGTGATATTCCAAGTTCTCGCTCGATTTCTTCGACCTTCACCCGTCGATTTTCGAGGATCATCCTTTCCACACGGGCCACATTGTCCTCGTTGGTTACGTCTAACGGGCGTCCTGGACGGGGGTCATCTTCAAGGGACTCGCAACCATGGCGGAACTCCCTATTCCAGCGAGCAATGGGTGCATAGGAACAGGCGGTGTCGGTGTACACTGCAACCATGCGTTCATGGATCTCTCTTGCATTCTTGACTTCCTTGGTCAAAAATTTGATCACTGCGTGGTGCTCAACCTTCTCCATTGTTTAAAAATTTGTGACTGACGATCTGCAATCAGCTACTGCTTCTTAAATCGACGAGGCAGGAGCGTGCGGCTGCAGATCCTGACTTGTCATAACTTGTCCTAACACCCCCACAAACAGCCATCCCCCTTCCTCTGTTTTGCCCTAGCGATTCGCAAAACTTATTGACCGCCCCTCGTATAATGAAAACAAAACCTAGAAGTCTGCTAAAGTCGCTTGACTCTGCATAACTGCAGTCCTAGAAGACTGCTATTAGGCACTTCTCTATAAAGGATCCCTTTGAACTGCAGCAGGATTTTCTCAAAAAATTAAGACCAATAGTGGTAAAGAAGTGAGCCATTTCACAGTGTCCTGTCGCCTCAATGCATTTGGTTTAAAGCTTGTTCTCCAACATGCAAACCACTCGCTAGTAAGAAGAACCAGAAGGCGAGACTTGAATATGCTGAAGCTCATTGTTTGGAAAGATGAAGTTTGGGAGAGAATCAATTTCAGTGATGAAAGTAAATTTAATTTAGTTGTATCTTAGGCAGACTGTTGGCCGCACTGCAGGTAACAGACTTAGCCTTAAATGTGTTAAAAAAGTTTGCCAAGCATGGAGGAGGCAGCCTCATGGTATGGGAAATGTTTTCATCTAAACTAATTGGTCCGCTAGTGCAAATAATTGTAATTGTAAATGCGAATGTGTACCTAAACCTCATACAACGATATCAGTATTTATGCAGGACAACACGCCATGCCATACTGCAAAGCGAGTAAAATACTATTTCAATCAAGAAGATATCAAAGTACACCAGGTCTTCATTATATGCTGGGGTTAGGTTCTGCGATACCTCGCATAGTGTGAATTCGCATATATCGAACCTAGTTTTACATTAATTTTAGGGGGTTGTGTTCTGTAACCCATTTATGACCCACCCACCAGTATTAATTTCCGGCACTTTTTCATGATTACAATGCACTAAAGCAGTACTAGAACATAGTATTAATACAATGAATGGTGAATGACTTCCACCACTGCCTTACAGTAGGCTTCGTTCCTGGGGCTTCAAAGTCATCTGTAGCATCTAACATCCTGGAGAATGTCTGATGTAGAAAATAGAACTTAAATGTAGAGATGACTCCCTGGTCGAGAGGTTGTATCAATGATGTAGTATTTGGGGGCAGGAACTGCACTGTGATTTTAGGGTTGCCCCGGGGCATTGTCCAACAGAAGAAGAACTCTAAATGCCAGGTTTTGCTCCTTGCAATAATGCTTGGTTTCCACAGCAAAGTGATTGGTAAACCAATCTGAAGCACAGATTTTGTCAGCACTTTTCACAATGTTACGAATAGTGAACTCACCAAGGTTATAACTATGACCGAGAGCAGACACTCCCTCACGACTTTCTGCTCTGTTAATAATTTCTAACTTTGTTTCCAAACTTAGAGCAGTCCTCTTGCGTTTAATTGAACCACCACCACTTGTACTAGGCAGAGGACGTGTATAAACCATAGTAAAAATATTCACCATCCTGCACCAAGCAAGTGTAGTTGCTTACCTCATGGAGTGTTTATGTGAACTAAGCGCGCCAACTCTCTCACACCTGGCATTGTCTTAGTGCGCTACTGCCACCACACACCTGTGTGCACACAGCTCGCATATAATGAATTCTTGGCAGGGTTGCCAGATTAAAATGATGAAATAATGCCAAATCATGGAAGAAAAAAAGCCAAAACCTGCCAAGAAAAATTGATCAAGCCAAATAGAAAGGCCAGTTAAACTTCGTATACCTACATTACATAAAATCCTCTTCAGCAAATAAGTTTTCTTCATTGTTAAGGGAAGGAGTAGAATCTGCACTGTATACATTTTCAGCCTTAAAATCCTCAAGCATTTTTGATAAGTGCTTCCAGTAGTCAGCTGCAGTCTATTCCTTGCTTTAGTCTTAATGTAAGTTAGAAGAGACAATACCCTCTCCACCACAGCATTACTAATCTGTGTTATTTGGCATGCTTGGGGATGCTGCAGAACACCTTGCCAGAATTGCTCACCTTCTTTAGCTAGTCTGTTTTCTTTAAATTGTTCTTCCTTCCAATCTATGAAAGGCAATTTTCTATATTGTTCTTCAATATTGGTAAGATTTTCGTCAGCCAAGTTCAAAAAAGGTAATTAAGAAAATAAGGGCCCTTGAAACTTGACTTAAAATTATTCCTGGGCTAAATTTTGTCAGATTTTGAAATATATTTCTTGCTGAGGGAAGTCTTTTTTCAGTCTTAACGAGTGCCTCTTCCAACATCGACAAACATCTTTCCTTAACACTCAAAACTTCTTGCAGACTTTTTATATTATTATTGTTCTGTTGCATGAAATTAGTGCATCCTGACAGGAACTTGATACTAAAATCAACATGCGTAATACTTTTTTCTGGTTATTGGCATCATAAATCCTGCTTTTGAGGCTCTTATAATGCAAAAATAATTCTTCGTGCAATTATTGAGGATCTCCTTTATTTTTATGAAAGAGGCTATTGAGTTTTTCAAATTCATGCACAACTAGGGTTGCAAAATTTTAAAAAAAGGTAGGTATTTTTTTGTCTAAAAGCACTTCCTTTATCATTCTTGCTTCATATTTAGTATCAAATTTTGCTTGGGCTATTTCAACTGAAATGAAATAAGCCCTGAGCTCTTCTCAGTTCATTAAGATATTGAACATACTTTTCCACACACAGGCTAGCGAGTAGAAGAAGTTTTTTCCAAGGGAAGGGGTGCAGTACGTGCTTGCTGAAATTCTGTGGAAGAATTCATAACTTGAAAAAGTCTGTATTCTTCTCGTCTTAGATTGCTATGACGAAACCAATTGGGTACCTCACTCAGCAAAAATCCAGTATTTGATGGCAGCTTTGACACTGCATATTATATCCATAATTCTAATGAATGGCAAATGCACTTCAATTTTACACAGAGAGGAGACACTTCTTAGAGAGTCTGAACCAAACTGAATGAATTATTGTATCCCACCATGTTGGATGCACCTGCATCTGATGCAAAACCAATGCAATTTTTTAGACTTTGACCATATTTTGTTATTTCACTGTCAATCGAATTAAAGATATTCTCTGTGTAGTCTGTTGGACAGGAATTAAGCCTAGAAATCAGTAATAATTTCATTTGTCCTACCACTCAGGAATCTAACCAAAATACACAAATACTTTTGATTAGAGACATCGGTGTACTCATCAATAATGATTGCATACTTCTGGTTTTTCAGGTCTTGAATGAGATCAGGTTTTAAGGCTGGTGAAATTATATTTTTTAACAATAATATACACTTAATTCTGTGTAATTTTATCTGGTCAACTGTGTTTCCATGTCCATCTTACCAATATTTCACCTAAGTGATCATTTGTATATATGGCACTATGGCAGGTCATAGTAACAGCAATTTGTAGCTCTGCTACTTTAACCTTATCAATTTGCTTGTTTTTGTTACCAAAAGTCTCCCTTGCAATGTTGATGGTGTGTTCCATTTAGGTTTTTCTGTCATTTCATGACTTGGAACATTTGAAACTCTGGGCATAATTTACAATATGTTGATTGAAATCCATCAGTTGCTTTTTTAACCCAGACAAATGTCTCTTCCCACTTATTATTATATTTTTAATTAGAGTCATAGAAAGATTTCCACTTGGGCATAATTAAGGGTTTAACAGAGTAAAGATTATCGACATAAAAGAAGATACAAAACATAAGCACACGGTAAGTTCCACCACTTGTAAACATGAAACAGACTAAGCAAATTTGAAAAAGAACCGAAATTTGGAGTTAAAAGTTACCAGAAAGAAATAAATGTAAATTTTATGAGGATAATATTATTTAAATAATTTTAAAAATACTTTATAATACCAACAGAAAAAGAGCTATCAAAAAAAGCCAAACGAGTTTTCCTGATGACAATCAGCCAAATTTAAGCGATTTGGCCTGAAAAAAGCCATTGTGGCAAACCTAATTCTTTGCAGATTTAGGGTAGTCGCATATGAGCGAACAGTACGACACGCGGCATCGTACTGTGCAGACGTGGGTATCGGCGCTCCTGGGAAGCAGAGGTTATGCTGTTTAACCTATCTACATTTCTACCCACCATTACTGAGGATTTTACTTGGTGATATTGTGTAATTAGATAGAGGTCACGGCAGCTGTATGAACTGAACCATGGGTGTTACAGGCCAACATTTGAAACGATACAAAAGCTTAAAGATACATCTTTCACGCCAGAGGCCCCGCAGCAGGAAAAAAATAAACCAAGGAAAATTAGTGTTATCAATACCCTCCAAAGCCAACCCAGCACATAGAGGTACCTCGGTTGTGGTACAATCTACCCAGGTTCTTACTATCAAATGTAACCTCCCTAAGTAATAAACTAGATGAATTTAATTGTGTTGCCAACCAAGAACAGTTAGATATCATTTCCATAACAGAAGCATGGTGGCAGAAATCTCCCTCACTATGACTTGTTCCATGAACTAAAGGTGGGCAAACTTGGCGCTGTATTGCCGAAAATCCCTCCGCGCTGCTCCACTCAAGGTAGACGTACTGGAGGGCATTGAGTTTGCTGTGTGTTTGTACCACGCTGGCCCATCACCCCCGCTATATTGCATCCATTATGTATTGCGTGGTTTACCACCCCACACGAGCCCCTACCTAGGACCTGCTGCTAAAACATATCGCAGACACCACAGATAACCTAAGGGTGAAGTTTCCTTGCTCCCGACTAGTTGTCTGTGGCGATTTTAATGAGATGAAAACCACCGACCTGCAAAATGAACTTAACATTTCACAAGTTGTCAATTTTCCCACCCACGGCCAAAACACCCTGGATCTCATTCTGATGGATATGCAGCATCACTACTTGCCTCCCGAACCTAGGACCACTCATGATAAATGATGCCACGGTTGACACAACAGCCAGGTGGAAATATGTGGGTGACTCCACCTTCGCCTCCACGATCAACAACAACCCCGACTACAGCCCACTACAAACTACACTTTTCACACTGAAGAACTGGTCCACGGCTAATGACATTACAATCAACAACAACAAATCAGTTACTATGTTGTTCAAACACTCCCCATACCCTTTCCTGACCACTATTTCTGACCAAACCCTGTTGTCTCTGCGCACCACCAAACTTCTGGGAGTCACGATCAATGACCAGCTGGAATGGACCCTGCACATCCAGGCTATCTCAAAAGCAGCGAATTACAAATTATTCATGCTTCGACACCTCAAATCCCTCGCCCTAACCACTTTAAAACTAATAAACATATACACAACCTTCATCAGACCCAAGCTGGATTATGCCTCGCCCACACCCACTAACACAAGCTAGTAAAAGTGCAGAAAAGGGCGTCAAAAGTTATCTTGGGTCACCAGTACTCAGGTTACACTCAGGTTACCAGCAAGCCCTCCACACCTTCAACCTCATAAGCATCTAAGACCTTCGACCTTCACCTCCGCACCCTGATGCAGTTCCCCAACGGGTAGCACCGTGAGATACTCCCGCCACAACCTCCGAGCTACAAACGTATTAGTTCCTATAAGAGCCTGAAAAAATTGATATGCAAACAGTCCAGTCCCATCAATGGTGAAAATAATTAACCAACATTAGGCTGCCCCCGTCCCCCCTTGGTCACCCCCCCATTGCCTTGACACACCTTCCTGAGCCCTACTTGTAAAATGCATGTGCCAAAGTAAATATACTTGCTTATGAAATTAGTACTTTACAATTAGGTGTTAGTTAATATGAATTTATACTTCTATTGTACATATATTTTTGAAACATTTAATGTTAGTTATCACTAAGCAAATCTCATATTTTAACATGTTCTTGTGGATATTGTACCCTAGCTATATATGTGTCTACTGTGTATTTTCAGCCACTCGGCTGTACTGATATAATAAACCGTTGATTAATATTATATAACGAAGACCTGGTGTAATGAAGTGGCCTGCTCAGAGCCTGGACCTGAACCCAATTAAAAACCATTAGAGACGAAGTTCAAGACCAGCAACCTTCAACTGTGACAGATTTATGGACAAATATTGAGCAAGAATGCACAAAATAACACCAGAACTTTGCAAGAAACTAGTAATGTTCTGTGGTCGTCTTTGCGCCAAAGTAATAGAAAACAAAGGCTTCAACATCTCATATTGTTTTAAGTTTCATTGTTGTCAAATCTTACTTTGTTTCTAGTGTATTTTCTCTTATTTTGCTTGTGACAATATTTTATTTTGTTAGTTTATTTACTATAATTTCTTAAATATACGATTGTATTATATGAAATCTTCATTAAATATATTAATGCATGCCTTTATGTACCATGGAAACTTCATTTACCTATTCATCATATTTTTAAAAACATTTAGATAAAAATAATCGTTCTATTATTTTGCTCGGTAGTGTAAATTTCCATTGCAGCCACTGTCTAAATTAACTGAATTCCCTTGTCTTTAGAAACACGAAAAGGAACAAGAGAGGTGCATGGACAGTTGTAGTTTGGCCCTGAAGAAGCTCCAGACAGAGATTCAAAATCGTCACACCTCTGAGCTCAAGAGCTTTCAATCTTATTTTAAGAAACAGTATAAAGAAAATATTGACAAGTGGAAGAGAGAGCGATCGCAGGATTCTACTAGTTCCAAGAAGCAGAGGGAAGCTGCTCTCCAGTGAGTATCATTTTCTTGTACTATTTTTTAAATTCATTTTCACTTGCTTGAGTCATTTGTGAGAATTGTTGTTCAAGGGGTGCTCTATGTAGGCCTGGTACCTGGTGGAGCAGTATGCCTTTGTGGCGGCCCATTAGAAACCCTTTGAGATCTTCATTCTCGCCTCGCCCTGTCCAGCCCCAGCTTAGCCTCTTCTCCTTCTTTCAGACAGCCTGTGTTTCTCCCCTAATTCCTCACTAACCCCTTCAACCTCTCCGACAACTTTCTCTGGTCGGCCTCTATTTTCACAGGGTAGATGCTGACCACCTTCTCAGCCAACTATCCCGGATCGGGGCTGAGGGGGGAAGGGACAATGTTTCCTAACCCCTGAGCTCCAGTTTGGGATGGTGGGTTTTTAACAAATTGCTTCATCCCCACCCATACCTTCCTCACATCCACTTTCCTTCTCACTTCACTATCTATCTTTAAATGCCGTGCCCAAGGTGGAGCCGCCATGTCGAAGGGCTGCCAGGTCACCAGGCGGGAGTGGTGGCCTAAAATGGCGGCACCTGGCTCTGCGATCCCGTATGCACCCCTTGAGGAGCGGGCTTACTGCGAGGGGTGATTAGCGTCAGCATCCCGTGAAAATAATAGGGACACCATGCCGCTCTCGCGCAGCTCCACTGAATAAATGGAGATCCTCGCCCCCCCACGTGCTTTCATAGGGGAACCTCTAAAACTCTTTGACCGGAGAGGAGGCTTACTCCTCTCCCTTGCCTACGGGTGCAGGGAGTTCCCCCTCATATCCTTCTTTGGAGTCTCCTTTAGGTGACTCCATCTTACCAGTGGCAGCACCACCTTACTTTCCCAAGGGACTGCCAAGAAAGCCAGAAGGCAGCGCATAACTAGCCGCTCCCCGTTGAAGCGGCTCGGTAGGGAACACCCCCTTAGGGGGCAGAGGGAAGACAGGGCCCATCGGCCGCTTCCCTCCAGAGTCCTGCTGGCTCGGATACTGACCTTAGCAGGGGTCAAGGCCTGTGCTTCCCCATACACCTGACTCGTGACACCACTGCCAATGGGACCTGTGATGTCCTGGGGGGGATGGCCAAATGGAGCACACCCCAACGAGATAGACATGGTCCTTGAGGCAACCCGGCCTCAGATAGTAGGGCTTTCCATGGGGGGGGATTCCGGGCTCGGCGCTAAGCACCGAACACGAGTCCGCCCGTATGCAAGGTCCTTCTCAAACGGCTCGGGTCTCCAAAGCAGTACAAGGAGGAAGGGGATTTCTTCCTGCGGCTGGGGCTCCTGCCGGTGGTCTGGAGATTCCGGTTCATTTCCCGCCCTCCTCTCCTAAAAAGAAAAAGACTAAAAAGACTCCGGGATCCTGTTCATCCGTAGGGACTGCAGGAACGGATAGGTCTGCTGCCACTTGGTAAACGACCAAGCCAAGATCTGCACGTCTGGCCTCTCTGCCCTCCCTTGTACGGAATCCCTGACCAAGATCCAAAGTGCTAGTGCGCAGAGCGGAGCCTCGATTACATCGGGGCCCCTCATTCAGAGACTACCTGGCGTTTTCGAGCCCGCTGGCTTCAAACACTTCTTCGTTATTCGCTCCACTGATAGCAGCATGTTGGCCAAGGGTAACATGATCCATCAGAGGAGTGCTTTAGCTAGTGTGATTGGTAGAAAGCCGAAGGTGACCACTCTCGAAGGAAAGCCTTTTGGCGAATGCGTCGAATCCCTCCGAGGCGGCCATGATTAGTGCCCTTCGGACACTTGATGGCACGCCTGTGAGTGTGACGCCGCGCTCTACCATGATCTAAGTGAAAGGAGTAGTTTATGCGAGGGAACTCGTGGATTACTCCATAGAGGACATCACCTTAGAGCTGGCCGACCATGGGGCGGATGAGGTTGAACATGTGATGAGAAAACAGGGAGGGCCTATCGACCCACCCCCACACTCTTCGTCACGTTCAACTGTAACAAGCTCCCTGAGTTGGTGCGTGCCGGTTGGTATCGCTACCACGTGAAGGCATTCGTGCAACTGCCGCAGAGGTGTTATTACCGTTATTACCGTCCATACTAATCACTCCTGTCGATGTGCAAAGTCAGGGTTACCTGAAATCTGTGTAAGTTGCTCCAAGGTTGCACACGATAAGTCTAAATCGTGTGTGGCCAACTATATCAATTGCGGAGAGCCGCACCCCTCTTCGTCGAAGCAATGTGGTGAATATGTCCTTAAGCAAATCCTTGCTGTTCAGGCTCAGGATCGTCTCTCATTTCGCGAGGCTAAGGACTTGGTCCCTGGCGCGCCCAGCGCTGCCCGTGACGTCCTATGCCTCAATGTTAAGAAAGACCCTCTGCTCCTGGCCCCTCAAGGCCTACGAGCACGCTCGTTTCCGCGCCCATTCGGAACCCTTCTGCGGGTTCTACCTACCCCGGGCACAAAGGGTTCACACCCAGCCCTGGCTAAAACCAGTGCTCCCCTTCCTTCCCCCAGCGTGACCGTTTCATTTAAGGCGAAACGGCCGCTCACCTCCACCGAGTCGTTAGACTCACAGGAGGCAACACCCCTAAAGAGGGTCGTGAGGCCAACTTCTGGGGTTGCTAAAAATGGCCCCCCGCTTCTGAAGCCGCCCCGCTCGCATAAGCTTTCGAAGCAGAGTGAGGAAAAGACTCGTATGGCGAGCACAACCGCCCCTCGATAAATGCTCGAAGGCGACAGCGCATTGTCCGGCCAACAGCGCGCGGAGTTCTGCCTCCGGGAAGTGTACGTCCATTCCCTTAAGGGTCTTATCTTCGAAGAGGGCTCCCGCGTCTCCTCCGAGCTAGGCCTGGAGGGCATATTCCTTCAATGGAATTGCCGCGGACTCCGGCCCAACTGGGAGGAGTTGTGGAGGCTCGTCTCCCGTTACACCTTAGCTATCGTTTTGCAGTAGACCATGTTGGGCGCATGCCCCCTGCCCACCCTCCCGGGGTATAAGGGTTTTGCGACCCCACCACCAAGGGGTAGGGGCCGGGTGAGAGGATGTGCGATTTACCTTGGCCAAGACTAAGCTGGTGCACTCTGCCGCCATCCACGGGTCCACCCTAACCCAGACTTATTACTTAATGGGGATGTGCCTGGAAGTGGTGCACTCACAACTTTTCCTTGGCCTTGTATTTGATTGACGCCTCACCTGGGAGGCTCATATTTGCATTAGACACTCTTGTACCCGCGCCATGGATATTCTTCCTTCCGTGACGTTTAGCGCCTTGGGGCTCTGATAGGGCTACTGCCTTACTTTTTTATCTATCCTTTGTTCGTTCGAAGATCGACTACGGATGGAGTTTTATGCATCCATAGCCGAGCTTGTATTGCAGAAGGTGGCCCGATCCACCACACCAGCTTTCGCCTGGCGACAGGTCCCTTCCGCACTTACCCCATTGAGAGCCTACTTGTCGAAGCTGGGGAGATCCGACACGCTCTGCGCCGAGCACAGTGCATCATTCGCTTTTATGCGCGAGGCGGGCGCTTTCCTCAGTCGCCTACAGCTCTCACTGCATCCGCAGCCTATGCCGCCGAGAGAGGCCAGTCATACCCTAAGCCCTTAGGGTTTATGGTTAGGAAACTCCTTAAAGAGCTTGGAATAGCTCTCAGGCGTTGGCGTCCATTGTTCTACCCAGGACGCATCCCCTGGAGGGTACCACCTCTGACTATTTGTCGCCACGCCTCTGCTTCCAAAACTTCTACAGCGCCGGGAATATTGCATTCGGCCTTTTTGGAGCACACACTTCGTGTCACCCTGGAACCGTGCCACGGTTTTGGCGCGCCGGGCGGATGTCGAGATTATCTTCTGCTGGGTTCCTGGACATGTAGGAATTGCGGGGAATGAGGGCTCTGATGAGGATGCCAAAGAATCCGCGACGACTGGGCTACCAGACCAGCGTTTCGCTCTTCCTCACACCATTTACACGGCAGTAATACTGGCTGCCTTGAACAGAAGATGGGAGACGGTCGAGGGCATGTCTACCCCAGATGCCGGAGCGCGCTTCCTTCTTGCTTTTTTTCTGATTTTTTTGATTCTGTCCTTTTTTATCGGTGTTATTTGTTGTTTTTGTTTTATTTTTTTAATATAGCCTAGTAGTAGGCTGTATTGTGTATGGAGACTTATGCCCAAGTAGGCAGTTGCCAGATGGGCTCCTAAAATTAAAAAAAACACACAAAAAACACTAATTGTAGGGCCCTGTCATGATATGTTGTACCCAAAGTGAAACCTTAGACTGGGATTGAGGTCTATAGTGTCTTTCTTGCACCCTTGACAATCTTTCTGCAGGTCTCAAAAGGACCATCTCAAAGATGTCGAGAAAATGGAAGAACAGAAGCTGACTCGACAACAGAAGGACTACCTCCTGCTTGAGACGCGCAAGTTCAGACTTCGCAGCCTTCTCGTTTATTACGAAAAACAACGCGAACTCCTGATGGAAGAACTCTCCAAGTTGGAGCAACAGTTGACCACTGCTCATGCGATGCTCTTGAGACACCACACCCTTACTCAAGAGCTGGAATACAGGCAACAAAAAGCCATACATGCTTTGAAGGAAGAACAGGTGAGGCTTTGTATTTTAGTTGGTTGAGAGAGGGTGTAGAAAGTAGAAAGAGATCATGTGATCCCAGATTGTACAGGGTGACGTTCTTAAAAGTAGCCTGGCCCATATTTAAAAAAGAAAATCAACAAAACCAATAACTTTTGTTTTTAATAATGTTTTGAGAATTCACATATTCACATAAGGAAACTATGCTTCGTCTGACATAAAGTACAGCCCTGGATCCAAAGGTCTTTCTGCAATCATAGAAACCAAATGATTACAGTAGTGAAGGCATTTAGCTTTATCAGGCTTCTTTAGCTTCTGTACACATGTTAGTCTGTATGGTTTCAAATTGAGAGATTTCAATAGATGCTGACAAGTCCTTTAGGAATAATCTCCGAGTTGACTTTCTTGGGCTATTTGTAATCTGGTGCGGAATATCATAAAGAACTTTGGGTATCCGCACTAAATTAGGCCTCTGCTTCTTCAATTTGCCACAGAACCAGTTTCACGCCATTTCTTAACCCGATTCTGAACACAACGTCTAACAGGCGGTTTTTTTTGTGGATACTAGTCAGCAAAATTTGTTTGCGTTTCTGTAATTGATCCAATTTTCACATAGCTTTCCACAATCAATATTCTCTGCTGCACGGAAAACACCATCATTTATGAGTAAATATTCACAAAGACTGATATCGCTTAATTGCTAATGATTGCTTTATTCTACTATTTAATCAACTAAATAAAACAGATTATATGTATATCTGAAAAGGTTAAGTAGTTTTTTAATAAATATATTAATAATTATTGAATCTGGGCCAGGATACTTTTAAGTGCTCTACCCTGTACTATGGATGTGGATTGTAAGCTTGTGAAAGGCAAAATGCACTTGTAACTAGGTTGTAGATGTTTGATTACTGCAGCTTATCTCGAATGCAATTAGATGACTATAGAAGAATGTAACCTCATTGGGGATTGTGTAGTCTGAAGCAGATTAACTTATAGTATTGTCTTATTCTGAGTTATTTTCCTCATGTTAATTATACTGGATAAAAATTGGGCATGACCTGCATCATCAGTAAAAGAGGAAGGGGGGAAACAAAGCAAAAGATAGGAATAAGCAAAGGAGCTTTGAAAAAATAGTTTGAGGTCGAATATTCTGATGTCCCCCCTTACACACACACACACACAATCCAAAGCTAGTTATACTGCACAAGAATTGTGGTTTTAGCCCGTTCTTATAGCTCTTTTTAGCCTAATGGATGCGGCATTGGTCTTCAGACGTGGAGGCCCTGGGTTCAATCCCCAGCGAGAGCGAACGCAACCGTCAGCACCATAGAGATCTGGCGACTGATTATTGGACGCATTGTGCTTACCCTTATGGGGCTAGGTAGATCTTAAAGAAGTCAGGACGCACAGCCAAGCCTAACACTGCTCTCTTTCGTCTCACATTCACAACACAATGCACTCGCTCTTCTCCGCTGTTCCAAGGGATACTGCTGATGATGTGCACATTGTATTCACATGCCCCTGTCGTGGAGTGGGTTCCCCCTTCTTACGAGCTGGGATACAAACATACTTTCCATCCCCCCACCAAATGAGGGCTGGCCCTTGGTGTTTTAAGGCTTTCCAGCATATGTCATTATGATCTTAATGTAGGTTTCATTATCTTGTGGGGATCTCGTCCACGGGCGAAGGATGGAGGGCGTAGCATAGTAGTAGCCATGCTTGGTTTCGATGTCTTGATGCACAGCTAACATTATTTATGTCGCCCCCACTAGGCCCCCATCCCCCAGGGCAGCAGCAGTGCGTTGAACTCCGCCGATCGGGTGAGGTCTCCCAGAGATCCCATAATCTGGGTATCTGAAGGCTTTGTCTCGTTTGTCCTTGTGTGACACATGTTGAATATTGTATGTTTCCCGGTGTCACTGGGAGCAGATGTCTGCTGTATGTGTGTTTAGAGTTTTGGGTGGTGACCGCACCGTAGGCTTGCCAGGGCGACCCGCCTTTGGTGTGAGAGAGATATTTGCTGTGTTGATGTCCTGGCATATCCTCTCCTGCCGAGTTCCATAGGAAAGCCCTGGCCCACTAGGTTGGATTGAATCTGTTTGACAATAATAGCTGGGGAAGCTGCCCTCCCCCCCCATCCCTCTATGCACCCTCTTTTTTTTTCTATGAGAACCCCCTCATTATTTTCACGCAAAAGGGTGGATGGTGTAATCAGCTAACACCTGCTAAACCTGAAACCAGGAGGGCTGGCATTGCCTCCCGCCCCCTCACTATCAGGGTATAATAATATGAGGTGATCCCTAGGGCAGTATCAGTTGACTTTATTTTCAATAAAGTATTCTCGCGTTGGCTGATTGTGGTACATAATAAAGTATTTTATAATATTTTCCGGCAGAAAGTTGTGGTCTCTATTTAAGAGTTTGTTAAGCATGGAGAATGATATCTCCACAAACGCTGTTGTTGGCTGACATTTAAGGAGATAAGAATAAATTGTTGGTAATATTTCAGGCCTACAGAGTTCAACTATCTCACATATATAATTTTTTCTTAAGTCTTCTTTCAATGTACTGCTTGATCTCACAAGGATCTTCATCAAATTTAATGGTAGTAAGAGTCTCATGTGCCTCTTTAATTGTGAAATCAGTTGCTTCCATGCTAGGCACCAAGTGAGCAATTAGACTGTAATTCATTTTAATGGAAAGTAGTTGCGTTGGTAGGTTCTTCTTAGACATATTTAGCTTTCTGAACGATAATTCTCAACAATGCATTTGATGCCTGGAAAATTGTCTGCATAATAGAAAGCAGCGTTTAGCCAACTTGCCAAATGTGTTAAAATTGGTTCTGGGGGAGTGCCAATTTCTTGAAACAAAGCCTTCCTCTCTTTATTTTTAACAGTAGATGCCTTGACGCATGCAATTAGAGCATGAAAAAGTATTGGGAAAAGTTTCTTGTGTTGCTCCATCCGACACCATATAACGAGCTGCATCATATACAGCCTTGGCCAAGAGTATTAGCCCACCTCAGTGTTTCTGTGTTCTGCTATCTCAATGTTAATGAAACACATGTACATGGTGTGTCGAGGAATAGGTCACTCCCCAGAGAATACATCTATATATACATATATGTATCTATTGGTTAGAAGGAAAGAGATAAAATCTACAGGAATATATATATATATATATATATATATATATATATATACACACACACACATATATCCTCTAATGTACCCCTTAAGGGGCGCGGCGATTTGCCATCCTGGCCGCCGTGCTGACGGGATTCAGCACCCCGTCCGGCCCCAGCTTAGCCTCTCTTCCTTCCTTCAAAACACTTGTTTCCTCTCTTTTCATACAACCTCTCCCACAACTTTCTCTGGTCAGCCTCTAATTTCACAGGGTAGATGCTGACCTTCTTCTCAAGCCAACTGTCCCCGATCGGGGCTGAGGGTTTTTTAACAACCTGCTTCATCCCCACCCATACCTTCCTCACATCCCCTTTCCTCTCCTCTTCACAATCTATCTTTTTACGCCGTGTTCAAGGTGGAGACGCCATGCCGATGACTGCCAGGCCACCAGGTGGGAGGGGTGGGCCCAAGTGGCGGCGCGTCGCTCTGCCAGGCCTGTAAGCACCTCTTGCAGTGCGGGCAACTGAGAGAGGTGGTGAGCTATTGCGTCCCGCAAAAAATTTAGGGTCACCATGCCCAATGATGTTAAAAAAACTAATCTTCCCCTAATTTCCCTTGCTCATCGACGGAGCCGCCCTCGGGCAGCTCCACCGAAAAAATGGAGGTGCCCCTCCCTGTGCTTGCGCAGGGGACCCTCCAAAATTTCTTTAACCGGAGAGGAGGCTTACTCCTCTCCTGCGCCTACGGGTGAAGGGGACTCCCCCTCACCCCCTTCTCTGGAGGTGCTTTCGGGCACCTTCCTATTTCCAGCGGCAGTCCCTCCTTTTCTTTCTAAGGGGACTGCCAAGAAAGCCAGCAGGCAGCCCATTACCGACCGCCCCTCGTGTAAGCGGCTCGGAAGGGCAAACCCCCTTAGGGGGGAGGGTATCCAGGCCCCTTCGGTCGCTTCCCTCAAAAGACCTGCTGGCAAGAATATTAAACCTTGCCGTGGTCAAGGCCTGTGCCTCCCCACAAAAGACTCTTAACGCTGCCAAGGGGACCTGCGATGTCCTGGGAGGGGATAGCCAACTGGAGGCCCCTCCTGTGATAGACATGGTCCTTGAAACCCAGCCTCAGACGGTAGGGCCTTCCATGGGGCCCATCCGGGCTTGGCGCCAAGCACCGAACCCGAATCGCCCCTATTCAAGGTCCTCCTCAAATGGCTGAGGGCTCCGAGGCAGTACAAGGAGGGGAGGGATCTCCTCCGGCAGGTACCCCTACGACTACCAGGACCTTCTCCATTTCGGAGAGGGATCTAGCTGAGGCCGGTCCATCTGACATGGGGGCTTCTGCCGGCGGAGGTGAGAAGCGGGTTCATTCCCCGCCCTCCTCACCTAAAAAGAAGAATAAAAAGACAAGAAAGACAAAAAAGACTCGGGGCTCCTCTCCATCCGCGGGTGCTGCGGGGACGGATGGATCTGCTGCCACTTTGGTAGGCGACCAAGCCAAGATCGGCACATCCGGCCCCTCTACCCCCCCCCGTGTGCGGAGCCCCTGACTAAGACTAACACCAAGAGTGCACAGGGCGGAGGCTCGATGACATCGGGGTCCCTGATTCAGAGGTTACCTGGCGTTTTCGAGCCCGCTGGCTTCAAACGCTTCCTCATTATTCGCTCCACTGATGGCAGCATGTTGTCCAAGGGCAACATGATCCATCAGAGGAGAGGATTAGCTAGTGCAATTGGTAGAGAGCCGAAGGTGACCCGTTCTCGGACAGGAGCCTTCTGGCGAATGCGGCGAATCCCGCCGAGGCGGCCAAGATAAGTGCTCTTCGGACACTTCATGGCACCCCGGTGAGTGTGACGCCGCACTCTACCATGAACTTTGTGAAAGGAGTTATTTATGCGAGGGAACTCGTTGACTACTCCATTGAGGACATCACCCTAGAGCTGGCCGACCATGGGGCGGTCAAGGTCGAGCGTGTGATGAGAAAACAGGGAGGGGCCTCGAGACCCACCCCTACACTCTTCGTCACGTTCGACTGTGACAAGCTCCCTGAGTCGGTGTTTCCGGTTGGTACCGCTACCGCGTGAAGGCATTCGTGCCACTGCCGCGGTGGTGCTATTACTGTCACCGCTTCGGCCATACGAATCGTTCTTGTAGACGTGCAAAGTTGGGGTCACCCGAAGTATGTGTAAATTGCTCCAAGGTCGCACACGATAAGTACAAATCGTGTGTGGCCAAGTGTGTCAATTGCGGAGAGCCGCACCCTGCTTCTTCGAAGCAATGTGGTGCATATCTCCTTGAGAAAGAAATCCTGGCCATTCAGGCCCAGGATCGACTCTCATTCCGCGAGGCTAAGGACTTGGTCCTTGCGCGCCTGGCTCTGCCTGGGACGTCATATGTCTCAACAATAGTTAGAAAGACACCCTCTGCTTCTGGCCCATCCAGGCCAACAAGCACGGTTATTTTCGCGCCCATTCGGAGCCCTTCTGCGGGCTCTACTCAACCCGGGCGCTTCCCTGGTAAAGCTGGCAGCAAAAAGGGTTCACACCCAGCCCGGCTGAAACCAGGGCTCCCCCTTCTTCCCCCAGCGTGACCGTTTCCCGTAAGGCGAAACGGCCACGCGCCTCCACCGAGTCGTTAGACTCACAGGAGGCAACACCCCTGAAGATGGTCGCTAGGCAATCTTCCGGGGTTCCTAAAGCTGTTCCCCGAAAGGAGCACAGCAACAAAGGAGCTTCGGCTCCTTCGCCCACGCCTAGTGGTGGAGCGATAGGCTCGAAGACGATGGTTCCTCGAAAAGACGGCCCCCCGCCTTCCAAGCCGCAGGAAAAGACTCGCATGGCGAGCCCAACCTCCCCCAATAAGTCCTCGAAGGCGACAGTGCCTTCAGCGCTTTGTCCGGCCAACAGCGCCCGGGGTTCTGCCCCCGGGAAGCGTATGGCCATTTCCGTGAGGGTCTTCTGTTCGAGGAGGGCCCCCGCGTCTTATCCGAGCTAGGCCTGGAGGACATATTCCTTCAATGAAATTGCCGTGGACTCCGGGCCAGCTGGGAGGAGCTGCGGAGGCTCGTCTCGTCCCGTTCCCCGTTAGCTATCTTTTTGCAGGAGACCATGCTAGGCGCGTGCTCCCTGCCCGCCCTCCCAGGGTATAAGGGTCTTGCGACCCCACCACCGCGGGATGGCCGGCTTGGGGGATGCGCGGTTTACACCCGGCATGATGTCTCCGTTCTTCCTTTCTCTTTAGATACCTCCTTTCAGGCAGTGGCTGTGCAGCTGCACCTGGATAGGAGGTATATTATCATTTATGCGTGCATTCCACCGTCAGCTGACTTCGACGCGGGGGACTTCCGCTGCTTCGTGGCACGGTTGCCGAGGCCCTATCTCTTGCTTGGAGATCTGAACGGCAGGCATCTTCTTTGGGGAGATTACTCCATAAATCCCAGGGGACAAGTCCTTGCCGATCTGATCGAAGAGCTTGTGATGGGTGTCCTAAACGTGGATGAGTTTACGCATCACTGTCCGTGAACCGTTTCATTTTCTTGCCTTGACCTATCTTTGTGCTCTTCGGATGCACAGCCTGATTTTGATTGGGGGGTGGTCGATGACTTCCATTGTAGTGATCACTTTCCCATTCAAATATCATTTTCAGGGCAACTGCCGCCTGAGAGCCCACCTCGGTGTTGCTGGCGCGGTGGCCTGCATTTCAGGAAATGACTGAATTTTCTATCTCAGTCGAGGAGTTTAGCTCGGTAGATGAGGCCGTTGAGTTCTTCTCCGGTAACCTTATCACCGTGGGCCTGACTACTATTCCTAGGACGTCTGGCCGTTTTGCACGCCGACCACTTCCATGGTGGTCGGCCGAGTGTGAGACGGCCCTCAAACAGAAGTGTTATGCCTACATGCGCTATAAGCGCAGCCCGAACAATTTCACTGTCGCTGAATTTCGTCGGGCTAGGGCTAGGTTCCGGTATATTTCGAAGCATGCCCGCCGCTCTTCTTGGCGGGCATACGTGTCTTCACTTAACGGGAAGACCCCTTTAGCTGAGGTGTGGAAGCTTGTCAAAAAGATTCGGGGCAAGTTCTCGCAGGACCCCTCTCCCGTTCTCCAGGAGAATGGGACCGCAATCTCGGACCCCGCGTCCGTGTTGGATTACTTAGCGACCGCTTTTTCCGCATTCTCTAGCGGGATGCTGCTCCGCCAATATTCAATGCACGTCGTGATGTCGCGGAAGGCCGCCGGCTGGACTTTACCTCCAGAGGCGGAGAACCCTTCAACGACGAGTTTACTGTGAGTGAGTTGTGCTCCGCTCTCGCTTCGTGCGCGGACACCGCCCATGGTCCGAACGATGTCCCGTACGCCATGCTTCGACACCTGGGTGAGCGAGGCATGGCCTTTCTGTTAGATTTGTTCAACAGGATCTGTGTGGAGGGTCTTCTCCCAGACTCCTGGCGAATCGCTACTGTACTCGCCTTTCGCAAACCGGGGAGAGATCACTACTCCGACTGGTTTCCGCCCAATCTCTCTAACCTATTGCGTGTGCAAGTTGATGGAGAAATTGGTAAATGTTTGATTAGCCTTTTTCCTGGACAGCGGAGGCCATCTGTCTTCTGCACAGTGCGGCTTCCACAAGTTCCACTCCACGTCGGATGCTTCTCCGACTGGAAAATGTCGTCTGCGAGGCTTTCCTTCGTAGACAGCACTACGCCACGGTGTTTTTCGATCTGGAGAAGGCCTATGATACCGCATGGCGATACTGTATCATGGAGACTCTCCACACGATGGGGGCTAGGGGACGCCTCCCAATGTTTATATCTGAATTTTTGCGAGATCGTCGATTCCACGTACGGGTGGGGGGAGCTCTCTCCGGCAGGAAGAGGGTGTCCCGCAGGGAAGTGTCCTCAGTGTCACACTCTTTGCCCTGAGCATCAACGACATCACCTCGGTGCTGCTACCCCTGGAGGGCATTTTCATTTAATATAATTGCCGTGGACTCCAACCCAGCTGGGAGGAGCCTCGAGTAACTCTTCTTTTCCCTCTCTCTTTTAGATATTTGTATTAAAGAGACCATGTTGGGTGTTGGTCTCCACTAACCCTGTCAAGGTAAAAGGTTTTGATACCTCACCAGCACGGCATGTGGGTTGTGCGTGTGGATGCACAATTTACACCTGTCATGACATTTCCATTCTCTTTTGTTTTAATAACTTCTCGTGGCAGTGTAGCTAGGGCTGGATAGGAGCTATACATTTTTTCCAGCATACATTCCACCATCAGTAGACTTTAATTCAGCAGACTTGATAAATCCCAGGGTCCATGTCCTCACCAAACTGATCAAAGAGCTAGAGATTGGCGTCTTAAATGTGGATGAACTTGCGCATGACTGTCTGAGAACCAGTTAATTTTCTTTTCTATATCTATCCCTGTGCCCTGGATGCACAGCCTGATTTTAAGTGGGAGGTGTTTCATGACCTTCATGGTAGTTGCCATTTTCCTATCTTAATATCTTTTTCTGGGTCGATGCCATTTGAGAAACCACTTTGGTGGTGTTTGGAGTGGTTGTGGTGGTCCCTCATTTCAGGAGATGGATTGATTTCTCTATCTTAGTTGAGGAGTTAGGTTGGTTGATGAAGCTGTTGAGTCCTGCAACCTCATCATCTAGAGCAGATCTTCCAAGCTGGTGAACCTTGGCTCAGTGCCAAACAGTGAACCTGAGTTTGCCTATCTACAAGGCCCTCCTCAAGTGGTACGGTCTCACAAAGACCTGCAAGATATGAGGCGCCCCTCCCCCTCTTGACTGCCAAGATCTTTTCCATCTTGGACAAAAATCTGACTAAGACTGGTCCATCCAGCCTAGGAGATCCTTCCGGGAAGGGAGAAAAGCGGGTTCACTCCCCATCCTCTCCAAATATGAAAAGGAAATCAAAGAGAAGAAGGGATTCCTTTTCCTCTCCGCGCGCTCCTCTGACAGACGGGTCCGAGGCAACCTCAGGCTCGGAAGCCCAGACAACCAAAATTGAAAGTGCATTGAGCGGAATCTTGATTACACTTTGTAGTTATTTGCACCTCAGATCGCACATGTTCCATCAGAGTATACTCTTAGCTAGGTTGACTGGGAGAGGGCTGAAGGTGACCCGTTCCTCGAACGGGAGCCGCCTTACCAATGTTTCAGACCCTTCCGAGGCGGCCACTATTAGGGCACTTTGGACAAGCAATGGTTAACCGGTGAGTGACGCCGTACAAACTCTATTATGATCTTCATGAAAGGAATGGTTTATATGAGGCTAACCAGGCAGCAGTCAAAGTTGAATGTGTGATGAGAATATTTTAGGAGGAACATCAAGACCTACCCCAAGACTTTGTCATGTTCAATCGTGACATGCTTCCTGAGTCAGTGCGTTCCGTTGGAGTTTGCTACTGCGTTAGAGTATTCATACCATTGTCACGGATGAGCTAGTACTGACACTGTTTCGACCATACAAATTGCTTGTGTCGATGTGTAAAGTCAGGTTTCAAGTTCCTCTAAATCTATGTAAGTTACTCACGATAAGGCTGCACACGATAAGTCCCTATCGTGTTTGGCCAAATGTGTCAATTGGGGAGAGCTGCAGCCCTGCGTCTTCCAAGCAAATCCTGGCCGTTCAGGCTGCGAGTCTTCTCTCATTTCATTAGGCCTGTGTTCCTTGACCTGGACGGTTAACGTTTGGGGTGCTGATAGGGCTACTGCCTTACTTTTCTATCGTTCCTTTGTTAATTTGAAGCTTGACTACGGATGCAAGTTTTATGCAGGGTCAGCTGAGCATATATTGCGGAAGGTAGACTCCATCCACCACACCGGTCTGCACCTGGCAACCGATGCATTCCGCATCGCTACCTTTGAGGTCTACTTCTTGATGCTAGGGAGATGCCACTCGCTCTGAGCTCTGCACAGTGCACTATTTCCTGTGCGTGCGAGCACATCACCTCCTTCAGTCGCCTTCGCTGGTGGAGCCCCTGGATTTACCCTGGATGCCACCCTGGAAGGTACCACCTTTGACAATTTGTCACCGTGCCTCTGCTCCCAAAACTTCCACATCGCCAGGAGTATTTCATTTGGTCTCTTTGGAGCACACTTCCTGTCATGCTAGATTAGTGCCAGTGTATATAGATGGCTCCAATTTCCATGAGGCAGTCTGTTTCCATGCCATATCCCCTCTGTTTTAAGTCGGGAGGCTCTACTAGGTGCGGTATCTGTCTTCACAGTTGAGGTGGTAGTAATACACTGCGTGGTATGGTAGTTAACAGGTTGTGCCCGGTTCGGAGACTTGATTGTGATCTATAACGACTCCTCGGTCTATTTGAATCTTCACACAGCCTGGTTTGCGGTATCCGTGACTTCACAGTCGCCGTGAGCTGAGTTGATACTGAGATTATCTTATGCTGGGTTCCTGGATATTTTAGAATTGCAGGGAATGAGGGAACCAAAGAGTCGATGAGTACTGGGCGACCAGACCAGCGTTTCGCTCTTTCTCATACCGATTACATGGCAAAGAAGATGGGAGATGGTCGAGGGGAACTTAAAGTTGCGTGCTATTGCGCTACAACTGTTCCCATGGACCTACCCCCCCTGATGCTGTGATGGCTTCATGCTGCTTTCTGTTGTCTCCGAATTGGACAAACTAGTGGGACCTGCTGCCATTTGATGGAGTGCTCGCCTGTACCTTATTGCGACAACTGTATTGTACCCCAGACTGTTTTGTACATTCTCATTAGATGTCCAGGTCTTGATGATCTTCGCTCATGTCCCGGTACCGGGATGATCTGGGTAGCTACCGCTTGTCCCTTGTTCTTGGGACGGGTTTGTGTACACACACTTGTTTACTATATGATTTTTTGAGAGCTTCCCTTTTATTTGCTTCTCTTTGTTGTAGGTTGTATGTTCTTGCGCCTGGAAGAGGACTTCCTACCCCCAATGCTGGACCACGCTTCCGTCTAGTTGCCTTTTTGCTTATCTTATTTTTTTTTCGGCCTTTTGCTTATCTTATTGTTTTTTTTAGCTCGTTTCTTAGCCTTTGTTTCTATTTTATCTTTATTTGTTTTTACTTGTTTTTTAATTTAGCCTAGTATTAAGCTTTGCGTGAATTTCAGCTAATTTTACCTTGGTAGGCAGTTGCCTAATAGGTTCTCTATTTTTTAAAAAAAAATCTTGTACCTGCGCCATGGACTTAATTTGTTCTGTCACATTCAGCATATAGGGTGTTAATATGGCTACTACTTTATTTTTCTACTGATCCTTTTTTGTTTCAAAAGTTCACTACGGATGCAATTTTTTTTGCATCAACTGAGTGTGTGTTGCAGAAGGTGGACTCAATCCATCACATCGGTATCCATCTGGCTACCGGTGCCTTACACTCTTTTCCCCCATTGAGAGCCTACTTGTCGATGCTGAGTAGATGCCACTTGATCTGCCCCGTACACATGCATTTTCCTCGGTTCACATGATCCTGGCACCTCAGTTGTCAATAGCTCTCACTGCATCAGCACCTGATATCACCGGTGCCTATGCTGCCGAGTGGGGCTAGTCATTCCCTAATCCCTTTGGGTGTATGGCTCTGAAATTCCGAGAGCTCTCACTTGGTATGGGAGATACGGCACCGTGCCCAGTTCTTAGACCGGCATGCTTTCACGAATTGGAATTTCCACACATCCTGGTTCGCTCTATCCGTGATACTACAGTTGCCTCGAGCCTGGCAGATGTTGAGATTATCTTCCGCTGGGTTCCTGGACACGTGTAATTTCGGGGAAATGAGTGCGCCAAAGAGTCCTTGATGCCTGGGCTACCAGACTTGCATTTCCCCACACCGACTAATGGCAGAAATCCGGGGCTGCCTGGCAAAGGAGATTGGAGACAGCCAAAAGGAACTTAAACCCGTGTGCCATTTCGCCACAACTGTTCCCATGAACCTACCTCTTCAATGCTGTGCCGGCTTCAGATCGCCTTCTGTCATCTTCAAATTGGTTACACTCATGGTACGCTCCGCCACTTGGTCGATTCCCCACTGCACATTCCCGTTGAATGTCCCAGTCTGGATGATCTCTGTGCCACTTATCTATCCCTGTTTTGGGATGAGCTAGTCGCTACCACTTCTCCCCTGTGCTCAGGATGTGTTTATGCACACAGACTTGTGCCTATATGACTCTTGGTTGCATGATCCTGCACCACCGAGGGTGATGTTGGCCTCCCTCTTCCACTGGAATGTGCTTCCTTCTTCTTGTTTTTGTTTCTTGTTTTATTTTTCCTTTTTCCACTTTCTTTTGTTTTGTTTGCTTTTTGGTTTGGTGTTTTTCATTTATTTTTATTTAATAGCCAACTTATGCCCGTGTGAGCATTCGCCAGATGGATGTTATGAGAAAAACATTTATTTCAAAGAAATGACATGTTTGCTAATGGGATGAGAGATGTATGTTCTACTACAGGTTGAAAGTTGTGAAGAGAGTAACAGATGCTTTTGAAGGTGCAGAGAGTAATTTGGTTCTTTTGCAGCTATCGTTCGAGTCTTGTGATGTAGTTGTAGATTGGAAGCTGCTTGGTTGCTGTGGGAGGAAGGTAATTCCATTTGCATAGCCCTGGAGTTTGATGTCGGGATAGCAAATGTGGATGTCCTGGCAGAAAAGATTGAATAAGGTTGAGGAGAGTATAGATCCCTGCCGGTCTCCGTTGTGTATGTGGTGTGTTTGTGATAACCTGTTCTACTATATTGTCAAAGGCGTTGCTTATGTCTATTGTATCCATTACTATCTTTCATCAGTGTGTGGCATGTTATTTTTTTCAACGATATGTCAAAGTAAAATCTACAGTAGTTATAAAGGAAACTATTTAACCATATCCTTTGTGTGCGATCAAGAATCCTCCTATATTTATAAGATGTATTTTAATTTTCAGATGAACCATCAACACCAAACGGAACTGAATAGTCAGCATGACTACATGAAGAGGGTTGAGCGGGAACTGAGGAAAAAGCATGCCGTGCAGCAAAAGCAACAACCAAAGAGTTTAAAGGTAAACTTACCCTTCCTTTCCCATTCTCACACCCTGCCTATCTCTTCCCCTCACTATTCATAATCCATTTAATGATTTTTTTGTCGGATCATACTTGGCCTTTCTGTCACACTTTCAACAGCTCTCGATAACCCTGTGATTAGGGTATTGGTCTTCTAGTGTCGAAGTGTCAGGTTCAATCCGGGTGAGAATTGACACAAATGTCAGTGCATGTAGAGGTCTGGCTACCAATTCGTGGACATGCTGTACTTTTCCCTGTGGGTGTAGGTAGATCTTACACAGTTTATCACATACATAGCCAACCGCAACACGGCTATCTTTCCTGTCTTCACAGCACAACCCACTCACTCTTCTCCTCTGCGCCATTTGATAGAGCGTTCGCCTGCGCCCTATTGTGACGACTGCGTCGTCCCCCAGACTGTTCGGTACATTCTTGTCGAATGTCCCAGTCTGGGCGATCTTCGCGCACGTTACCTGTCCCGGTACCGGGATGGGCGGGGTCGCTACCGCCTGTCCCTTGTACTCGGGACGGGTTCGTGCACACCGACCTGTGGACTTCTATACTTTTTGGAGGAGGCTGGCCTTCTTCCCGTTATTTAATATTCGACTATGGATGTGCAAGTTCTATCCACATACCACTGACGTGGAAAGCCCCGCTTCTACTGGGTGACTAAAGTTCCTACCAAATCTCTGTTTGGTGTCAAAAACACACTTCCTGGCTCCCCCTCCACACACACACATAGACAAATCCATAAGGACTGGCTCCAGGTGCCCTCACCAGCGCTTGTCAAACTTATCTTTATGTTGGTTTCATTTTATGGTTGGGAGATCTCGTCCACGAATGGAAGATGACTGGCGCAATATAGTAGCAATGGTCTCATATTGCTAATCAATTCATGGGCAAGGATCATCCATCTTTCCTTCCACCTCTAATCTCTAATTGTATTTGCTTATTGTGAGGACCCGTTATAAATTAGTCTTATTCCTCCATTGCCACTTTAATTAAGCGGTAGTGCATCTCTCGCTAGCTTAGTGGATAAGATGTTGTATTCCTACATCCATGTACCAGGCTCGATTCCTGGTGAGAGCAGACAAAAGATTTCTCTGCTCGCAGGGGGCTGCTGCTTATCAGACTTTGCATCAAGTTTGGTCAGACTCACACCTCCAACCACGTACGTCATCATATACATAGTCAATCAGAACACTGCTGCCTCTTCTGTACACTCTCAATATATCACTCCTTATCAAGGGTGTTTGTATTCACATTATCCTCAAGTGGAACGGGTAGCCTTTCCTTGGGCCATGAAATGTTCATTACTCGTTATGGGGAAATGAAACTGCTGCCCGTGCTAGCCCTTGGACTTGCGGACTCGCCACCTTCCAGGGGTTCTCATTCCTGTCAATGAATTTCAAAATCCAGCCACGATTGAAAATGAAGTGATGCCATTGACTAAACTAACATTGAATGGTAGTATTTTTGCATGATAGGGTGGGGCAGGGAGAGTTCTTATACCTAGTAGGTAATGTTGATATTGAAGATTTGGCTGCATAAACCTTTGATGATTTCTGTTTGCGAAAGTTTTCTGGTCCCCATCATCATCGTTGTTGTAATGGATTCAGTAGTTTTAATCTTTAACATTTGATACCCATGTTGGTCACACTTTTTTTCCTTCGAATTTTGGCTTCTTTTTCCCTTTCTCTTGTGTCTATTTCCTCATTGCTTTTGATTGTTATGAGACCGATAGAAACTTGTTTAATGTAATGTTTGTTTCATTAATGGGGATGATAGGAGCATGGAGCAAAGCGATGGAAGATGAAGAGTAGAAAAGGCCGGAATATTGAAATAAAAGAATTACTTTGGCAAACCTTATCAAACTGAATGCTGTAGCAGGGGGCGCTGTCTTTCAAAGATAATGGTAACCCATACGCACGAGTTACCCGAAAGCTTTTAAATCCATCTCCACCAAATTCACACTATTTTTCCAAAGATCCGCACCATCTATTGCTATCTCAATGTGGGCAGAGAGTTTAGTGTGGGTTCCGTTCTAGTATATTTGGCAGTCACTGCAAAGTTGACCTGAATCTGGATTCCCCATCTGGAGACCAAGCTTGCCTGATGTTGCTTAACTGCTCAAATGAGAAGTGTTTTCACTCCTTAAGCTATGACATAGATTGGGAAAAAGAACAGGAGAAGTTAGAGGGTGGTAAATAGAATTTGGCTGGCGAGTTCCTCAATTCGATTCAAGGCAATGTGGTAATGGGATATTATAAAAGGAAGATGTTTTCCCGCATAGTCTCTCCATCCATTTCTTTCATGGGTGTTAGGTTTTCTTTTCAGTGTATTATTTTTCCTCTGTAGCAAAAAGAAGTCGAGATCCGGAGGCAGTTTCGGGACACGATCCACATCCAGCGCCAACAGCACAAGGAGTACAAGCAGCAAGTACTAGCGAGGACCCCAAAGGAGGATCACCGGCGGGTAATCAAGCAGCTCAAGGAGAACCAGAGGCGCAAGCTGGCCATGGTAGCCGAGCAGTATGAGCAGTCTATTGCGGAGATGCTTCAAAAACAATCCATACGCTTAGATGAATGTCAGGTATATATGTGTTTTGTGTATTTTTCCCTTCACCATTCTATAGAATGAAGCACATATGGGTGGGAGGGAGGTGAGTAATTAATTGATTTTGAAATGTGTTTGTCTGATATAGCTAAACCCTTGCCTTACTCCTTGAATGGGGTTTTGATGAAGTTTATGAACCTCAATCTATTTCTTGCCCATTTTTTTACAATCCTTTTGTAATCCAATGTTGTGGAATCGTGAACCCGCCTGATTTCTGTACTCTTTGTATGACTATGTTCCTCGAGTGCGAACATCACTTCTCATGGTGAGGAATGTTAAAGTACAGTTGAGGCCAAAATGTTTCGACCATCTGGAATTTGTATTATTCCTTTGGTATGTCTATTAATATGTTGGTTTAGGCTTGCATGCATGTGTGTAATACATCTTGAAAGCAAAATAAAAGTACAAACTTATGTATAACATTTTTTAAATATCTAATATGGCAATGTTATTGAAATGTATGAAATCCTCTTATCAGTAGCTGCAGTATGTTACAGTCAAAATGTCTTCATATAACATATATGATAAGATTTGTTAATGATGAAAACACTTAACTATACTGTGGAAGAAAGAACTGATCCGCATGCTACACAAGAAAGGTCTCGACTGTCAAAAATTTGCTTGGAGGGGTGGCGGATCACAGTCCTGTGTTGCAGAAGTGTTGAGGATGCGCGCAAGTGGGGACATCCAAGACTGACCTCTTTCTGGATGAACCAGGGTCAGTACGCAATGTGACGACAGATCTCTGCATGAGCCTTCGAAATCTTAGAAAACTGCAGTCCAGCTCTAACATGAATGGTCAGAGAGCGGCCAGGTTAATATATCTGTTAGAAGAGTCTATCACAGACTGCTTGCACAAGGCCTAAGTCATGTTAAGCCCGCCAGAAGCCGCAGACCAACCTTCACCAGATGTGATGTTGACAGGCTTTGGTGCATGCCCACCTCAACTGAACCATGTGTCATTAGGGATGTGGTCTTATGGTTTTACAAGTCCACATTCCAGTTCTCCATCCCGGGAAACTTTAGGGTCCACAGAAGGCCGGAGGAGCAGTGGAATTGAGTGCATAGTGCCAACAATAAGGCATGCTGCCCACTCTGTAATTGTATGTGGCTGTATGTCAAGTTCAGGGGGTGGGTCATCTTACCGTTTATTATAGCACCATGAATTATGAGAAGTACTGTACATAGCTGTCCTGAGAGATTGCATGCTGCCTTCAGCATGAGACCTGTCCAAAAATTCTTGGAATGGGATTGGTTTTTCAGCTGGTCAATGTCACAAGTCTGCATCCACCAACCATACAGTAGTGGTTCCGAGAGAACAAAATCACAGTGATGTACTGGCCACCACTCTCTGGATATGAATCTACGGGAAAACCTCTGTCAAGACCTAAAAGAGTGTAAGACCTCATCAGCCATCCTAGCTGTCCTGAGAGATTGCATGCTGCCTTCAGCATGAGACCTGTCCAAAAATTCTTGGAATGGGATTGGTTTTTCAGCTGGTCAATGTCACAAGTCTGCATCCACCAACCATACAGTAGTGGTTCCGAGAGAACAAAATCACAGTGATGTACTGGCCACCACTCTCTCGATATGAATCTACGGGAAAACCTCTGTCAAGACCTAAAAGAGTGTAAGACCTCATCAGCCATCCTCTAATGCGCAACTAAAGGCATTCATCACCAAGGAGTGGAACAGCATCATAGCCCTCAGGTCTCCCTCGTGTAGAGGATGCCTCGAAGGTATATGTTCTCGTCCCTTCCAAGGGACTCTTGACATTGTATTGAGGCACCTGTATCAATTTGGTGTTGATGTAATTTTCAAAGAGCTTCATCTACTTACCTGTTACATGTTTTAGTAAATTTTGTTCATTCTTGTTGCTTGTTTGGGGCATATATTAACTTATTACTATTTATTTCTCCTTATTTCACTGTTATATTCATATTGATATGCAAATAAAAATTTTACAACCCTGCATTTATCTGATTTCCAAGATGTCCAAAAACTTTAGGCCCTGGTTTTTCCTTGAGGGATGTTTATTCTCAGAATGACTGAATTGTTGAGAAAACCTTACATAATCAACACACTTCTGATGATCATATGCTTTTTCTGTCCCAGTATTAAAGTCTACTATTAGCTGTTTTCTCTGATCATGTTTTATTTTTCTATTTTTATTCCTTTCTTCTTCCTCCCTTCTTTACTGAATGAAATATCTCTCATTGGTTAAATGATTTTTCCCAATTGCTTTCTTGACTTGGTCAACCCCTGTCCCTGTATCTCACATGAGTAAACAAGCCTTGGTGTTGGGCGCTTGATGTTGATGCACATTATTGATCCTCAGGAACTTGAGCTTCAGCAGCAGAATGAAAAACTGCAGCGGGAGTTGGAGATGTTGACGGAGTACCAGAAGCGGAGTCGTCAAGCTGCTGAGGGGCAGCGGAATCGTGAGAAAAGGGAGCTTGAAGAGAGAGTGGCTGTGAGGAGATCTCTTCTCCAGCAGAAAGTGAGTCAGACAGGACATCAGCTCCAAACATTCAGATAGCTATTTGTTATGTTTTTTTCCTATTGGTATTTTATCAGCTACTGGTTCATCCCATCTCAGTCCAACCCCATTTTTTGCCAATTTTGCATGACCTCAGATTTTATGAAAATTTGTGAGATATCAGACTTGATGCAAATTCCATGCTGTATGCCAAACGGTTCTCTAGATACAGCCTGGCAAAGAAGATGGGAGACGGTCGAAGGGAATTTAAAGTTGCGTGTCATTGCGCCGCGACTGTTCCCATTGACCTACCCCCCTCAATGCCGCGAAGGCTTCAGGTTGCTTTCTGTCGTCTCCGAATTGGGTACACTCGCGGGACGCACCCCCATTTGATGGAGCGCTCGCTACCGCCCTACTGGGAAGACTACGTTGTCCCCCAGACTGTTCGGTACATCCTTGTTGAATATCCCAGTCTGGGCCATCTTCGCGCACGTTACCTGTCCCGGTACAGGGATGGGCGGGGTCACCCCCGCCTGTCCCTTGTACTCGGGACGAGTGCGTGCACATTGACTGGTGGACTTGTAGACTTTTGGGGGGAGGCCGGCCTTCTCCCTTTTATTTAACCAGTTTTTTTTCCTTATAGGTCGCATGTTCCTGCACCGGGAGGACCCCCCCCCGACGCAGGAGCTTGCTTCCTGCTCGTTTTCTTTTCCCTTTTGTTAAAATTTTTTAGTATTAGGTTTGTTTTTTTTGTGTGTGTTTTTGAATTTGATTTTAAAGTAGCCTAGTACTAGGCAGGTTTTTAATACGGCGACTAATGCCCAAGTAGGCAGTCGCCAGATGAGCTCTTAAAAAAAAATAAATTTAGGTATTACTTGAAAAACTGCTTTGATGTAAAAATCAATTTTTAGGAACCCTTTTAATAATCGATATCTTACTTTACAAAAAGAATTATCTTCCAGAAAAGTTTATTTTTAGAGCTACAGCCTTTTATTTGAACCTTACTTAGCAAAAAATAATGAACTTAGGGATTGAGAGAAATCTATTGTTTATATTTTAATAACACATCTTTACTTTTCTGTATTTAGTTCTCAAAGAGGAGAGATCACATGAAGATTCCCTTACCACCCTCTGATGTGCTTGGGGAGGGATCTTCATATGATCCAAAATGGTATTAGTATTGGTATTAGTATTTGAATTTAGTAATTAAATGTCTTTAATAAGCATACACTACTGAACAAAGTAAGAGAATGATTTTCCTTTTTTTAAATATTTTTCATTATTTGTTGAATAGGTAAAAGAAATTTTCATGGTAGATAAAGGCATGCATTTAATATACAGGGTTATTCAAAAAGAATGAACCAATTTCATTATGCAATATTTTATTAAGGAAAAACAATAGAAAACTCCATCGTACTCGCAAGTATTCTGCTCACGATCAACTTATTTTCTGTCTTACAAGTGTTCATTGTGGCCACTACCTGCAGCACATGCAACATCAATGCGATAAGAGATTCCTTCCAGACGCATATCAGCATATCACGATCCACTTAGTTGGTCACTGTTGTTATTCAATGTTTAAGGTCATCGAGGTTAGTGGGTAGTGGTGGAACATAAACGCGATCTTTTACATATCCACACAAGAAAAAAAAACAGTGAGGTCTGGGGATCTCGCAGGCTAAGCAAAAAAAGAAAGGTCTTGTGGCCCCCTTCTGACCAATCCATCAAACTGCAAAATTCCATCCTCTTCCACTTGTCATCTTTGGTAAGTGCCTGAATGATGCATAGTATGTATGGTTTCAAATGTAGACGTCTTCTTAGCACACGCAGATAATGGATTGAGGGATTGCAAGCTCAAGTTGTGGACTTCTGCGAGCTCCCCTCAAACGCAGCACTGATTCTCACCACTTGTTTCCCCACAACTTGCGATCATCTTTGACTTTTTCCTTTACACAAACACCCACTCTTTTTTGAACCTGTGAATTTTCTTAGGAGAGGGCGGATTAATGTCGAATCGCTTTCGAAAAGCACGCTGCACCTTGACAACCGAATTTCTTTTTGCGAACTCGAGAACGCAGAACGCCTTTTGCTGATGCCTCGCCATTGCGAGGGGGAACAAACAACCGAACGTTGCCGGAGGAACGACGCGACGCGACTACAGTGCCCGTGTGGCAGCCATTAAAAACTTAGAAAACTCCTCTTTCAAATAGTCACTGACTTATTCCATGGCGATGCATCTTTGAAAAATGAAGCAAATACTCTAGAAACAAAGCAAGATTTGACAACGATCAAACTCCAGGAGTGGATTGAACAGCAGTCGGGAGATTTCTGGTTGTCGGGAATTCGAAGCCTCAGGGACAAGTGGCGCAAGTGCATTGAAGTCGAGGGTAGTTACATTAAAAAATAATAAAACACTTTTCCTCATATCTCGTTTCCTTAAATCCGAATTGCAAAACTTATTGACCGCCCCTCGTACGATTATGCCCTAAAAACTTTTTATAGTTAAATTTCGTAATTTGAACAGACAGGAGTTTGCACAGTGAATCTGGGTCATCAGCAGCAAGTGCATAAGTGCAATAAGGATTGATGTGCAGTGCCAGGACATCATATATTAACTGTCATGAGTTGTCCTCCACTAAGAGGAGGCAGCAGAATAAATATATTTTTCCTCAGAAAGAAATTGAAAGTATTGAATATGCCAAAATTGTATTAGGTTAACAGGTCTTCCCTCTCATTATTGTAATTATTTTGTCATTGAGGATTATCAGTGAAATATAATTTTTTTTATTCTTGGAGATTTAGGCCAAGTCAAACTGATAGCTAAAATAAATTCCTAAATTGACCTGTAATTTATAAATATGTTGTTAACATAAGTTAGTTACACACTTTTTGCCTCTCTTCCTCTTCTACCTCAGTCCAGAGGCAGTGTATACCTTTAAGGTCCTTAGCTGCTGCGGGGGCTGAAAGCCCACTTGCTAGGGCAAGTATTAGATATAGGTTGTTTTGGGCCATTGAATGTGCTCACCTTCCTCCATTCGATATATAAGCTGGACTGGGACTGATTACACAGAGTAACACTAGTTTTGTTTCTTTAAATGATTTTAGTGTTTCTAAGCTGGTTTACCTCCCGATTCCAAAAATACCATTGAAAATTGCATAGCATCAATATTTGGGAGATAATTGGAATTTTGTATATAAAACTAACCATAAATAGCTGCGACAGTTCACTTTATTTAACATATTCACATTGTCCATGAATAATAGCTTATAATATTTTGTTCTATTCCTTTTTAAATTAATGAGAAAATGTGATTATAAGAGATAACCTACTGAAAGGGCACTAAAGAATGTGCTTTCTTACTATCAGCTCCTTGATCTTTATGCACTAGTGACCATATATAGTTCCCCATCATAGCAGTGTCCCATCTTCCTTGGTATCTTTTCTCCATTACAGCAATGTCTTAATGGAACCGCTCACCATGCTCCTTAATCGCTTCTCCCAAATTTTCACCAAAAAAAAAACTCCAAATGTGTGCAAAAAGTGCACTGTTAGTGACATTCTACCTCCTAAATTCTTATAATTTCTAAAAGTTTTGCTACCAGCTGCTTGTAGTTTGAGTCTTTAGTTGAATCAATCCATTAACTATATTTTGAAATGCACACTAAGCTTCACTTTCGACATCACTCATTGCATTCTCAAGTTGTACTGACTTCAACATTTTCCCCCTCTGGCCTCTGATAGCTTTGGAAAGAGTAGACGAATTTCTTGAAATGCTTCTCCACCATGATCTAATGTTTTTACAAACTGTTTGACCAAACCAAGCTTTATATGAAGTGGAGGTAGCAAAACTTTGGCAGGCTCTACAAGAGGCTGTCTAATAACATTTAAGTTTTCCTGGCTGCTAGTCATCTCGAGGGGCCACTAAACCTTCTGGTAATGTTCATGATCAGCCCTACTGTTCCATAGGCAAATAAAATATGAATACTTGGTGTAACACCCAGTAATCCGAGTAAGAAGGAAAGCATTTTAAAATCACCACAAACATCCCATTTAAACTTAGTATAGTGTACCTTCTTGAGAAGCTTTTTTACATTGTCATATTCTTCCTTCATCTCTACCGAGTATGCTATAGGCAGGGATGGATACTGATTTCCATTATGTAGTAAAATAGCTTTGAGGCTTTTTGTAGAACTATATGAAAAGTCACTATTCTTCAGGGTTGTGATCAATTCCAATAGCTGTAAACAAGCCATTAATATCTTTGCAGAAGCAAAGATCCTCACTTATATCAAAGTATACTTCAAATTCCTCATGGCGCTTCCTGTATATTGTTGATCTGCAATCCTCCCCCATCATATTCTATTCATTAAGTCTGGATGCCAACAGCTCAGCTCATGACTTAGTGAGACCCAAGTCCCTGATGAGATCATCCAGTTCACGTTGATTTGGAAAGTGTGGACAGGTATTCATTCTTGGCTCAAACGTTTCATCCATTTCTTCATTGTCACAACCTTCCAACTCTCCTGATGCGACCTCCATTATACCCTCTACCTGAAAAAAATATATATAAAAAGTGAGGCATTTAATAGATGGAGCATAAATATGGATTGTATGTGTAATCACATTACAAGAAACCTTAGCTAGATGTTTTGAATATTTCAGTATTAATTCTGTTACAAAGAATATAGCTTACAATTTGATAGGATTTACTTACATTTTATGGCACCCATAGAACCAATAAGCTATCATGTGACACAGGTGCAATAGAGGATGAAATGTTGGCAATACGGAAGGGATTTTCTTCCCTTAACTTTTCTGTACTTTGATATGTCAATCATGCAAAAATGGCAATCATCGTGATGATTGCTATGTATAGCTCTCGGGACGGTTGTGCCCCTGGTTCTACCCAGGACGCCACCCTGGAGGGTACCACCTTTGACTAGATGTTGCAACCCCTCTACTCCCAATCTTCTACAGCGTCGGGAGTACTGCGTTCGGCCTTTTTGGAGTACACTTCGTATCACGCTGGAACCGTGCCACTGTATACGGATGGCTTCAAGTACCAAGTGGGGCTCGGTTTCCACGCCGTATCCCCTCTTTTTCAAGTCAGCAGGGCTCTGCCAAGCGCTGCGTCTGTCTTCACGGCCCAGCTGTTTACAATACACCGCTCGGTACGGGAGATAATGCGACGCCCCCAGTTTGGAGACCAGATTGTGATTTATAGCGACTCATAAAGCGCCCTGAGTGCTCTCGGGGAATTGGAATCTCTGCATCCCCTGGTTCGCGATATCCGTGCCGCTACGGTTTTGGCGAGCCGGGCGGATGTCGAGATTATCTTCTGCTGGGTTCCAGACATTTAGGAATTTCGGGGAATGAGGGCGCCAAAGACTACGCGGAAGACGGCGACCAGACGAGGGTTTCGCTTTTCCTCACACCGATTACATGGCAGGAATACTGGCAGCTCTCCGTGCTGCTTTGCAAAGAATATGCGAGACTGTCGAGTCGAGTGGAACCTAAATTTGCGTGCCATTTCGCCGCGACTATTCCCATGGACCTCCCCTCCCCCCAATGCCGCGATGGCTTCAGGTTGCTTTCTGTCGTCTCCGAATTGGACACGCGTGGGGCGCACCTCCATTTGATGGAGCGCTTGTCTACGCCATACCTTGAAGACTGCGTTGTCCTCCAGACTGTTGTTGCACATTCTTGTTGAATGTCCTACTCTGGGTGATCTCCGCGCACCTTAACTGTCCCGGTACCGGGATGAGCGAGGTCGCTACCGCTTGTCCCTTGTATTCGGGACGAGTTCGTGCACACGGACCTGTGGTCCTTACGACATTTAGGAGGATGCTGGTCTCCTCTACTTTATTTGACCTTTTCTGTGTTTCCTTTTGTAAGTGCAAATGTTTTTGCGCCGGGGGGGAAGCGGGCCTACCCCCGACGTCGGAGCACGCTTCCTTCTTTCCTTTTTCTCGTTATTTCTTTTAGCCTTTGTCCTTTTTTAGCGTTATGTGTTATTTTGATATTGTTATTTGTTTTTCTAATATAACCTAATAGTAGGCTGTTGTGTACGTCGACTTATGCCCAAGTAGGCAGTCGCCAGATGGGCTACCACAATGAAAACAAAAAATGCTTTTGTGTTAAAGTTGGTTGTGGCTTCTGCTTCTCTTTTTTAATTTATTTGGCCTATTTTAGGCTTAACAAAATTAAGAGAATAATTTTTAAATTTGTTCCAGGTGAAAGCCTCCTTCAGGAGGAACCTCATGAAGTGTTATAGCCTTTCAGATGGTATCATCATGATAGGAGAATTTGTGTAGTTTCTTTTCGACTCGCTCCTCTTTCACTCATTTACTGAGCTCTGTGGATGCTGATTGGGTGCTGGGTTTTGCAGATGGAGGAGGAGATAGCGCGCTTCGACCACGAGAAGAGTGAGCGGATCCGCATGTTGAAGGAAAAGCATGAACGCGAACTAGATGAATTCGACAAGGAGTCGTCCAGATTGGGATACACGTAAGGACCCACCGAGCTCTTTTAATGGGAAGGGGGTGGGATGTTCTTTAGTTGCGTGAAAATGGCATTCCTACTACCGACCCTTTGTTGTCCCCATCCCCCTCGTACAGTACTTGATAGTCGAGTTCCCAGGTTTTTCAAGTCTTCTCAGCGGTGAGGGGGGTGATGCCGCTCTTCATTGTGTGGGCTCGTGACTCAAGAGGTCCTTATTTTGTGACCCAGTTGGTAGATTTTATATCAACCCCTTTTCCTTCTGATTCCGATATTCCTGCACATACCCCTATCAGTTTCAAGGCCTAGTCCCCGGTTGAGCGTCACGTTCTCCCGGTCCCAGTGCCCCTAACAGTCTCAAACTAGATTAAAACTACCAGGGCCTCTTTCTTTTCTTCAGATATCTTTTTACCCTTCCTTCGCCACACTAATCATTTCTGACCTATTTGTCACCCACCAGGATGCACCTGGTGTTTTGCCTGCCTTTCCAGCCCCAATGCCCACGAGGAAAGCCTTGTTCATTGAGGGGACTTCAACTCTTTGTCCAGGCCTGAGGAACCTAATGCCTTAACCGTTTTCCTTTATGCACCCTTTTGCCTCTGCACCATAAGGGGGTCCACTGTGTTGAATGCTACACCTGAGTGACAGGCACGCCCTCCCGGCCCCACTCTTCTTTGAGTGTAAATTAAGGAGGTCCGGTCAATGGGCTGACTTGGACACTCTGATGGGGCCTTGGAAAGTTGTTGGGCGCTTTCCCCTCACCTCCACTCAACACTACTTTACCTTGGTATTATTATTAGCATTATTATCGTTATTCTCATTCTTATTATTAATATTTTAGTATTTAATGTATTAGAATTATTATTACTTATCATTACAGCTATACCCTCAACCTTTTCTATCTACACCTTGTAGTAGGAGGAGTGTTCCTACCTGTTCAGACTTCGGTCCGGTTGCCATGGTGCCTTGGTGGACTGCATACCGCATCACCTAGCACTAGGGTATGATGATACTAAGTGATCGCACGCCCATCTCTCCCTCTTTTTAGCACATACCCTCCGACCCATTTCGAAACTAGCTCATCTATCCACAGAGATTCTGGTTGGGTGGCGCACTTTCATTCTCTTATGAGCCCTCTTGTGTGGCAGTGTATACCGCGAGGTCCCATCTGCTGCAGTATCCTAAAGCCTGCTGACTAGGGCAAGTATTAAGTACAGGGTGTGTTGGGCCGTTGACTCGGTTTACCTTCCTCTAATACACATATAACGTGGCCTTTCCGACACCATCCTTTATGGTTTAAGTTCCAGGACAATTTCGCCTAAATTGTGGGCCGGGTTGGCAAAGCCCATCAACGCAGGATCCTTGGACCGAGTATGTGGAAATGATCACATTCGGGAATTTTCTGATCCTATGGAGACTTTTTTCTCTTAACCTCCCAAGTCATTGGGCGGGGGGGAGGGTGCTTAGTATCTAATTTTCTTGCACCCTCCTTTTCTTTTTCTATAAATATGGTGACATTGGAAGGAAATAGTGAGACTTCACATTCATATCCGCCTCCGTCTCCAAGCGCGGTCTCGCCTTCCCTAGGTGTCAAGGAGGATGTGGAAAATTGAGGCACTGCTTTGACTGGTAGAGTGACTCCCCTCACTTTTCCCATGCGGCAAAGGGTGCCATCTTTGGAGATGCTCTCGGACAGCTCCACCTCTGAAAAGGAGCTCCCCCCTCTCATGTGCTTTCTCAGGGGGCCCTCCAACCTTCTTCTACTGGAGAGGAGGCTTACTCCTCTCTTAGGCTTGCAGGTGGAGTGGCTCCCCCCTCACCTTCTGTGAAATCTCCCATGAACAACTCCATCTTTTGACATTGCGGGGGTCTGCGTGCCTGCCCCCTCTCTTCTCCGATGGAGGTTTGTTCGCCGGACAGAGACTACTCCGACTGAAGCAAACGAATGCGATCCGGGATACTTTGGGAGAGGGGTGGGGGGAATGGCTACATTGAGGCTTTCCCTGAGCTCGGCTTCAGGTCGCTAACTGTCGTTTTTTAACAGTGGACACTCATTGGACCCACCGCCATTTGATGGAGCGTTCGCTCGCACCTTATTGCGACGACCTCGTTGTCAACCAGACTGTTCGGCACATTCCTTTTCAATGTCCCAGTCTGGGTGATCTTCGCGCACATTACCTGTGCCTGTATCGACACGAGCAGTGTCACTGCCGTTTGTCCCTTGCACTCGAGACAGGTTCGTATTCACAGACTTGTGGACTATGCGACTTTTTGGAGGAGGCTGGCCTCGTCCATTTTATTTGACTTTGTTGTAGGTCGCATGTTCCTTCGCCGGAGGGAGCGCCCCCTCCCCCCCCACGTCGGAGCATGCTTTATTTATTCTTGCTATTTTGCTTATTGTTTTTGTTTTGTATTTTTTTTTAATCTAGCCTAGTATTAGGCTGTAATGTCATTAGTGACTTTTGCCACAAAGACTAAGGTGGTGCACTTTGCTGTCATCCACTGCTGCACCCCAAACAGAACTTGATCTTAAACGTGGTTCGCCTCGAAGTGGTGGATTCACAACGTTTCTTGATCTTGTTTTCGACCGACGCCTTACCTGGGTTTTTCGGATTCACAGGCTTAGGGTCTCTTGTACCCGCGCCATGGACATTCTTCGTTCCGTGACGTTCAGGAACTGGTGTGTTGATAGAGCTACTGCCTTGATTTTCTATCGATCCTTTGTTCGTTCCAACTTGACTACGAATGCGAGTTTTATTCATCCGCAGCCGAGCGTGTATTGCGGAAGGTGGACTCGATCTACCACACCGGCCTTCGCCTGGAGACCGTTGCCTTCTGCTCGTCCCCCATTGAGAGCCTACTTGCTGATGTTGCGGAGATGCATTCGTGTACAATGCATTATGCGCATGTACGCTCGAGCCCGGTGCGTCCTTCAGTCGCCAACTGTTCTCACTTCATCTGCAGCCGATCTCGACGGTGCCTATGTCGCCAAGAGACGCCAGTCATCCCCTAAGCCTTTTTGGTTTAGGGCTAGGAAACTCCTTCGAGATTTCGTTGTAGCTCTCGGGTCAGTGGCGCCTCTGTTTCTGACCACGACGCCGCCCTGGAGGCCACCTCCTTTGAATATTTATCGCCACGCCTCTGCTTCCAAAGCTTCTATATCTGCGTGGGTATTGCGTTTGTCCTTTTTGGAGCACACCGTGCCACGCTGGATCTGCCCCAGTGTATACAGATGGCTCCAAGTCCCTGGAGGGTTTCAGTTTCCAAGCCGTATCCCATCTGTTGGAAGTCAGTAGAGCTCAACTGGGTGCTTCCTCTGTCTTCACGGCAGAGCTGGTCGTAATACATGGCTCGCTACAGGAGATAACCCGTCATACCTGGTTCGGAGACTGGATCTTGATCTTTAGCGACTACCCACACAGCCAAGACCGCGCAAGAGTGGTTGGCCTCGAACATGAACTTCTAGTCCAAATACTTTTGGCCGCTGCAATCACCCCACCTCAATTGCCTCAACTACAACTTGTGGATGCATGTTGACGACAAGGCCTGCAATGGCCACCACATCAACGTATGCTTAGCCTTAACGTTTCGTCTGGAGCGCGTGCTCGCCGTCCTCATTAATTAATATATTACAATTTAAACACATTTATTTGTTAAAACAATAAAAACGCGTCTAACTACGTCAAAACTATCATTCTCTCCTTTTTGAGACTTTCGTAACGACTGTAACAGTACGTTTGTAATACCCGGTAGCCTAGTATTAAACTTGAGATTAAGTACGGCGACTTATGCCGTTGTAGGCAGTTGCCAGAGAAACGATATAAAAAAAATCGAGATTGCTTCTTCCAATCTCGATTTTTTTATAGACCCTGGGTGTTATTCGTCAGCGCTTCCTCCACCACTTCTGAGACAGGCGGGGTCGCTACTGCCTATCCTGAATCCTTGGGACGGAGTCTTGTACACTGGATTATGGAGTTTTGAGAAGATGCAGTCTTTCTCCGTACTATTTAAATATTTAAATTGTTTGCATGTAACTCATGCCCCTGAGCGTCTCTTGTTTCATCTAAATTGTTGATTCATGTCTCCTTTTTTCAGTTTATATATTTATATTAACCTGTCCTAAAGTTATGCTTTTTTTTGGTAATTTCTGCACCTGTGCTTTTCCTGTCGGCCGGCAGAAGAGAGAATATAATTTAAAACATACTCGTATATCATTATGGACTCTGGCAATCCTCAGACAGGGGAGAGAAGGGGATCAAATCCTAAACCCATAAATCTACCTATAAAAGTGAGAGGTGACTAAAGCCTCATCCAGAGGTAAACCAGCCTCGTTGAGCCGTCGGTTTCAAGCGTTTCTAGGTATTTCGCTCTATTAATGGAGCAAGGCTATCCGACGGAGCCCTGCTCTTTCAGCCTGACATCGCTACTCCGTGAAGGCATTCGTGTGGTTTCCGAACTGCTGACGCGCAAAGAAGGGTAAACCCCAAATTTGCTTTACATGCAGAAACTCATGTGTAGATTCAAGTTCGTGAATTGTGATGGATAGCAACATTTCCTCTTAGCAATTCGTATGCTCGATTTAGAGGTCTGGCCGTCCAGCCTGCGACCGTATTTCGTATCAAGTGGCAACTAGACACCATCTGCTCCTGGCTCTTCCAGGCCAACCAGCATGGTAGCCCCGTACCCATTTGGAAGCCTTGAGTGGGTTCTCTTCCACTTTCTTCGATTGGCAGCACGAATGACTCAAGCCCTGTCTGACCATACCGCTTCCCCCCCAAAACCCGAAGCGGCTGCTCTCCTCCAGAGTCGCTAGATTCAGAAGAGGCAAAACCCTGGACTGTAGCGAAATCGATCTCAAACCGCTTACTCTGTATTCTCTAGATGTTTTGCTGAGTGCTGCCCACTGAACATCACCTCCCTAACGTTTCTCCTAATCGAGTTGCGTTCCCTCTCGCTTCGAGCATGCATCCCGCCACTGGTGGTACTTGGCTAATCGAGGCCCTAGCGGAGGTCACTTGTCCTCAGCACACTGCGTCTTCCCTAATTTCGAATCCACGTCCATGGTCTTTTCTAGCTGCGGATTGCTAGCTGCCTCACCCTAATCCTCACCTGCTTCTTAATGCGGCTCTCGTGTAGGCGGTGGATTCTCACCCCTTTTCGCGCCCTTGTTTTTTGACTGACACCACAACGACCGTATAATAAAATATAATAATTACCCAATGTTGATGTATCCACTATTAAAAGATAAACACATCCCAAAAGAAAGCAAGCTACTAGTTTACAACACAATCCTAAAACCAATACTGACATATGGCGACGAGAATTGGTCACTGACCACCAGAACAGGATAAGAAATTCAAGCCGCCGAGATGCGAGCATTGAGAACCATAAAGGGAGTTACAAGGAGAGACTGACATCGGAATGCGAGGATAAGAACTGATCTGGGGGTCGAATTAATGCTGAACACCGTCGAGAAAAGTAAATTGAGATGGTATGGTCATGTAATGAGGATGAACGAGGCGAGATATCCAAAGTAATATCTCCTATGGAGACCTCGCGGAAAAAGACCAGCTGGCCGACCAAGAAAAAGATGGATTCCGGATGTGGATAAGGCGCTGAGCGCTGATACGAATAGGAACAACTGACGGAAATGGAGGAGTAAAGAAGATACGAAGATTGAGCAGAATGGAGTTTTTTTTTCTGACGAGTACGCTGACTGACGGATATGCACTATCTACCAGGCGGATGATGATGATGATTTCACATAGTAAGCTCACATTTACAACCTTAAAGTCTTGTAGTACCCAGTGCACTATGCGCCTGCACGTCCGGGTTCAGCGTATCGCCCAGTCGCCAACGGCTCGTCATTTCGTCCACAGCCAATCTCGACCTTGGCTATTTCCTTGAGAGACTCCAATCATGACCTTGGTTTTTCGAGGTTACGACTAGGAAACTAGCCCGTAACGCCACTGGCTATACCCAAGACGCCACCCTGGAGGATACCACCTTTGAACATTTGTTGCCACGCCTCTGGTCCCAAGGCTTCTACAGCACAGGCAATATTGCGTTCTTATTTCTTGGAGCACATCGTTTCACACTGGATCCGTACCGGCGTACTCGAGTGATTTCAAATCTGAAAGTGTGAGTAGTTGGTTTCCATGCTATCTGCCCCCTTCTGAAGCCGATGGAGTTCTTCCCGTTCCTCGTGTCTTCATGCTCATGCTGGTTGCATTACCACAGTACCTGGGATTTCGGATCTCATTGGAGTCTCCGCACCTTTTAGCTCACAGTAACCGTGAGTGACTCCATCACTACTAGTCAGGGGGATGTCGAGATTATCTTCTGCTTAGTTCTTGGACATGTTGGAGTTGCAGGAATTTAGGCGGTCAGACTGAGCGATCGGACTCGAGTCTTGCTCTCCCCGACTCTGACTACATGGAAGTAATAAAGTCAGCCATTTGGGCTGAATGGCAAAGAAGTTAATAAGAGATGGAATTTAAAGTCGCGTGCCATTCCACCTCGACCTTCACCTTGGTCATCTTTTGTTTTCTCCGAATCGGACACACTAGCTGGACGCAACTTTGTTTAATAGAGCGCTCTCCCGAAACTTTCTCTTAATATTGCTTGGTTACCCATGCAATGACACCTTTTTGTTGGATGTCCTACTCTAAGAAACCGTGCGCGGTTACCGATCCCAATGCCGCCTCAGGCCGGGTCGCTACCGTCTGTCCCTATTCGTTGGGAGGCTCTACTGCAGACTGGATTGTGGTGTGATTGGGCTTTTGTAGGACCTAACTCTCCTGCATAGTTATCCAAACTTGACTTCATTTTTGCTTTGTCGATATTTGTTCGCTGTTGATTGTTATCGATTCGCTTCTGAGAAGTTTTTCCAACTAGATGTTTGCTGTTGTATCCTCACTAGTGATTTTTTTAATCAGTTTCGAAGATTATTGGACACCTACTCTTGTTTATTTGCAGGTGTGTGCAGGTGGCAGAAGCCGCAAATGAGAGGTGGTCGGAAGAGTTCGACATTTCACCATACATGCATTCGTTAACGCTAAGTCACAACCACTGATGATGTCATGCTATTCCATAGGGCCAAATATCTGTTACTAAGTCATCCTCCTTACTATTACTGTTAGTTTTCCCGTTCAGTAATATTGCTAGTTTGTTTTTCATATATATATATATATATATATATATATATATATATATATATAAACTCTTTCTATATATATTTTGTTTTAAGCAATGTTCCCATTTTGAAACGTAGGACCAGAAATGTTTTTAAAACTGATTTTTATGCGGCCACCATCAGCTGTATAAAAGAACAAGTTGTCTTTGAATCCATGTTGCATTTTGCATTTATGGTCATTGCAGATGGTGCTCAGCTTATTTCAATACATCACTCATGTTTTTGCCGGGGAGGGAGGGGGCGTAGCGAACTTTGAAACCCCAATTTGAGTTCATGCCCTCATTTAACGGAGTCATTTTTCCTTTTATTTTTCATAGGGACATATCAAGGTAGGAAAATAAAAAGAATATTTTAATTTATTGTTAATGATTATTGTTATTTTTTATCGAATGATTTAACTTACTGAATTAAAATAAACTTGATTTTATTGTTGCTCTATTATTTTTAGCATTATTAATGAACCCGTTCCTGAGAGATTCCAGATTTCTAAGTTGTGTAATTGTGTGAGCGAAAGAATAGACTCGATAGTATTAATTTTTTACCATCACATTCAACAATCATCATTATGGCTTTCATTCTCACGAGTAGCAGCGAAAAGCAATATATTAAGTGTTTAACCACTTTTCGGATGTGGGTGAGAGAACCTTGTGAAGAATGTGGCCACTTGTTTGATATACCACTTACTGGTTTAAGCTGGCGTAACCTTTTATCGGGGATCTGGGGCTAAGGCTCGTAATCCTTCACCTAACTCGTCAACAGGCCTATGAATCCCACTTAAATCCTAATTTTCACATGTGGGAAAAGTATATCCAGTACCTCATAAGTTTGGCGAATAAACCCTGTCACCTAATCTTCAGAGCAGTAAAATGATCCAAGTTTGTGAAGAGTTCAGCAGCTAGCACTAAACTCGTTCACGAATTTCTCCCAACTACTTAGGCCAAAGCTTAATTTTTAATATAAATATCCTATATTACCCCGTTTTGAATTTCAATAAGTGTATAATACTTTCTTTTTATTAACGTAAAACTGGAAGTGATGAATATTTAGAAAACCCATAGCCCCTATTTTCTTAAAATGGCAGCCCTGTCGATTGTTTTTGAATAATGCTGCCAGTAATTAATTAGCTCAATCTGAAAAACGTAATTGACTTTACTGCCTTTCCACACATTAGGTTAACTACTCGTCTGGGTAATCTACCATTCAATAACTAATTATTATCTGACAGTCAAGCGGAATGCATCTTATTGGGGTTTTGTGTCTTGTAGAATGAATTTTATGTTAACCCGTAATATTTTCTATGCTGGGTAGACAAATTGGTAGAAAGTATATCTGTTTGCCAGCATACTAATCAGTTTGTGTAATTCCTGTACCATGACATAATGGGTTATCTGCAGAATCTTTAAAGAGCAAATTTTTTGTGATGTCATTTATGTATATGGTTAAAATTATATGTATAATTACTCAATTTAGTTGTGTATTACAAATTCTAGTAATTAGCTAACATTTTGTACATTGTACTAATATTATTTAAGTAGTACTTTTGTAAATATCTATATAATTTGATTTTTTAGTAAAATGTTATTTATTGACATAATTAGGAAAGGAATTGTATATTATTTTCAAATGTAAAAGGGTATTTATATTGAATACTCTGGCGGTTCTGTAATCTATGCAGATTAAGTAAGACCATTACCAAAAAGTACTTACGAAAGTGGTTCAAGAGCTCATTATCTTTGCTTCGCTTATGTACCTTTATATTTTTGTTATTTAAAGGAGTGAATTTTTGTTGTTGTATTGGAAAAGACATCTTTGATGCCAGAGAAGTGGCTGTCAAAAATTGCTATGAATTTTAGTGTTGTATTTCAGCTTGCAGGGGGAAATTTTTATTGGGGGAGAAATATGGTAGTTGGATTGATTTGAGATATATTTAAAAGAGTGATTTATTTGAAAGGGTTATTCTAAAAAGAAACTTGGGGTCGCAATTATCATTCCATCATTGTATTTTTGCTTCTTTTTTTATGGAGTGCTGGTTTGACTCAATTAGTTAATTTTGTTTTGTTAGATTTTCAGGATTTGTTTGTTTTTCGGTTTTACCATGATATTTCGAGTTTGTCAAGAAGCTGCCATAATTATGGTAACCTACCCGTCTCAATTTTTACCAATTCCACTCATGGTCCAAGACTTGAGTGCAAATGCAAGACTGCAAAGTAATTTTTGTATTGCATTCATTTGGTTTTATTCAGTTAGGAAAGATTCTTGCGAACAAGTATTAACTCAGAAAGTGGTTGAAGCAAGATTTTTAATAAATACAATTGTTATTTGCAATATTTTTCTTCCTTTCTTGGAAGAAGTAATATAATCGTATTCCTCTGTGATAAATTATGGAGGGCTTATCAATTAGAGCTGGAAAAAAAAACCCGTAATGTAAATCTTAAGATCGCTGTAAATAAAAATATAAAGTTATTATTTTGTAGAAAGGATTATTACAGCTAGTCGCTTTTCATAGCCCTCTAGGGCTAATGTATAGCCATATTTTCTTTGTGTATATGGTCACATGCATACACAAATAACCCTCTTGACACAGTCATTTTAGGCATATATACATAACCATGTCAACTTGACTCATAGTCAGAGATGAACTTTTCTTCTCGTTATCTCTGATGAAACTATTTTAACTAATTTTTAAACTAAGCTATGAAGTTGATTACTAAATAAATTGGTAATCTGGGAAAAGTCTCATCAGCAATTAGCTTTTTTTTTTATTTTCGAAAACGATTTTATAAACCTTGAAAAAAAAAAATGTTGCATTCATTTAATGAATTGGAAGTCCTGAAAAATCCATTAAAAATAAGCTGGTAATGTAGTAAAAAAAAAGAACAATGTTGAAGTTGGATATAACCACTCTTAACGAGAACGAACCCTCGACTATTAATGTGTTTACCAAACCTATGAAAGATGATTGTAAATATAATGATTAAAATAATGAAAATCCGTTGTTTTCTTTTAACAGTATACCCCCCCCCCCCTCCCTCTCTGGGATCTTTTCTTCAGGGGTTGTTCCCAGAGAGGCACTGGCCTTCTCGTGGCGAGGGGGGTCAGCCCTGGGCCCCCTAGGGGACCCATGGTGCTGCCAACAAGACTTTTAACATGCCCCTCTTTCTTTCCTCCTCTATTACGCTCTTCCACTGCCCTTTATTTCCCCCCTCTTCCTTCACCTATCTACCCCGTAAGGGGCGCGGCGATTCGCCATCCTGGCCGCCGTGCTGACGGGATCCAGCGTTCCGTCCGGCCCCAGCTTAGCCTCTCTTCCTTCCTTCAGATAGCCCGATTTCTCCCCTACCTCGTGTCCGGCCCCAGCCTAGCCTCTCTTCCTTCCTTCAAAACACTTGTTTCCTCTCTTTTCACAGAACCTCTCCCACAACTTTCTCTGGTCAGCCTCTAATTTCACAGGGTAGATGCTGACCTTCCTTTCAGACAACCGTCCCGCTGAGGGGGTGGGGGACAATGTTCCCTAACCCCTGAGCTCCGGTCTGGGGTGGCTGGTTTTTAACTACCTGCTTCATCCACACCCATACCTTCCTCACATCCCTTTTCCTCTCGTCTTCAAAATCTATCATTTATACGCCGTGTCCAAGGTGGAGCCGCCATGCCGATGGACTGCCAGGCCACCAGGCGGGAGGGGTGGTCCCAAATGGCGGCGCCTGGCTCTGCTGGGCCTGTAAGCACCTCTCGCAGTGCGGGCTACTACGAGAGGTGTGCGCTATTGCATCCCGTATTAAAAGAAGGGTCACCATGCCCAATGATGAAAATCACACCAAAAAAACCCAACCCCCAACTTCCCCAAGAACAAAGGAGAAGCCCTCGGGCAGCTCCAGCAAAAAAAATGGAGGTCCCCCCCCCTGTGCTTGCACAGGGGACCCTCCATATTTCTCTAACCGGAGAGGAGGCTTACTCCTCTCCTTCGCCTACGGGTGCAGGGGACTCCCCCTCACCCCCTTCTCTGGAGGTGCTTTCGGGCACCTCCCTTTTCCCAGCGGCAGTCCCCTCTTTTCTTTCCAAGGGGACTGCCAAGAAAGCCAGCAGGCAGCCCTTAGCCAGCCGCTCCCCATCAAAGCGGCTCGGTAGGGCAAACCCCCTTAGGGGGGAGAGGCAAGCCAGGCCCCTTCGGTCGCTTCCCTCAAAAGACCTGCTGGCAAAAATATTAAACCTTGCCGGGGTCAAGGCCTGTGCCTCCCCAAACAAGACTGGCGACACTGCCAAGGGGACCTGCAATGTCCTGGGAGGGGATGGCCAACTGGAGGCCCCTCCCGTGATAGACATGGTCCTTGAGGAGACACAGCCTCAGACGGTAGGGCCTTCCATGGGGGGGAATTCGGGCTCGGCGCCAAGCACCGAACCCGAGTCCGCCCCTATGCAAGGTCCTCCTCAAATGGCTGAGGGCTCCGAGGCAGTAGAAGGAGGGGAGGGATCTCCTCCGACAGGTGCCCCTACGACAACCAGGACCTTCTCCATTTCGGAGAGGGACCTGGCTGAGGCCGGTCCATCTGGCCTAGGGGCTTCTGCCGGCGGAGGTGAAAAGCGGATTCATTCCCCGCCCTCCTCTCCAAAAAAGAAGAAGACTCGGGGCTCCTCTCCATCCGCGGGGACGGATGGGTCTGCTGCCACTTTGGTAGGCGACCAAGCCAAGATCGGCACATCCGGCCCCTCTACTCCCTCGTGTGCGGAGCCCCTGACTAACACCAAGAGTGCACAGGGCGGAGCCTCGATGACATCGGGGCCCCTCATTCAGAGGTTACCTGGCGTTTTCGAGCCCGCTGGCTTCAAACGCTTCCTCGTTATTCGCTCCACTGATGGCACCATGTTGTCCAAGGGCAACATGATCCATCAGAGGAGAGGATTAGCTAGTGCAATTGGTAGAGAGCCGAAGGTAACCCGTTTCTCGGACGGGAGTCTTCTGGCGAATGCGGCGAATCCCGCCGAGGCGGCCAAGATAAGTGCTTTTCGGACACTTCATGGCACCCCGGTGAGTGTGACGCCGCACTCTACCATGAACTTTGTGAAAGGAGTAGTTTATGCGAGGGAACTCGTTGACTACTCCATTGAGGACATCACCCTAGAGCTGGCCGACCATGGGGCGGTCAAGGTCGAACGTGTGATGAGAAAACAGGGAGGGGCCTCGAGACCCACCCCTACACTCTTCGTCACGTTCGACTGTGACAAGCTCCCTGAGTCGGTGCGTGCCGGTTGGTACCGCTACCACGTGAAGGCATTCGTGCCACTTCCGCGGCGGTGCTATTACTGTCACCGCTTCGGCCATACGAATCGCTCATGTAGACGTGCAAAGTCGGGGTCACCCGAAGTCTGTGTAAATTGCTCCAAGTTCGCACACGATAAGTCCAAATCGTGTGTGGCCAAGTGTGTCAATTGCGGAGAGCCGCACCCTGCTTCTTCGAAGCAATGTGGTGCATATCTCCTTGAGAAAGAAATCCTGGCCGTTCAGGCCCAGGATTGACTCTCATTCCGCGAGGCAAAGGACTTGGTCCTGGCGCGCCCGGCTCTGCCTGGGACGTCATATGCCTCAATAGTTAGGAAGGCACACTCTGCTCCCGGCCCATCCAGGCCAACGAGCACGGTTGTTTCCGCGCCCATTCGGAGCCCTTCTGCGGGCTTTACCCAACCCGGGCGCTCCCCTGGTAAAGCTGGCGGCAAAAAGGGCTCATACCCTGCCTCGGCTAAAACCAGGGCTCCCCCCTCTTCCCCCAGCGTGACCGTTTCCCGTAAGGCGAAACGGCCACGCGCCTCCACCGAGTCGTTAGACTCACAGGAGGCAACACCCCTGAAGATGGTCGCTAGGCCATCTTCCTGGGTTCCTAAAGCTGTCCCCCGAAAGGAGGACAGCAACAAAGGAGCTTCGGCTCCTTCGCCCACGCCCCGAGGTGGAGTGAGTGGCTCGGAGACGGTGGTTCCTCGAAAAGAGGGCCTCCCGCCTCCCAAGCCGCAACGCCCGCCTAAGGTTTCGAGGCGGAGGGAGGAAAAGACTCGCATGGCGAGCCCAACCTCCCCCAATAAGTCCTCGAAGGCGACAGCGCCCGGGGTTCTGCCCCCGGGAAGCGTACGGCCATTCCCGTGAGGGTCTTCAATTCGAGGAGGGCCCCCGCGTCTCCGAGCTAGGCCTGGAGGGCATATTCCTTCAATGGAATTGCCGTGGACTCCGGGCCAACTGGGAGGAGCTGCGGAGGCTCGCCTCGTCCCGTTCCCCGTTAGCTATTTTTTTGCAGGAGACCATGCTAGGCGCGTGCCCCCTGCCGGCCCTCCCGGGGTATAAGGGTCTTGCGACCCCACCACCGCGGGATGGCCGGGCTTGGGGATGCGCAGTTTACACCCGGCATGATGTCTCCGTTCTTCCTTTCTCTTTAGATACCTCCTTTCAGGCAGTGGCTGTGCAGCTGCACCTGGATAGGAGGTATACTATCATTTCTGCGTACATTCCACCGTCAGCTGACTTCGACGCGGGGGACTTCCGCCACGTCGTGGCACGATTGCCGAGGCCCCATCTCTTGCTTGGAGATCTGAACGGTAGGCATCCTCTCTGGGGAGATTACTCCATAAATCCCAGGGGACAAGTCCTTGCTGATCTGATCGAAGAGCTTGAGATGGGTGTCCTAAACGTGGATGAGTTTACGCATCACTGTCCGAGAACCGCTTCATTTTCTTGCCTTGACCTATCTTTGTGCTCTTCGGATGCACAGCCTGATTTTGATTGGGGGGTGCTCGATGACCTCTATGGTAGTGATCACTTTCCCATTCAAATATCATTTTTAGGGCAACTGCCGCCTAAGAGACCACCTCGGTGGTGCTTGGCGCGGGCGCGGTGGCCTGCATTTCAGGAAATGACTGAACTATCTCAGTCGAGGAGTTTAGGTCGGTAGATGAGGCCGTTGAGTTCTTCTCCGGCAACCTCATCGCCGTGGGCCTGACTAATATTCCTAGGACGTCTGGCCGTTTTGCACGCCGACCACTCCCATGGTGGTCGGCCGAGTGTGAGACGGCCCTCAAACAGAAGCGTTATGCCTACATGCGCTATAAGCGCCGCCCGAACGATTTCACTGTCGCTGAATTTCGTCGGGCTAGGGCTAGGTTCCGGTATATTTCGAAGCACGCCCGCCGCTCTTCTTGGCGGGCATACGTGTCTTTACTTAACGGGAAGACCCCTTTAGCTGAGGTGTGGAAGCGAGTCGAAAGGATTCGGGGCAAGTTCTCGCAGGACCCCCCTCCCGTTCTCCAGGAGAATGGGACCGCAATCTCGGACCCCGCATCCGTGGCGGAATCCTTAGCGACCGCTTTTTCCGCATTCTCTAGCCGTGATGCTGCTCCGCCAGCATTCAATGCACGTCGTGATGTCGCGGAAGGCCGCCGGCTGGACTTTACCTCCAGAGGCGGAGAACCCTTCAACGACAAGTTTACTGTGAGTGAGTTGCGTTCCGCTCTCGCTTCGTGCGCGGACACCGCCCATGGTCCGGACGATGTCCCGTACGCCATGCTTCGACACCTGGGTGAGCGAGGCATGGCCTTTCTGTTAGATTTGTTCAACAGGATCTGGGTGGAAGGTCTTCTCCCAGACTCCTGGCGAATCGCTACTGTGCTCGCCTTTCGCAAGCCGGGGAGAGATCACTCTACTCCGACCGGTTTCCGCCCAATCTCTCTAACCTCTTGCGTGTGCAAGTTGATGGAGAAATTGGTAAATGTTAGATTAGCCTATTTCCTGGACAGCGGAGGCCATCTGTCTTCTGCACAGTGCGGCTTCCGTAAGTTCCACTCCACGTCGGATGCTCTGCTCCGACTGGAAAGTGCCGCCTGCGAGGCTTTCCTTCGTAGACAGCACTACGCCACGGTGTTTTTTGATCTGGAGAAGGCCTATGATACCGCATGGCGATACGGTATCATGGAGACTCTCCACACGATGGAGGCGAGGGGACGCCTCCCAATTTTTATATCTGAATTTTTGCGAGATCGTCGATTCCGCGTACGGGTGGGGGGAGCCCTCTCCGGCCCAAAGGAGCAGGAAGAGGGTGTCCCGCAGGGAAGTGTCCTCAGTGTCACACTCTTTGCCCTGAGCATCAACGGCATCACCTCGGTGCTGCCGGAAGATGTTCTCGCTACGCTCTACGTGGACGACCTTTCGATCTCTTTTGGCGCGGCCCAGATGCCAACTCTGGAGCGTCGACTCCAACAGGCATTGAACCGCGTCTCTCGCTATGCCGAAGCGCACAGGTTTCGGTTTTCTTTGGCCAAGACTAAGGTGGCGCACTTCTGCCGCCATCCGCGGATTCACCCCGACCCAGATTTGTTTCTTAATGGGGTGCGCCTGAATGTGGTTGAGTCGCACCGTTTCCTTGGTCTTGTATTCGACCGACGCCTCACCTGGAAGGCTCATATTCGCAGCCTTAGGGTCTCTTGTACCCGCTCTATGGACATTCTCCGTTCCGTGACGTTCAGCGCTTGGGGCGCTGAAGGGCTACCGCCTTACTTTTTTATCGATCCTTTGTTCGCTCGAAGCTCGACTACGGATGCGAGTTTTATGCATCCGCAGCCGAGCGTTTATTGCGGAAGGTGGATTCGATCCACCACACCGGCCTTCGCCTTGCGACAGGTGCCTTCCGCACTTCCCCCATTAAGAGCCTGTTGGTCGATGCCCCCGTAAGGGGCGCGGCGATTTGCCATCCTGGCCGCCGTGCTGACGGGATCCAGCACTCCGTCCGGCCCCAGCTTAGCCTCTCTTCCTTCCTTCAGATAGCCCGATTTCTCCCCTACCTCGTCGCTTTTCATACAACCTCTCCCACAAATTTCTCTGGTCAGCCTCTAATTTCACAGGGTAGAATGCTGACCTTCTTCTCAAGCCAACCACCCCGGATCGGGGCTGAGGGGGGAGGGGACATTGTTTCCTAACCCCTCAGCTCCGGTTCGGGATGGGGTTTTTTTAACAACCTGCTTCATCCCCACCCATACCTTCCTCACATCCCTTTTCCTCTCCTCTTCACAACCTATATTTTTTACGCCGTGTTCAAGGTGGAGCCGCCATGCCGAAGGACTGCCAGGCCACCAGGCGGGAGGGGTGGTCCCGAATGGCGGCGCCTGGCTCTGCCGGGCTTGTAAGCACCTCTCGCAGTGCGGGCAACTGCGAGAGGTGATGAGCTATTGCGTCCGGTAATAAAAAGAGGGTCACCATGCCCATGAATGAAAAAAACAACCAAAAAACCCAACCCCCAACTTCCCCAAGAAAATCGACGGAGCCGCCCTCGGGCAGCTCCACCGAGAAAATGGAGGTCCCCCCCCTTGTGCTTGCGCAAGGGACCCTCCATAACTCTTTAACCGGAGAGGAGGCTTAATCCTCTCCTACGCCTACGGGTGTAGGGGACTCCCCCTCACGCCCTTCTCTGGAGGTGCTTTCAGGCACCTCCCTATCTCCAGCGGCAGTCCCTCCTTTGCTTTCTAAGGGGACTGCCAAGAAAGCCAGAAGGCAGCCCATTGCCGACCGCCCCTCGTGTAAGCGGCTCGGTAGGGCAAACCCCCTTAGGGGGGAGAGGGAAGCCAGGCCCCTTCGGTCGCTTCCCTCAAAAGACCTGCTGGCAAGAATTTTAAACCTTGCTGGGGTCAAGGCCTGTGCCTCCCCACACCACCTGACTAGTGACAATACTGCCAAGGGGACCTGCGATGTCCTGGGAGGGGATGGCCAACTGGAGGCCCCACCTGTGATAGACATGGTCCTTGAGGAGACCCAGCCTCAGACGGTAGGGCCTTCCATGGGGGGGAATTCGGGCTCAGCGCCAAGCACCGAACCCGAATCCGCCCCTATGCAAGGTCCTCCTCAAATGGCTGAGGGCTCCGAGGCAGTAAAAGGAGGGGAGGGATCTCCTCCGACAGGTGCCCCTACGACAACCAGGACCTTCTCCATTTCGGAGAGGGACCTGGCTGAGGCTGGTCCATCTGGCCTGGGGACTTCTGCCGGCGGAGGTGAAAAGCGGGTTCATTCCCCGCCCTCCTCTCCGAAAAAGAAAAAGAAAAAGACTAAAAAGACTCGGGGCTCCTCTCCATCCGCGGGGGCTGCGGGGACGGATGGGTCTGCTGCCACTCTGGCAAGCGACCAAGCCAAGATCGGCACATCCGCCCCCTCTGCCCCCCCGGTTGCGGAGCCCCTGACAAAGAAGACTAATACCAAGAGTGCACAGGGCGGAGCCTCGATGACATCGGGGCCCCTCATTCAGAGGTTACCTGGCGTTTTCGAGCCCGCTGGCTTCAAACGCTTCCTCGTTATTCGCTCCACTGATGGCACCATGCTGTCCAAGGGCAACATGATCCATCAGAGGAGAGGATTAGCTAGTGCAATTGGTAGAGAGCCGAAGGTAACCCGTTTCTCGGACGGGAGCCTTCTGGCGAATGCGGCGAATCCTGCCGAGGCGGCCAAGATAAGTGCTCTTCGCACACTTCATGGCACCCCGGTGAGTGTGACGCCGCACTCTACCATGAACTTTGTAAAAGGAGTAGTTTATGCGAGGGAACTCGTTGACTACTCCATAGAAGACATCACCCTAGAGCTGGCCGACCATGGGGCGGTCAAGGTCGAACGTGTGATGAGAAAACAGGGAGGGGCCTCGAGACCCACCCCTACACTCTTCGTCACGTTCGACTGTGACAAGCTCCCTGAGTCGGTGCGTGCCGGTTGGTACCGCTACCGCGTGAAGGCATTCGTGCCACTGCCGCGGCGGTGCTATTACTGTCACCGCTTCGGCCACACGAATCGATCATGTAGACGTGCAAAATCGGGGTCACCCGAAGTCTGTGTAAATTGCTCCAAGGTCGCACACGATAAGTCCAAATCGTGTGTGGCCAAGTGTGTCAATTGCGGAGAGCCGCACCCTGCTTCTTCGAAGCAATGTGGTGCATATCTCCTTGAGAAAGAAATCCTGGCCGTTCAGGCCCAGGATCGACTCTCATTCCGCGAGGCTAAGGACTTGGTCCTGGCGCGCCCGGCTCTGCCTGGGACGTCATATGCCTCAATAGTTAGAAAAGCACCCTCTGCTCCTGGCCCATCCAGGCCAACGAGCACGGTTGTTTCCGCGCCCATTCGGAGCCCTTCTGCGGGCTCTACTACACCCGGGCGCTCCCCTGGTAGAGCTGGCGGCAAAAAGGGTTCACACCCAGCCCCGGCTAATACCAGGGCTCCCCCCTCTTCCCCCAGCGTGACCGTTTCCCGTAAAGCGAAACGGCCACGCGCCTCCACAGAGTCGTTAGACTCACAGGAGGCAACACCCCTGAAGTTGGTCGCTAGGCCATCTTCCGGGGTTCCTAAAGCTGTTCCCCGAAAGGAGGACAGCAACAAAGGAGCTTCGGCCCCTTCGCCCACGCCCCGAGGTTGAGCGAGTGGCTCGGAGACGGTGGTTCCTCGAAAAGAGGGCCCCCCGCCTCCCAAGCCGCAACGCCCGCCTAAGGTTTCGAGGCGGAGGGAGGAAAAGACTCGCATTGTTAGCCCAACCTCCCCCAATAAGTCCTCGAAGGCGACAGCGCCTTCAGAGCTTTCTCCGGCCAACAGCGCCCGGGGTTCTGCCCCCGGGAAGCGTACGGCCATTCCCGTGAGGGTCTTCAATTCGAGGAGGGCCCCCGCGTCTCCTCCGAGCTAGGCCTGGAGGGCATATTCCTTCAATGGAATTGCCGTGGACTCCGGGCCAACTAGGAGGAGCTGCGGAGGCTCGTCTCGTCCCGTTCCCCGTTAGCTATTTTTTTGCAGGAGACCATGCTAGGCGCGTGCCCGCTGCCTGCCCTCCCGGGGTATAAGGGTCTTGCGACCCCACCACCGCGGGATGGCCGGGCTGGGGGATGCGCGGTTTACACCCGGCATGATGTCTCCGTTCTTCCTTTCTCTTTAGATACCTCCTTTCAGGCAGTGGCTGTGCAGCTGCACCTGGATAGGAGGTATACTATCATTTCTGCGTACATTCCACCGTCAGCTGACTTCGACGCGGGGGACTTCCGCCGCGTCGTGGCACGGTTGCCGAGGCCCTATCTCTTGCTTGGAGATCTGAACGGCAGGCATCCTCTCTGGGGAGATTACTCCATAAATCCCAGGGGACAAGTCCTTGCCGATCTGATCGAAGAGCTTGAGATGGGTGTCCTAAACGTGGATGAGTTTACGCATCACTGTCCGAGAACCGCTTCATTTTCTTGCCTTGACCTATCTTTGTGCTCTTCGGATGCACAGCCTGATTTTGATTGGGGGGTGGTCGATGACCTCCATGGTAGTGATCACTTTCCCATTCAAATATCATTTTCAGGGCAACTGCCGCCTGAGAGACCACCTCGGTGGTGCTTGGCGCGGGCGCGGTGGCCTGCATTTCAGGAAATGACTGAATTCTCTATCTCAGTCGAGGAGTTTAGGTCGGTAGATGAGGCCGTTGAGTTCTTCTCCGGCAACCTCATCGCCGTAGGCCTGACTACTATTCCTAGGACGTCTGGCCGTTTTGCACGCCGACCACTCCCATGGTGGTCGACCGAGTGTGAGACGGCCCTCAAACAGAAGCGTTATGCCTACATGCGCTATAAGCGCCGCCCGAACGATTTCACTGTCGCTGAATTTCGTCGGGCTAGGGCTAGGTTCCGGTATATTTCGAAGCACGCCCGCCGCTCTTCTTGGCGGGCATACGTGTCTTCACTTAACGGGAAGACCCCTTTAGCTGAGGTGTGGAAGCGAGTCAAAAGGATTCGGGGCAAGTTCTCGCAGGACCCCCCTCCCGTTCTCCAGGAGAATGGGACCGCAATCTCGGACCCCGCATCCGTGGCGGAATCCTTAGCGACCGCTTTTTCCGCATTCTCTAGCCGTGATGCTGCTCCGCCAGCATTCAATGCACGTCGTGATGTCGCGGAAGGCCGCCGGCTGGACTTTACCTCCAGAGGCGGAGAACCCTTCAACGACAAGTTTACTGTGAGTGAGTTGCGTTCCGCTCTCGCTTCGTGCGCGGACACCGCCCATGGTCCGGACGATGTCCCGTACGCCATGCTTCGACACCTGGGTGAGCGAGGCATGGCCTTTCTGTTAGATTTGTTCAACAGGATCTGGGTGGAAGGTCTTCTCCCAGACTCCTGGCGAATCGCTACTGTGCTCGCCTTTCGCAAGCCGGGGAGAGATCACTCTACTCCGACCGGTTTCCGCCCAATCTCTCTAACCTCTTGCGTGTGCAAGTTGATGGAGAAATTGGTAAATGTTAGATTAGCCTATTTCCTGGACAGCGGAGGCCATCTGTCTTCTGCACAGTGCGGCTTCCGTAAGTTCCACTCCACGTCGGATGCTCTGCTCCGACTGGAAAGTGCCGCCTGCGAGGCTTTCCTTCGTAGACAGCACTACGCCACGGTGTTTTTTGATCTGGAGAAGGCCTATGATACCGCATGGCGATACGGTATCATGGAGACTCTCCACACGATGGAGGCGAGGGGACGCCTCCCAATTTTTATATCTGAATTTTTGCGAGATCGTCGATTCCGCGTACGGGTGGGGGGAGCCCTCTCCGGCCCAAAGGAGCAGGAAGAGGGTGTCCCGCAGGGAAGTGTCCTCAGTGTCACACTCTTTGCCCTGAGCATCAACGGCATCACCTCGGTGCTGCCGGAAGATGTTCTCGCTACGCTCTACGTGGACGACCTTTCGATCTCTTTTGGCGCGGCCCAGATGCCAACTCTGGAGCGTCGACTCCAACAGGCATTGAACCGCGTCTCTCACTATGCCGAAGCGCACAGGTTTCGGTTTTCTTTGGCCAAGACTAAGGTGGCGCACTTCTGCCGCCATCCACGGCTTCACCCCGACCCAGATTTGTTTTTTAATGGGGTGCGCCTGGATGTGGTTGAGTCGCACCGTTTCCTTGGTCTTGTATTCGACCGACGCCTCACCTGGGAGGCTCATATTCGCAGCCTTAGGGTCTGTTGTACCCGCGCCATGGACATTCTCCGTTCCGTGACGTTCAGCGCTTGGGGCGCTGATAGGGCTACCGCCTTACTTTTTTATCGATCCTTTGTTCGCTCGAAGCTCGACTACGGATGCGAGTTTTATGCATCCGCAGCCGAGCGTTTATTGCGGAAGGTGGATTCGATCCACCACACCGGCCTTCGCCTTGCGACCGGTGCCTTCCGCACTTCCCCCATTGAGAGCTTGTTGGTCGATGCTGGGGAGATGCCACTCGCTCTGCGACGCGTGCAGTGCATCACTCGACTGTACGCGCGAGCCCGGCGCCTCCCTCAGTCGCTAACAGCTCTCACTGCATCCGCAGCTGATCTCGATGGTGCCTATGCCGCCGAGAGACGCCAGTCATACCCTAAGCCCTTTGGGTTTAGGGCCAGGAAACTCCTTCGAGAGGTAGATATAGCTCTCGGGCCGGTGGCGCCCCTGGTTCTGCCCAGGACGCCACCCTGGAGGGTACCACATTTGGCTATTTGTCGCCACGCCTCTGCTCCCAAAGCTTGTACTGCGCCGGGAGTATTGCGTTCGACCTTTTTGGAGCACACATCGTGTCACGCTGGTACCGTGCCAGTGTATACGGATGGCTCCAAGTCCCAAGAGGGGGTCGGCTTCCACGCCGTATCCCCTCTGTTTGAAGTCAGCGGGGCTCTACCAGGCGCTGCGTCTGTCTTCACGGCCGAGCTGGTGGCAATACACCACTCGGTACGGGAGATTACGCGACGTGCCCGGTTCGGAGACCGGATTGTGATTTATAGCGACTCACAAAGCGCCCTGAGTGCTCTCGGGGCATTGGAATCTCCGCATCCCCTGGTTCGCGAAATCAGTGACGCCACGGTTTTGGCGAGCCGGGCAGATGTCGAGATTATCTTCTGCTGGGTTCCTGGACATGTAGGAATTGCGGGGAATGAGCGCGCCGATGAGGGCGCCAAAGAGTCCGCGAGGACTCTGCGACCGGACCAGCGTTTCGCTCTTCCTCACACTGACTACATGGCAGGAATACGGGCAGCTCTTCGGACTGCTTGGCAAAGAAGATGGGAGACGGTCGAGGGGAACTTAAAGTTGCGTGCCATTGCGCCGCGACTGTTCCCATGGACCTATCCCCCAATGCCGCGGCGGCTTCAGGTTGCTTTCTGTCGTCTTCGAATCGGACACACTCGTGTGACGCATCGTTACTTGGTGGATCGCTCGCATGTGCCCTATTGCAACGACTGCGTCGTCCCCCAGACTGTTCGGCATATTCTTGTCGAATGTCCCAGTCTGGGTGATCTTCGCGCACGATACCTGTCTCGGTACCGGGATGGGCGGGGTCGCTACCGCCTGTCCCTTGTACTCGGGACGAGTGCGTGCACCATGACTGGTGGACTTATTGACTTTTTGGGGGAGGCCGGCCTTCTCCCCTTTATTTAAGGTTCCTTTTTTTGTTATTGTTTTGTTTTAGGTTGCACTCTCCTGCACCGGGGTGAGGGGGACCTCCCCCCCGCTGCCGGAGATTGCTTCGATTGTTAAGTTTTTCCAATTTATATTGATTGTTAAGTTTTCATATTTTAACTTTAAAGTAGCCTAATTCTAGGCTGTCGTGTTTTTCGGCGACTTATGCCCAAGTGGGTAGTTGCCAGATGGGCTCTATAAAAAAAAAAAAAAATAAAAAAATGTTGGTCGATGCTGGGGAGATGCCACTCGCTCTGCGCCGCGTGAAGTGCATCACTCGCCTGTACGCGCGAGCCCGGCGCCTCCCTCAGTCGCCAACAGCTCTCACCGCATCCGCAGCTGATCTCGATGGTGCCTATGCCGCCGAGAGACGCCAGTCATACCCTAAGCCCTTTGGGTTTAGGGCCAGGAAACTCCTTCGAGAAGTAGATATAGCTCTCGGGCCGGTGGCGTCCCTGGTTCTGCCCAGGACGCCACCCTGGAGGGTACCACATTTGGCTATTTGTCGCCACGCCTCTGCTCCCAAAGCTTGTACTGCGCCGGGAGTATTGCGTTCGACCTTTTTGGAGCACACATCGTGTCACGCTGGTACCGTGCCAGTGTATACGGATGGCTCCAAGTCCCAAGAGGGGGTCGGCTTCCACGCCTTATCCCCTCTGTTTGAAGTCAGCGGGGCTCTACCAGGCGCTGCGTCTGTCTTTACGGCCGAGCTGGTGGCAATACACCACTCGGTATGGGAGATTACGCGACGTGCCCGGTTCGGAGACCGGATTGTGATGTATAGCGACTCACAAAGCGCCCTGAGTGCTCTCGGGGCTTTGGGAACCCGGCATCCCCTGGTTCGCGAAATCAGTGACGCCACGGTTTTGGCGAGCCGGGCAGATGTCGAGATTATTTTCTGCTGGGTTCCTGGACATGTAGGAATTGCGGGGAATGAGCGCCCCGATGAGGGCGCCAAAGAGTCCGCGAGGACTCTGCGACCGGACCAGCGTTTCGCTCTTCCTCACACTGACTACATGGCAGGAATACGGGCAGCTCTTCGGAATGCTTGGCAAAGAAGATGGGAGACGGTCGAAGGGAACTCAAAGTTGCGTGCCATTGCTCCGCGACTGTTCCCATGGATCTATCCCCCAATGCCGCGGCGGCTTTAGGTTGCTTTCTGTCGTCTTCGAATCGGACACACTCGTGTGATGCATCGCTACTTGATGGAGCGCTCGCATGCGCCCCATTGCAACGACTGCGTCGTCCCCCAGACTGTTTGGCATATTCTTGTCGAATGTCCCAGTCTGGGTGATCTTCGCGCACGATACCTGTCTCGGTACCGGGAGGGGCGGGGTCGCTACCGCCTGTTCCTTGTACTCGGGACGAGTGCGTGCACCATGACTGGTGGACTTATTGACTTTTTGGGGGAGGCCGGCCTTCTCCCTTTCATTTAACCCGGTTTTATTGTTGTTGTTGTTGTTTTTTTTATCGTTTTTGTTATTGCTTTGTTATTGTTATTTCTTTTTATTTTTGTTTCCTGTTGAATTATTTTGAAGTAGCCTAGAACTAGGCTGTTTGTTTACGGCAACTTATGCCTAGGTCGGCAGTCGCCAGATAGCCCCTTAATAAAAAAAAAAAAAAAAAAAACCTACGCCCCGAGGTGGAGCGAGTGGCTCACAGACGGTGGTTCCTCGAAAAGAGGGCCCCCCACCTCCGAAGCTGCAGCGCCCGCCTAAGGTTTCAAGGCGGAGGGAGGACAAGACTCACATGGCGAGCCCAACCTTCCCCAATAAATCCTCGAAGGCGACAGTGCTTCCAGCGCTTTGTCCGGCCAACAGCTCCCGGGGTTCTGCCTCCGGGAAGCGTACGGCCATTATTGTGAGGGTCTTCAGTTCGAAAAGGGCCCCCGCGTCTCCTCCGAGCTAGGCCTGGAGGGCATATTCCTTCAATGGAATTGCCGTGGATTTCGGGCCAACTGGGAGGAGCTGTGGAGGCTCGTCTCGTCCCGCTCCCCGTTAGCTATCTTTTTGCATGAGACTATGCTAGGCGCGTGCCCCCTGCCCGCCCTCCCGGGGTACAAGGGTCTTGCGACCCCACCACCGCGGGATGGCCGGGCTGGGGGATGCGCGGTTTACACCGGGCATGATGTCTCCGTTCTTCCTTTCTCTTTAGATACCTCCTTTAAGGCAGTGGCTGTGCAGCTGCACCTGGATAGGAGGTATACTATCATTTCTGCGTACATTCCACCGTCAGCTGACTTCGACGCGGGGGACTTCCACCGCGTCGTGGCACGGTTGCCGAGGCCCTATCTCTTGCTTGGAGATCTGAACGGCAGGCATTCTCTCTGAGGTGATTACTCCATAAATCCCAGGGGACAAGTCCTTGCCGATCTGATCGAAGACCTTGAGATGGGTGTCCTAAACGTGGATGAGTTTACGCATCACTGTCCGAGAACCGCTTCATTTTCTTGCCTTGACCTATCTTTGTGCTCTTCGGATGCACAGCCTGATTTTGATTGGGAGGTGGTCGATGACCTCCATGGTAGTGATCACTTTCCAATTCAAATATCATTTTCAGGGCAACTGCCGCGTGAGAGACCACCTCGGTGGTGCTTGGCGCGGGCGCGGTGGCCTGCATTTCAGGAAATGACTGAATTCTCAATCTCAGTCGAGGAGTTTAGGTCGGTAGATGAGGCCGTTGAGATCTTCTCCGGCAACCTCATCGCCGTGGGCCTGATACTATTCCTAGGACGTCTGGCCGTTTTGCACGCCGACCACTCCCATGGTGGTCGGCCAAGTGTGAGACGGCCCTCAAACAGAAGCGTTATGCCTACATGCGCTTTAAGCGCCGCCCGAACGATTTCACTGTCGCTGAATTTCGTCGGGCTAGGGCTAGGTTCCGGTATATTTCGAAGCACGCCCGCCGCTCTTCTTGGCGGGAATACGTTTCTTCACTTAACGGGAAGACCCCTTTAGCTGAGGTGTGGAAGCGAGTCAAAAGGATTCGGGGCAAGTTCTCGCAGGACCCCCCTCCCGTTCTTCAGGAGAATGGGACCGCAATCTCGGACCCCGCGTCCGTGGCGGAATCCTTTGCGACCGCTTTTTCTGCATTCCACAGCCGTGATGCTGCTCCGCCAGCATTCAATGCACGTCGTGATATCGCGGAAGGCCGCCGGCTGGACTTTACCTCCAGAGGCGGAGAACCCTTCAACGACAAGTTTACTGTGAGTGAGTTGCGTTCCGCTCTCGCTTCGTGCGTGGACACCGCCCATGGTCCGGACGATGTCCCATACGCCATGCTTCGACACCTGGGTGAGCAAGGCATGGCTTTTCTGTTAGATTTGTTCAACAGGATCTGGGTGGAAGGTCTTCTCCCAGACTCCTGGCGAATCGCTACTGTGCTCGCCTTTCGCAAGCAGGGAAGAGATCACTCTACTCCGACCGGTTTCCGCCCAATATCTCTAACCTCTTGCGTGTGCAAGTTGATGGAGAAATTGGTAAATGTTAGATTAGCCTATTTCCTGGACAGCGGAGGCCATCTGTCTTCTGCACAGTGCGGCTTCCGTAAGTTCCACTCCACGTCGGATGCTCTGCTCCGACTGGAAAATGCCGTCTGCGAGGCTTTCCATCGTAGACAGCACTACGCCACGGTGTTTTTCGATCTGGAGAAGGCCTATGATACCGCATGGCGATACGGTATCATGGAGAATCTCCACACGATGTGGGCGAGGAGGACGCCTCCCAATGTTTATATCTGAATTTTTGCGAGATCGTCGATTCCGCGTACGGGTGGGGGGAGCCCTCTCCGGCCCAAAGGAGCAGGAAGAGGGTGTCCCGCAGGGAAGTGTCCTCAGTGTCACACTCTTTGTCCTGAGTATCAACGGCATCACCTCGGTGCTGCCGGAAGATGTTCTCGCTACGCTCTACGTGGACGACCTTTCGATCTCTTTTGGCGCGGCCCAGATGCCAACTCTGGAGCGTCGACTCCAACAGGCATTGAACCGCGTTTCTCGCTATGCCGAAGCGCACAGGTTTCGGTTTTCTTTGGCCAAGACTAAGGTGGTGCACTTCTGCCGCCACCCACGGCTTCACCCTGACCCAGATTTGTTTCTTAATGGGGTGCGCCTGGATGTGGTTGACTCGCACCGTTTCCTTGGTCTTGTATTCGACCGACGCCTCACCTGGGAGGCTTATATTCGCAGCCTTAGGGTCTCTTGTACCCGCGCCATGGACATTCTCCGTTCCGTGACGTTCAGCACTTGGAGCGCTGATAGGGCTACTGCCTTACTTTTTTATCGATCCTTTGTTCGCTCGAAGCTCGACTACGGATGCGAGTTTTATGCATCCGCAGCCGAGCGTTTATTGCGGAAGGTGGATTTGATCCACCACACTGGCCTTCGCCTTGCGACCGGTGCCTTCCGCACTTCCCCCATTGAGAGCCTGTTGGTCGATGCCACTCGCTCTGCGCCGCGTGCAGTGCATCACTCGCCTGTACGCGCGAGCCCGGCGCCTCCCTCAGTCGCCACCAGCTCTCACTGCATCCGCAGCTGATCTCGATGGTGCCTATGCCGCCGAGAGACGCCAGTCATACCCTAAGCCCTTTGGGTTTAGGGCCAGGAAACTCCTTCGAGAGGTAGATATATCTTTCGGCTGTGGCTCCCCTGGTTCTGCCCAGGACGCCACCCTGGAGGGTACAACATTTGGCTATTTGTCGCCACGCCTCTGCTCCCAAAGCTTGTACTGCGCCAGGAGTATTGCGTTCGACCTTTTTGGAGCACACATCGTGTCACGCTGGAACCGTGCCAGTGTATACGGATGGCTCCAAGTCCCAAGAGGGGGTCGGCTTCCACGCCGTATCCCCTCTGTTTGAAGTCAGCGGGGCTCTACCAGGCGCTGCGTCTGTCTTCACGGCCGAGCTGGTGGCAATACACCACTCGGTACGGGAGATTACGCGACGTGCCCGGTTCGGAGACCGGATCGTGATCTATAGCGACTCACAAAGCGTCCCGAGCGTTCTCGGGGCATTGTTATCTCCGCATCCCCTGGTTCGCGAAATCCGTGACGCCACCGTTTTGGTGAGCCGGGCAGATGTCGAGATTATCTTCTGCTGGGTTCCTGGACATGTAGGAATTGCGGGGAATGAGCGCGCCGATGAGGGCGCCAAAGAGTCCGCGAGGACTCTGCGAACGGACCAGCGGAATACGGGCAGCTCTTCGGACTGCTTGGCAAAGAAGATGGGAGACGGTCGAAGGGAACTTTAAGTGTCGTGCCATTGCGCCGCGACTGTTCCCATGGACCTATCCTCCAATGCCGCGGCGGCTTCAGGTTGCTTTCTGTCGTCGTCGAATCGCACACACTCGTGTGACGCATCGCTATTTGATGGAGCGCTCGCCTGCACCCTATTGCAATGACTGCGTCGTCCCCCAGACTGTTCGGCACATTCTTGTCGAATGTCTCAGTCTGGGTGATCTTCGCGCACGATACCTGTCCCAGTACCGGGATGCGCGGGGTCGCTACCGCCTTTCCCTTGTGCTTGGTTCAGATTCGTGCACATTGACTTGTGGACTTGTTGACTTCTTGGGGGAGGCCGGCCTTCTCCCTATTATTTAAGCCATGTTTTTTTTTTTTTTTTTTTTTTTTTTTTGCATTTGTTTGTTTTTTTGTTTGTTTTTTTTTCCTTTAGTTGCACGCTCCTGTGCCGGGGGGACCTCTTCCCGACGCACCAGCTTGCTTCCTTTCCCCCTTTTGGGGTGTTGTCTTTTTTTTCTCTTTAATTTTATTATAAAGTAGCCTAGAACTAGGCTAGTTTTAATACGGCGACTAATGCCCAAGTAGGCAGTCGCCAGATGAGCTCTTAAAAAAAAAAAAATCCAGCGGCAGTCCCTCCTTTGCTTTCTAAGGGGACTGCCAAGAAAGCCAGCAGGCAGCCCATTGCCGACCGCCCCTCGTGCAAGCGGCTTGGTTGGCAAACCCCCTTAGGGGGTAGAGGAATTCAAGGCCCCTTCGGTCGCTTCCCTCAAAAGACCTGCTGGCAAGAATTTTAAACCTTGCTGGGGTCAAGGCCTGTTCCTCCCCACACAAGACTGGCGACACTGCCAAGGGGACCTGAGATGGCCCTTGAGGAGACCCAGCCTCAGACGGTAGGGTCTTCCATGGGGGGGAATTCGGGCTCGGCGGCAAGCACCGAACCCGAATCCGCCCCTATACAGGGTCCTCCTCAAACGGCTGAGGGCTCCGAGGCAGTACAAGGAGGCGAGGGATCTCCTCCGACAGGTGCCCCTACGACTACCAGGACCTTCTCCATTTCGGAGAGGGACCTGGCTGAGGCCGGTCCCTCTGGCCTAGGGGCTTCTGCCGGCAGAGGTGAGAAGCGGGTTTATTCCCCGCCCTCCTCTCCAAAAAAGAAAAAGACGAAGAAGACTCGGGGCTCCTCTCCATCCGCGGGGGCTGCAGGGACGGATGGGTCTGCTACCACTTTGGTAGGCGACCAAGCAGAGATCGGCACATCCGGCCCCTCTACCCCCTCGTGTGCGGAGCCCCTGACTAAGACTAATACCAAGAGTGCACAGGGCGCGGCGATTTGCCATCCTGGCCGCCGTGCTGACGGGATCCAGCGCTTCGTCCGGCCCCAGCTTAGCCTCTCTTCCTTCCTTCAGATAGCCTGATTTGACTCCTACCTCGTCGCTTTTCATACAACCTCTCCCACAACTTTCTCTGGTCAGCCTCTAAGTTCACAGGGTAGATGCTGACCTTCTCAAGCCAACCACCCCAGATCGGAGCTGGGGGGAGAGGGGACATTGTTTCCTTACCCCTGAGTTCCGGTTTGAGATGGGTTTTTTTAACAACCTGCTTCATCCCCAGCCATACCTTCCTCACATCCCCTTTCCTCTCCTCTTCACATTCTATCAATTTTACGCCGTGTCCAAGGTGGAGCCGCCATGCCGATGGACTGCCAGGCCACCAGGCGGGAGGGGTGGTCCCGAATGGCGGCGCCTGGCTCTGCCGGGCTTGTAAGCACCTCTCGCAGTGCGGGCAACTGCAAGAGGTGATGAGCTATTGCGTCCCGTATTAAAAAGAGGGACATCATGCCCATGTATGACAAAAAACCAAAAAAAACCTAACCCCCAACTTCCCCAAGAAAATCAACGGAGCCGCCCTCGGGCAGCTCCACCGAGAAAATGGAGGTCCCCCCACCCTTGTGCTTGCGCAGGAGGCCCCCTATACTTCTTTAACCAGGGAGGAGGCTTACTCCTCTCGTATGCCTACAGGTGTAGGGGACTCCCCCTCACTCCCTTCTCTGGAGGTGCTTTCGGGCACCTCCCTATTTCCAGCGGCAGTCCCTCCTTTTCTTTCTAAGAGGACTGCCAAGAAAGCCAGAAGGCAGCCCATTGCCGACCGCCCCTCGTGTAAGCGGCTCGGTAGGGCAAACCCCCTTAGGGGGGAGAGGGAAGCCAGGCCCCTTCGGTCGCTTCCCTCAAAAGACGTGCTGGCAAGAATTTTAAACCTTGCCAGGGTCAAGGCCTGTGACTCCCCACACAAGACTGGCGACACTGCCAAGGGGACCTGCGATGTCCTGGGAGGGGATGGCCAACTGGAGGCCCCTCCTGTGATAGACATGGTCCTTGAGGAAACCTAGCCTCAGACGGTAGGGCCTCCCATGGGAGGGAACCGGGCTCGGTGCCAAGCACCGAACCCGAATCCGCCCCTATGCAAGGTCCCCCTCAAACGGCCGAGGCCTCCGAGGCAGTAAAAGGAGGGGAGGGATCTCCTCCGACAGTTGCCCCTACGACTACCAGGACCTTCTCCATTTCGGAGAGGGACCTGGCTGAGGCTGGCCCATCTGGCATGGGGGCTTCTGCCGGCGGAGGTGAGAAGCGGGTTCATTCCCCGCCCTCCTCTCCTAAAAAGAAAAAGACGAAGAAGACTCGGGGCTTCTCTCCATCCGCGGGGGCTGCGGGGACGGATGGGTCTGCTACCACTTTGGTAGGCGACCAAGCCAAGATCGGCACATCCGGCCCCTCTACCCCCTCGTGTGCGGAGCCCCTGACTAAGACTAACACCAAGAATGCACAGGGCGGAGCCTCGATGACATCGGGGCCCCTGATTCAGAGGTTACCTGGCGTTTTCGATCCCGCTGGCTTCAAACGCTTCCTCGTTATTTGCTCCACTGATGGCACCATGTTGTCCAAGGGCAACATGATCCATCAGAGAAGAGGATTAGTTAGTGCAATTGGTAGAGAGCCGAAGGTAACCCGTTTCTCGGACGGGAGCCTTCTGGCGAATCCCGCCGAGGCGGCCAAGATAAGTGCTCTTCGGACACTTCATGGCACCCCGGTGAGTGTGACGCCGCACTCTACCATGAACTTTGTGAAAGGAGTAGTTTATGCGAGGGACTCGTTGACTACTCCATTGAGGACATCACCCTAGAGCTGGCCGACCATGGGGCGGTCAAGGTCGAACGTGTGATGAGAAAACAGGGAGGGGCCTCGAGACCCACCCCTACACTCTTCGTCACGTTCGACTGTGACAAGCTCCCTGAGTCGATGCGTGCCGGTTGGTACCGCTACCGCGTGAAGGCATTCGTGCCACTGCCGCGGCGGTGCTATTACTGTCACCGCTTCGGCCATACGAATCGATCATGTAGACGTGAAAAATCGGGGTCACCCGAAGTCTGTAAATTGCTCCAAGGTCGCACACGATAAGTCCAAATCGTGTGTGGCCAAGTGTGTCAAATGCGTAGAGCCGCACCCTGCTTCTTCGAATCAATGTGGTGCATATCTCCTTGAGAATGAAATCCTGGCCATTCAGGCATAGTATCGACTCTCATTCTGCAAGGCTAAGGACTTGGTCCTGGCGCGCCCGGCTCTGTCTGAGACGTCATATGCCTCAATAGTTAGAAAAGTACCCTCTGCTCCTGGACCATCCAGGCCAAAGAGCATGGTTGTTTCCGCGCCCATTCGGAGCCCTTCTGCGGGCTCTACTACACCCGGGCGCTCCCCTGGTAGAGATGGCGGCAAAAAGGGTTCAACCCAGCCCCGGCTAAAACCAGGGCTCCCCCCTCTTCCCCCAGCCTGACCGTTTCCCGTAAGGCAAAACGGCCACGCGCCTCCACAGAGTCGTTAGACTCACAGGAGGCTCACCCTTGAAGATGGTCGCTAGGCCATCTTCCAGGGTTCCTAACGCTGTCTTCCGAAAGAAGGACCGCAACAAAGGAGCTTCGGCCCCTTCGCCCACGCCCCGAGGTGGAGCGAGTGGCTCGGAGACGGTGGTTCCTCGAAAAGAGGGCCCACCGCCTCCGAAGCCGCAACGCCCGCCTAAGGTTACGAGGCGGAGGGAAGAAAAGACTCGCATGGCGGGCGCAACCTTCCCCAATAAGTCCTCGAAGGCGACAGCGCCTTCAGAGCTTTCTCCGGCCAACAGCACCCGGGGGTTCTGCCCCCGGGAAGCGTACGGCCATTCCCGTGAGGGTCTTTAATTCGAGGAGGGCCCCCGCGTCTCCTCCGAGCTAGGCCTGGAGGGCATATTCCTTCAATGGAATTGCCGTGGACTCCGGGCCAGCTAGGAGGAGCTGCGGAGGATCGTCTCGTCCCGTTACCCGCTAGCTATTTTTTTGCAGGAGACCATGCTAGGCGCGTGCCCGCTGCCTGCCCTCCCGGGGTATAAGGGTCTTGCGACCCCACCACCGCGGGATGGCCGGGCATGGGGATGCACGGTTTACACCCGGCATGATGTCTACGTTTTTCTTTTCTCTTTAGATACCTCCTTTCTGGCAGTGGCTGTGCAGCTGCACCTGGATAGGAGGTATACTATCATTTCTGCGTATATTTCACCGTCAGCTGACTTCGACGCGGGGGACTTCCGCTGCGTTGTGCCATGGTTACCGAGGCCCTATCTCTTGCTTGGAGATCTGAACGGCAGGCATTCTCTCTGGGGAGATTACTCCATAAATCCCAGGGGACAAGTCCTTGCCGATCTGATCGAAGAGCTTGAGATGGCTGTCCTAAACGTGGATGAGTTTACGAATCACTGTCCGAGAACCGCTTCATTTTCTTACCTTGACCTATCTTTGTGCTCTTCGGATGCACAGCTTGATTTTGATTGAGGGGTGGTCGATGACCTCCATGGTAGTGATCACTTTTCCATTAAAATATCATTTTCAGGGCAACTGCTGCCTGAGAGACCACCTCGGTGGTGCTTGGCGCGGGCGCGGTGGCCTGCATTTCAGGAAATGACTGAATTCTCTAACTCAGTCGAGGAGTTTAGTTCGGTAGATGAGGCCGTTAAGTTCTTCTCCGCCAACCTCATCGCCGTGGTCCTGACTACTATTTTTAGGACGTCCGGCCCTTTTGCACGCCGACCACTCCCATGGTGGTTGGCCGAGTGTGAGACGGCCCTTAAACAGAAGCGTTATGCCTACATGCGCTATAAGCGCCGCCCGAACGATTTCACTGTCGCTGAATTTCGTCGGGCTAGGGCTAGGTTCCGGTATATTTCGAAGCACGCCCGACGCTCTTCTTGGCGGGCATACGTGTCCTTACTTAACGGAAAGACCCCTTTAGCTGAGGTGTGGAAGCGAGTCAAAAGGATTCGGGGCAAGTTCTCGCAGGACCCCCCTCCCGTTCTCCAGGAGAATTGGACCGCAATCTCGGACCCCGCTTCCGTGGCGGCATTCTTAGCGACCGCTTTTTCCGCATTCTCTAGCCGTGATGCTGCTCCGCCAGCATTCAATGCACGTCGTGATGTCGCGGAAGGCCGCCGGCTGCACTTTACCTCCAGAGGCGGAGAACCCTTCAACGACATGTTTACTGTGAGTGAGTTGCGTTCCGCTCTCGCTTCGTGCGCGGACACTGCCCATGGTCCGGACGATGTCCCGCACGCCATGCTTCGACACCTGGGTGAGCGAGGCATGGCCTTTCTGTTAGATTTGTTTAACAGGATCTGGGTGGAAGGTCTTCTCCCAGACTCCTGGCGAATCGCTACTGTGCTCGCCTTTCGCCATCTGGGAAGAGATCACTCTACTCCGACCGGTTTCCGCCCAATCTCTCTAACCTCCTGCGTGTGCAAGTTGATGGAGAAATTGGTAAATGTTAGATTTACTATTTCTTGGACAGCGGAGGCCATCTGTCTTCTGCACAGTGCGGCTTCCGTATGTTCCACTCTACGTCGGATGCTCTGCTCCGACTGGAAAATGCCGTCTGCGAGGCTTTCCTTCGTAGACAGCACTACGCGACGGTGTTTTTTGATCTGGAGAAGGCCTATGATACCGCATGGCGTTACGGTATCATGGAGACTCTCCACACGATGGGGGCGAGGGGACGCCTCCCAATTTTTATATCTGAATTTTTGCGAGATCGTCGAATCCGCGTACGGATGGGGGGAGCCCTCTCCGGCCCAAAGGAGCAGGAAGAGGGTGTCCCGCAGGAAAGTGTCCTCAGTGTCACACTCTTTGCCCTGAGCATCAACGGCATTACCTCGGTGCTGCCGGAAGATGTTCTCGCTACGCTCTACGTGGACGACCTTTCGATCTCTTTTGGCGCAGCCCAGATGCCAACTCTGGAGCGTCGACTCCAACAGGCATTGATCCACGTCTCTCGCTATGCCGAAGCGCACAGGTTTCGGTTTTCTTTGGCCAAGACTAAGGTGGTGCACTTTTGCCGCCATCCACGGCTTTACCCCGACCCAGATTTGTTTCTTTATGGGGTGCGCCTGGATGTGGTTGAGTCGCACCGTTTCCTTGGTCTTGTATTCGACCGACGCCTCACCTGGGAGGCTCATATTCGCAGCCTTAGGGTCTGTTGTACCCGCGCCATGGACATTCTCCGTTCCGTGACGTTCAGCGCTTGGGGCGCTGATAGGGCTACCGCCTTACTTTTTTATCGATCCTTTGTTCGCTCGAAGCTCGACTACGGATGCGAGTTTTATGCATCCGCAGCCGAGCGTTTATTGCGGAAGGTGGATTCGATCCACCACACCGGCCTTCGCCTTGCGAACGGTGCCTTCCGCACTTCCCCCATTGAGAGCTTGTTGGTCGATGCTGGGAAGATGCCACTCGCTCTGCGCCGCGTGCAGTGCATCACTCGCCTGTACGCGCGAGCCCGGCGCCTCCCTCAGTCGCCACCAGCTCTCACTGCATCCGCAGCTGATCTCGATGGTGCCTATGCCGCCAAGATACGCCAGTCATACCCTAATCCCTTTGGGTTTAGGGCCAGGAAACTCCTTCGAGAGTTAGATATAGCTCTCGGGCCGGTGGCGCCCCAGGTTCTGCCCAGGACGCCACTCTGAAGGGTACCACATTTGGCTATTTGTCGCCACGCCTCTGCTCCCAAAGCTTGTACTGCACCGGGAGTATTGCGTTCGACCTTTTTGGAGCACACATCGTGTCACGCTGGTACCGTGCCAGTGTATACGGATGGCTCCAAGTCCCAAGAGGAGGTCGGCTTCCACGCCGTATCCCCTCTGTTTGAAGTCAGCGGGGCTCTACCAGGCGCTGCGTCTGTCTTCACGGCCGAGCTGGTGGCAATACACCACTCGGTACGGGAGATTACAGGACGTGCCCGTTTCGGAGACCGGATCGTGATCTATAGCGACTCACAAAGCGCCCTGAGTGCTCTCGGAGCATTGGAATCTCTGCATCCCCTGGTTCACGAAATCCGTGACGCTACGGTTTTGGCGAGCCGGGGAGATGTCGAGATTATCTTCTGCTGGGTTCCTGGACATGTAGGAATTGCGGGGAATGAGCGCGCCGATGAGGGCGCCAAAAAGTCCGCGAGGACTCTGCGACCGGACCAGCGTTTCACTATTCCTCACACTTACTACATGGCAGGAATACGGGCAGCTCTTCGGACTGCTTGGCAAAGAAGATGGGAGACGGTCGAAGGGAACTTAAATTTGCGTGCCATGGCGCCGTGACTGTTCCCATGGACCTATCCCCCAATGCCGCGGCGGCTTCAGGTTGCTTTCTGTCGTCTCCGAATCGGCCACATTCGTGTGACGCATCGCTATTTGATGGAGCGCTCGCCTGCGCCCTATTGCAACGACTGCGTCGTCCCCCAGACTCTTCGGCACATTCTTGTCGAATGTCCCAGTCTGGGTGATCTTCGCGCACGACACCTGTCCCGGTACCGGGATGGGCGTGGTCGCTATCGCCTGTCCCTTGTACTCGAGACGAGTGCGTGTACTTTGACTGGTGGACTTATTGACTTTTTGGGGGAGGCCGGCCTTCTCCCTTTTATTTAACCCGGTTTAATTGTTGTTGTTTTTGTTATTGTTTTTGTTATTGCTTAGTTATTGTTATTGTTATTTCTTTTTATTGTTTCCTGTTCAATTTTTTAAAGTAGCCTAGAACTAGGCTGTTTGTTTACGGCAACTTATGCCTTATTCGGCAGTCGCCAGATAGCCCCTTATTTAAAAAAAAAAAATTTCACCTATCTAATGGTCCTTATCAATACCCGACCTCTACTTGTTTAATGGATTGATTCCGAATTTTTTTTCATGAAGGTGAAAGAGGCTGGGCATCTCCACCGCCTTCGTCTACCGAATGCCCAAGGAGAAACCCATCGTTGGCCCCTTTTCTCCGTGCGTAGGAGAACTCGGGCAGCCTCTTAGGGTTATAAAGATGGTGTCGTCGATCCGTATCCATTCTCGAAGAGGACATACCGGACGTAACTGATTGTATAGTTGCACTAGTGCCGGGCCCTTGTAGGGCTCCATGGTGGGGAGCCCCGAGGGAGAGTGCGAAGTTTTTTTCTTTTTGCAATGGCTAGCCATAAACCCAAATCCTCCCCTTCTCGTAAGGGTTCTCGTTTCAAACATTCCTTAGCTTCCCTTTCAGCCTTTCCTCGCTCGTTGGACCCATATTCCAACGAAGTAGACCAAGATCTTGACCCCGTTTGGCCCCAGCTTAGCCTCTTTTCCTTCAAAACACTTGTTTCCTCTCTTTTCATACAACCTCTCCCACAACTTTCTCTGGTCAGCCTCTAATTTCCTAGGGTAGATGCTGACCTTCCTCTCAGCCAACCGTCCCGCATCGGGGCTGAGGGTGCTGACGGGACTCAGCACCCCGTTCGGCCCCAGCTTAGCCTCTCTTCCTTCCTTGAAAACACTTGTTTCCTCTCTTGTCATACAACCTCTGCCACAACTTTCTCTGGTCAGCCTCTAATTTCACAGGGTAGATGCTGACCTTCTTCTCAAGCCAACCGTCCCGAATCGGGGCTGAGGGGGGAGGGGACAATGTTCCCTAACCCCTGAGCTCCGGTTCGGGATGGGTTTTTTTAACAACCTGCTTCATCCCCACCCATACCTTCCTCACATCCCTTTTCCTCTCCTCTTCACATTCTATCCATTTTACGCCGTGTCTAAGGGGGAGCCGCCATGCCGATGGACTGCCAGGCCACCAGGCGGGAGGGGTGGTCCCAAATGGCGGCGCCAGGCTCTGTCAGGCCTGTAAGCACCTCTTGCAGTGCGGGCAACTGCAAAAGGTGATGAGCTATTGCGTCCCGTAAAACAAATAGGGTCACCATGCCCATGGATGAACTCAAAAAACCTCAAACCCCTTTAACCTCCCCTTGCTCATCGACGGAGCCGCCCCCGGGCAGCTCCAGCCAAAAAATTGAGGTCCCCCCCCTGTGCTTGCGCAGGGGACCCTCCATATTTCGCCTACGGGTGCAGGGGACTCGCCCTCACGCCCTTCTCTGGAGGTGCTTTCGGGTACCTCCCCTTTTCCAGCGGCAGTCCCCTCTTTTCTATCTAAGGGGACTGCCAAGAAAGCCAGCAGGCAGCCCATTACCGACCGCCTCTAGTGTAAGCGGCTCGGTAGGGCAAACCCCCTTAGGGGGGAGAGGGAAGCCAGGACCCTTCGGTCGCTTTCCTCAAAAGACCTGCTGGCAAGAATTTTAAACCTTGCCGGGGTCAAGGCCTGTGCCTCCCCACAAAAGACTGGTGAAGCTGCCAAGGGGACCTGCGATGTCCTGGGAGGGGATGGCCAACTGGAGGCCCCTCCTGTGATAGGCATGGTCCTTCAGGCAACCCAGCCTCAGACGGTAGGGTCTTCTATGGGGAAGAATCCGAGCTCGGCGCCAAATACCAAACCCGAATCCACCCCTATGCAAGGTCCTCCTCAAACGGCTGGGCATTCTGAGGCACTATAAGGAGGGAAGGGATCTCATCCAGATGGTGCCCCTGCGGCGACCAGGACCTTCACCATTTCGGAGAAGGACCTGCCTAAGGCCGGTCCATCTGCCCTACGGGCTTCTACTGGCGGAGGTGAGAAGCGAGTTCATTTCCCGCCCTCCTCTCCTAAAAAGTAAAAGAAGACAAGAAAGACTAAGAAGACTCGGGGCTCCTCTCCATCCGCGGGTGCTGCGGGGACGGATGGGTCTGCTGCCACTCTGGCAAGCGAGCAAGCCAAGATCGGCACATCCGGCCCCTCTACCCCCCGGGTTGCGGAGCCCCTGACTAAGACTAATACCAAGAGTGCACAGGGCGGAGCCTCGATGACATAAGGGCGTCTCATTCAGAGGTTACCTTGCCTTTTCGAGCCCGCTGGCATCAAACGCTTCCTTGTTATTCGCTACACTGATGGCACCATGTTGTCCAAGGTTAACATGATCCATCAGACGAGAGGATTAGCTAGTGCAATTAGTACAGAGCCGAAGGTGACCCGTTTCTCAGACGGAAGCCTTTTGGCGAATGCGGCGAATCCCGCCGAGGCGGCCAAGATAAGTGCTCTTCGGACACTTCATGGCACCCCGGTGAGTGTGACGCCGCACTCTACCATGAACTTTGTGATAGGAGTAGTTTATGCGAGGGAACTCGTTGACTACTCCATTGAGGACATTCCCCGTAAGGGGCGCGGCGATTTGCCATCCTGGCCGCCGTGCTGATGGGACTCAGCACCCCGTCTGACCCCAGCTTAGCCTCTTCTCCTTCCTTCAAAACACTTGTTTCCTTGCTTTTCATACAACTTCTCTCACAACTTTCAATGGTCAGCCTCTCATTTCACAGGGAAGATGCTGACCTTCTTCTTAAGTCAACCGTCCCGGATCGGGGTTGAGGGGGGAGGGGACAATGTTCCCTAACCCTTGAGCTCCGGTCTGGGGTGGGTGTTTTTTAACAACCTGCTTTATCCTCACCCATACCTTCCTCACATCCCTTTTTCTCTCCTCTTTACAATCTATATTTATTTTTTACGCCGTGTTCAAGGTGGAGCCACCATGCCGATGGACTGCCAGGCAAGCAGGTGGGAGGGGTGGACTTAAAGGGCGGCGCCTGGCTCTGCCAGGCTTGTAAGAACCTCTTGCAGTGCGGGCTACTGCGAGAGGTGATGCGCGATTGCATCCCGTGTCAAAAAGAGGGTCACCATGCCCAATGATGAGTTTAAAAAAAAACAACAACCAACATCCCATATAACATCGACGGAGCCCTCCTTGGGCAGCTACAGCCAAAAAATGGAGGTCCACCCCCCTGTGCTTGCTCAGGGGACCCTCCATATATATCTAACCGGAGAGGAGGCTTACTCTCTCCCTTACTTACAGGTGTAGGGGACTCCCCCTCACCCCCTTCTCTGGAGGTGCTTTCGGGCGCCTCCCTTTTACCAGCGGCAGTCCCCTCTGTTCTTTCCAAGGGGACTGCCAAGAAAGCCAGCAGTCAGCCGTTAGTTAGCCGTTCCACATCAAGGCGGCTCGGTAGGGCAAACCCCCTTAGGGGGAAGAGGCAAGCCAGGCCCCTTCTGTCGCATCCCTCAAAAGACCTGCTGGCAAGAATACTGAACCTTGCCGGGGTCAAGGCCCATGCTTCCCCAAAGAATACTAGTGACGATACTGCCAACGGGACCTGCAATGTCTTGGGGAGGGGAGGAGGGCCAACTGGAGGCCCCCCCTGAGATAGACATGGTCCTTGAGGAAACCCAGCCTCAGACGGTAGGGCCTTCCATGGGGGGGGGGAACCTGGCTCGGTGCCGAGCCCGAATCCGCCCCGATGCAAGGTCCTCCTCAAACGGCTGGGGATTCTCAGGCATTACAAGGAGGGGAGGGATCTCCTCCGGATGATGCCCCTGCGACCACCAAGACCTTCACCATTTCGGAGAAGGACCTGGCTGAGGCCGGTACATCTGGCCTGGGGGCTTCTACCGGCGGGGGTGAGAAGCGGGTTCATTCCCCGTCCTCCTCTCCTAAAAAGAAAAGAACGAAGAAGACTCAGGGCTCCTCTCCATCCGCGGGGTCTACGGGGAGGAATGGGTCTCGAGCCAATTTGGCTCGTCCAGCCCCAGATTAGCCTCTCTCCCTTCCTTCAGATAGACCGATTTCTCCCCTACCTCGTCGCTTTTCATGCAACCTCTTCCACAACTTTCTCTGGTCAGCCTCTAATTTCACAGGGTAGATGCTCACCTTCTTCTCAAGCCAACCACCCCGGATCGGGGCTGAGGGGATGGGGGGAGGGGGCACATTGTTTCCTAACCCCTCAACTCCGGTTCGGGATGGGTTTTTTTTAACAACCTGCTTCATCCCCACCCATACCTTCCTCACATCCCTTTTCCTCTTGTCTTCAAAATCTATCTTTTTTACGCCGTGTTCAAGGTGGAGCCGCCATGCCGAAGGACTGCCAGGCCACCAGGCGGAATGGGTGGTCCCAAATGGCGGCGCCTGGCTCTGCCGTCGTGTAAGCACCTCTTGCAGTGCGGGCTACTGCAAGAGGTGGTGAGCGAAAGCATCCCGTAAAACAAAGAGGGTCACCATGCCCAATGATGAAAAAACAACACATCTCCCCTTAATTCCCCCTAAAACAACGGAGCCGCCCTCGGGCAGCTCCAGCAAAAAAATGGAGGTCCCTCCCCCTGTGCTTGCACAGGGGACCCTCCATATTTCCCTAACCGGAGAGAAGGCTTACTCCTCTCCTTCGCCTACGGGTGCAGGGGACTCCCCCTCACCCCCTTCTCTGGAGGTGCTTTCGGGCACCTCCCTTTTCCCAGCGGCAGTCCCCTCTTTTCTTTCCAAGGGGACTGCCAAGAAAGCCAGAAGGCAGCCCTTAGCCAGCCGCTCCGCATCAAAGCGGCTCGGTAGGGCAAACCCCCTTAGGGGGAAGAGGGAAGCCAGGCCCCTTCGGTCGCTTCCCTCAAAAGACCTGCTGGCAAAAATATTAAACCTTGCCGGGGTCAAGGCCTGTGCCTCCCCAATAAAGACCTATGACGCTGCCAAGGGGACCTGCGATGTCCTGGGAGGGGATGGCCAACTGGTGCTCCCTCCCGTGATAGACATGGTCCTTGAGGAAAACCAGCCTCAGAAGGTAGGGCCTTCCATGGGGGGGAATCCGGGCTCGGCGCCAAGCACCGAACCCGAATCCGCCCCTATGCAAGGTCCTCATCAAACGGCTGTAGATTCTCAGGCAGTACAAGGAGGGGAGGGATCTCCTCCGGATGATGCCCCTGCGACCACCAGGACCTTCTCCATTTCGGAGAAGGACCTGGCTGAGGCCGGTCCATCTGGCCTGGGGGCTTCTACCGGCGGGGGTGAGAAGCGGGTTCATTCCCCGCCCTCCTCTCCAAAAAAGAAAAGGAAGAAAAAGACCAAAAAGACGAAAAAGACTCTGGGCTCCTCTCCATCCGCGGGGGCTACAGGGACGGATGGGTCTGCTGCCACTTTGGTAGGCGACCAAGCCAAGATCAGCACATCCGACCCCTCTACCCCTCCGTGTGTGGAGCCCCTGACTAAGACTAAGACCAAGAGTGCACAGGGCGGAGCCTCGAAGAAATCGGAGCCACTCATTCAGAGGTTAACTGGCGTTTTCGAGCCCGCTGGCTTCGAGCGCTTACTCGTTATTCGCTCCACTAATGGCACCATGTTGTCCAAGGGCAACATGATCCATCAGAGGAGAGGATTAGCTAGTGCAATTAGTAGAGAGCCGAAGGTGACCCGTTTCTCGGACGGAAGACTTCTGGCGAATGCGGCGAATCCCGCCGAGGCGGCCAAGATAAGTGCTTTTCGGACACTTCATGGCACCCCGGTGAGTGTGACGCCGCACTCTACCATGAACTTTGTGAAAGGAGTAGTTTATGCGAGGGAACTCGTTGACTACTCCATTGAGGACATCACCCTAGAGCTGGCCGACCATGGGGCGGTCAAGGTCGAACGTGTGATGAGAAAAAGGAGGGGCCTCGAGACCCACCCCTACACTCTTTGTCACGTTTGACTGTGACAAGCTTCCTGAGTCGGTGCGTGCCGGTTGGTACCGCTATGGCGTAAAGGCATTCGTGCCACTGCCGCGGCGGTGCTATTACTATCACCACTTCGGCCATACGAATCGCTCATCTAGACTTGCAAAGTCGGGGTCACCCGAAGTCTGTGTAAATTGCTCCAAGGTCGCACACGATAAGTTTAAATCGTGAGTGGCCAAGTTTGTCAATTGTGGAGAGCCGCACCCCGCTTCTTCGAAGCAATGTGGTGCATATCTCCTTGAGAAATAAATCCTAGGCCGTTCAGGCCCAGGATCGACTCTCATTCCGCGAGGCAAAGGACTTGGTCCTGGCGCGCCCGGCTCTGCCTGGTACGTCATATGCCTCAATAGTTAGAAAGGCACCCTCTACTCCTGGCCCATCCAGGCCAACGAGCACGGTTTTTTTCGCGCCCATTCGGAGCCCTTCTGCGGGCTCTACCCAACCCGGGCACTTCCCTGGTAAAGCTGGAGGCAAAAAGGGTTAATACCCAGCCCCCGCTAAAACCAGGGCTCCACCCACTTCCTACAGCGTGACCGTTTCCCGTAAGGCGAAACGGCCCGCGCCTCCACCGAGTTGTTAGACTCACAGGACGCAACACCCCTAAAGATGGTCGCTAGGCCATCTTCCGGGGTTCCTAAAGCTGTTCCCTGAAAGGAGGACAGCAACAAAGGAGCTTCGGCCCCTTCGCCCACGCCCCGAGGTGGAGCAAGTGGCTCGGAGACGGTGGTTCCTCGAAAAGAGGGCCCCCCGCCTCCGAAGCCGCAACGCCCGCCTAAGGTTTAGACGCGGAGGGAGGAAAAGACTCGATTAGCGAGCTCAACCTTCCTCAATAAGTCCTCGAAGGCGACAGCGCCTACAGCGCTTTGTCCGGCAAACAGCGCCCGGGAAGCGTACGGCCATTCCCGTGAGGGTCTTCAGTTCGAGGAGGGCCCCCGCTTCTCCTCCGAGCTAGGTCTGGAGGGCATATTCCTTGAATGGAATTGCCGTGGAATCCAGGCCAGCTGGGAGGAGCTGCTGAGGCTCGTCTCGTCCCGTTTCCCGTTAGCTATTTTTTTGCAGAAGACCATGCTAGGCGCGTGCCCCCTGCATGCCCTCCCAGGGGATAAGGGTCTACTGACCTCACTACCGCGGGATGGCCAGGCTGGGGGATGCGCGGTTTACACCCAGCATGATGTTTCCGTTCTTCCTTTCTCTTTAGATACCTCCTTTCAGTCAGTGGCTGTGCAGCTGCACCTGGATAGAAGGTATACTATCATTTCTGCGTACATTCCACCATCAGCTGACTTCGACGCGGGGGACTTCCGCGGCGTCGTGGTACGGTTGCTGAGGCCCTATCTCTTGCTTGAAGATCTGAACGGCAGGCATCCTCTCTGGGGAGATTACTCCATAAATCCCAGGGGACAAGTCCTTGCTGATCTGATCGAAGAGCTTGAGATGGGTGTCCTAAACGTGGATGAGTTTACGCATCACTGTCCGAGAACCGCTTCATTTTGTTGCCTTGACCTATCTTTGTGCCCTTTGGATGCACAGCCTGATTTTGATTGGGGGGTGGTCGATGACCTCCATGGTAGTGATCACTTTTCCATTAAAATATCATTTTCAGGGCAACTGCCGCCTGAGAGACCACCTCGGTGGTGCTTGGCGCGGGCGCGGTGGCCTGCATTTCAGGAAATGACTGAATTCTCTATCTCAGTCGAAGAGTTTAGGTCAGGAGATGAGGCCGTTGAGTTCTTCTCCGGCAACCTCATCGCCGTGGGCCTGACTACTATTCCTAGGACAGCTGCCTGTTATGCACGCCGACCACTCCCATGGTGGTCGGCCGAGTGTGAGACGGTCCTCAAAAAGAAGCGTTATGCCTACATGCGCTATAAGCGCCGCCCGAACGATTTCACTGTCGCTGAATTTCGTCGGGCTAGGGCTAGGTTCCGGTATATTTCGAAGCACGCCCGACGCTCTTCTTGGCGGGCATACGTGTCTTCACTTAACGGGAAGACCCCTTTAGCTGAGGTGTGGAAGCGAGTCAAAAGGATTCGGGGCAAGTTCTCGCAGGACCCCCCTCCCGTTCTCCAGGAGAATGGGACCGCAATCTCGGACCCCGCGTCCGTGGCGGAATCCTTAGCGACCGCTTTTTCCGCATTCTCTAGCCGTGATGCTGCTCCACCAGCATTCAATGCACGTCCTGATGTCGCGGAAGGCCGCTGGCTGGACTTTACCTCCAGAGGCGGAGAACCCTTCAACGACAAGTTTACTGTGAGTGAGTTGCGTTCCGCTCTCGCTTCATGCGCGGACACCGCCCATGGTCCGGACGATGTTCCGTACGCCATGCTTCGACACCTGGGAGAGAGAGGCAGGGCTTTTCTGTTAGATTTGTTTAACAGGATCTCGGTGGAAGGTCTTCTTTTAGACTCCTGGCGAATCGCTACTGTGCTTGCCTTTCGCAAACCGCGAAAAGATCACTCTACTCCGACCGGTTTTCGCCCAATCTCTCTAACCTCTTGCGTGTGCAAGTTGATGGAGAAATTGGTAAATGTTAGATTAGCCTTTTTGCTGGACAGTGGAGGCCATCTGTCTTCTGCACAGTGCGTCTTTTGCTAGTTCCACTCCACGTCGGTTTCTCTGCTCCGACTGGAAAATACCGTCTGCGAGGCTTTTCTTCGTAGATAGCACTACGCCACGCTGCTTTTCGATCTGGAGAAGGCCTATGATACCGCATGGCGATACGGTATCATGGAGACTCTCCACACGATGGGGGCGAGGGGACGCCTCCCAATGTTTATATCTGAATTTTTGCGAGATCGTCGATCCCGCGTACGGGTGGGGGGAGCCCTTCCTGGCCCAAAGGAGCAGGAAAAGGGTGCCCCGCAGGGAAGTGTCCTCAGTGTCACACTCTTTGCCTTGAGGATCAACGGCCTCACCTCGTTGCAGCCGGAAGTTGTTCTCGCTACGCTCTACGTGGACGACATTTTGATCTCTTTTGGCGCGCCCCAGATGACAACTCTGGAGCGTCGACTCCAACAGGCATTGAACCACGTCCCTCGCTATGCCTAAGCGCATAGGTTTCGTTATTTTTTGGCCAAGACTAAGGTGGTGCACTTCTGCCGCCATCCACGGCTTCACCCCGACCCAAATTTGTTACTTAATGGGGTGCGCCTGGATGTGGTTGAGTCGCACCGTTTCCTTGGTCTTGTATTCGACCGACGCCTCACCTGGGAGGCTTATATTCGCAGCCTTAGGGTCTCTTGTACCCGCGCCATGGACATTCTTTGCTTCGTGACGTTTAGCGCTCGGGACGCTGATAGGGTTTCTGCCTTACCTTTTTATCGATCCTTTGTTCGCTCGAAGCTCGACTACGGATGCGAGTTATATGCATCCGCAGCCGAGCGTTTATTGCGGAAGATGGATTCGATTCCACACACCGGCCTTCGCCTTGCAACCGGTGCCTTCCGCACCTCCCCCATTGATAGCCTGTTGGTTGATGCTAGAGAGATGCCACTCGCTCTGCGCCGCGTGCAGTGCATCGCTCTCCTGTACACGCGAGCCCGGGGTCTCCCTCAGTCGCCAACAGCTCTCACTGCATCTGAACTTGATCTCGATGGTGCCTATGCCACCGAGAGACGCTTGTCATACCCTAAGCCCTTTGGGTTTAAGGCCAGGAAACCCCTTCGAGAGGTAGATATAGCTCTCGGGCCAGTGGCGCCCCTGGTTCTGCCCAGGACGCCACCCTGGAGGGTACCACATTTGGCTATTTGTCGCCACGTCTCTTCTTCCAAAGCTTGTACTGCGCCAGGAGTATTGCGTTCGACCTTTTTTGAACACACATCGTTTCACGCTGGAACTGTGCCAGTGTATACGGATGGCTCCAAGTCCCAAGAGGGGGTCGGCTTCCACGCCGTATCCCCTCTGTTTGAAGTCAGCGGGGCTCTACCAGGCGCTGCGTCTGTCTTCACGGCCGAGCTGGTGGCAATACACCACTCGGTACGGGAGATTACAGGACGTGCCCGTTTCGGAGACCGGATCGTGATCTATAGCGACTCACAAAGCGCCCTGAGTGCTCTCGGAGCATTGGAATCTCCGCATCCCCTGGTTCACGGAATCCGTGACGCTACGGTTTTGGCGAGCCGGGGAGATGTCGAGATTATCTTCTGCTGGGTTCCTGGACATGTAGGAATTGCGGGGAATGAGCGCGCCGATGAGGGCGCCAAAGAGTCCGCAAAGACTCTGCGACCGGACCAGCGTTTTACTCTTCCATACACCGACTACATGGCAGGAATACGGGCAGCTCTTCGGACTGCTTGGCAAAGAAGATGCGAGATGGTCGAAGGGAACTTAAATTTTCGTGCCATTGCGCCGCGACTGTTCCCATGGACCTATCCCTCATTGCCGATGCTGCTTCCGGTTACTTTCTGTCGTCTTCAAATCGGACACACTCGTGTGACGCATCGCTATTTAATGGAACGCTCGCCTGCACCCTATTGCAACGACTGCCTCGTCCCCCAGACTGTTCGGCACATTCTTGTCGATGTCCCAGTCTGGGTGATCTTCGCGCACGATACCTGTCCCGGTACCGGGATGGGCGGGGTCGCTACCGCCTGTCCCTTGTACTCGGGACAGATTCATGCACATTGACTTATGGACTTGATGACTTTTTTGGGGAGGCTTGGCTTCTCCCCTTTATTTAAGGTTCTTTTTTTGTTATTGTTTTGTTTGTTTGTTGCACTCTCCTGCACCGGGGTGAGGGGGACCTCTTCCCGCTGCCGGAGATTGCTTCCTGATTGTTAAGTTTTTCACAATTATATCGATTCTTAAGTTTAATATTTTTATTTTAAAGTAGCCTAGTTTTAAGCTGTCGTGTTTTACGGCGACTTATGCCCAAGTGGGTAGTTGCCAGATGGGCTCTATAAAAAAAAAATACCTGGCGTTTTCTACCCCGCTGGCTTCAAACGCTTCCTCGTTATTCGCTCCCCTGATGGCACCATGTTGTCCAAGGGCAACATGATCCATCAGAGGAGAGGATTAGCTAGTGCAATTAGTAGAGAGCCGAAGGTAACCCGTTTCTCGTACGGGAGCCTTCTGGCGAATGCGGTGAATCCCGCATAGGCGGCCAAGATAAGTGCTCTTCAGACACTTCATAGCACCCCGGTGAGTGTGACGCCGCACTTTACCATGAACCTTGTGAAAGGAGTAGTTTATGCGAAGGAACTCTTTGACTACTCCTTTGAGGACATCACCCTAGAGCTGGCCGATCATAGGGTGGTCAAGGTCGAACGTGTGATGAGAAAACAGGGAGGGGCCTTAAAACCCACCCATACACTCTTCGTCACGTTCGACTGTGACAAGCTCCCTGAGTCGGTGCGTGCCTGTTGGTACCGCTACCGCGTGAAGGCATTCGTGCCACTGCCGCGGCGGTGCTATTACTGTCACCGCTTCGACCATACGAATCACACATGTAGACGTGCAAAGTCGGGGTCACCCGAAGTCTGTGTAAATTGCTCCAAGTTCGCACACGATAAGTCCAAATCGTGTGTGGCCAAGTGTGTCAAATGCGGCGAGCCGCACCCTGCTTCTTCGAAGCAATGTGGTGCATATCTCCTTGAGAAAGAAATCCTGGCCGTTCAGGCCCAGGATCGACTCTCATTCCGCGAGGCAAAGGACTTGGTCCTGGCGCGCCTGGCTCTGCCTGCGACGTCATATGCCTCAAAAGTTAGAAAGGCACCCTCTGCTCCTGGCACATCCAGGCCAACGAGCACGATTGTTTCCGCGCCTATTCGGAGCCCTTCTGCGGGCTCGACCTAACCCGGGCGCTCCCCTGGTAAATCTGGTGACAAAAAGGGTTCATACTCTGCCCCGGCTAAAACCAAGGCTTCCCCCTCTTCCCCCAGCGTGACCGTTTCCTGAAAAGCGAAACGGCCACACGCCTCCACCGAGTCGTTAGACTCACAGAAGGCAACACCCCTTAAGATTGTCGCTAGGCCATCTTGCGGGGTTCCTAAAGCTGTTCCCCGAAAGAAGGACAGCAACAAAGGAGCTTCGACTCCTTCGCCCTCGCCCCGACGTGGAGCGAGTGGCTCGGAGACGGTGGCTCCTCGAAAAGAGGGCTTCCCGCCCCCGAAGCCGCAACGCCTGCCTAAGGTTTTGAGGCGGAGGGAGGAAAAGACTCGCATGGTGAGCCGAACCTCCCCCAATAAGTCATCGAAGGCGAAAGCGCATTCAGCGCTTTGTCCGGCCAACAGCTCCCGGGGTTCTGCCTCCGGGAATCGTACGGCCATTCCCGTGAGGGTCTTCAGTTCGAGGAGGGCCCCCGCGTCTCCTCCGAGCTAGGCCTGGAGGGCATATTCCATCAATGGAATTGCCGTGGACTCCGGGCTAACTAGGAGGAGCTGCGGAGGCTTGTCTCGTCCCATTCCCCGTTAGCTATTGTTTTGCAGGAGACCATGCAAGGCGCGTGCCCCCTGCCTGCCCTCCCGAGGTATAAGGGTCTTGCGATCCCACCACCGTGGTTTTGCCGCGCTGGGGGATGCGTGGTTTACACACGGCATGATGTCTCCGTTCTCCCTTTCTCTTTAGATACCTCCTTTCAGGCAGTGGCTGTGCAGCTGCACCTGGATAGGAGGTATACTATCATTTCTGCGTACATTCCACCGTCAGCTGACTTTGACGCGGGGTACTTCCGTCGCGTCGTGGCACGGTTGCCGAGGCCTTATCTCTTGCTTGAAGTTCTAAACGGCAGGCATCCTCTCTGGGGAGATTACTCCATAAATCCCAGGAGACAAGACCTTGACGATCTGATCAAAGAGCTTGAGATGGCTGTCCTAAACGTGGATGAGTTTACGAATCACTGTCCGAGAACCGCTTCATTTTCTTACCTTGACCTATCTTTGTGCTCTTCGGATGCACAGCTTGATTTTGATTGGGGGGTGGTCGATGACCTCCATGGTAGTGATCACTTTTCCATTAAAATATCATTTTCAGGGCAACTGCCGCCTGAGAGACCACCTCGGTGGTGCTTGGCGCGGGCGCGGTGGCCTGCATTTCAGGAAATGACTGAATTCTCTAACTCAGTCGAGGAGTTTAGTTCGGTAGATGAGGCCGTTAAGTTCTTCTCCGCCAACCTCATCGCCGTGGGCCGACTACTATTTTTAGGACGTCCGGCCCTTTTGCACGCCGACCACTCCCATGGTGGTTGGCCCAGTGTGAGACGGCCCTTAAACTGAAGCGTTTTGCCTACATGCGCTATAAGCGCCGCCCGAACGATTTCACTGTCGCTGAATTTCGTCGGGCTAGGGCTAGGTTCCGGTATATTTCGAAGCACGCCCACCGCTCTTCTTGGCGGGCATACGTGTCCTTACTTAACGGAAAGACCCCTTTAGCTTAGGTGTGGAAGCGAGACAAAAGGATTCGGGGCAAGTTCTCGCAGGACCCCCGTCCCGTTCTCCAGGAGAATGGGACCGCAATCTCGGACCCTGCATCCGTGGCATAATCCTTAGCGACCACTTTTTCCGCATTCTCTAGCCGTGATGCTGCTCCGCCAGCATTCAATGCACGTCGTGATTTCGCGAATGGCCGCCGGCTGGACTTTACATTCAGAGGCGGAGAACCCTTCAACGACAAGTTTACTATGAGTGAGTTGCGTTCCACTCTCGCTTCGTGCGCGGACACCGCCCATGGTCCGGACGATGTCCCGTAAGCCATGCTTCGACACCTGGGTGAGCGAGGCATGGCCTTTCTCTTAGATTTGTTCAACAGGATCTACGTGGAAGGTCTTCTCCCAGACTCCTGGCGAATCGCTACTGTGCTTGCCTTTCGCAAACCGGGGAGAGATCACTCTACTTCGACCGGTTTCCGCCCAATCTCTCTAACTCCCCCGTAAGGGGCGGGGCGATATGCCATCCTGGCCGCTGTGCTGACGAGATCCAGCGCCCCGTCCAGCCCCAGCTTAGCCTCTCTTCCTTCCTTCAGATAGCCTGTATTCCTATCCTACCTCGTTACTTTTCCTACAACCTCTCCCACATCTTTCTCTGGTCAGCCTATAATTTCACAGGGTAGAAGCTGACCTTCTTCTCAGCCAATCGTCCCGGATCAGGGCTGAGGGGGTAGATGCAATGTCCCCTAACTCTTGATCTCCGGTCTGGGGTGGTTGGCTTTAACAACCTGCTATATCCTCACCCATACTTTCCTCACATCCCTCTTCCTCTCCTCTTCAAAATCTATCTTTTTTTACGCCATGTTCAAGGTAGAGCGGCCATGCCGAAGGACTGCCAGGCCACCAGGCCACCAGGCGGGAGGGCAGGTCCCAAATGGCGGCGCCTGGCTCTGCCGGGCCTGTAAGCACCTCTTGCAGTGCAGGCCACTGCAAGAGGTGGTGAGCGATTGGGCCCGTCAAACAAAGAGGGTCACCATGCCCAATGATGCAAAACAAAAACATCTCCTCTTAATTCCCCATAAAACAACGAAGCCGCCCTCTTGCAGCTCCACAGAAAAGATGGAGGTCCCCTCCCCTGTGCTTGCGCAGGGGACCCTCCATACCTCTTTAACCGGAGAGGAGGCTTACTCATCTCCTGTATCCCATCTGTTTGAAGTCAGCGGGGCTCTACCAGGCACTGCATCTGTCTTTACCGCTTGAGCTGGTGGCAATACACCACTCGGCACGGGAGATTACGCGACGTGCCCGGTTCGGAGACCGGATTGTGATCTATAGCGACTCACAAAGTGCCCTGAGTGCTCTCAGGGCATTGGAATCTCCGCATCCCCTGGTTCGCAATATCCGTGACGCTCTGGTTTTAGCGAGCCGGGCAGATGTCGAGATTATCTTCTGCTGGCTTCCTGGCCATGTAGGAATTGCGGAGAATGAGCGCGCCGATGAGGGTGCCAAAGAGTCCGTAAGGACTCTGCGACCGGACCAGCGTTTTGCTCTTTCTCACACTGACTACATGGCAGGAATACAGGCAGCTCTTCGGACTGCTTGGAAAGAAGATGGGAGATGGACGAATGGAACTTAAATTTGCGTGCCATTGCGCCGCGACTGTTCCCATGGACCTATCCCTCAATGCCGATGCGGCTTCAGGTTGCTTTCTGTCGTCTTCAAATCGGACACACTCGTGTGACGCATTGCTATTTCATGGAGCGCTCGCCTTCACCTTTTCGTTACGACCTCGTCGTCCTCCAGCCTGTTCGGCACATTCTCTCGAATGTCCCAGTCTAGGTGATCTTTGCGCTCGTTACCTGTCCCGTTACCGGGATGGGCGGGGTCACTACCGCCTATCTCTTGTACTCGGGTCAAGTGGGTGCACCATGACTGGTGGACTGATAGACTTTTGGGGGGAGGCCGGCCTTCTCCCTTATATTTAACTTAATTTTTGTTACTGTTGTTTGTTTTTGTTTTTTTTGTAGGCGTCAGGCTCCTGTACCGGGACGAGGGGGACCTCTCCTCAACGCCGGAGCTTGCTCCCTGATCGTTATCCCCATTTTATTGTTGTTTCTTTTAAAAATTTTATTTTAAATTAGCCTAGAACTGGGCAGTTTGTTTGATATGACTTATAACCAAGTGGGCAGTCGCCAGATAGCCCCTTGAAAAAGAAATGGCGTACGGGACATCGTCCGGACCATGGGTGGTGTCCGCGCACGAAGCGAGAGCGGAACGCAACTCACTCAAGGTAAACTTGTCGTTGAAGGGTTCTCCACCTCTGGAGGTAAAGTCCAGCCGGCGGCCTTCCGCGAAATCACGACGTGCATTGAATGCTGGCGGAGCAGCATCACGGCTAGAGAATGCGGAAAAAGCGGTCGCTAAGGATTCCGCAACGGACGCGGGGTCTTAAATTGCTGTCCCATTCTCCTAGAGAACGGGAGGGGGGGTCCTGCGAGAACTTGTCCCGAATCCTTTTGACTCGCTTCCACACCTCAGCTAAAGGAGTCTTCCCGTTAAGTGAAGACACGTATGCCCGCCAAGAAGAGCGGTGGGCGTGCTTCGAAATATACCGGAACCTAGCCCTAGCCCGACGAAATTCAGCGACAGTGAAGTCGTTCGGGCGGCGCTTATAGCGCATGTAGGCATAAAGCTTCTGTTTGAGGGCCGTCTCACACTCGGCCGACCACCATGGGAGTGGTCGGCGTGCAAAACGGCCAGACGTCTTAGGAACAGTAGTCACGACCACGGCGATGAGGTTGCCGGAGAAAAACTCAACGGCCTCATCTCCTGACCTAAACTCCTCAAGAAAATGAAGCGGTTCTCAGGCAGTGATGCGTAAACTCATCCACGTTTAGGACAGCCATCTCAAGCTCTTCGATCAGATCGGCAAGGACTTGTCCCCTGGGATTTATGGAGTAATCTCCCCAGAGAGGATGCCTGCCGTTCAGATCTCCAAGCAAGAGATAGGGCCTCGGCAACGGTGCCACGACGCGGCGGAAGTCCTCCGCGTCGAAGTCAGCTGACGGTGGAATGTACGCAGAAATGATAGTATACCTCCTATCCAGGTGAAGCTGCACAGCCACGTCCTGAAAGGAGGTATCTAAAGAGAAAGGAAGAACGGAGACATCATGCCGGGTGTAAACCGCGCATCCCCCAGCCCGGCCATCCCGCGGTGGTTGGGTCGCAAGACCCTTATATCCCGGGAGGGCAGGCAGGCGGCACGCGCCTAGCATGGTCTCCTGCAAAAAGACAGCTAACTGGAGACGAGACGAGACGAGACGAGCCTCCGCAGCTCCTTCCAGTTGGCTTGGAGTCCACGGCAATTCCATTTAAGAAATATGCCCTCCAGGCCTAGCTCGGAGGAGACGCGGGGGCCCTCCTCGAATTGAAGACCCTCACGGGAATGGCCGTCGCTTCCTGGGGGCAGAACCCCGGGCGCTGTTGGCCGGACAAAGCGCTGAAGGCGCTGTCGCCTTCGAGGACTTATTGGGGGAGGTTGGGCTCGCCATGCGAGTCTTTTCCTCCCTCCGCCTCGAAACCTTAGGCGGGCGTTGCGGCTTGGGAGGCGGGGGGCCCTCTTTTCGAGGAACCACCGTCTCCGAGCCACTCGCTTCACTTCGGGGCGTGGGCGAAGGAGCCGAAGCTCCTTTGTTGCGGTCCTTCTTTCTGGGGACAGCTTTAGGAACCCCTGAAGATGGCCTAGAGTCCATTTTCTGGGGTGTTGCCTCCTGTGAGTCTAACGACTCGATGGAGGCCCGTGGCCGTTTCGCCTTACGGGAAACGGTCACGCTGTAGGAAGTGGGTGGAGCCCTGGTTTTAGCGGGGGCTGGGTATTAACCCTTTTTGCCTCCAGCTTTACCAGGGAAGTGCCCAGGTTGGGTAGAGCCCGCAGAAGGGCTTCGAATTGGCGGGGAAACAACCGTGCTCGTTGGCCTGGATGGGATAGGAGCATAGGGTGCCTTTCTTACTTTTGAGGCATATGACGTCCCAGGCAGAGCTGGGCGCGCCAGGACCAAGTGCTTACCCTCGATGAATGAAAGTCGATTTTGGCCCTGAACGGCCAGGATTTCTTTTTCAAGGAGATGTGCACCACATTGCTTCGAAGAAGCGGGGTGCGGCTCTTCGCAATTGACACACTTGGCCACTCAAGATTTAAACTTATCGTGTGCGACCTTGGAGCAATTTACACAGACTTCGGGTGACCCCGATTTTGCACGTCTACATTAGCGATTCGTATGGCCGAAGCGGTGACAGTAATAGCACCACCGCGGAAGTGGCATGAATGCCTTCACGCGGTAGCGGTACCAACCGGCACGCACCTACTCAGGGAGCTTGTCACAGTCGAACGTGACGAAGAGTGTAGGGGTGGGTCTTGAGGCCACGCCCTGTTTTCTCATCACACGTTTGACCTTGACCGCCCCATGTTCGTCCAGCTCTAGGGTGATGTCCTCAAAGGAGTAGTCAACGAGTTCCCTCGCATATACTACTCTTTTCACATAGTTCATGGTAGAGTGCGGCGTCACACTCACCGGGGTGCCATGAAGTGTCCGAAGAGCACTCATCTTGGCCACCTCGGCGGGATTCGCCGCATTCGCCAGAAGTCTTCCGTCCGAGAAACGGGTCACCTTCGGCTCTCTACTAATTGCACTAGCTAATCCTCTCCTCTGATGGATCATGTTGCCCTTGGACAACATGGTGCCATTAGTGGAGCAAATAACGAGTAAGCGCTCGAAGCCAGCGGGCTCGAAAACGCCAGTTAACCTCTGAATGAGTGGCTCCGATTTCATCGAGGCTCCGCCCTGTGCACTCTTGGTCTTAGTCTTAGTCAGGGGCTCCACACACGGAGGGGTAGAGGGGTCGGATGTGCTGATCTTGGCTTGGTCGCCTACCAAAGTTGCAGCAGACCTATATGTCCCCGCAGCCCCCGCGGATGGAGAGGAGCCCCGAGTCTTCTTTGTCTTTTTGGTTTTTTTCTTTTTTGGAGAGGAGGGCGGCGAATGAACCCGCTGAATTTGTGTAGCGTTTGTGAGAGTAACTCTTTCCACTTTATCTCTTCTTTTGGTCCAAGTACTTTACAGCTAATCTGCTATAAAATCAATCCACCTTGCCTCTTTTCCGCAAAAGTTGATATAAATTAAATCTTTAAAACAATACTTTAATAATAATAATAATAAATATGAAAAGGGTTGACAAACTCTAGGAGACTTTTCTAACGAATTAAGAAATCGAAGTCCGCTTCAACCACGGCCTCAGGAGGCGTCGGAACTTGTTGTAGGCATTCTCGACGGTCCAACTTTTAATTGTGGCGATCTTGGACCTAAACTCCACCTTGATTTTGTATGGGGACTTGTTGATCTCTCAATCAACGACGCCCCACACATATGTAATAATCCAAAAGGAGGATGTTCCCTTCTCATTTTCTAATTTTAACTACCTTTCTCAAAACCAACCAAACTATCAATAAATTTATCTTTCTTCTAGTCTATCCAGCTATAATTTCTTCGCTTCCTGATTTCACCTGAACTTCACTGGTAAGAGACATTATACTTTAATAATTTAGAATGTTTTTTTGTGGAGGAGGGCATGGGGTTGTGCTTTTTTAGTGTTTCGACATGATAATTAATTTAATCTTTTCTCCATTTAATATTCTTTTGTCATTTAAATCCCTGATTTTAGCTATAAATTCTTTCAATTCTCTACATTGTCTTTTAAATTGATTATATACTCTTCCTTCATTAATTTTTAATTATTAAATTTTAATCTTTTTCGTTTTATATAATTTTATTTTAAATTGAATTAATTTGGCTGTGATTAGTTTTTGCGCTCCACTCCCCTTTGTTATACAATCAATATTCCTTTGTTTTCAAACATTTTATAAGATTTCCTAATTTGTTTAAAGTCCATAACAATTTACACTCTGTTCTCTAGTATAGTTTTTCAGTATTATATTATTCCATGTAGTGATTTCGAATTCGTTTATAGGTCCTGAAGATGTGTTTTCTAATAATCAAAAACGTCAAAATCAAAGATGTCACCCGCCTTCTTCGTTTTGTTCTTCTTAATATGCATTAAATTGAAGCTTTGTAGAAATCATGGTGAATATATATATATATATATATATATATATATATATATATATATATATATATATATATATATATATATATATATATATATATATATATATATATATGTGGAAGATAATGGCAAACCACAATATTTGAATCAAGATTTTATGTTTAATTTTTGGACGAGTTTCGGCAACATGCCATTTTCAACTAATAATGAAGACGCTAGGCGAGGAGCACAGTATATATAAGGTAAGACACATCCTAAACAAAATGAAACAGCAGGAAAAAATCTGGAAAAATATATATACTCGAGTAAATCTGTCATGAATGACAAGCTGAACAAAATGAAATGGGGCCGGGAACAATCTGGAGAGTTGCTAATCCACAAGACTCATTGCATCCAAGGGCTTCTAGATACAATTGGCGACTCTATTCATTATATATTTGTTAAATTTGTATTGCCCTTCAGATAAATTAAAATTATCAACTTTGTTAATAATGGTGGATTACGCAATTCTCCTTTCAATATAATTGTTTGATTTCTAAATGATTTTTACATGGTTAAAATTAATTCTATGGTCGAGCGTTTGCATGTGCGTAAAGAGACTTGAAGAATTCCTACAACTTCTGATATCAGCTAAATGTTCTTTCATCCTCTTATTAAAGTGGCCTGACTCTCCGATGTATGTTAATTTGCAATTATAGCATGGTATACTGTAAACTCCAGCATCAAGATTGATTGGGCGCAGTCTAGTCAGTCATTTTCGAATAGTATTGGAATATTTAAATGTAATATTTATGTTATTTCCGCTCGAATATGATTTTAGAGGAACCATATGGGAAACTAATACATTTTTTAAAATCATCCTTTCGCGGTTTGGATGGAGGTGGCATAGAAGGTTTTTCGTGCTTGGGAATGGCATCTATTTATGAGGTGACTTGGCTATTTTAGATATTTTATAATGGTAAATATATTATGTATTAATGATTTATTATGATATTTCAAGAAAAATGTGAACGATTGTGAAAAGTGTTTCCAAAATTTGTCTTTTTTCTTGAATAAACATAACCAATGAATACTCCCTTATTAAAGTTATTTTATAGAAAACAATACCCATATTATGTATTACAATGCCCTTGTTTTCATTAGAATCAAAATCAATGGAGTAAAGAAAGATACCATCCAATGAAAATGACTGTACAAGTGGTTAAAAATTCGTGCTACCTTTGGAAAACTTTATAACAGTGTGTCTAATAAAATAGATGACTTTTGCGTGACACCATTTTCCATAATTACACCCTTAAAATTCAAAAATTATATACTATAATATACACTAATTTTTTCCTTTTTTATAAATAAATATAGAGTTTATTTAGTCTTAAATTGAAGCGCGACTTTTGAGCCACCCCGTAGGTAAAGTCTAAATCTTGCTTCCAAAACGGTGGCCAAGGCTGTTTGGCGGTTTTAATAGATAAAAACATATGGGTTGTAACTAATGAAAGATGACCTTCCACGAAAAGTGTGTGGTACTACTTTTCTCAAGTAAGCACATCGAGATGCATAACACAACCAAGAATGTTACTTGCTTAAAATGCGACATGCATATCATGGGAAAGCAAAATAAAGATAACAGGCAAAAGAGAGATAAAAACAAAAAACACTAAACGAGTTTGCAGTTGCAAACCTTCTCCACAATTAATTCAGGATTAAAAGAGTGCATCTCTAAATCTTCCGATGTGGGAAAAAGAAAGTCAGTGAAGAAAATAAAGCAACAAACGTATCTTCTCATGGCGCTGTCATGCGTGAGTATCAAAATGAATACGACAAATACTCGTACATGACGTGTGAGGAGAAACTCCTTTCACGGTTAAAGTTACGTCATTCCTCCTCGGGGTGTGGGGTGGGGGAGAATAATGATTCATTTTTTTTTTTGTTATCAAAGGAAGTTTCTAAGAACTTATCAGCTCAATTCAATTGCCAGAATTCTTCACATCGCAGGATTGCTAACTGTGTCCAATATCGGGCAATGTGTCCGTCTTTAGTCCAAACCTAACAACTTAAAGCAGAAAGAAATAGAAGTAAGAAAAATAAATAGAAAATAGCTACCCAACGATGAATGCAAACAATAAAATGCTGGTTTTCACTGATCTAATCTTAATTTTCATAAATTGTTGTAGGAACTGGAGAAATTGAACGCATTGAGTCAGTTTTTAAAAAATGTGGTGATGGGCTTCCATGCGTTGTCCGAAAATTTTATACAAGGTTTGAATCATGCAAATGATCGAGCCTAAGTGATTACGTTATCTAAACGATTTCACCGCCTAATAATTAATTGCCGTGGTATTTGACTCCCACACGTATACATATACGGGGCAAGGATGAAATTCACCTGTCGTATTGCTCTAAACCTTTCTGTGAAATCCATTTTTTTTTTTTTGTACTGAAAGGAACGACACTATTTTCATAAATATTTGACATATACATTATAATGTCCTATTTTAGGAGAAAATGATTAGAAATGCTCTGCTCGGACGGGGGTGGGGGTGGGGGTGGGGGTGGGGAAGGGAGGAGTTTACATATCCGAATTTTAAAAAATACCATCTGGCAACTCTAACACCAGTGATATCTCAGCGTTTGCGGGGACTTCTCTTCTTATCTAAAAAAAAAAACACCCGTTAAATTACATTAATATTTCAAAACAGTACAAGTTAGTTTGTAATAGAGTGCTTTTATGTGTTTCGTAAAAGTGGTTTTCAAATATAAACACCGATCATCGAGAGAAAATTGTGAAGACAGCTAAGAAAGACTCGTTTTCCTCACGTGTGTATACTTCTTCACATATTGATCGGGGGGGTCTTTTAGCTAAGGAATGAAATTGACTGAACGGGGGATTACATCGTTGATGCGTGTGTTTGTGCTGCGTGACAGAAAACTGCAAACTCGTTATCAATCCGAGCTTTCGTGAGTTAATGGTGAGTTGGGCAAAAGTTCGGCAGTGGCATTTTTTTAATGGTATGATTGTTACCATCGATTTCCACTCATTAAGATCCCTTTATTTCTGAGTGGGGACCTACTGATTAACGTAAGATCCGAACAAAGGGTATATACAGCGATGGTAGCCGCCGAGAATTCGACCGAATTGCAACTCCACCCAACGACTAACCACAACCGATGTGACTTAATTTAGCTAAATTCGGAAGCTCTTTCCACTCGGCCACGCTGCAGCACAGGGTAAAATATTAGAAAACAAATGGGAATGGGAAGTGATTTAAATAGGTGGGTCAATAACGCCTGTTTCACGGATCAGTCTGGTCAATCCTCAGGAGCTGTTCTTCCCATTGTTCTTCTCAGTATTCAGGGGCGGTTTTTTTGTAAGGTACTTGTCAATTTTCAATAGTTCTTCAGGTCTGAAGATTTTTAGTACCTGTTTGTCCTAAGGCCATTGCAAATTTTCATTAGAGTTTTTTCCTGGGGTCTTTGTGATTTTCATGAGTGTTGTTCCTCGTGTCCTTGTCCATTTTCGGTAGCAGTTGCTCATCGAATCCTTGTTAATTTTACTCCTGGTTGTTCATGAGGTAATCGCCAATTTTGAGAGTTTTCTCAGATCGTTATCAATTTTCAGAATCGATTCTCGTATCTGTCAATTTTCATTAGCGGTTGTTTCTTAGGGTCCGTTTAAGTTTTCAGTAGCGGTTGTTATTTCTAATTTTGTAAATTTTTAGTCGCAGTTCTTCCTCGGGTCCTTGTCAATTTTCAGGGGTGGTAGTTCTTTGGGTCCTTGTCAATTTTCAGGAGCGCTATTTCCTTTTGGCTTAGTCAAATTATACTCATATTTCAGGCACATGAACCCAAACAGTAGCACTTCTTCATCAATTCATTTGTGTCAATTTCCATAACAAAATTACTCGAAAAAAGAACAACCAACGAGGGGTTGTCGTAAATGTTTAAATACAGGATTGAAATTCGTGAAATGGTGTCGTTAGTACAAGTGAAAATATGTGGAAGTTACATAGCTCGAGGGCTCGCATCTCTCCCCCATTTCTTTCGCAAATTCTGCTGCCCAAACCAACGAGGGCATCTGCCGCAGAATGTTTGTAAAGAGAGATCTGTAAAGAAAGTGGTGATGAGAAAGGAAGTGAAAGATATAAAGCCACGTATCCTCCTACAGGCATCGGGGCGGGAAAGGCACGCACCTGGGGCATTCGAGCAGTGAGGCCACGTGAACCTCCAGATGTTTGCTGCAACATGGCTTCTATGCTGCATTGGATACCCTTTTTTGCGGTTAGAAGGGGGAGAGCAGGCATTTTAAATACCCGTTCCACAGGAGCCAACAGCTAGGAGATGAGCTTACCCTGGCTCCGATCCAGGATGAATGGACGAAACTGGTCGATGTCTAGCCTACGAAATTAGCCACGGGTAAGAAAATAGCTACATCATTAAGGTAATAAAGGTTCTGCCGAATTGCGTGCCCTCCCTGCCCCACTGCCTACAGGAGGATCTGCGGCTATGTATGTATCTTCTACACATTCGCTTTCTTTGCACTTCTCTCCTCACAAGCATTCTGCGGCAGATGCCGTCGTTGGTTGTCGCTTTACAAATGAAGGCAGAGCGGACTTCTTAACCTGACATTGCCAACCTTGAATTAGACTCCGTTATTTAAGAGAAAGGCGAAACCAACGAGGGCATTTTTTATCCTGAAAGTTTTATAAGGAGAGCTTAGTAAAAAAGGTGGTGAAGATAGGTGAATAGTGGGAACAGTTTCTAGTCCGAATATTCTAAACAAGATACTGCTTGGAGCACTCGGGGCCCGGATGAGTGCGTAACTGACCAGAACCGTTCCTATCGTTTATTCGGTTTTTTGCGATTTATTGAGAATAGCCACTGCCCCAACGACCTCAGGTTCGGGTTGTTATGTCACCCTTTGTAACGGGATGTGGCGTTTATTTGTGTGGAAGGAAATATTGATCATTTCCTACTCTTCCAAACACTCAGCCAAAATCTTGTGTCGCTCCAACTGTTTTTATTCTTATGTCATCTATTACATTTTCTTCGCATTTGAGCCCTAGAACCACACTGAGTCCATAATCCTCTCTACTTCTCACCCCATTCCAATGTTCTTGTCCTAATATTTTTTATTGTCAGCTCTTCTTTCACTCTCTCTCTCTTTCTCTGTCTGTCTGTCTCTCTCTCTCTCTCTCCCGTGGCGTGTTGCGTGCCATTGCGCCGCGACTGTTCCCATGGACCTATCCCCCAATGCCGCGGCGGCTTCAGGTTGCTTTCTGTCGTCTCCGAATCGGGTACACTCGTGTGACGCATCGCTATTTGGTGGAGCGCTCGCCTGCGCCCTATGGCAACGACTGCGTCGTCCCCTAGACTGTTCGGCACATTCTTGTCGAATGTCCCAGTCTGGGTGATCTTCGCGCACGACACCTGTCCCGGTACCGGGATGGGCGGGGTCGCTACCGCCTGTCCCTTGTACTCGGGACGAGTGCGTGCACTTTGACTGGTGGACTTGTTGACTTTTGGGGGGAGGCCGGCCTTCTCCCTTTCATTTAACCAGGTTCAATTGTTGTTGTCGTTTTTGTTATTGCTTTGTTATTGTTATTGTTATTTCTTTTTATTGTTGTTTCCTGTTCAATTTTTTAATGTAGCCTAGAACTAGGCTGTTTGTTTACGGCGACTTATGCCTAAGTCGGCAGTCGCCAGATAGCCCATTAATTAAAAAAAATCTCCCGTGGCGTCGACATGAGATAGATAAAAGGTTTTTGGCGGCATTTCATTTATGACAATTTAGTTTGACTCGACATCATATCCAGTGGCTCCGGCAACCGATGAAAGAAATATCTGGAAATACAAGTAAAAAATAATTAGTAACAAAAACAACTTTCTTTTATATACTATTATTTAGTTGTATTCGATATTTATTGCTCCATGCAACTATATAAAATTATTGTAGAACACAATTCTATAAATAAAAAAAAATAAGTGATTGATGAAAAAATAATTATGATTTAATTCATGACTATTTAGTCTCAATTGAAAATTAATTGCCTGGCGCATCCTTAAAAACCTTCCTTCCGAAAGAAATGAACTTAAATAAGAAAATAAGTGAGGATTAAAAAAAATAGTTAGTGATTGCATATATTGAATAATAATGTGTAAGAGATTTAGACAAGAATAAAAGAGAAATAGGTTAATTCGTTACAAAAACAAACAGCAAAATCGCCCACTGACTTCATTAATTCGAAATTTCGCAAATTAATACCACAGTGGTACCGTGTCGACAAAATATGACAGTGAACTATTTCCAGTGACTTTCCTATTACTAATTTATGCCTTTGTTAAAGACCTTTTGGTGCACATTAAAGCAATTTAAATATTTTTGAATAGGTTTAATTCAGTTCCTGATTTTAGTGGTAAGATTCACCGCAAGTAAAGGTGTTAGTGGTAAGATTCACCGCAAGTAAAGGTGTTAGTGGTAAGATTCACCGCAAGTAAACGTGTTAGCGGTAAGATTCACTGCATGAAAGGTGTTAGCGGTAAGATTCTCCGCAAGTAAAGGTATTAGTGGTAAGATTCACCGCAAGTAAACGTGTTAGTGGTAAGATTCACCGCAAGTAAACGTGTTAGCGGTAAGATTCACCGCAAGTAAACGTGTTAGTGGTAAGATTCCCAGTCACTAACCCATCCTATAATTAATCAATTACTCTAATGGAAAGTTTATTATTTTTTTTTAGTAAAAAGGGCCATGTGCAAAAACAATAGAGGGCGTTATCACACCGGAACTTAAAATCTAAGAATTGATCACTATATAGGGCGTTAGAAGATTAAGCCTATGTAATCCAGTGGGGGCTATTGAAAATACAGAGGAAAAATAAGGGGAAGGGAATGCCAAAAGGGGGGGGAAATGGAACTACTTTACTATAACAAAGACTCTTTGATCTACCCAAGGCCAGGCTGAGAAACAGGAAAGTGAAGAATACACAACAACTATAGTATAAGACTGATCAGACTAACCATCTTACAAATTAAATTGCTCGAAAGATGATGTTAACTGATGTTAGTACGAGAAGTCTGATACATACTTATTTATGGTAAGATTCACCGCAAGTACACGTGTTAGCCTAATCTTACAAAAGAGAGGATTGCATAAATCTTTTCCACAAAGCCTCGCCTACTAGTGAGAAAGTAATATAGTCACAGGAAATTCAAAAAGGAATACTGCAAACGCATTTGCACACATTCTTTATACAGGATTAATCTCTGACGTCATTTTATTCCTTTTTCTTCTTTTTGGTAACTCTTCCGGATCTTTGATTGAACGCTTTCTTCTGTCCTCCCTACGATCTATACTAAGTAATATTTACACTCGAAAAATACTCATTTCAATTTTTAAATATATTTACTGAGTGGCTTTTAACTTCTCGATTAGGTAAGCTATTCCATGTTAGTGTGATTTTATAAGAGTAATTTTGAGGTATTGCCATGTAGAAGCTCTTGTTTGTTAATTTAAATCCATTTTGACGATATTTGCCCTATCGATAACCCATCTCATATTAGTCGATCCTTTTAGGATCTTTAGCGCTTGGAAAAGTTGTCCACGTAATAGTCTACTTGCAAGGGATGATAGTCTTAAGAACTGAATTCTTTCTCCATACAGTTTATTTTTAAGCTCAGGAATTTGTTTAGTTGCCATATGTTGCATTCTTTCCAACAGAGGTGTCTTTAGTGAGGTAGAAGGACCAAAATTACACTGCGTACTCGAGATGAAGTCGGACAAGCAATTTGTACCGAGCTAAAATTATATCTTTAGACTTAAGAGTGACACTTTAAGATCTTCCGGAAATAAAGGCCCCTAAATGCCTGTCGTGGTACACCACTATATACCATACACTAATCCTATATTATGTCGGCGGGTGAATTAATCACCTACTGCAATGATAACCGTTTAAGGACTGTTCGCAGGGATTAACGATTGACCAGGAGATCAAACTCAAGGCGTTTGGTTTCAAATCCTTAACAAATCAGGCAGAGTGCAAAAATGGTTGGCGAGGTTTACTTGAATAGGCGGAGAGTATCGTTCGAGGTTAGTTAAAGACGAAACAACAAAAATATAATTTTATTTACAAATATCAAAATAAGAATAAAAATAGGCGAATGGGAATTATTTAAAATGAAATAGTCTCTTGATAATTATGATAATGATGGATTCTCAAATAAAATTAATTAATTAGCGTTACTATGCTCAGACCAAAAGAGGGTACTTGACAATACTAATAATTGAGGGGGTTTCAATCTTACGGGTCGGTGACTTCGATGAAGGTCCTGCTTGGAAGAAGGGGAGTGGAGCACGATCCTGATGAGGCAAGTTGTGTACGATCCGAACCAACCTTCCGAGGAATAGCGATGAAGATAGCCAATCTCTTGATAATTATGATAATGATGGATTCTCAAATAAAATTAATTGATTAGCGTTATTATGTTCATACGAAATGAAATAGTCTCTTGATAATTATGATAATGATGGATTCTCAAATAAAATTAATCAATTAGCGTTACTATGCTCAGACCAAAAGAGGGTACTTGACAGTACTAATAATTGAGGGGGTTTCAATCTTACGGGTCGGTGACTTCGATGAAGGTCCTGCTTGGGAGAAGGGGAGTGGAGCACGATCCTGATAAGGCAAGTTGTGTACGATCTGAACCAACCTTCTGAGGAATAGCGATGAAGATAGCCAATCTTCAAGGAAGCCGTTCGACGGGGAAATGTGGGATTAGTCATAATTCCACTGGAAGAGGAAACTTCTTTTCCTTAAAGGTAATTGATGGGGATTTTCTTCTGATCGATTAATTAAACGAAGGGAGACTGCCGCGCAACTTCAAAGGATTGCAGTTCACAGAAGCTATCAATTGACTGGGGTAGAATCACGGCGGAGAAAGGGTTGCTGTCTGATGAGCGCTCACAGGACTTTGACTCGAGACGATGAGGACGACTTTGAGGTGCGTGCGGTACTCACCGATCTCAAGTCAAAACCAGGTATTTGTACGAGTGATCTGGAAGGGGAAAAGAGGGATTTGGAGCAGGGGGTGAGGAAGCTCCAGACATCTTAATCCGTGAGGCGGACGAAAATTCAGTTTTAGCGGCAAGACGCGAAAAAAACAAGCGGCTCGTTCTCTTCTCGTCGCCGGGGGAAATAGCTCTGGACAAATTCGCAGGATTGGGGGATAATTTCCCAATACGCCCAGAAGACAAAACTCCTCGAATGATCTCGGACAGGAAGTGACGTTTTCCTTGGCAGGATATAATCGGACTTGGTCTCCAAATTACGTGAGCAAGTCAGAGGTTGTTCTTTTACAATGCCTTTCTAAGTTAACCAACTTTAGAAGTTGGCGTTCATTTGTTAATCTACTTTCAAATGTCGACATCTTAAATGCATGACCTTGTATTTATATTTTTTAAAGTTAATTTGTCCGTATCCACCCACTCGACAATTTTATCCATTTCTCACTGCAGTTCCGCAACATCTCATCTAAAAAGGATGCTTCCTAGCTTCGTCTCACATGCGCATTTGGAGATTTGACTAAGCAATCCATTATTAACGTCATTAATATATACAATGAATAAGCAAAAGAAAAAATGCAATATGATATTTTTTATTCTAAGTACATGATTAGTTTAGAGATTTCTCGCCTCATCTTTCAACTGCACACTCATAGCAAAAGATTTAGGCAGGGAAACAAATTTTGTGGCTCATAAGCTTCATTGCCTTAGATTAATCCCCAATACCAAGTGCGTGATTATATAGTAGAGTATAAGACAACAAAACGGTATGTGCATAAATCAAAAGTCTTACACCAAAAGCATATTTAATTCATAAAGTTAGTATTTAGTGTTGGCCCATTTACTTCATGACTCCTGCAACTCACTCTAACATCTGGATATCAACTTTGTATAGAATATTCTGTTCGATAGTGTCCCATTCTTGTCTTAACAATGATAGGAGGTTGTCACGGTGTGTGGGGTTCTGCTTATCCACCATCCGCCTTTTAAGAATTGCCCACAGGTTCATAATCGTATTAAGATCATGAGAGTTTCCAGGACAAGGACCCAATATTTCAATGCGCTACTGTTCAAACCACTTGGCTACTACTCCAATTCTATGATACCGTGTCTCATCATGTTGAATTATGCATGGATCCTGACCAAATTGGTCTCGGACCGTTAATAGGAGGTGTTCTTGTATGACATTTCGGTATAATTCTATGTTCATTGTGGTATTTTGGGGAAGAAGTATAAGGGGGACAGTTTCATTGGAGGAGAAGCAACCGCATACATGAATGAATGGCCTGAAGATGTTTCACTGTTGGAGAGATGCATAACTCATAGTGGTATTCTCCTTCTCTTCTCTAAGACAGTCGATCTTCCGGATGTCCCAAAGAGTGAAAATGGAGCTTCATCCTCCAATCCTTGCACCTTCTGCTCAACGACAACCTGTCTTTGATGTTTTACTTAGTTAACAGTGGCTTCTTTACTGCCCTTTTTGTCGCGAAAACGTTGTCCAGAATTTTCCGTCTCACCGTACGTGCAGATGCAGACACACCCGCCTGTTGCCAATCTTGAGCAAGTTCCCCACTATTACTACTATGATTGCAAAGATGACTCGCAAAAGGGTAGGGAGTCTTGGCGCTTAGTGAATACCCTTGAACGTCCCGAGACCTTATAGGGCACTAGCATCTATCTCTTTGAAAATATTAGTGGTCCGAAAAAGGGTTCATGCAGACATATTAGCCCTAGTAGCAATTTTTGTACACGAGAGGCCACTTTAGTACGAAGCAATAATGACTACACGAGTTTCTTGGAAAGTAACCATTGTTGGCAGAAAGATAATAATGTCGAAATTACTGCTTCCCATCCACATTGTTTAAGGCGATGGCTTCTGTGAGAAATGTTTTGTGCCGTCCACTCACCTAAAGCTTATCAGTATGGTAACAATTACTTAGATGGTTAAATATGATTAGTTGACCGATTAATTTTGTGCGAGGGTACACAAGTCAGAATTAGGATTCAAAGATAACTTCAATATTTGGTAATATATGCAGCTCTACCTACAACATAATAAGATCAATAACAGATATATAATCGATACTGTTCTTATATTGTGTATATACAAATATACATATATATTTAAATAATTATGTTATATCGAAATAGAGGTCTTTACCAAAACTGTTGTCCATGACTGTACAATAATCATTGCGAGCCACTTACCCTGTTTTATACAAAACCAATGCAAAGAGAAGGGAATAATAATAATAATAAGATAAAAAAGCGAAGAAAAATCTAGATAAATTTTTAGTTCTTCTTGACAAGAGATCAGCTTGGGTTGAACTACGTGAGGCTATTTATCTGGTTAGAGGACGGCTTATTTTAAAGCTTCCTGGGAATCAACTAGAGCAGACTCGACAATATTGCTACCGCCTGATACTGTCACCTGAGCGATATAATACCAGGCTATTTGATGGGTAATTTTTAATGAGATCTCATTAAAGAGGGTGTTTGAAGTGTTTCAAGTGAGTATGTATGTTACATTTGTGTACGTATATGCATTTGTCTAAGTTTCTCCCGGTTTGTATAAAAGCAACGTAGGTGACGCACGAACCAAACCAAAAGAAAAAATAATCAAAATAGGTTAAAAATGAATAAATAAATAATAACATAGAAATCTAACAACACTTTTGAAGATATTGGCAAAAGATTCTTCATCTCACCCGGAAACAACCAAAAATCCAGAGAACACACGAAGAACAAATTATACAAATTCTACAATAATAACAAGTAAACACGGAACCCTATGCACGCTGTGATAGAACGGTCTGAGGCCGCTTAATTTCAACCGCTATCACATGTTGTTTAGAAACACGTTGCTACCCACGTGCATCTTCGCGTCGAAGCAGAGCGCCCTATCGCCACCTGAGTCAATATTTAACCAAGGAGGTCATCCGCCCCCTCCGTTTCGCCCCATGCGTCGATCTCGCCAGATTGAGTTAGGCTTATGGGCAGATAAGGTATGTTCTCAGGCGCGGCTGGGCATTCCCTTGAAGGCCCCACTCCATTGTCCCCTACGCCAAGAGGATGGCTCGACTATTTATATGGAAACTTTACTGATTAGAGCAGATCAGATCCAGATTATCTTCGCAAGACATCACGCCGATCCGGTCTCACCTTGTGCACCAGGGGCCCTCTACCTCGAGATCCACTATTTTTGTCCAGAAGAGGACAATATCCCTTGAGTGCCAAGGTTCGAGCCTTCAAGACGCGAAGTCCACAAGGCCGCCCTTGTTGTTCAGAAAGAGAACAACGTTTGAACAGCCATTGTTCTTTGAGCCCGTTGACAAGAGACGGGTCTCCCCCTCCCCCCCTGTTGTTTAGAAAGAGAACAACGTTAGAACAACCATTGTTCTTTGAGCCCGTAGACAAGAGACGGTTCTCACCCCCCTCCTGTTGTTCAGAAGAGAAAAACATAGAACAGCCATTGTTATTCAAACCCGTTCGTCAAGAAACGGTTCTTATTCCCAAGACGTCACGTCAGGATCATTTAATTCCCCCCCTTCGGCTGGAACTCGCCAGCGGACCGAGGATTCCTTCGCGTCGCCTTCCTCTGCACAACAACTTGTAATTACGTAAGCTGAACATTACCTTTGAGTATTTAACCTTTCGTCAACCCTACCCTGTGCTTTAAATGGTTTAGCGAACCATCTCATCCCTTTAATTTTTATTTGTTTACCTTTTTAAATCTCTCCCAAATCTTAATCTTCGGATTAGCCAGATATTCCCACGACCCTTTCCATTCTCTGTTTATGTAAACATTTTCCGTTTTGTGTGTTGTTTGATAGCTTAATTAATAAAACTCTATTTTATTAATGATAGCCATATTATTATCCTTGAGCTCAGTTCCACTTCTTAAGCATATTGAAGATAAATAACATCGGTCAACTAGATAACCACGCACTCGAAATATAATTGAATTGTTCCCTCAACGAATAGTTATATATGGTTTATCGTCGAGAGTCCATTCTACGACATATATTGGCGAGGAAGGACGTAACCAGAAAAGAAAAAGAAAATACTACAAACTGATAATACTTCAAACCCTAAAATCAAATAATTTTTAAATAAAGCTCCAAGAACAAGTGGAATCACGAAAATACACCTAACAAATGCTCCGAACACATCTATGAAGCAATCTTAAAATATTTAACGTATGCCTCAATATGAGATATTATTACTATCACAGAACTTCTAAGACTGCAAAAGTGAGTTTTCTACGAAAGCCCAGTAAACCAAAGCACATAATGTAAAATTATCGACTCATCTTGCGACTAGAGTTCTAGGGAAACTCTTCGAAAACTCCTGAATGAAAGCCTAAAAAAACATCTAGAACCAAACAACCTGTACAACATCCAGCAATACGGGTTCAGGAGCCAGCGTGGAACAGAAACAGCGCTGGCTTTAATCACAAAAAAGATCGCCACAGAAACAGCAAGAAGCAACACAGTGGACGTTATATTTCGTGATGATGCCAAAACCTTTGATAAGGTATGGGTGCCCAGCTTAAAAATGTACAACTTAAACATAGAGCAAAAACATGAATAAAATCTTGTGCAGTTACTTGAATAAAAGAAAAACCAACTTGAACTTAATTGTATACACGGGCGTCCATCAAGGTGGTTGTCTCAGCCCAATCCTCTATACCTTCTACATATACTAACGACCTGCCTCAGTCGATACATAAGAATTCAACCTACTGTATATATAATTAGCAGATGATGCCACCCAAATGATTACAAGTGACATAAAAACGCCCAGAGACATAGCACGTATGTCAGCCAAATAAATCAAACCATTAATGAGTACCAAAAGAGAAACAAATTAAAAACAAATAAAAACAAATTCAAAATACAGCCAAGGTAAAAGTTGACGGAGTATCAATTCCTTACGCTACCAACGGGAGAGTTCGAGGACTCAAACTTAAAACAAATAGATACAACTTTCACTTCACACAAAAAATAGCATGACCATGACCTCGTTATACAAATTCAGAAATCTATCAGATAAAAACAAACGCAAATTGTATATGGCCCTCGTCCATCCCTAAATGACATACTCCATAATACATAAATAATTGAAACAAATATTTCTAGAAGTTTTATATGGCGCCCGTCAAGACTTTGAAGCCTTTGCGGGGCACCGACCCCTATCAACTAGAAAAAAACAGAAGTGGTGGGTTTTCAGAGCCCGCTTTAAAGCGCTAGGCGAGGAAGAAGAGCGTATGCCAACAGGGAATCTATTCCACAGCTTAGGGGCAACTACAGAGAAAGCAAGATCACCTATGCAGCTCAGAGAAGTCAAAACTGGGTAGCAAAAATACATTAAGAACAAACGTAGGAACGAACGACAGACTGACGTCGGTGGAACTCCATCAAATAACACAATTGAGACCATTAAACCAGGCACTGCATGAACGCGCAGTTAAGAATACTTCCGGAAGATCAAATAAACAAGTTTAATTTACCCTATGATTAAATCCATCACATTCGTTATAAACAACGATTTGATGCTAGCAAGAAAAATACAACGCATAATATTAACCCAATATTCCGCTAAGAAAAAAATGGAATAACGCAAAATGATGAGATATCAGTAAACGACCCGAATAAAATAAAAAAAACAATCACCTAAAAACCAACATACGAGAAAAAGCACAAAAATGAATAAAATAAGAAACAAATATTCAAATAAGCAAATGAGAACAAAGGTTTGGTAGCTGAAAACAAATCAAAATAAAAAGAGAATAAATTTACATAAAACGAAAGCGGTTCCCAGTTACCTTGGCACATGCTCATAATCATCCTCATCCAAGTTATTCCCATAATCATCTTCCTTCTCATGCATATCATCAACATCATTTTTATCTATCTATACACATTCTATCTACCGACTCTATCACGTACTCATGGACTTTCACTACTTTTGCTTTCCCGAATATCCATTGTATAACTGAAAAATGAGACGCAAAGTTTCAAAACTATTCCTGTATAGAATAAAATTTTGTTCTCATATTTTTTTTCTTGACTTATCAGAGTGAAGAGTAGCACGTTCTACATACTCCAATAATCAACACGGCCCACTAATGACCCTTGAGCTACCCTGCTAGTGGCTGGATCCCCGTCCTTGCTTGCCCCATTTCTGAAATCCCGCTTTGAATAATTACACTCTCCAATAATTATTTTGCTACAGAAATGAGAAAGTAGCTTTCTATTGTAGTTTTTTTGCGTAGATTACGAAAATGACCTTTATTTTTCATCAAATGACTTCAGTTTTTTGTTATCTGCACATTTAATATTTTTTATTAATATTAGGTTATTCAGTATATAGAGGTATAAAATATTTGTTATTATTTTTATTTTATTTGACAAAAAGTACAAAGATAAGTGGAAACAAAAAGCTTATTCATCAAAAGAAATTAATAAGTCCTTTTAATACATTTCAGAGTGTGGTATTATGAAAATATATTCAAAAGAATAATGAAGATTTAAGATTTTTTCAAAATTGCTGAAATCTATACAATAGTCATATCTTATGGGAATATTTAGGCTTCTTTTTATGTACAACATCTTGTCTGTATCTGTGAAGGGTCCAGCAGAAGTTAGCAAACATTGCAGGACTCCATTTTCCTTTTCAACGATTATCTATAGTAGTAATATCTTGGTGGAATCTTTCACCATGCTCATCGCTGACGTCTGCTGGATTCTCTGGAAAGAGAGACAGATGGGAATGCAATAAATGCACCTTTAGTGACATACTACATCCAAACTCATTATAAGACATAATCAAATTATGAACAAGAATATGGTAATTTTCTGATTTGTGCATTCCAACGAGACCATTACATACACCTTTGAAACTATGCCAGCCCTCAAATTCTGCCTTGCACAATTTTGCCTCAAACTCACTATCTACAATGAGTTGTCGAATCTGAGGCCCAACAAAGATTCCTTCTTAGGAAATTTGTTTTTAAATATAAGAAGAGTGGCTGGTCATGCTTTAAGGCTTTCACAAATTGTTTCATTAAACCTAATTTTATGTGAAGTGGTGGCAAAATTATGTTTTCCTTAGGAACCAACGGTTCACGTATGACATTATGACATACGTGATGTAATGTTCTCCCCGCGCTCTACTGTCCCACTGGCACAAAAAAACATAAATTTTGTGTAGCCTGACTGCAAGCCATTTAAAATGACTACTACCTTAAGGTCAGCACAAATCAACCATTTATGTTCACTGTATTTAATACTTTTTAAATGAAATCTAAATTCTCATAACTTTCTTTCAAAACAACAGAGTGAGCTACTAGTAGTAAAGCACGGCTTTACTACTATATAAAGAAGCGTCAATGAAAAGTCTCCATTGACCGGGTTCATAATGTATATCTAATTCTTCAAAGAGACGTGGAATATTATTACAGTGGCATAAATTGTTGTCAAATGAAAATTTGTCTTGTAAATTGTTTGATCGAATGCGAAACTTAGTAATTCGAACATTTTCTGCTACTAAATTTCTTTCTTTCAGTCTCGAAGCCAGTAATTTAATCTGTTGCTTTGTTAAGTTTAGATCTCTTACAAGATCATCTAGATCAAGTTGTGAGAAAGCTGAAGCGTAGTTCGTTGTTTTACCTAAAAGTATGGAAATTATATCCATAAAATTTAAAGTTATGTACATATGTGTGATTACAATAAAGTGGTTCTAAACCTAATTAATTTTATATTTAAAAAAATAATATTACAGTATACTACTTCAAAATATAGGTACAGTGGACAATAAACAATTACTTACTTTGTATGTGTACCAAACAGAAATAGCAGTCAGTGGCATGATCTTGGGGCTCTCGCTATACCATTGGAACACCAAATTGAAGGTTTTTTTTCCTTTAGGCCATTTTGATATAGAATTAAAGCATGTCGTACAACGGATATGTGGTGCCCATGGTTTATCTTGGTCGCCAATTTTGAATCCAAAATACAACTTATATAGTTTTTTCATTAGAGAAGAAATTTTTCTTTGATTTTTTTTAAATGTTACTGAACCACATATGTAACAGAATTTATCTGGGCTATTTTTATACTGTCCTCTCGGAATTTTAATTAAAATTGTTGCTTTTATTAAAAATTTTATCTAGTTAAATAACCTGAAAATAAGAAATAAAAGAATGAAATTCGTTAAAATCTTCAAAATTTGACCAAAATAGTAATTGGCAACTTACAAAAAATTGTAGTCATTTCGATAAAAATTACTTCCACTTTTTAAATCTATACATAAAACTACATTAAAAAAAATGTTATTCTAATCTTTGTAGTCGACAAAAAGTTAAATTTTGTTAGTGTTATTTTAGCTAATTTTCTTACCACTTAAGAAATTTCCCCTCTTATTCCATACAATTTTAGTGTCAACAAGAGACTCGTGTTAAAAGACATCAAAAGGGTCTTTTTAAAGTCTATGTATGTAAATTACATCCACACATTTGTCCTCATAGATGGAAATCCTTTTATAAAAAAAAAAGATTTCTGAATTTGAGTTAAATACGAATTCATTGCGGTGTGTCCAAGATTAGGTTATTTGCCTCGAGATGACCAACCATCCTATCTCTAATTATCGATTCTAGGAGTTTATCAATTGCTGACGACAAACTGATAGGACGGAAGGTTTTAGGATCAGATTTCTCTCCTTTTCGAAGATTAGCTTTTGGCATTAATCAACTCTTTTGAACTCTACTGGAGCGACCCCATCTTTACTAGACGGTAAAGATGATAAATATCGGGTTGATAAAAGCGAGGAGAAGAAATGATGAAAGGGCAAATGAGAAGAAATAGTGAAAAGAAGAGCAAAGAAAATAAAGAAAGGGAGTAGAAGAAGAAGAAATGATCAGGGGGAGTAAATGGGAAAAATAATAATAAAAGAAATAAAAAGATAATATAGAAAGGGAGTAAAATGGTAAAGGGAAGTAAAGGAGAAAAAATAATGAAAAGTAGGGCAAAAAATAAAGAAAGGGAGTAGAATGCGAAGAAATTATGAAAAGGGGTATAAAAAATCATAAACGGGATGAAAGGAGGTTAAGTAAAGAAAAGAAGGGCAAATAGAGCACCAAAATAATAAATAAGGAATAGAGATACAAGGACCACAAATAATGAAAACGAACCCAAAAAGAAATAATGAAAAGGAGAAGAGTAGAAGGAGAAAAATAATGAAAAAAGTAGGGCAAGAAGGAGAAATAATGAAGAAGTAAAATAAAGGGAAGTACAGAGAGAAAAATAAAGAAAAGAGTAAGAAAAGAAATAATGAAGCACAAGAAAGAAACAAAGAATAATAATTATTGAGGGGCACACAAGGAAAATGAATAATAAAAAGGAAGATCTAGAAGAAAGAAATAAAGGGTGTAAAAAAGAAGAAATAATGAGAGTGAGTAAAAGACTAAATAGAGAAGAATTATGAAATGGAGAATAACATTAAGGATAAAAATAAAGGAGAGTACAAGAAGTAAAATAAAGGTTAAAGCAAGGAGAAAAAATAATTAAAAAGAAAAGAAGAGGAAGAAGAAATAATGGAAGGGGATAGAAGGAGAGTAACATAATAAAGGAGAGTACAAGGATAAGTCAAAAAGGAAAGGGATGTAAAAGAAGAAGGAGGAGAAAAAGAAAGGGGAGGGGAAGAAGAACAAATAAAGAGAATTCAAGGAGAAGAAAGATTGTAAAGTAGTAAAGAGAGAAGAAATAATGAAGGGGAGTTGAAGATGAGTAGAAGAGGAAGTAATGAAAGGGAGTAAAAGAAGTAGAAACAATAAAGTGAGAGTATAAGAAGGAGATGTTTTGAAAGGGGATAGAGAAAGAAATATTGGGAGGAGAAAAAAGAAACTAATTGTCGAGGTTTGAGTGAGTGAGTAATCCCATTCCCACTTCCTGGACATATATTTTATTACTGCACCGAGGTGAAGCGGAGGTGAAGTGTATCCAATACACCTACCGTAGCCACTTCCGGTATAGTGTATGGTTATCAATGTGATTTATCCTCGGTTAATAAATCAGGCTAGATAGCGTTTCGAAAAACCATAACTACAAATTTTGTTTGAACGAAGATGTCTGCCGTTAGCTTTAGGCCTAATGCGACAGCGAAGTAAATTTTGGAATAAAGACTTGGGCTTTAAGAAAGATAATTATCTAAATATATTTATAAAATTCAACGAATGTACAGAGATAAGTAGGTTAAGTAAATATGGTGAATAATATTGTGAAACAATATAGAGTGAATGATAGAGTAAATAATAATATAGTAATATAGAGTATAATAGAGTATCTTTGATATAGTAAATAATATTGAGTTGTAAGTAATATAAAGTAGTAATTTAGAGTATTTTAAAGTATCTATAATGGACTGTGAATTGGGACTTTAGACGACGAGATCGGCGAGTCAAATGGGAAAGTTCGGGTGCTTATTTGGTCGAGTTGGGAACATGTGTTTGTTCGTTTGTGTGTGAAATTTAAGGGATGTTGTTTGGAACAGTCTACGTTAATTGAATTGACAAGAAAATGAATGAATGAATTTATTATTAAGTTTAACAAATTGATTTGATTTACAAAAGTTGAAGTAATTTATTTTGGAAGATTAAATAGACAAAGTTAAGTAAAATGATTAAATTAACAGTTAAAGTAAAATAATTATATGATTAAATTAATAAAGTTAAAGTAAAATAATTAAATGATTAAAATGACAAGTTAAAGTAATGCATAATGAATTTTACATAATAATGGATGTATATACATATTTAAGTTTCCCAGGAGGTTTTAATTATAGGAATGCCCAGAGGCATTGCTATACCGGTGAATAAGAATAACCTCGGTTGTTCCCTTTTGATCAAAATTAAGATAATGATCCCCTGAGTGTGTCCCCACACAGTAAAAGCCACTCATGGGTGGACTGGTGTAATAATGAGATTTAAGCGGAGTGGATTTCTTAATAATTGCCAAAGGATCATCAAAAATAGTTAAACACACAATTACAAAAATAATCTTTAGTGTACATGAATTAGAAATAAGAATTAATCTTTGCACTGAATAAATAAGTCTACAAAAATGTCGTGGGGATTATACTTGAAAATTACTCACTAGGATGCTTGCGTCTTAATGGCACCCGACAGAATGAATGGAATAATATTATTGAATTAAGCTCTTAATTAATCACTTCTAATACTCGTGGTTATCGACTTGGGATGGGAATTCTAGTTAACGAATAAACTGGCAAAGTTAGGGGAGGGAATAATTCACTTTAACGATACCTTTGAGCTCGTAAGTATTTTGAGAATGACGCTGAAGATCTTCTTCTGGTGACTTGATCGCACTTAGTCCGGCCGTCCGAGGTTACCGAATGTGAAGGTAATCCTAGACCAGTGATATAATGATCCTATCCGGATCAGGAAGGCGAGCCAAACTATGGCTCAAATCGGACTTCTTCTTCCTCGAAGTGACTGTCCGATTATTCGGCTCCTGGAGTGGGTAGCCCAAACCGATTACCTAGCTACGCCTAGGGTAATCCACAGAGGGATATCCTGTGTAACCCCTAACTCTGAATGGGGGGGGGGACTGTCTGCGAGAAGTTCGGCACCTACAAGTACCGTGACGGCAACACACAAATTCCCCGAAGTTTCTTTCTTACAGCGGGTGAAATGTTTCCTTTGTGGGACTAGCTCTCCACACTCAACGTAGGTCCAAGATCTTCTGCCTGACTCCAGGGAGAATTTTCCCTTTTATTTCCCTCACGAGCTAAAATCGAGAGAGAGCACCGAATTCTCATAAAATCCATATCGCTGCGCGAGGAGACCTTTTGTCTGCTGCCAGGACAGACCAAATCCTTCACACCTCGGGGTCATCCGAGCTTTCCTCGTCCCACGTCGCGGTTTACGACGGCGCGAAAAAACTCGAACCTTCGTCGGCTAGCAGGTGTCTTCTGAGGCAGACATTTTCCTGTGTGGCCGGCCGCGAATTTGGTTGTCTCAAAAGCGCGAAAACGGGTGGAGGGGATTCGATGCGAAAGGCGAATTTGGAATACGGGAGGGGCGCGCAGCTTGTGTTGGGGTATTTCTGCGTACACTAATTTTCGTGGTTTCTAGACTTTTACACTAATGAACGGAGTATAAGAAGAAAAAAAAGGAGAACAAGTAGGGGAGTAAACTAATACTAAATGCCGAAAGGGAGTAGAAGGAGAAAACAAATGAAAGTGCCAAGAAAAAGAAGAATAATGATAGGAAGTAAAAAGGATAAGAAATAATGGAGGTTGTTCAAGGAGAAGAAATAATGCAGGGATATACAAAAGGAGCAATGAAAGGAAGTATTAAGAGACTAAATAATGAAAGGGGTTAAAGTAGGAAGAAACTAAGGGAGTAAAAGAAGGAGAATCATGAGAAGTACAGGAAGAAGAAATAATGAAAAGTAGTAGATGAATAAATAATGAAAAGGGGTATAAGGAGAGGGAAGGATCGGGAGTAAAAGAGTAAATTATGATGGGAAGTACAAGAGGAAGAAATAATGAATAAAAAAGAATAAAAATAAATTATGAAGGGGAGTGCAGGAAGAAATAATAAATGGGAGTCCTAGCAGTAAATATATTGGGGGGGAAACAAACAGACGAGATCATAAGCAATAGCAATGATAAGGATACAAGGAAAAACAATTAGAGGGAATAAAAATAATGAGATGTTCGTACAAATAGAATAAAACGGAGTGGGGAAAGCTACTCTTGGTGGGTGCTGGGGACAGTGGGAGAGGCACATCTCTTCAGAGCCCTTCAAAATCGCGTGGTCGGAGGAATGGGGCTGGGGACTGCTCAATACTAATTTACGGCGCCCAAGTCCGAATCTGTGGCTTACTATGAAGGGCATGGCAGGCAGGGGAATCGATGGATGCGCGAGTCCCTTGCCGCTCACCTCGAGGCGATTGCAGTGATAATAGTGTTAATAATAGGGGTAATGTGTCCTCGGATACAGAAGAGTAGTCTTCGCATCCATAGTTCAATTTAGCAGGAATTAAGGAGCAGTAGGGGAGAAGGGGGGTTTCCCAATCTGCTCCCCAGTTATGCAGGGAAGCTGCGCAAGACGTTCATCGCCCCTCTGCATTAGTTTAATTTTAACAGATTTGATGTGGGTTTCCTTGTCAATTTCTTATCGAAGGTCAGTCCCAAGAATTTGCAGCTCTTAACTGATCCGACCTTCTGCTGGTATAAGTCAAGATCTGGCTCACTGATACAATAGTTACGGCGGTAGAATGCATAATTCTCGTCTTTTCGATCAAGAAGTGGTAGCTGTGTGCAGAGGTCCATCTGTTAATGTTGTTCATGGTGAGCTGGAGGCGATGCTCTACGTTTGTCATTTCACAGTTTGCTAGGGAAATTGAGACCTCGTCACAGTGGAGATAGCTGTAATATTGTGTGTATTACTCTGAGATTCCGTTGATCCCCACAAAGAAAAAATGGCACGCTCTATACGCTACCATGGTGAACGCTTTTTTCTTGTAGGTTGTCTCCAAATCGTACGGAAAATGTGAGTTTGATTAGGAGGCCTTTTGAAGAATTTTGGTAATTGCCCACGTAGACATAGGTTATAGAAGGTTTTCAAAATTGTGTAGCGCCATGATGTGTCATACGCCTTTTTAAGATCAAAGAGGAAAACACTGAATGTTGTCTCCTGGCGAAGGGATTACATACACCGATAGAGATATATGAGACACAGTTTCTAGAAACTACGAAAGGCACAGGTTCACCATTTTTTCCCTGAACTTGCACATGCAAGAAGTCAGGGCGATTGGACGGTAGTGTAGGGGGATATTTGTTTATTTACCTGGCTTACGGAAAGCGAGAACCATAGCTTTTCTCCAGGCATCTGGTAGTGCATTTTCATCCAAATTTTGTCGAAGTGGTCCGGGAGGATGCGCTTACCCCCTTCAGCCAGGTGGCCTAGCATTGCGTATGGTATAGTGTCTGGGCTTGGGTCGTATTGCCATAAGATAAGAGAACTGTGTTAAACTCTTTTTTGGATGAATTCATCGTCGTAGGGTTTGAATTTCCTTGATGAGATATTCAAAGGAGTAGACTCCCATTCCAACCAGTTTAGGTAACCCGGTGTTGCACTCGCTCTAACTGATAGTTCATCGAAGTATCCCCCTAAGGTGTCTATCACATCAAGGGGGTTTGGATAGTGTTTCTGTTTTTGCGGAGTACGTGGATTAGGTCTTGGCTTAACTTGCCAACCAGGCTCGGAATTTACTTCACGTGCGATGGATGGGAGGTTTGTGCGTTCATTATACATACGTAAGCTATCAATGAGCTTTGACAGGTTTATTTGAGGAGATATCTATATTTTTCAGATTTTATTGAACGCTATCCTCGTCGCTGGACACGGCCAACGTTTGTACGTTCGGTATGCTTTCCTTTGTGTTTTTAGTGCGCAAGAACACTCCGGGTTCCACCGGAGATGTCCTGAGCTAACCGAGATGGTTCCTAGTCTGTTTAGCGCAAAATTGATGTAAAGATCTCTACCGCTTCATTTATTTCTTCGATATCGCTCGACTGAATGTTTTTAAAGTTGGTAAGTTTTACAAACTTTGTCCACTTCAACCTGTCTAATTTCCAACGAGGCATACCCGAGGTAGATACTCCTTGCCTGAGAAGAGGACGATTGGAAATTGATCGCTTCCGCTCAAGTCCTTGTAAACGCGCCATTAGAATTCCGCCGTAATGTCGGGTGAACAGAGGGCGAGGTTGAGCATTGATAGGGCACTAGTTTGTATATTACATCGGGTGCCCTATTCTTAGTTAATGATTCCGAGTTGGTGGTTCTGTATTAATTTGGATAACTTGTTCCCTCTGGCGTTGTAAGTGTTGTCTCTCCATTTGGAATGACGGCTGTTAAACTCCCCCATTAGGATGATTCTTTAAAGACGCCTATCTGGCAACCCCATTAGAATAAAGGGGTAGGTAGTTGCGATATTAAGTCTCGAAAATTGACTGTTAAGATCAGTTCGGTCGGTGAGAGGTAGACCTTAGCGATTGTATACCGTTTCTAGATGTTCCTGGTCTCGGTAATCATTTCTAGGGTGCGAGTTTAGGATAACGGGCATCATGAGGACATCTTGGTGGGGGTAGATGTCACAAGCACTAGATATGATGCCATCAACGGGAGCTAGTGTAGTTACGCAGGTGTAATACGGTAAACTTCGTGGTTTATGTGTTCCCAGCATAGTTTTTTGGAGGCAGACACAGGTAAGGACTTCCTCAGCCACTAGATATTGTAGTTACTCTCATTTGGTTCTGATTCTGCGGATGTTCCACTGGATTAGCTTAATTGTTCTTTTGGTTTTAGTCGTGAAGCCAGGGATTTGGCTCTCCCAGATGTCGTGCTGTCCTTAGGTTTAATGGAGGTTTGTGACCACTGGATTCTGTTATGTATTGGTCTTTGGAACTTTGGAGCCTCTTGGTCGATTTTTCCTATACCGGTGTTTTTGCTATTTGTTATGGGGGAGTGCGGCAGCGGTCGATCCACAGAACGAGGAACATATTTGTTTCCCTTTACAATTGGAAAAAGACGGTAAAGGTATTTTGACTTTTCTGGCAATGGGTGAGCTGGTTGCCTAATGAAGGTCTGATCCGAACTTTGGTGCGCTCAGTTGGGGGAACGGTGGGTCCAGGTCGATCTTAAGCGCTCTCCAGTTCCCAATGTGTACCTTTATATAGGGGTGGTTTCTAAGGGAGAAGCTTTGGGTGCTGGGGCTACAGTATTGTGAAGGGGTAACTATAGGTCCTGTTCAGGGTGGGAGTGAGTAGGCTCGGGGAAGTCTTGGGTGTCCGTCCGAGATATCATCACTCGGGTGGAGATGATCTCCAGAGTGTAGGTGTCTGGTACCGGAGCCTCGCAGTGTGGCAATTCTCTGAATACGAAGAGAAGGAGCAGTTGTAAGAGTATCTGAGGTACTCTCTGCCTTCAATAACCCACCTCTTAGGTGCGAGTGGACTCCATTAGGGGGTCTGGAGTGTATCGTCCTACCCTCCCATGAAAGCGGCTGCGTTCTTAGTTTGACCCAATGTTATGTGGATTTGAGGCCTCTCTTCGTTTCACCTAACGAGCCAAATGATCCATCTCTGGTTCCTATTGTAGATCATGCCTTTATTTTAGCCTCCCTAAAGTCGAGGTGTTCCTTTTCTAGGAAAGATACCACCTACTCTTCTAATTTGTTAATATTGCAGTTTTTACTGGATGCTAGATATGGCTCTCCTCAGTTTGCACATTTTTCTGTGCAACCTTCAGTAGTTTTGAAGTAAGGTGCATTTGCGCAGTTGACGTGGGTGGGCGCGAAACCCTGCTCCTTGCGACAGCAGGTCTTTATAGAGTTACCATATGTATGACAGAAATAGCATCTTATGGGGCTGTGTTTAAATTTGCTTGCCAGAAAACTAATTAAACAAAGTACGTGTGCGTTGGCACTTTCTCGATGTTAATCAATTTGTGTACTTTGTGCATTCGTGTGACAAAGTAGGCACCTATTTCTCTTATTGGCTGGGCTTCTGTGTATTGGGCGAAATCTGAATCTATTATTACAGCATTGCGGATATTAAAGGAGTGTGGGGTCACCATTACTTTATCGCTTGGTCTTTTGTTCTGACTTTCACCAAGATGCTTCCATCCTCTTGAGGTGAGAGAGGGAGGATTTGTGTCCTGAGAAGCTGAACTAATATTTAGAAGTCATTTCTTTGTTTCACTATAGAGGTTTTCATTAGGAGAGTTTGGTCTTTTTCCTGTTTTACCTTGTAAAATGATGACTTAGGAGCACTTGCAGCGATTGCGTTCAGCAATGATTTTGACGAGCGTACTAAATCGACTGGTTGCGTTGGATTCGATGATTTGTGTGGGCTTCTTACCGATTTCGGTCGTTTTTGCGGTGGTGAGGTTTGATCAGTGAACGTTTTGCCAATTGTTCCTGGGTATGGGTTTACTCTAATAACTTGCGAATAAAAACATATAATAGCTGTCCTACCGTTTTATTTGGCTAGATCTTGTTTCATTTTTGCTCCTCTAGCTGAGGTGGTACTTATTGTACCCGCTGTCGAACTGGGAAGTAGAGGGGGGTGAGGAGAGAGGAGAGGATGCACAGTTATTTTAACTTTTAGATAGTGTTCATTGCTTTTGAGGGTGTTAAGTATAAAGGATTCGTTAAGACATAACCAAATTAACTCTTGCCTGTGGAGATTTTCTCCCATTTTCAATTTCATTTCATTTCATTCTGTCAGTTGCTTCTCAGCGAAGTGGTGTCTATTGGTTTGCACCTCATCACACGCTGCCTCTCTTCGACCGGCCCTTATTCTTCCTACACATTTTCGTTTTAATTATTTAGGCAATTTTTGTATTAATATCATTAATTACATATATTAGGAATTTTCTTTTATGTGTATGCAATGAACCTCTATTCATTTATCCATTCTAGCAAAACCGAACTTTGCCCATTATTATTATGGGTACTAGCCAGTTGCGCACCTTCCCTTTCCAGAGTGGCAAAATTCTTCATCTGAGTTATGTCCGCTCCATATATTCTTTGATCTCACTTTCATTAAGATTCTATTTAAAATATAAATTCTGTAGGATAATCCATCGTAAGTGATCGCTTCATTTCTTATATATTTAAATTAATGGTGTGTTTTTTTTCGCTTCCAGATGATGGACTCGACACAAGGATCCTCGAAGGAATTTAAGGTGTATAAGTGGAGATACACAATTTTAGTCACCGTCGTTCTGCTCAACATTTCAAATGCCGCTGTAAGATTTGGGTAGTCTATTTATGTTCTTAGTTTAGGTTTATCAGCGAAGACCTGTAAGGGAGAGATAGCATAGGAAAATGCGAATCTGGGTGAGTTGTTGTGGGCCTGAAACGAAGTTTGAGGTTGGAAAAATTCGACAGGAAAACTGACTAATTTCTTTCGCCTCTTGTTTTATGTCCTATCAACACGGCCGAAAAAGATGGCTTATTGATGTAGGGATGTGTATGAGTGAAATGAGCCCCTCTCAAAGTACAAAGGGTTGATAGTGTGTATGGTGTGTATGGAGGAGGTTTGTGAGTGGCGTGATTCGAGCCTTCTCCCCAGGGGTTGTCCCAAACTGGACTAGATGCTAGTGTGCATAGCATCCCATCGCTACGAGGGACTTCTGATAGCAAAAATCGTTGGTAGCTTGGTACTTCATAGGTTGATTGGCAAAAAAAGGTTGGAGTGAGGAAGATATTTTGATGGTGTTGATAAGCGCCGACCCTACCTTAAGGTGAAACGGTTAATTGGCATATGTCTCCAATTAATTGGTAGGTTTTTGTTACGGGGTTTAACACCGAATCTCACCCTCCGATGCCATTCTTTACTATGGATTGCTACAGCATCAACAAATGGAAGCCGCCGCAAGGTCCACCCGAATCCGGACTCCATCCGGTTACTAACCACACCTGATTAACTTAATTTCACACAACCGGAAAGTACTCGTAATATTTCCATTTTTTTAAACCGTAGTCCTATTTTCGGTTCTTGGTAGTTCCAAAACTGTAGTCTTTGGTTACTTTATCCACCCTCTGCTCATTCCCGTGATATATTCATGGCTTGTGACTCCGTTAGTGACAGTTTCTTTTGAGAAAGCGGCCATTTTGTCATTGAAAAATCAGAGGGATTGATTGCATGGGGAATTAAAGAGTTGATTACAAGTTTGGATTGACAAAGGTTTGACTGTAGGCAGTGTTATCCCTACCTCAGTACACATACTTATGTATAAGAATGCATATGTAGTTAACAGAATCCTAAACCCCATCTTATGACCAAGTATTACAATCTACTAAATGGTAGTTTTACGCACTCTTTAGATTATTATACAAAAGAGCGATTCCTAAGCCGAGTGTGTCTGTAATTACACGGAGGTGCTGTCACATTTACAGTATTTGTCTCTTACGACGGGCAGATAACCTCATAGTATTTTTACTCCTCGTACCACATAGGCTGAATTAATGTAATCAGCCAAGAGCAACACCCAACCCCAAATTTTGTCAAGACCTGAGACATGGACTTAATAGGGGTCGCTTAGTACCATTCACTTGCTTTGTTGCAGATAGAGGGCAACCTCAGGAGAGATGCGGAACCTCTTGGTCACTAGCAACTGAAATAGATTTTTGGGCTATTTGGGTATGAATCTCCTGCATATTTTCACTTCCACTAACTACAACACATTCTTTGTGAATCATTTCAAATGTTATAGTTGATTTTCGAATAAAAAAAAATAGAAAAAAAGATACACCTCCGTCTCTCTCCTAGTAAATTTCAATGGTTCTACCAGGGGAAACGTATACCATTAACGTTTTATATATAAAAAAAAACAACTACAAAAAAAATCCTTTTTCTTCTTTCCAGATGTGGATCAGCCTCTCTCCGGTCGCAACGACCGTGGCCAATTTTTACCACGTTGTCCCCGCTAAAATTAATTGGTTCTCCCTGGTTTTCCTGATTACCGCAATCCCATTTTCCTTCCTTTCAACCTTCGTCGTCAACAAAGTCGGACTCAAATTTGGGGTAAGCAATTTCCTTTTGGGAAATGATAACTTTTTAGTTTCTTTGACGAAACGTCAAAAGTAATACATTGAAATATAAAGGTAAATTTGTATGTCTATTCCTCTAAAGGGTAATGCTAAAAAGACTTAATATCAACGGGAAAAGGTTATGCTGTATACATTGGAGGCTGAAGATAGGTTGCACAATAGAATCTTAATATATTTTGCACACAGCAATCTGAATATATGTTGCGAACGGGTAGCTGAAGATATGTGGCACACTGGATGCTGAATATATGGTGCACATTGAAAGCTGAAGATATATTGCATACTTGAAGTTTAATATATGCTGCATACTGGAAACTGAATGTATATTGCGCACTGAAAGCTGAAGATTTGTTGGATACTGAAACCTGAAGGCATGTTGCACACTGGTAGCTGAAAATATGTTGCATACTGTAAGTTTAATATATGTTGCGCAAGGTAAGTCGAATATATGTTTTATACTGGAAGATTAAGATATGTTACAAATGGAAGCTGAATATATTTTTCAAATTGTAAGCGGAAGATATGTTACACACTGAAGCTTAAGATATGTTGGGCAGTGGAAGCTGAATATATATTGCACATTTAAAGCTAAAGATATGTTGCGCAATGGACGCTGAATATATGCTGCACAGTGAAAACTGAAGATATGATGCATATTGAAAGCTGGAGGTAAGTTACACACTGAAAACTGACGATATTTTGCATACTAGAAGCTTAATATAGGTTGCACACTGGAAGCTGAAGATATGTTGCACATTGGATGCTGCAGGTATGTTGAACCCTAGAAACTAAAGAGATGTTGTACCCTAGAAGCTAAGGAAATGTTGGCCACTGGATGTTGAATATATGTATGTTGGCCACTGAAAGCTGAAGATATGTCAAGTACTGAAAGCTGAAGGTATGTTGTACACTGAAAGCTGAAAATATGTTGCTTAATGGAATCTTAATATATGTTGCATATTGGAAGCTAAATATATATTGCGCACTTAAAGCAGAAGATATGTTGCAGACTGGCAGCTAAAGATATGTTGCATAGCGGAAGTTAAAGGTATGTTTCACACTGGAACTTAATATATGCTGCATACTGGAAGGTGAATATATTTTGCATAGTGGAAGCTGAAGATATGTTTCACATTGGAAGCTGAACATATGTTGGATAGTGGAAGCTGAATGTAAGGTGCACAGTGGAAGCTGAATATATGTTGCACACTGGAAGTTGAATATATGTTTCACAATAGAAGCCGAAGATATGTTGCACAGTGGAAGTTCAATGTATGTTTCACACTGGAATCTGAAGATTTGTTGCACACGGGAAGCTGAAGGTATGTTGCACACTGGAAGCTGAAGATTTGTTGGATACGGGAAGCTGAAGATACAGTGCTTATTGGAAGCTGAAGGTATGTTGCACAATAAAAGCTGAAGATATGTTTCACAGTGGAAGTTAAAGGTATGTTTCACACTGGAAACTGAAGATTTGTTGGACACGAGAAGCTGAAGGCATGTTGCACACTGGAAGCTGAATATATGTTGCAAATGGGAAGCCAAAAATATGTTAAACAGTGGACGCTGAAGATATATTTCACACTAGAAGCTTAATATATTTTGCACCTGGGAAGATGATTATATGTTGCTCACTGGGAGCTGAAGAATTTTTGTATACTGGAAGCTAAAGATATGTTGCACAGTCGAAGCTGAATGTATTTTGCACACGACAATTAAATGCATGTTGTATATTGAAACCTGAATATATGTTGCACATTGGAAGTGTAAGGTATGTTGCACACTGATCTCTGAATCTATGTTGAATACTGGAACTGAAGATGTGTTAGACACTAGATCTTGAATATATATTTTGTACGCTGGAAGCTGATTATATGGTGCACACGGGAAGTTAGAGATATGTTGCACAGTGGACACTAAAGATATGTTGCACGCTTAAAGTTGAAGGTATGTTGCACACTGGAAGCTAAATATATGTTTCACTCTAGAAACTGAATATATGTTGTACACTGAAAGGTGAAGATATGTTGCACAGTGGGAGCTGAAGGAACATATTGTTTTTTTTCTGTTTATAATTAAAAATTTATCTGCAAAGTATAGATTTCATTTTCTTAAATAACATTCGCTTTAATTTCCCCTTTATAAAAGAAAGGTTCCTTAGGAATAAATAAACATAATAAGAAGAGTGCATTTTCACGATGTGCGGCAGGAAAAAATACCCATATTGTCCCCCAATTAGTGCACTAAAAGGCGACTAAACCCGGATAGATGACCGCTGGCCTGGAATGCCGTGAAACCAAAGGTTTTTTTCCTACGAGCGCGGCACGCAATGACGGTAATGGGCGGGTCTGTCACGGACCCTGCCCAGTCGACCCAGTTAATCTACTTCACTGGGCAAATCGAGTGGGTGGGTGAATGTGAGTTGTAAATGTGATGTATGAAGAGGGGGACATGTATGGTAGTCAATGTCTTTAAAAGGGGTAGATCGCAATTGCTTCATTTATGTGAGACAAACATGTGTTAGAAAAATATTTTCGATCGGTATATTTGCCTCTTTCCTATTTCACACATCTGCTCTTCTTTCGTCTGCCTTCCACTCCTTGTATGTATTTTTTCACGTCTATGGGCATTTCTTTTTTTGTGTGAAGAAGTGTAGTGAGTGTTTGGAAATTCGGTTGTTTCAAGTTGAGACGAGTGGTCGACGCCAGGAGTCAAGGCCGCACCTTAGGTATTGTATTTCCTTCTGAAAAGGAGCAAGAGGCACCGCGGGAGAGAAATGGTCCTGCTACTCTGTCCCGTCACTTCTCAAACCATAAAACTCGACACTAGTTGCTGACAAAAGCTTAATTCCAAAAGGGACCACTCTAATACTCAAAAGGTCACAATTTTTGAAACTCCTTAACATGCTAAACAATTTCTTAAATTCGTTAAATCAATTGATCCAAACATTAATTATACAATTGAATATTAAATTCATAGTCCTTCTCCTTCCTTAATATCCTTATTGATGAATCTGCAGATAAACACTCTACCTCTGTTGACCTGAAACTTCCGTTCTCTGGCTTAGGATTTAATTTATTTCGTGTTTGTGATAAAATTTGAAAAATAAATTCAATTAAAACATTTTACACCGCGCCTACCACTCATCCATCACATTTATACTTTACTCTCGATAAAACCTTTCTTCACGATATTTTCTGTAGGCAATCAACTGTCTATAACGTCCCTATGTAACCCAGAAGTCTATTACCTTTGGAGTGTGTATTCTTGCAATTAAAACACCCAAATCTTTTCCCAAAGTAACCGTATTTAGATTATGACTACCACTTTTATACAATTTTCTGGAATTTTGGTATCCGATGTGCATCCCTTTATACTTATCTACATTATCTTTATTTGAAATTCATCGACCCATTCAGCTACTCTAAATCGCTTTTTAAATTTACTAAATCACAGTAATATTTAACTTTATTTCCTAATTTTAAACGTTAGAAATTACTGGCAAGATCATTAATATAGATAAGAAACAACAATTGATCAAGGACTCATCTCTGAGGGTCACCACTTTTGACCGATGTCCAGCTTGACGTAATTTTATTTAACACGCTGTCGGACAACCACTTTTCGATCCATTTCAGTACATATCCCTTTATACCTTACGCTTTTAACTTTATTACAAGGCTTTAATACGAAACAGTGTCAAGCGCTTTCTGAAAATTAATGTAACCTATCATCAGCTTTACGCTGGTTGAAGGTTGAGGTAATTTCGCGAAAAAAATCTATCATTTTACTTAAACGCGAGCGTTGTCACCGAAAACTCGGGTCAGTATCGGTAATTAAGTTTTTGGAATCAAGATACTCACGATTCTGTCTCAAGAAATTATTAAAGACAGAATCGTGATCATCTTGCCAACGGATGCACTTGGCCTAAATTTCTGGGATTAGAATTGGATCTTTTAAACACGCTTGTAACTCTTCCTTCATTGAATGATTTATTTTTAAAAAATCAAATTTTATTAGTTCGCTTTCTAATTCTTTAAGATGAATCGTATAAACATTGTTATAATCTGGCCTATCAGTATTTTCATCTTCATATCAATAGTTGTTTCGTTTTCGGGTATATTATTATTCGAAAGAGTACTACTATCATTATAAAAATTAATCATTTCGGGGATTTTAGGTAAATTTCTAATGTCTTTAACGGTAAAGACGTTTGAAAAAGTTCATTTAATTTCTTCACTATATGATAGGGTCTTCACTTAGCTCACTCTCAGAATCTCCCAGCAGACCGATACATTCCAACGCTATTTCTTTTTTCTGGTTCTGTTTTGCTTTCTTTACGGTACATTTTATTAAGACCACTAGCAAACATATCGGTTTGGGTTTTCAACAGTATTAATAACCTTTCAAATTTTATAACGTTGGTTTCCCTTCCCTGTCCATTCTGCAGACTGGTTTGGACAGAAATGGAAGTCCGTGGCTAAGGCGAGAATGAAGCAATTTATGAGACAATTAGAATAGATTTTATGGTCATTTGAGACATTAATGTAGGTTTTGGTGAAATGATAGTAAGTTTCTCATTTTCAGAAAAAATCTAATAGAAGTAAACACAGAAAATCCACATTAACAAAGACTAAATCTCCACAACTCTGAATTAAACTTTTGTTTATTTATACTCGTAATTATAGGAAGCAACGGGAGAAAATCGCCAGTGTTTAGACGCTTTCGGATGAAAATCATCGACAACAGAATAGTGAAGATTTTCGTTGTATAATATCCCTCCCCCCAACCTCCAAAAAAAATACATCAGACAATTATCACATGCGCAATCCGCAATGAGTGGTAATAATGCGAGCAAACCACGTTTTGTGAAAAAGCGGGCGAGGATAATCAAGAGTCTAATTTGGTTTAGTACATCGATGCACTCACATACTATTCGTAGAGAGGATCCACTAACCATTTTCTCTATTAACTTGCATACTCAATATGTTATAGAAATTGTCCCCAACTCGACCGGGGTAGACTGATCTATCCCAAGCTTGCGAAAAGCAAGCACTATAACAATTCGCCAGGAATCTGGGAAGATAGTTTCACTCTAAGTCCTGTCGAATAAAGTTAACTAGGAAGGTATCCGTGCACACAATGATGGTTGAGCGCAACTCCCTCACCGGAAACAGGTCGTTGAAGGGTTGCACCTCTAGATGTGAAGTCCAATCGGTGGCTTTCAAGAATGCAGGGCGTGCTCTAAATGCTGGTGAAGTAACTTACCGGTTGGAAAATGTAGAGGAAACTGTCGCGAAGGATTCCGCCAAGGAGACAGGGTGCGATATGGTGGTCCTATCATCTTGTTGGAACCTAACTAAACCCTTTTGACATACTTTCACACCTCTGCAAGAGGAATTTTTACATTAAGTGGAGAAAAGTAAACTCAACAACAACAACAACGACGAGCATCGTTTGCATTGAAATGAAAATTAGTCTTATAGCAAAATATAACATTTGGGCATCGCGTGCTTTCTGGGTGGGGGGATCCGTCTCACACTTGGCAGACAACTAAGGACGAGGAGCGGGTGTGCAAAAGATGTCCAGACCCTCGAGGAATGGATGAAGGTGCCGGAGAATAACAATACGACCACATGTACCGATCGAAACTCCTCGACTGAGATAGAGAGATTAATCATTTCCTTGAATGCAGACCACCGTACCCGATATACAGCACCGAGGTGGCCTTTTGATCACCAGCAGTCAGCAAAAAAGATAATTGGATGGGAGAGTGATTGCTTCCGTGAAGGTCATCAATCACCTCCCATCCAAAGTCTGTTTATGGGTCAGGAGGCGACAAGGGCAGGTGGGGCGAAAAGATGGATGAGTGCGTAGACATTTAGTATGCGAAGCAATCATATTAAAGATACTGATCTCCAGCTCTTCGATAAGTTCTGCTAGGGCCGGTCTCTTGGACAAAGTGAAGACTCCATGAATTGGGCTCGTAAGGGGCGTGGTTATTTGCCTTCCTGGCCGCCGTGTTGACGGGACTCAGTGCCCCGTCCGGCCCCAGCTTAGCCTCTTCTCCTTTTTGACGCCCTGTCATCTTGCCTTACTTCCTCACTTTGCATACAATTTCTACTATAAATTTCTCTGTTTGGCCTCTAATTTCACAGGGTAAATGCCGACGAGATTTTTTTCATTCAACCATCCCGTATCGGGGCTGAGGGGGAGGGGAAAAAGCCCCTACCTCCCTGAGCGCTCGTTTTGGGAGGTGAGTTTTTAACAACCTGCTTAACCTCCAAACTCATCTTCCTCACACACCTTTTCTCTCCCCTATTCACAGTCTATCGACTTTACGCTGTGCCTATGGTGGAGCCGCCATGGTGATGGGCTGCCAGGTCACTAGGCAGTGGCCTCAAATAGCGGCAGATGGCTTTGCCGGCCCAGTGTTTACCCCCTCAAGAGCGGGCTACTGCTTGGGGTGATGAGCGTTTGCCTCCCGTGCTAAAAAGGGGTTACCATGCCCAATGATGAATTAAAAAAAATACTTCCTCTTTACCTTTCCCTCGACCATCGTCGGAGCCGCCCTCGGGCAGCTCTCCTGAAAAAATGGAGGTCCAAATTTCTTCTACCGGAGAGGATGCTTACTCCTCCCCTTTGCTTACGTGTCTAGGGGACTACCCCTCACCCCCTTCTCTGAAGGCGTCCTTGGGTGCCTCCTTCTTTCCAGCGGCAGTCCCTCCTTTTCTTTCACAAGAGACTGACAAGAAAACACGCAGGCGGCTGAAAATTGACCGATCCAAGTTGGAGCGCGTCGAGAGGGCCAATCCCCTAAGGAGGGCAAGGGATGCAGTGTCCGTCGGTCCTTGCCACCTAACATCCTGCACTCGTGCGCTAAGAGGCTACAGGGGGCCACTGTACGTGCCCCTATCTCTTCCTCGACGGATGCCGGTTCACCGGCATTAGGTAATAAAGGTATCTCGAATGGGTTCTATGGTCTCGGGGGTGGGTGGGACATGAAGCCACCCTCTCCTGAGATGGACATGGTCCCTGATGTGGCCCCGCCTGAGACGGTAGGATCTTCTATGGGGTCGAACCCGGGCTTGGTGCCAAGCATAGAACACCTGTCCGCCCCTATGCAAGCTCCTCCTTAGACGGCTTGGGTACCCGGGGCCTCGCAAGAAAAGGAGGGATCTCCTCCCCCTGCTGTTTTTCCTATGATAGGCAAGACCTTCTACATTTCAGAGAAGGATCTTACGAGGTCCACCTATCTGGCCTAAGGGATCCTGCCGGCGGAGAAGAGAAGCGGGTTCATTTCCCGCCCTCCTCTCCAAAAAAAGAAAATGAACAAAAAAAAAGACAAAAAAGACTCGGGACTCCTCTCCCTACGCGGGAGCCGCGGGGACGGACGGGTCTGCTGCCATTTCGGTAAGCGACCAAGTCAAGATTTGCAGATTTGCACGTTCGGTCCCGTTGCTCTTCCGGGAGGGGAGTCCCAGACAAGGACCAAAACTGCAAAGAGCGGAGCCTCGATTACGTCAGCGCCCCTCATTCAGAGGCTAACTGGAGGTTTCAAGCCCGCTGGCTTCAAAAGCTTCCTTGTTATTCTCTCCACTGATGGCAACATGTTGTCTAAGGGCAACATAATCAATCAGAGGAGAGCTCTAGCTAGTGCGATTGTTAGAGAGCCAAAGATGACCCGTTTCTCGGACGGGAGCCTTTTGGTGAATGCAGCGAATCCCTCCGAGGCGGCCATGATTAGTGCCCTTCTGATACTAGATGGCACGCCTGTGAGTTTCATGCCGCACTCTACCATGAACTTCGTGAAAGGAGTAGTTTATGCGAGGGAACTCGTAGACTACTCTATAGATGACATCACCTTAGACCTGGCCAACCATGGGGCGGTCAAGGTCGAACGTGTGATGAGAAAACAGGGAGGGGCCTCGAGACCCACCACAACACTCTTCGTCCCGTTAGAATGTGAATAGCTCCCTGACTCAATGCATGACTGTTGGTATCGATACCGCGTGAAGGCATTCATGCCACTGCAGCGGAGATGCTACTACTGTCACTGCTTTGTCCATACTAATCGCTCCTGTAGACGCACAAATTTGGAGTTATCCGAAGTCTGCGTAAGATGCTCCAAGGCCGCGCACGATAAGTCCAAATCGTGTGTGGCCAAGTGTGTCAGTTGCGAAAAGCCACACCCCGCTTCTTCGAAGCAATGTGGTGCGTATCTCCTTTAGGAAGAAATCCTGGCCGTTTAGGCTCAAGATTGGCTCTAATTTAGCGAGGCTAAGGACTTGGTCCTGGCGTGCCCGGCTCTGTTTAGGACGTCCTAACCCGCAATGTTAAGAAAGACACCTTCTGCTCCTGGCCCCCCAGGCCTACGAGCAAGGTCGTTTCCGCGGCAATTTGAAGCCAACAGAGCCTTCAGAGGACTGTCCGGCCAACAGCGCACGGAGTTCTGCCTCTGGGAAGTGTAAAGCCATTTCTGTGAGGGTCTTCTCTTCGAAGAGGGCCCCGCGTCTCCTCCAAGCTAGGCCTGGAGGGCATATTCTTTCAATGGAATTGCCCCTTACTCCGTGCCAACTGGGAGGATCTGCGGATGCTCGTATCCTCCCGTTCCCCGTTAGCTATCATTTTGCAGGAGACCATGCTGGGCGTGTGCCTCCTGCCCATACTTCCAGGGTATAAGAGTTTTGTGACCCCACCACCACGGGATGGGGGCCAAATAGGAGGATGCTCCATTTACACTCAGCATAATTTTTCCTACCTTCGCATTGCTTTGAATACCTTCTTTCAGCATTAGTTGTGCAGCTGCACCTGGATATGAGGTATACTGTTATTCTCGCGTACATTCCACCGTCAGCCGACCTCGACGCGGGGGTGGTAATCCGCATTTCAGGAAATGACTGATTTCTCTATCTCAGTCGAGGAGTTTAGTTCGGTAGATGACGCCGTTGAATTCTTTTCCGGCAACCTCATCGCCGTGGGCCTAACTACTATTCCTAGAACGTCTGGCCGTGTTGCCTGCCGACCAATCCCTTGGCAGTCATCCGACTGTGAGACGGCCCTCAAACAGAAGTATTATGCCTACATGCGCTATAAGTGCTTCCCGAACCATTTCACTGTCGGTGAGTTTCGTCAAGCTAGGGCTAGGTTCCGGTATATTTCGAAGCCCGCCCGCTGCTCTTCTTGGCAGAAATACGTGTCTTTAATTAACGGGATGACCCCTCTAGCAGAGGCTTAGAGGCGAGTCAATAGGATTAGGGATAAGTTATCGCCGGATCCCTCCCGTTCTCCAGCAGAATTGGACCGCATTTTAGAACCCCACGTCCGTAGCGGAATCCTTCGCGACCGCTTTCTCTGCATTCTCTAGCCCTGGACGCTGCTCTGCCAGCATTCAAAGCGCGTCGTGATGATGCAGAAGGCTGCCGACCGGACTTTACCTCCAGAAGCAGAGAACCCTTGAACGACAGTTTACTTTGAGTGAGTTGCGTTCCGCTCTCGCGTCGTGCACGGAAACCACCCCTGGTCCAGACTATGTTCCCTAGGCCACGCTTCGACACCTGGCAGAGCGAGGCATGGCATTTCTGGTAGATTTGTTTAACATTATCTGGGTAGAGGGTATCCTCCAAGACTCGTGCTTCACATTCCACAAATCGGATAGAGGCCACTCTATCTCGGCAGGTTTTTGCATAATCTTTCTAACATCCTGCGGGTGCATCTTGATGGAGAAATTGCTAAATGTTAGATTAGCCTTCTTTCTCCTTTCTCGACAGCGGAGGCCATCCGTCTTCGGCATAGTACAGCTTCAGCAAGTTCCACTCTACGTCGGACGCTCTGATCCGACTGGAATCTGCCATTTGCGATGCCTTCCTTCGCAGACAGCACTGCGCCGCAGTGTTCTTTGATCTGAAGAAAGCCTATGATACCGCATGGCGATACGGTATCATAAAGACTATCCACACAATGGGTGCGAGTGGACTCTTCCCAATATTAATATCTGAGTTTTAAGAGTTCGACGATTCCGCGTAAGGGTGTGGGGGAGAGGAGCCCCCTACGGCACAATGGAGCAAAAAGGGGGTGTCCCGAGGGAAGTTTCCTCAGTGTCACACTCTTTGCCGTAAGCATTAATGCCATTACCTCGGTGCTGCCGGAAGATGTTCTCGCTACGCTCTACGTTGACAACATTTCGATCTCTTTCTGCGCGGCCAGATGCCAACTCTGGAGCGTCGACTCCAACAGGCATTTGAAACGTGTCTTTTGCTATGCCAAACGCACAGTCTTCGGTTTTTCTTGGCCAAGACTGAGGGGGTGCACTACTGCCGCCATCCGAGGCTCTTCCCTGACCCAGATTTGTTTCTAAATGGGCTTCGAAAGGAAGTGGTAGACTCGCACCATTTTGTGGTATTGTATTTAACCGACGCCTTACCTGTAATGCTCATATTCGCAGCCTAATGGTCTCTTGTACCCGCGCCATGGACATTCTTAGTTCCCGGACGTTCAGCTCCCGGGGCACTTATAGGGCTACCGCCTCATTTTGTTCGATCCTTCGTTCGTTCGAAGCTCGACTATGGATGCGAGTTTTATGTATCCGCAGCCGAGCGTGTATTGCGGAAGGTGGACTTGATTCACCAAACCGGCCTTCGCCTGTCTACCGGTGTCTTCCGCACTTCCCCCATTGAGAGCCTAGTTGTCGATTCTATGGAGATGCCACTCGCTTTGCGCAGTGCACATGCCTCTCCTATCGCCAACAGCTCTCACTGCATTCGCATCTGATCTCAAACGTGCCTATGCTGTCGAGAGACGCCAGTCATACCCAAAGCCCTTTGGGTTTCTGGCTAGAGAACTCCTTCGAGAGCTAGATATAGCTCTCGGGACGGTGGAGCCCATGGGTCTGCCCGGCATGCCACCCTGGATGGTACTACCTTTGACTAATTGTCCCAATGCCTCTGCTCTCAAAGCTTCTATAGCCCTGGTTTTATGTCGTTCGGCCTTTTTGGAGCACACTTTGTGTCATGTTGGATCTGTATAGGTGTATACGAAAGCCTCTACATCTTAGGACGGGCTCGGTTTTCACGCCGTATCCCTTCTATTTGAAGTCAGCAGGGCTCTGCCAGGCGCTGCCTCTGTTGTTACAGCCGAGCTGGTTGCAATACACTGCTCAGTACGGGAGATAACGCGACGTGCCCGGTTCGGAAACCGGATTGTGGTTTATAGACACAAAGCACCCTGAGTGCTCTCGGGGCATTGGAATCTCCGCATACCCTGGTTCGCGGTATCCGTGACGCCACGGTTTTGTCAAGGTTGGTTGATGTCGAGATCATCTTCTGCTGGTTTCCTGGGCATGTAGGAATTGGGGTGAATGAGCGCGCTGATGACGGCGCCAAAGAGTCCACGAGGACTAGGCGACCCGACCAGCGTTTCGCTCTTCCTCACGCGGATTACATGGCAGGGATATGGGCAGTTCTCCGAGCTGTTTGGCAAAGAGAATGGAAGACTGTCGAGGTAAACTTAAAGTTGCGTGCCATGGCGCCGCAACTGTTCCCATGAACCTAACTGCCAATGTCGCGACGGCATAAGGTTGCTTTTTGTCGTATAAGAATTTGGCGCACTCGCGGGACGTACCACCATTTAATAGAGCGCTCGCCTGCGTAATACTGTGAAGACTGCGTTGCCCCCTAGACTGTTCATCACGTTCTTGTTTAACGTCCCAGTCTTGTTGACCTTCGCCCACGTTACCATTTATGATTTTGAAGGAGGCTAGCCTCCTTCACTCTATTTAATTGTTTTTGTTGGTGCGCCAGGAAAAGGCGTTCTACCCCCGACGCCGGAGCCCGCTTCCTTGTTGCCTTTTCCCTTTGTGTTCCTTTTTTATTTTTATCGTTGTTATTTATTTATATATCGTTATTTATTTATTAATATAGCCTAGTAGTAGGCTCTGGTGAGTAAGGCGATTTCTGCCCTAAGTATGCCATCGCCAGATGGGCTCCTAAATATAAAAGAAAATCGATGAATTATGGGCCTGTTTTTCAAGTCCTTGAGGAGGAGAAAGAGCATCTGTAGCCCTCTCACGACAGGGAAATGTTAAGAGAAATAGGGATATACCTTCTGTCTAGGTGAAGTTGCACTACGAAAGCATGTGAAGGTCAGTTTTAAGCGCAGAACGGTGACCTCAAAAGTCTTATACTTCTGGAGGATGGGAAGGGAGGACGCACTCAACATGGTCTCCTGAAAAAAATATGACTATTGTGGATGGGATGAGATTGACTACCTCAACTCCTCTCAATTAGTAGTAAGTCCCCTGCAATTCTCTTAGAAGTAATTACCTCCCGCATCTATGTTAAAGGAGCTGTTTGGATCATTAAAGATAAGAAGATCCTCCATGGAATGACCGTAGTCCATTTGGAAGTTGTTATTGGCCACGGACTCCAATGAAGACACCGCATTCTTCGAGGAACACTGGATGATGGTTAGCTCGGCATTAGAGCCTTTCTCTCATCCTGCCTCGAAATCTTTTTATTTGATCAGCAGTCTTTGAGTTTGAGGTTTTGGTTTCTTCGTCCTTATAAAAGGTCCAACTTTCCGAAACCCCCCTTTGCCCTCGGACAGGGGCAAGGGAGCCCAAACTCTTTTTGCTACCCTTCTTTCTGCAAGTAGACTTTAAGAACCCCTTGAGTCGCTTCACCATCACCTAAAGATTATGTAGAGGTGCGCGGCAGCTTCATTTTTGAGAAGGGGTCTTGTGTGGTGCTGGTTTACCCGGGCCGGAACTCGAGCCCATGTCGCCGCTAATTCTGCTAAGGTGGCGCGCGATGGAGGTATAACTCGCATTAGGTTTCCAAATGAGCGCGCTGGCTAACTTGCTCGTAAGTCTGGCGGCACGATTAGCAGAGTGTGCTTTTTTATCTGAGGGACGTAGGAAGTAACAGGACGCGCAGGTCGCGACAGGACCAATTACTTGGACTCTGAAAGAAGTACGGTCCGTGGCCTAGACGGCCAAGACCTTCTCAAGCAAATCCGAGTCCCATTGCTTCAAAGAAGCAGGGTGCGGCTCGTCATAATTCGCACACTATGCATTTGCATGCTACATTTTTATCCTGCAAATCATTAGATCAGTTAGCGAAAATCTGCAGATAACCCGACTTGGCACATCTACAGATTCTATTAGTATGAACGAGGCAGTGATAGTGGTAGCATTTCTGCTGTAATGGCACGAATGCCTTCACCCAGTAGTGGGCCTAGCAGGCCCGCACCACCCATTCAGGTAACCTGTCCAGGTCGAAAGTGAAGAATATTGCCTCGGCGGGAGAGGCTTATAGAAACCCCTCCTTCCTCGACACTTTATGGACCCTGACCGCTCATTGATCCGCCAGATCTTCTTTAATATTGTCGAAAGAGCAGTCTACTAGTTCCATATCATGCACTACTCCTTTTACACAATTCATGATAGGGTGTAGTGTCACTCGAAATGGTGTGCTATTGATGGTCCGAATACGACTGTTTGGCATACGTGCCGACTGAGCCACATTAACCAAAAGGGTCCCTTCAGAAAAAAGGATCATTCTTAGTTCTATAATGAAAAGGTAAGCTATTCGCTGACGATGATAGAACATGTGACTTTTAGACACCCTTGTATCATCAATGGCGTGAGCGACTAAGAACCGCTTGAAGCCGGTGTGTTCGAAGACCCCTAGCAATCTCTGTATCATGAGCCCTGGGTTCCTCTTAGGCTGCACTCACCCTGCCATTGTTTATTAATCTGCGAGGTGAGGGCTTGGTGGTCTTTTTCTTTCGGCTGAGAGGGTTCGTGGCAGGAATTGCTGACCATGATCTGATTTCCCACCGAGTTGTCAGGGGAGCAACCCCTCACCGGAGCGCCTTTTTATTCTTTTATATAAATTTTTCTTTTAGTGTGAAGGCCAGATGTACCCTCTTTTCACCTCCCCTCATCCACACCTCCAAAGAAGCCTCGAAGCCGAAGGGCAGACCTCTCCCTGTTCCTTCTCCTCGATGAAGAAATAATACAGCGGTCTGCGGAGCCCACCCCTCTTTATTTGAGACATCGGGGGTCTTTGTTCCCTTAGAAGGACCTAGCCGGAAAGTGAATTTAGGCTTAATGGAGTTTCTCACGGAGTCATTGACCTCTAACGATGAAGATCCTACCGTCTAGGGCGAAGGTGCCTTCGCTCCGCGCTCAATTCGGAGCGCGGCCATCCCCTCTTGACGTGTCTGGGTTCCCGACCGAGGTCTCTTCATACCTTTGACTTATCGTTGGTCTATATGTGTAGGGGGGGGGGGGTGCACTGACCTCCATGCAAGTCAAAATCTGTAGTTAAAAGTAAGCAGAGCCCAGTGGTGTCTGCCCTTTTTATCCTCAACCGGTCTATAAAACAGTCCCGCATCGTGAGTGGTTGACTTGTTTCTAGTGGTTCTTTTGTTTTTTGGTGGTCTCTGAGAAAACAAGTGGGGGAAGGGGCATTGAAATCCTGAACAGAGGGTAGTCAGGTGGTCTTAACTCTAAAGAAGTCGGTAAAGAGGAGGTCCCTTAAACTATTTATATATATATGAGAGGGAAAGCCCCGTCTCCGCTATGAGAATTTTGGAGTGAAAGTTGCTTGGAGGAGGCTTTTGGTCAATAATTGGTAAAGAGAAAGCCTATTTACTATCAGCACCCATCTGCACATGGTTGAAGGGATGCCACTCCATCGGTCGAATGGATGCCTTAGGTCACCTCACCCTCCTCGGCACCTAGAGGGGTTGAGGTCGCGCTTGGAGGCAACTCTCATTTCTCTTGTGAGCACATTTCTCTCTCTCTCTCTCCTGAGTTTGTAGCCAGATTACAGATTTTTTTTTTAAATAGAAAAAATACGCATGGAAGAAAGACATTCTGATCTTCCAATACCTTTGGAGCTATATGGAAAATTCACAAAAGATCAGAATAATTCAGAATATGATCATTTGCACATAAGCGGCCTCGGTTGTGAGATAGAATCAGCCTTCACAACCAGACTTGCCAAACTATACCTAGCGAATTGTTTTTTGTGCTTTAGTCCATATGAATGGGGCCGGCGTAATTACATCATAGTGTCACTGAAAACAGTGGGAAGAGTAGACAACCTAGTACAATCCTCATCTAATACCTCCTCCAACCATCCGACTTTCGCACCACCCAGCAAGTAGGGACCCCACGGTATAGATTCTTACTCGGCTAGGTTCAAATAATAGGCTAGGGGTGCCCCTAACTACCTGAACCTCTCTAAATAGCAATAGGAAAGTTAGGAGATGTAGAATAGTGTATGCAATGAAAAGAGATAGTGATAGGCGGCTTCACTATGAAGTAGGGTGGGTATACGGCTCCCGGCAGTGGGGTCAGGAGCCCGTTCATATGAGTAGATGTGGTCACTCGAACCGAGAGGAGGCGGTTTGGAGACTACATCAATTGAAGTTCTGGTATCGGATTAGTGTCAGATGCTACAGGCGCGGAGGATGATATCTAAAATGGAAGAAAATCTCGACCACACTTACAAGAAGAAAACTCTCTGTTTGGAAACTACACCAATTGAAGGTCTGATATTGGATTAGCGTCAGATGCTACAGGCGTGGAGGATGATATCTAAAATGGAAGAAAATCTCGACCACACTTACAAGAAGAAAACTTTCTGTTTGGAAACTACACCAATTGAAGGTCTGATATTGGATTAGCGTCAGATGCTACAGGCGTGGAGGATGATATCTAAAAGAAAGAAATTCTCGCTGAAATATGTCTTTAATCCCATAATATCTGATTATGCCTATGGAGCATATTATGTCATATCTGATATTTGTACCCATGTGATCCCGATCATCTGTTTGGTTTAAATCCCGTATCACGGAATGCGGTCCCACGGTGTAATTGCAACGTGACTAATTTAAGCTTGTGGTATATTTCTTCCGAGCTACTTTGTGGGGTAGGTTAGGTTAGGTGGATTGTTTGGGTTCTTCAATTTTCCTTGATGTTTTGAAGTTGGTTTGGAGGCTCTGAGATGTGGTTGTTTATTTTTATTTTCTAGACTTTCTCTCCCTTTTAGTAGCGTTAGGAAAATATTCACTAGAACTTTTTTTCTTCTTTCAGATTTATTTAGGAGCTTTCCTTAATTGCGGAGGAGCCATTCTAAGAGCTCTCGGCAGCTCAGGAATCTTCCAAGACGAGACGATGGCGACACAGTATGGAGTCTCTTTAACAGGACAGGTAAAAACCATTGTAGATTAAAAGCTTTCACTAAGTCCCGTGAACCTAATCCATTCAGCCAATTCCTGTCCATTTAATAACTTAATTCACTAGTATCCCTTCCCATGTTAATAACTTTGCATTTTTTTATGTTAAAAGTCATCTGACACTTCTGAACCCAAGGTAATAAATTATTAAGTCATTCTGCACTTTAAAGTAACCCTCAACTTCTTTGACTACAGCTGCCAATTTTGTATCATCAGAAAAAAATGGCACTTGTCTATTTACACCATCCCTAAGATCATTTAAATAAACTAGGAATAATAATGGGCTTAGAACTGATCCCTGAGGTACGTCAGTGATAACATCCCTCCACTGTGACCTCACCCCACTTAGTACCACCCTCTGCTTCCTGTCTTTCAGCCATTCAGCTATCCAATTCAAATCTTTCCCACATATCCGATGCATTTTCAATTTGTGCACTAGTATCTTATTTGAAACCTTACCCAAAACTTTGCTAAAACTTTAGCAAATTACATAACATATTCTATCAATTCCAGTAAGTTGTTAAACATGATCTACCACTTGTTAACCCATGCTGAGCATTATTTATCGAACTACCTCTTTCTAGAAGGTCAGAAATACTCTTCTTATCTAGCTTCTCAAGAATTTTACAAACTATAGATGTTAAGCTTACAGATCTAATGTTATTTGGGGCCTCTTTATTCCCCTGCTTCAAATTTGAAACTGTATATGCTAAAACAAAGCCCTCCTCCCCCCTACCCTCGTTCCGTGAATAACTTCCCGTATTTTTCTTTGTTGTTCTTAGTATTTGTAAACGCATAGACAAAAACCACAGAGAAAATGTCTAACAAAACATAAGTGTGAAAGGAAGCTTTTAAAGAAAGGGAAAATACTTGGAAGATACAAAACCAGAGTATTCAAACGAACCTTTCATCAAGAGACAATTCAAAACTTCTGAGTCTCTGATCTTTTGAATTTCTTTCTGGGGGATTATAACGTGCCTTCCTGGCCCCAGTATTAAAAGTTGATAAGGTTCGTTTTTATAGTCCTTGCCATCCTAAAGCCATTTAATTTTTTCTTTCTATTAGCTTCCTTTTTTCTAAATAATTGACGCTACCTTTGCTGGTTAATTCAATTTCTTTTTTCCATTAAGAGACGACACCAACGTTGGTTACACCGATTTCCTTTCCATTTTTCAATAAAGTGACGATGCCCACGTCAGTTACGCTGGTTTCCTATCTATTATAACTAAGTGGCAATACCCTCGTTAGTTACATCAGTTTCCTATATATTTTTATATTAAGTCACGAAACTCTAATTGGTTACATTTATTTCCTAATTATTTTTCAATAAGTGCATTACCATCGTTGGTTATGTTTCCTATTTTTAATTAATTGGAGATACCATCATCGATTACACCAGTTATCTTTTTTAATTAAGTAACGATACCATCGCTGGTTACCTCAGTTTACTATTTTTTAATTAAGTGACAATATTTTCGTTGATTATAATAATTTACTATCTATTTTCAGGTAAAAAATATCTTTTATTAAAGTAGTATTGATTACAATGGCGAACCATGGGAGACATTTAATTATCCACATGTGTTGGCGTCATTCCTTTATGCCTCATAGACTTGAACACGCCCCCACATGTGTTGGCGTCATTCCTTTATGCCTCATAGACTTGAACACGCCCCCGCACGTACATGCACATCTACCAAGCAGCGAGACCTTCCGGTTCCGTTTCCGCTTTTTTCCCCAAGAGGGGCAAGAAATATTTCCGTCTGTCTTCCCTGTATCTGGGCCCCGATTTTGACTGAACGTCCCGAGTCGCGAACCACATCCGCAGCGAACGAGACAGAGGAGACGGAGATGAATGATTACCTTAATCACTTGGCTTCCGTTGACCTCAGACTTCCAGGGGAAAAAAAAATCCTCCAAGAAGAGAGAGATTTCAATTTACTTGAACTGGTGATGAACAAAACTTGCTTGCAAATCTTCGAAAGAGTCAAGCCGTTACACCTTCGCGTGAAAAAGGCCATCTCCAACCTCAACTTCGCGGCTATTTTTTATCCAGAGAGAACGATCTATCCTCACTTTTTATCTCTCTAGTCACTTTGATATCGTAACCGGTTCTAATCTCCTAAGTCACTTCGCAGTAGGACGACGACAAATGCTAGGCGCACAACTCTCTGACACGACCAACTTATTTTTGCCACTAAGATTCACTCGAAATACCCTATACGCGGTGCAGTTCATTAATAAATTCTAGTGGAAATAAACCTAATTCAACCAAATAATGATTTTTTTATGTAAAACGGTTTTATCATTTCTAATCTGTGAAAGTTTTGTATATGTGAAATTATTTGCACATCATCTTTGTAACGAACTGTTGCCATCGGTAATTTTGCATATCTTAAATTGCAAGTTTCTTTAATTCATGTGTAATAACGCTCGCGTAATTAATCCACACTATTTACTGTATATAAAATTATAAAGCACAAAATATCCATCTCTTTCCTTTCATCGCTTCCTAATAATTTAATGCTCTCGTTGGGTTTGAATTCGTTTTAGCCTCGGACGCAGGTTGAGGTCAGTTCTGACAAGCGGTCAGGAGGGCCCAACAAGTGGTGTCAGGACATTTCGGTCCGACGTTGATCGTTTTGCAAAGCATACTCTATATTTGTTAATCGCATAGAATAAAGGTTGACCTAACGTACCAAATTTTATTCCCTGTCCGTTTCGAGAGAACATTTAAATCACGTACAAGGGTGCCAAATTCCATTCCTTTTCCTATCTGAGAAGTAAATATTCCTTTTCCTGCCTATCAGGCGAGAGGGCACGAATTAAGGGAACCGACAGTGCGAGATCGTTTTCATAATCAATCAGTGGTGAGCAATAAGGTAAAATACGCGCATATGAACTCCTTTTTACCTCTTTCAGCAGCAATAATCGCGTGTGACCTTATCCTACACCTATTTACATTCATTGTATAGAAGTATGAGAGCACGCAAAAAATCATTATCTTTTCGTGCATCTTCCAGAGAGTGAAGTAAACCTTTAACGTCTTCTCCTCTGAGTAATTTAATAATCTCGTTAGTTTTGGAGTCGCTTTAGACTAACCAAATTAGGGTCAGTCCTGACAAGCGGTCAGAAGAGCCCAACACACATAATAACGCATATTAATTCCCGAATTGTATAATGACAGAGAACTATTAAAAACTTTCAACGTCAACTATTTTCCCAAATAGTAACGTCGGCGGGCATCAACTCCAATAAAATGTATCTCCCCCACATCTTTAGGCCATATTAAAGAAGCACTTATACATTTTCTCCTCCTCTTGGTTATTTATAGCGATGAGACGCTATGGTTGCAACGTTTTGTAGTCAAGATTAAAAATCTGTTTAAGAAATTTTCTAGGAATTCCATTCCTTGGAGAATATTCATTTTATTATATTTATCCTAAATATTTTTAAATACCATTTGAAGTCGATATAATTTGATTGTATTAACTTTTCAGACTATATGTGCCATGTCTCAGAGTTTTTTTCTGTTCATCCCAACCAAAGTCTCTCAAGTGTGGTTTCCTAAATCTCAAAGAGCAATATCCACTACTTTCCTCGCTATGTGTGAGTTATGTTCCCTATTATGTTTTTAAAATATAATAAAACTACATACACCAACATAAAGATCAATGGTTGATATGTATTGAATTCCAGTTTCATCTATTTCAAAGCAAAGAGGCGTATAAATCTGGAGATATCTACTCATTTTCGTTCCCTGCAATTGCTACCGTCAAGAAGTTAGGTTACGCCTCCTGCCATCGCGGTTTTTTTTCATTATATAAGAGAGAGACAACCAGTGGATCGAGACCTAGGATGGTTTTGAAATGGATTCGTCGAAAATAGGGTGATGTTATGCTTACTACAAATGCGTGAAAAGTTAAGACAAAATATAAGACTGCTTGATGCTTCAGGGATTCGGAGGAGGTACAACATTCTTGATTCCACCTTCATTCCATGAAAATAGGCTTCCCACCATTAACGAGAATTAAATTTTATCCATTAAGGCCAGTTTTGGGATGGGGGCCGGTTTTTTATCGACTTTTAACCGAATGCTATGAGTTGCAATGAACTTTGTATTAGGTCCCAGGTAAAATTGTAGGAACCTGGCTCCCATAAATAGTAGCGACCGCTAAGTTGGAATCCATGTCCAAATTTGGGTCCCTACTAAGATAAGCCTTCAACTTTTAGCTGCGAATAGGTCGTAGAAAAGAGCTTTACTGTGAAAAGGCAAATTGCCAAGTATTGACAGAAACATATGCAATTGATACTAAGCAACAGACGGAACACAAACGAGGCATGTGAACTGCAAAACAATAAAACGGAAACCTAGAAAAATACCGCAGGTATGTAGCAATATATTAATCACCGCGTGCTCTGCAAATGCCACAAGCAAAAATAAATAGCTCCACCCTACAAACAATGACTTTTATGCTAACGAACTAGCCGCAGCCAGACAATGTAACTGTCTCTACTCTTAGCCTCGGCAGGGCATTGTTTAAATATATCCACACTCATACGTGAAGTTTGGTTTAAATATAAATCCAGTTCTCGTGACTCAGCTTACTCTACGATACAGATGATCGGGACAGCAATACATCTCATGGCCAGATCACGACTCCAATTACCCTGAATATGAGCGCCACTCTCGTTATAGCTCGCTATAACACACAAGTACCATTTTTAGAATTTCTCGACCCTCAACGTACTCTCCGCTCGGTGAAGTTTGTCCTAGTGATGACTCTGCTGCCGATTTTACGTCCTCAAACGGCTTCCTCAAGATGTGCAAGAAACTGCTTCAAACCATGAGTTTCCAACAATCAGGGTCTGCACCCAGTCTCCATAGCAACTAATCTTCAAGATGACAATTCCATCTAATTTAATTAGATTTTTATTTCCAACTACTTCTACTAGCTGATTACTTTCTACCTATCTGTTTCACTTCAATAAATATATATGTCCATTTATATAAGTGGTATACGTATTAATTAATACCTATCTATATCATGTGTCCTAATAGTACCAATAAGATGAGAAATATAAAAAAAAATAGGCGTATGTTTTTCAAGTAAGCGCTCGAAAGATACTGAAATGCCTTTTGTTGCTAGCTTAATTCTCTAGGTAATATTTTTTTATAGATTTAGAACGAATTCTCGTTTAGAATGCTGCATGTCCTATTATTCTCTTTTTCTCAGCAAATCCCCTCGGAATTCTAATAGCTCAAGGAGTCACCCCTTTTATCGTTGACAACAACGAAGAAAACGTGCCATTAAATAATTATGTATGGATGGCTGTCTCTATAGCTGCCTTAGCATCTACTCTAATCTTTGTCAGAAGGTAAGCATCAGTTTCAATATTTCTCAATGGGTAAAATGAAGTATATTCATTTAACGGTTTGCTAAACAAAGATAAATTGAAAATCACATCAGTGAGTAGTAATAGATAAGCGATAAAGTCTAAATTCACATAATTGTACAGATTTCTTAATTTTTAAGAATTTACAAGTCATTGTGCATAGTAAAAGTGGAACGATATTAATTTGTCTATATTTACGAATTCATGTTATCCAGTTCGCTTGGTCATTTTTATAACATTATTTTATAGCTTATTTTATTTTCATAAATACATTTTAGCTTTTTATTTTGGTTTTGAAAATATCACAGTGGAAAACCGAAGACACCACCGAGTCTAAGTGCAGTTACTGGAGAAGAAATACGGTCTGGTTATCTCGAGCAGCTGAAGCAAGCTTTCACTTCTCCAGCTTATCTCTTGTTGTTGTTGTCTCTCGGAGCTGGCATTGGAGTGTTTACTGCAATGACTTCATTAACTCAGCAACTGCTCTGCCCTCTTGGATACTCAGATGTAAGTCGTTGTTCTAGTACTTTGGGTTACTCAGATGCTCCAACCTGACGGCGGAGCTTGCGTCCTCCTCCTTATTCTTCCTGCTTTTGTTTTTCCTTTTTTGTTGTTCTATTTCTCTAAGGTGCTCAGATATGAAGCGCTACTTTAGTGTTCTAGTCCTCTACGACAGTCAAAGACTTTGTGGTTGAATGATAAGCTATGCTCAAATATTAGCTAAGATCTAGATTTTTCTATTTGACCAAAACTGAGTAAAGATTGTTCCCAAAAAGGTGTTTGAAAAGAGCTGCGTAAATAAATGGATGGACTTAAGGAAATTATTATAGAATCTGTAATTCATTTCTAAAGTATCAAAATGAGGGGAATACTTGCGGCTGGGTATGGCCAGCGGTGGGGGAAAGGATTTTACAAATTGTTCCATGTCTGGTCGTAAGGCAAAGACAACCTCGTCTATTGAATGCTGGTGACCTGCGGGTTTTGTTCCCGCATACAAAGTCAAATCTTGCTTTTATTAGCCATCCACCCCTGGAAGCGACAGGGGGAAGAGTGTAAATCCGTTTGGGACAGTTAAATTAAACCAATACCTATAATGATTGGCGGAATTAACTCTTCTATTTTTCCACAGGTCTTCGGAGGGATGATCAATGTTGTAATGATTTTAGTTGGGTTGGTGGGATCTTTACTTATGGGTATCTTCGTAGACAAGACAAAACTCTTCGCAGAGGTCACCAAAGTAGCTGTTGGAATATCAGCTCTTACCTTCACTTTCATGCTCGAGGTACATATGCATATTCCATTTATAGAGATTTTTCTACGCTTATTGCATTGAAGTAATCTTTAGGCTTGCAATAAGGTACACTCTTTTAGCAAAATAAATTTTTATTGAAGGAAATCAAAACGAAAAATAATAAAAGATAGAGTTACATATAGAAATTATAAAATAATTGAACTGAAGTTAAGGTGCTTGCAATAAAGAGTTTAGGATTACTAGCAGCGCTTCATTAGAGACGAGGGAATTACCAAGACAGGAAAGAAGGTCGATGCAGGGCAGCGACAGAAAGGCAACATGGTATTCATACAGGATAAGGAAAGCTTGGTCATACGAGATAGAAGTGCGGACAGAGAAAGTGGTTATGGTCGTGGGTTCTGGGTTCACAGATCAGGATAGAGCGTTAGCGTTAAACCTAAATGCCGTGACGGGCGCACACTTTCTCCCGCACCTCTCAAGCACTTAAGAAGCTAGACAAATGGAATGAGTGGACCTCAGCTTCAAACTTGAAAGTCGGAGAGTCACACTAAAATAGTGTGTGTATCCAAAGTAGTTCAAGCAGTGATGTTTTGCTTGACAGTGAGGAGGATGGAAGTCAGAGCGCCACAGTTCAGATAACCTATCTATAAAAGTTGCATTTAACTCAATATATTAGGGCTGGCACATCGAGGGAGAGCAAAAGGACGAGACGTGAGAAGGAACTACTGGCCAAAGGGGATATGGTTGGTTGCGTGACGGAGTACAGTGCCATGGCAGGGAGCTGGAACGTATATGGGAAGGTTAGTTTTTGGGTGGTTGTTGGAACTAGTCCAAGTTCAGAGCCAGGTCGTTTAGCAATGTAGAGCAGCGCCTCTTTAATATGCTTAGCTTAAAGTAACAAGGTCTAAACGCCTGAGACAAGAAATTTCTTATCCCGAGGCATTGTAAAGACTCATATCAAAGTGGCACCACTACTTTGGCACCAAATCATCTCAACATGGTCCGGCCTTATCAGCGATACACTTGGAGATAGTATAAAATAACCACAAACCCTCAAAATGATCTGCGTGACGATGGAAATAAAAACAGATATGAGGAGAAAGGCGGATGCGGATAAGTGGAGGGGGAGGGGGGAGAGCCTAATAAAAAATACTATTGATCATAGTCAAGCCTACTAAACCCCCTTGCTGTCAATAAAGTGAGTGTCCGTCCGCAGGCACCGCAAGAAAAACCGTAGATGAAGAGGATAGGCCTGTGTACTATGGTGTACTATGCTGGCAACAGTCATGGTTAGAATAGCAATTAGAACGGTTCTTTTTAGGGACTTTAAAATTTACCATTTGGATACAGTCGTGTAGGTTTGATTAAGATCGTCCATCAGTAATTACTGATGCAGTGTGAAGCTAGCTAAGAATTGCTGTAGTAACATCATGTCAAGTACGTTTCTTTTATAATTACTTAAAATTGTCATCTTGTTTCAAATCTGGAATTCAATATTAGAATGAACTAGTCTAGTCCTGCAATATCTTAGGGCAATACAGTTATAAAGATATCATTATCTATCTAGAAATCACTCTTAGGGAAGACACGTGTAATTTATCTGTAAGTTATGGGACATTGTAATTAATATTAGCCCTTATAAATCATTCGAATCTCTTGTTAAAAAGTTGGCAAGCTCTTCAAAGTATTTTACTTAAAATGTCTCATAATTAAGAGAGCCTTTACACTAAATCCAGAAAGGCAACACACGCTAGAAAGACTTACAACAGGCATCGTTACTGGCTGAGTGTAGGTCATTGGTATACGAGCATGCCTGAACCAGGTGGTTAAGAGATTTCATGGTCCAGTAACTGGCATTTCAATCTCACTGACCTTTACAACCCCTGGCCCAACTTCCGGCGGTTTCCACAAGATTATATCGGGCGTTTCATACTTAACCAACCACAAAAAAAATGCCGGACCTTACATTGGCTCACACTGTGGAGCTGCTAAGCTTAGACCATGACCCGCATACAAATTTAGGCACTCTCTTTGTTGTGTATCCACTGGGTGTGATTACTTGTCCATACAACACATTCCCGCATATTGAGTAGGTTGGTTAAATGTGTCAGGTAGTAGCTAATGATGCTTGTGAACTGAAAGATCAAATTGAGAGTCAATCCCAAACCAGACACTGTAGCATCAAAATATGGGATAGTGGTGGCTTTGGGGTAAGTGTAGCCATATCCTAGCTAAGTTTTCATATCTGTCCAACCAATTTAGCACCAGTCTATTCGCTCATGCTACACCAGGTAATAAGTTAGTTTCAAGTACAAATGGATCTGAAGGTAACGAATACGCTGCTAGGGTTTAAACGGGGAATTAAGCAATTGCTGCCTCCTATCGATTAGGACTTGACTCACAATAATATTGGTTACTTTAAAGCCCATCAAGATACCAAAGTGTCAGCAGGAATCATTTAGGCTGAGTGGAGGCATCACAGAATTACCAATGTAAAAAAAAGCAGGTCAAATGTCCACCAAAGCCGTTTTTGCCCTACGGTTCACGCCAAACTGTACTCTGCATTATCTATATGGATTTGACTTTAATTCTACTGCTCTGAGGAAATAGTCAATTACATGCTGCATAAGCTATTGGAGCTGTTGCTTAGTCTTAGGGGCGAAAACTACATATGTAAGTCTTCGACTAAGGCAAGCATGGGTGGGAACTAATCGTACTCAACTTGCAACTTTTTCCCTCACCTGAAAGTGACATCAACTACCAGGTTAAAATTTAGGATGAGGGGTGAAGTTGCTTGTGTGACTCACGCTAAATAAATATCAGATTTCTGTCTCGCAACTATGCTACGGATCATCACATAACCTCCCTTATATCAAGTAACCCCAGCATAGATGTTGTTGGAACTTTTCTGACATCTTCATTTATTCTGTTTTTTTTTGAGACTTAATCAGTATTGTCTTGACGCTGACTATCAGCAGGGGTGGGTGGAGGGTCGGATGATTGAATTAAGTAATCTCAGAGCAAACCAACCTACCTCCACTCGTTTTTTTGATCCACTTACACTAGAGGACAACACCCTTCTACTACCCCAAGCGTGAATTTTTGTGCGCTATGGGGTTGCCTTGTCTCTTCTTTTTACCCGTGTTTGCTCGGCATGACTTCTCATCAGAGATATTAAGTTCCCTGAGGCAGTTATGGAGCGTAGAGCGACACCTTGCCTGTTTTTGTATATATTTAGTAGCTTCCAAGCTTCTATCAGTCTGTGACCTAGGAAGAAACGTGGGAGAAACCTGTTCACACAACCTGCAGGTGTCACCGCTGCATCTATCAAAGTCATCACCATGGTATCCAGACTCCCGGAAGATTGCAACTCTTCGCGCATTTCTCATTTTGCCGGATCGGATTAAACCTCCATCTCAGCTGAACAGGCTATTGTAAAAAGTGGAGAAGAGAGAGATAGCCTTTGACAACAGGTGTCTCAAACGGTATGAAGATTATGCAGCTCCACATCTTGTATAATTTAAATGTTGAATATAAAATGAAACTGCACTGAAATTTTTTTAAAAATGTACAGATTTGACCCCCTGATCCAAATTACATATATAATCGGGTAGAAAAACCTGTTCTAATCTGAATGATTTATGTTTGACCTACAGAATGAATATGTCCTGAAAAAAATATATGTAGTTTTTCTGCATGATGAAAGTTTTACAAACTACTAAATTCCCATTGAGGTACCATGTCGAGGAATAGGTCACCTCCCCAGACAATACATCTATATATACATATACATATGTATCTATTGATTGGGAGGAAAGAGATAAGAGCCACGAGAATATGTATATGTCGAGGTTTAGTGAGTGGGTAATCCCAGTCCCACTTCCTGGACATATATTTTATTACCGCACCGAGGTGAAGCAGAGGTGAAGTGGATCCAATACACCTACCTTAGCCACTTCCGGTGAAGAAGAATAATCCCGGTGCGTACCTTTTGATCAAAACTAAGATGATGATCCCCTGAGTGTGTCCCCACTCAGTAAAAGCCAACCAAGGGTGGGTCGGTGGAATATTGAGATTTAAGCCGAGTGGATTGCTTATTAATTGCCAAAGGATCGTCCAAAATAGTTAAACAAACAGATACAAAAATAATTTTTAATCTACATGAATTTGAAATAAGCAACAGCGTATATAAATATAAATAGAATTAATCTTGCACTGAATAAGTAAGTCTACAAAAATGTCGTGGGATTACTTAAAAATTACTCACTAGGATGCTTGCGTCTTAATGGCACCCGACAGAACGAATGGAATATTATTATTGAATTGCATACGGAATTAAGCACTTCTAATACTCGAGGTTATGGGCTCGGGATGGGAATTCTAGTTCACAAAAAAACTGGTGAAATTAGGGAAGGGAATAATTCAATTAACGATACCTTTGAGTTCGTAAGTTATTTTTTTGAGAATGACGTTGAAGTTCTTCTTATGGTGACGATGATCGCACTTATTCCGGCTATCCGAGGTTACCAAATAAGAAGGTAATCCTAGACCGGTGACATGCTGGTCCTATGCCGGATCACGAAGGCGAGCCAACTGTGGTTCAAATCAGAATTATTCTTCCTCGAAGTGCCTGTCCGATTATTTAGCTCCTGGAGTGGATAGCCAAACCCGATTACCTAGCTACGTCTAGGGTAATCCGCAGAGGGAGGTCCTGTGTAACCTCTGACTCTGAAGGAGGGAAAGGGGTCGGAGAGAAGTGTGGTTCCTACAAGTACCATGACGGCTACAACCAATTCCCCGAGAAGTTCCTTTCTTGCAACAGGCGAACTGTTTCTTGTGTGGATCGAGCTCCACCTCACAACGTAGGTCGAAGGTCTTCTGCCTGACTCCAGGGAGAAGTTTTCCTTTTACTTCCCTCGCGAGCAGAAATCGAGAGAGAGCACCGAATTCTCATAAAATCCGTATCACCGCGCGAAAGACCTTTTTCATCTGTGGGCAGACAGTATAAGTCTTTCACACCTTCGAGCCACGTCACAGTTTAGGAATGCGCGAAAAGGGGCAATAGAGAATTCGAGGCGGGTGCATTTGGAAATAGGAGGGAGGGGGGGGGGACAGTGAGACACGTAACTTGTGACGGAGTATTTCTGCGTACACTTATGTACGCGTTATTTAGACTTCTACAGTATATATACAGTTATATACACATATATCATCTAATGTACGTACGCGTCCTTCGCTACGTACAAGTACGTTTACTTCGTGAAAGTAATCTGTTGATTACGAGTATAAGAGTGCAATTTTTAATACAGGGGCAGATAGCGTTTAATGGGTTTACCAAGTTGCAGTTCAAGGATATATTTAATGAGTGGAAACCAAAAATATAATTTTAATAAGTCAGTAGTTAACATATATATATATATATATATATATATATATATATATATATATATATATATATATATATATATATATATATGAATCCATTAAACCACATTGAAAGAGAAAACTAAATAATTTTTCCTTGCAGTAATATTTTTATTACCTTTTTCGAAAAAATTCGTGCAGGTAAGCGATTCGAACTAGGCACACTGAGGCAGCGAGCTCCGCTTTGATCACAGTTAAAAGTATGCCGTTAGTATAATAGTACACTATTACTGCAAGGAAAAATTATTCCGTTTTCTCTTTCAATGTGGTTTAGTGGATTCATTTTCATCATTATCTCACGCTACTTTGAAAGATATTTACATTTGTATATCTGCCACGCGTTTAACTATTCCTCATTTATTCTTTCAATTCCCAATTAATTTTCTATTTCTTTCATAGTCTCCGTTCGAGCTTACGAAAGAGTTCCTTAAAAGCTATTCTATTCAGAGAATTTTTTGGTTCTCTGCGTAGCGTAGTTTACTAACGGCATACTTTTACTCGCTGCCTCAGTGTGCCTGGTTCGAATCGCTTCCCTGCACGGATTTTTTCGAAAAAAGGTAATACAAATATTACTGCATGGAAAAATTATTCCGTTTTCTCTTTCAATGTGGTTTATGGATTCATTTTCATCATTCTCTCGCGCTACTTTGATATATATAAATTTATATATATATATATATATATATATATATATATATATATATATATATATACATACATACGGGAAATATAGGAAATGTAAAAAAGGATAATATTGACAGACTATAAAAAATTGGCAATCGGTTAACGTTAACTACTTGTTAATTAGCTTTTAAATGGGATACTATAAATCAATTATATAGAAGGAATATTTAAAAGTCGGAAAGCAGGTCGATTAATGGAAGATGCAAACAAAGGTCGTTTTACTTTAAAGAGTCACCCCTTGGAATGGAAATCCTTTAGCGATTCGGCGTGGGGAAATGAAGACGGAAAATGGTCGTGATTCTTGGCCGAATATTCTGATGGTGACGAGGATGAAGGGGTGAGGGGACCAGAAGACGAGTTCACGGTCCTTCTTAAAGACGGACGATGGCACCTCTGCTCCAGAGAATTGCAACCTCCAAAAGTCGAGACTCTGGCGCGGCTCGGCGCAAAATCTCACACCGAAAACTGGAGATCCTTGAGAAGGGGGTTCCAGATGAGACGAGCGGAATCTCGGCCAGTCCTTCGGGGATGAAGTGATGATTCGAAGCTTGCTTTGAACAGAGTAAGCCTTCACAAAGGCGATGGATCTGCCTGGTGAGATCCAACCTCGATGGTATACGCGAATACCAGGGACTTGGGGAAACAGACACACAATCTGAACCGAAGGCGACGAAATCTCAAACTCAATCTACCGTTCTTCTAATATCCCAGGGTATTTATATGACGGCCATTTTTTATGCTCAATCGCTGGAAGGCACATACGTCTGTAAGAAAGCTTCCAGCACCTAGAGGGATTAGCTTTTGTCGCCTGACCATGGTCTTAATCGCCTCCAACGATGTGGGTGGGAACTTTCGGCTATCCTTTTCTCGACTACGGAGATTAGCATTTCATCTTTTATTTTTCTCCTTGGATACAGGGCTTATTCCACGTGGAGTTATACTTAGGAGACATAGGGAGGGAAGGAATTCAAGAAACAAATGAAGGGGGTATTCTTCTTGGTGTCCCTTTTTCCTTACATACCATATTTATTGGAAACCATATATGTGTACAAATTCTGTTTTTTATTAAATTCTTTGTTTGTTTTCAGTTTTATCTTGTTCCGAATCAAAATGTAGCGCTGATAGTATTCTGCGGATTGTTTGGGTTTTTCAGCGTTGGCGTTTATCCAATCGGGTTGGAGTTGACTGTCGAGGTCACGTTTCCCATTGAGGAGACCATCAGTACAGCCTTTGTTTTCCTTTCAGGTTAGTGCGTATGTGTCTGTTTTTTCCCCTCCCCTAGCAAGCTTGTAAGCTTGCCAGTACTATAGTAACCGGTATGTCTCAGAGTACACTGATACATGATAGTTTTAAGGGCACACACCTCTCATTAACCTGCTGCTATTCGTTGGCAGAAACTCTTTCAAACTTGCTATTCTGTAAAGAAGGAACGTCCTTCTACAGGGTAATGATTATGAATGCCCGCAAGGAGAAAACTTGATTATCTCTTCGTGTTGTTTACTCTGCTGGTTGTTGTTTTGTGTATGCTAAGACAATTAATCATCAGTGTCCCCAAATAACGAGGTGACCACAGGGGAAACAATTAACTAAAAGCTTTGGGTGTTCTACGGCCTAGTTGGGTGAAAAACTGCTTCTTTTTTCAGCCAAGTTAAGCTACATCGGGTAAGATTAGTCGCCAGATGGAGTCGCGATTTTGAGTCTATTTTAATGGATCGCTGGTTGGAAGAATCTGGAGATTAGGTTCCAAGTTAAACTGTAAGACCTTCCTCAATGACCCTAATGGTCGAAGTTGATTTAACGGATAAAAAAACAACGAAGGTGATTTTGGTCGATTTGGACAAATTAAAAGGTGAAAATACATAGTAGAAGAGTGTTGTGGTATTGTAAGGGCCGAGTTGGTGTACGTAGGTTTGTCACTTTCTTCAATAGCTCCTTTATTTCGTTTTCTCTAAGAGTGATATATTATTTTGCGTTATTTTATCTTTGAGGATTTCTAGTGCCATGTGCAGCGTTTTGAGGATTGAATTAAATACTTCTAACCAAAATATATCTTTAATTTCAACATAAAATATGAAATCTTAAAACAAACTATACATCTATGAATAAACGAGTCTATGTTAGAATTACTAATTTAAACCAAATGAATATAAAGTGATGGTTTACCCCCAAGCTCACTTTAATATTGGACGCTAATTGACACACAAAAATAATGGAATTTCTTTATCTTTAAAAAAACCCAAACGTAAATCCGGCTGAAGAATGACCTTGGAATTGGATCTTATGTAGACAGGGAAATGGTTTGCGGTTAGGTGCGTGGGAGTGTTCGCAGACGCCCAGCCGTTTGTCTGGCGAGGAGACGGACTTGGAGCAACAGGTAATTTCGGTGAGGGCGACGGATGACGTAAGCACTTTGTCTTAGTCAGATGATTTAAGCAACAGGCCCGTTAAGGTATTCTTTTTCCAATCTTCGGGTAATCTTGAGATGCTTCGCACTGACGAGCGATGAACAAAAAAGTAAATCCTTTGACGAATGGGGGGGTTTGGGGAAGTTCACTTTGAGTATTCCTCAATGGCGAGGACTATCTGTTTTTGTTGAAAACCGAGATTGGGGGTTTCTCTGACGAGAAATGTATGAGAGTGATTCTCGATACAAGAGTATATCTACTCTTCGGTGTGACTACCATGAACTGATTCTCGATGAACTTCTTAAATTGTGTTCGATTCCCTTTTGTTTGTGCCGGGCCCTTTCGCCAGAGTTCGTCGTGTCGATATCTAACTCGATCTTCCTCTCAATACAAGATTCTATCTACCCTTCGGTGTGACCACCAGGAACTGACTCTCGATGAACTTCTTCTTAAGTTCTGATCGATTTCCTTGGTGCCGGGTCCTGCCGCCGGACTTTTATCGTTTCGATGATAAACTCCATCTCCCTGGTCTTCTCCAGTTATCCGCCTATATACTTCCCCGACCCACTCGGGTAGGGGAAGGGGGAGATGAGAGCTTATGTATTAAGCCTCTCTCCTCTAACGACGCTTCTCTGAGCGTCTTTTACTTAGCCCTAAAGGCATCTTCTGGCTTTTGGTCGCAACTCCTATAATTTCGTCTATTATGCGAAACTCGATCCCAACTCTTAGGGGAAATAGTGCCTGTTTAAACATTGTTATTGTACCTTCTCTCCTCCTCTTCATACTGTTATGCTCGCTGGCACAGAAATCTGTTGATTCGTACTTCTCGTGGTTGGAGGAGGCGTTCTGGTGGCCAGCGATTCGAGGGGAGAGAGAGGAGGGGGGGTAAGTGATCGGGTTACATCTCCTAGCGTTAGGACGTTGTGGTACCCGAACGAGGCATCTGTTATTATGGTGGGTATCCATTTTCTTACAAAGAGAGTATGAAGTAAGAGAGGATATAGTGTGGAAAAAATTGTGGAAAGATTGGAAAGAGAAGAGTTTAGATACGAGTTAGAAATATTTGTATTCCCTGGTGAAAGGGTGGCTCTCTAGACTTACTTCGATTTTATAATGGTGAAAAATTAGAATTTGGTTGAGCGATAGGTTTCTGCGCCCCTTTGGTTGCTCTTTGAGGTCGGAATTTATAACAGCACCTTCGTTCCAGCTAATGCGTTCATTGGAGAGCTTAAGGTAAGGAATTAGTCCTTTTTGGCGGAAATTTACATGAATTATTTCTATTATGTTTTATTTTGAATTTCTTAATTATTTTTTTCACCCAAAGGTCAAATCCAAGGAATAATTGGGATTGTCTTGATACCAGTACTAGCAACAAATCAAGATCCATCGTTGGCCTATTTAAACAATTGTAATACCGAAGGGGAAATGACATACAAAAGTTATTCGGGTATAGTACATGCGCGCTTTATTCTACTATATTATTATTATTTGGGGGGACGTTTTAAAGAAGATCAGCCAATGACTCAGTCTATAAAGATTAGCATATCCCCAAATAAACGTATAGAAAATTTTAATTAAATTTAAAGCAATAGCAACGAGGGTATCTCCCGCACAAAGTTTATAAGGAGGAATCTGTAAAGAAAGTGGTGAAATAGAGGAAGTGAAAATGTGTGGAAGGGAAAACTGAGTGAAAAATGATTTACTTGTTAGTAAAGATTTTATTTTTATTTTCGTATTTCGGTGGACAATGATTGCCGGACCGTACTGCTTACTACCTTGCTCTTGCTAGCCGAGTGGATAGGGCGTCGGTCTGACAACCTCGTGGTACCCGACTCGATCCCGCGCTGTGCTCAGCCCTGTACTGGTGTGGGTAGCTCTTATACTTCTCATCGCACACATAGCCAATTACAACACTGCTTTCTTTCCTCTCCCGTCTTCGCAGCACAACACACACACCTTCTCTCTGTTCCAAGGAATCCTGCCGATAGGTATCTATATCCACATACCTCTGACGCGGAACAGGTCCCTCTGCCCCGGGGCGACGAATGTTCCACCTGGGCGCTGTTTGATGTTCACAACATAATACTTCCTGAAACCTCTCCCCAAAAAGGACCGTCCTCTGGTGCTCTCGGGCTGACCAGCGATTGTCATACTGAACTTTATGGCTATTTCACGCTCCGGTTGAGATCCGCCTTCATAAAGGCAGGTTGGCGAACCAGTACTACTATTTCTTACTATTGCCGCAGGTCCGACTTTCCGTCCAATCCTATAAATCTAATTTTTCTAAATATCCTATTTTCATTTTTTACAGTTCCTCTCATGATTATTATGTCGTACATGACTGTTGTGTCTTGTGTTATGATCCTCTTCACAAAAGTGACCTACAAAAGACTAGAAGCTGAAAAGGAAGTGGACTCAGTTTCAGAAGAAGAGACATCCAACCAAATTAGTGATGACGTTCCATTCTCAATTACATTCTAAATTGAAGCTATTCTTAAAATCCATACGGTGACATTTTGTTTATATTTTTACAGTGAAAACCTAGGAAAACGAAGTCTAAATCAAACGCCCGCGATTGATATTTTTGGTTTGATTCCCCAAATATCTAGATTAAATCCAGGAGTTAAAAAAAAAAAAAAATGTTTAAGTACGATAATTTCTCTATAAACAATTAAAACTCGTTTGTCAAAAATATAGACAATTTAAAAAGTAATAATCTACGAAACTTTATTGACTGGTTTTACTTTTGATCACCCAGTCTTATTTTATGGCACTATTTTCTAGTATCTAGTATAAAATTAGGCGGTCAATAGTGTACAATTCAAACTAGGCCAATCCGCAATTAGATCCAACTTGGACTACATTCTAAAAATAAATAAATTGGTAAATCTTCGGAAAATGACCGGCCTTTATTTTTTGGATTATTCATATTTAATTTTGCTTACATACAAGGTGGGGTGGGGTAATTTAGAAACGGTTTTTTTCTTGGGCAAAATAAAAAGTTTTTTTTTATTAAAATCACTTCATTAAAAGTATAGGAACAGCCCGCACAATTTGATGAATCGGTATCCATTTTGTTAACTGATATAGTTTCAATTCATATTTAATTTTGCCTAAAAAGTTTTTTTAATTTAGAAACTGCGTTTTCTTGGGTCGGACTGGATCATGAAGGGCTTGGGACGAGAAAAACTAGTGACTACAGCTTAGAACGATATTATCTTTCCTTTGATTGTCGCTTCGTTCGGGCATTACTGGTAAGAAGATTGATTATAGCATTATAATGTGAAAAAGTATTTGGCCAAGGTTTGTGAGCGTGTCTCAGGAGGAAGATTTATTACAGCATTATAGTGTGAAAAAGTATTTGGCCAAGGTTTGGGAGCGTGTCTCAAGATAATTCGATGTTGATTAACAATACCTATATAACCGAAAATTGCGTTGGGTTGGCATTTCATTTTCTGAAGATTTACCAATAAATTCCCCAAACTCGGTCCATTTGAACCATTTCAAAAAAGGTAAGTTACCTCAACCTCTCCACATGAGACTCTTTCTCCAGTGATACTACTTTGGCCTTCCTTATAGGAGGTAAAATGAAAATGTACTTACCGTAATGTATTTTTCTTTGTTAATTACATGTTTTATTTTGATATAGTTATTAATAATTAATCAACAGACAATGTATTTTTCTTTGTTAATTACATGTTTCATTTTGATATAGTTATTAATAATTAATCAACAGACGATGATGATTATTGATTTCCTATTCCCTTCTATGTTTTTGCCAATTAGGTACAGACCATCAAACAATGGCAATAAAATAGTCGTTTGAAACAGAGAATCATTAAAGCACTAATCGAACGTATAACAGGGTGGAGTAAATAAAGAAAGGGAACAGATGTGAGGATAGAAGTGAAAGTATTCAATAGTTATTTATATAAGAAATAGCATTGCTTAAAATCAAAATAATTCGTAAAGCAGGAACAAATTGAGTCACTGTGGATATTAGGGTCAGAAAATATAGGATACTACACTTAACATCTTTTTACGACTGATAATATAAATAAGCTACAGATAAAGGAAATAAGCAACAAGGGGTACCAATATATTAGATATAGTACTTTCAAATGATGATAATTTGGTTCAGGAGTTGACTGTCAGGAAAGCATTGAAAAATAATGATCATAAGAACACAAAAAAATAAAGAGTCGGCAAAAAGCTAATAAATAGCCTATAAAAGGCAGTTAGAGGATAGAGAAAGGTACAACGTCAACAAACTATACAAAAAGACTCCAAATTTTCATTGGGGGATTATGAGAACCTTTGAAACTTGCTAAATCAGGTTAACTAGAATGTATAATTCAGTTAGAATTATGTTTGCGAGATGTGGAATACATTTAAGACTATATTAAACATAATTCAAGAAAAGGGTATCCCAGCAAAGGTGATTAAGAAGAAAGGGAGGAATCATGAGATAGCTAAGATAATTTTTAAGAAGACAAGGGCAGACTAATAATGATTACAGGGGAAAGGTACTGCTGAAAATCTGAATCATTATAGGTTGACTAGGAATAAAAAAAATAAGATAATTAAGAAAAGCAAAAGGGTAGCAGAAATTAATTTAGCTCAAAGTAATAAGAAATATCCAAGAAAATTATTTATCTATTATAAAATCAACAAGCCGCTGTTCTCTTCCTTAACAGAAAGAGCTTGGTTACACAGGCACCCCTGCGGGGTGTGGTCTGCGGCCTTATTTGCTAATCTTAACCGGCTTTTTTAATCCCCTTTATAGACTCTTTATTTTAACACCCTGAACACCCTTTTCTTCTTCTTCTTCTTTTTCTTCTTTTTCTTCTTCTTCTTTTTCTTCTTTTTCTTTTTCTTCTTCTTCTTCTTCTTCTTCTTCTTCTTCTTCTTCTTCTTCTTCTTCGGAGCAGGGAAACGGAACAGATTCGCGTGTGATAGAGGAGTCCACCTAAAGCGCAAATTGAAATGTATATATTCAAATGTTCGTAGCTTAAAAAATAAACTTGCCGAAATAAAAGCCGTAATTCTTGAGGGAGACTACGATCTCGTATTCTTAAGCGAGACTTGGATAGATACACATTCGGGGATCAGTGTTTGCGAATTTGATATACCAGGTTATAAAATTCATTATACAAATAGACAAACTGGTAGAGGAAGGGGCGTATTAGTGTATATAAAAGATGACTTAAACGCTATAACGATCGACTCGTCTACGGCAGATATGAGAAGTGAGGCCTTATTAATCCAATTATGTTGTAATGCAAAATATAAAATTAATTTAGCCCTCATATATCGTCCTCCATCGCAAATAGAAAGAGAAGATGCTGCACTCTTTGATATGCTTTCATCTTGGGTTAGAAAAGGAACCACATTAGTCTGCGGCGATTTTAACTATCCAAACGTTAATTATAGTAACCTAACGTCAAATAAAGCTGGGGAGAGACTACTAAACTTCATTCTGGAGAATTTCCTCGTTCAAAAAGTGGAGGAACCAACTCGTGATAATAATATCCTCGATTTAATCATGGCGACTGACGAGTCACTGGTAGAAAATGTTTGTGTAGGAGAGCATTTAGCCTCGAGTGACCATAATGCGATTAGATTCGTGGTTAACACGTGTGTAGATGTAAAAATTAGTACACAGCTCATGCCACGTTTTGGTAGCTGTGATTTTGATACTTTTCGCGAAAGGATTAAGGATGTAGACTGGGGAATGCGCTTCGAGAATAGGTCGGTAGGAGAAATGTACACTGAGCTTCGGCGTACACTCCTTAGTGTAAATTTCGACTTAGTAAAGTATGTGCGCCGTAAGAGCGGGAAGTCGATGAGAGCGCCGTGGGTTAGCCCACTCATATTAAGCTTAATTAAGGACCGAAATAGAAAATTTCAAATACATAAGAACAAAGAGTCATTTATAAGTCGGCAAAATTACATAGATTCTCGAAGAGAAGTTAAACGGGCGGTTAGAGATGCGAAGCGGAAATATGAAATAAAACTGGCGAAGGATTCAAAGAAGGAACCGAAACGGTTTTACGGCTATGTAAACAGTAGGAAACCCTTAAAAGGTTCAATAGGGCCGATTAAAGACAAAGATGGTCGTTTGACGGAAATTCCGGCGGAAATGTCTAAAATTTTAAATGAACATTTCACAAGCGTCTTTACTATTGAAGATTCGTCCCAATTAGGATCGTTAGTTGAAGAAGTAGATAATAGTGATATTTGCATATCCGATATAACGGTTAATGAAGTGGAAATTCTTAAATATATTAACCTGATGAAAAAGTCGAAATCACCCGGGCCCGATGGCGTTTACCCCACTCATTTAAAGGAACTTAAGAATGAGCTTGCGAAGCCGTTGCGTGCAATTTTCAATCGCTCATTAGAAGATGGCGTAGTCCCTGTAGACTTCAAGCGTGCAAACGTTACACCAATATTTAAGAATGGGAATAGATACGAAGCAACGAATTTTCGTCCTATTAGTCTAACTTCGGTAGTTGGAAAGCTTTTAGAATCGGTAATTAGAGATAGAATAGTGTGCCACCTCGAGGTAAATAATCTGATTAAAGATTCCCAACATGGGTTTAGGCGGGCGAGATCGTGCTTGACAAATTTGCTCGAATTCTTCCATAAAATGATTTGCGTTTACGACGAAAGCAAAGCTGTAGATGTAATCTATCTAGACTTTAAAAAGGCGTTTGACACCGTTCCGCACGAGAGATTATTAATGAAAGTTAAAGCAGTCGGTGTGAAGGGTAAGATATTAAATTGGATTAGAAATTGGCTGAAGGATCGTTCGCAGCGAGTAGTTATAAATGGTGAATGTTCAGATTGGGTCAACGTCAGTAGTGGAGTGCCACAAGGCTCCGTTCTTGGCCCATTATTGTTTCTAATATATATAAACGATTTGGATAATGGCGTATTTAGTACGATTTCTAAATTTGCTGACGACACGAAGCTGGGCAACCGTGCCTATGTAAGATCGGATGTAGAAAAATTACAAAAGGACCTAAACTTGATTGTCAGATGGGCGGATAAGTGGCAAATGCAGTTTAATTTAAGTAAATGTAAGGTGATGCATTTGGGTTGCCATAATTTGAGGGTAGAGTATACCATGAAAGGCCAGGTCCTCGACGTAGTTAAATTGGAAAAAGACCTGGGAGTTTTAGTCTCGGATGACTTCAAAGTCACGAAACAATGCGCGGATGCATGTAAAAAAGCAAATCGTGTGCTGGGTTATATCGCGCGTAATTTCACGTTCAAATCCAAAGAGATAATTTTACCATTGTATAAATCACTTGTGCGTCCACTGCTCGAATATGCGGTTCAATTTTGGGCTCCATACTTAAACAAAGATATCGCGCAATTAGAAAGAGTGCAGCGTAGGGCTACAAAATTAATTCCCGAGCTGAGAAACAGGCCCTATGAGGAAAGACTCAGGGCATTAGATTTGCCATCTCTCGAAGGCAGAAGATTACGTGGCCAGCTAATTGAAGTATTTAAAATATTGAAAGGATTTTCAAACGTTGATTATAGGAATTTGTTCGAATTGGATCATAGGGGAAATACTCGGCAACACGGATTAAAATTAGTGAACAAGCGATTTAACACTAGTATAGCCCAAAACTATTTTACGTTTAAAATTACTCAAATTTGGAATAGGCTACCCACCCACGTAGTGGATAGTAGGTCGGTAAATATGTTTAAAAACCGTCTCGACGCGCACTTAAATAGTATAAATATAACGTAGTCTGAGCACAGTAAATAATAACGTCTTTGCAAAAGGAGTTTGGAGCGGAGGAACAACGAGAGTAAAAATGATGACTAAAAATGATGCCAGCGATTTCTCTTGCATGTGTAGTTTAGATATCCATTTTCTTTTCCGCCTATCCTATAACTAGATTTTCACCACTAGCAGTCGAGGGCTGCGGAAGTTGAGAAGAAAAACTTTCTATCACCCCCCCTTAGGTTGAAGTAGTTAATATGCCTGACATTGTACACATGTAGATAAGTGTGTACAGTAGATTATATATTTAAAAAAAATAAAAAAATAGCATGTTAGAGATACACTCGTAGATAAGTGTGTATCGTAGTTTCGGATGTAGTGTAGCGGACTAGCCTCGAGCGGACCTTAGGGTCTTTGTTGGTCCTAGATTCTGTAGTTCTGTAGTTCTTCTTCTTCTTCTTCTTATTCGGGTAATAGTCGGCTGGGTAGGATCTTAGACGAGTCCGTACGTAGCATTTTAGGTAGGAGAGTTGCGCGGCCACGTGATGCCGATGCGCCGGGCCGGCCCACGCGTGAAGGGGGCACTATCGACGGGGTGCAGGGAAACGGAACGGATCTGAGTGTTATAGAAGAGTTAACGTAAAGCGCAAACTGAGATGCATATATGCGAATGTTCGTAGCTTAAAAAATAAAATTGCCGAAATAAAAGCCGTTATTCTAGAGGGTAATTTCGACCTCGTATTCCTAAGTGAAACATGGTTAGACACTCATACGGGGATCAGTGTTTGCGAGTTCGATATAGCGGGGTACAAAATTCATTACAGAAATAGACAAACCGGTAGAGGAGGGGGCGTATTAATGTATATAAAAGAGGATCTAAACGCCATAACGATGGACTCGTCTAAGGATGATATGCGAAGTGATGCTTTATTAGTCCAGCTAAGTTTAGATGCTATAAATAAAATTAACTTAGTCGTGCTATATCGTCCGCCTTGCCAATTGGAAAGAGAAGATGCTGCACTCTTCGATACGCTTACGTCTTGGATTAGAAAAGGGACCACATTAGTCTGCGGCGATTTTAATTTACCTAATGTTAACTTTAGCAACCTTACTTCTGATAAACCGGGTGAGAGGCTATTAAACTTTATGTTGGAGAATTTTCTCGTACAAAAAGTGGAAGAGCCTACTCGTGATAGCAATATTCTTGATTTAATCATGGCAACCGATGAGTCATTGTTAGAAAACGTACGTGTGGGTGAACATTTAGCTTCCAGCGACCATAATGCGATTAGATTCGATCTAAACACCTGCGTAGAAGTTAGAATGAGCTCGCAGCTCATCCCTCGTTTTGGTAGCTGTGATTTCGATATTTTTCGCGAAAGGATTAAGGATATAAACTGGGGAATACGATTCGAGAACAGGTCGGTAGGAGAGATGTACGCAGAACTTCGATGTACGCTGCTTCGTGTGAATTCTGATTTGGTTAAGTATGTGCGTAAGAGCGGGAAGTCGGTGAGAGCTCCGTGGCTTAGTCCGTTAATACTACGCTTAATCCGGGACCGAAATAGAAAATTTAAAATTCATAAAAACAATGGGTCAGTTATAAGTCGGCAAAATTACATAGATTCTCGTAGGGAAGTTAAACGTGCGGTCAGAGATGCGAAGAGGAAGTATGAAATAAACCTCGCTAAGGATTCAAAGAATGAACCGAAACGGTTTTATGGGTACGTAAATAATAGGAAACCCGTAAAAGGATCGATAGGGCCGATCAAAGATAAGGATGGTCGTTTGACTGAACTTCCGACAGAAATGTCTAAAATTTTAAATGAGCATTTTACGAGCGTGTTTACTGTGGAAGATTCTTCCGAATTGGAATCGTTAATTGGGGAAGTTCGTAGTGCTGATAAATGCATATCCGATGTAAGTATAAAGGACGAGGAAATTCTTAAATTTATTAAGCTAATGAAAAAGTCGAAATCTCCGGGCCCCGATGGGGTATATCCAATTCATTTAAAGGAGCTTCAAAATGAACTCGTTAAGCCATTGCGTGAAATTTTCAATCGCTCATTAGAGGATGGCGTAGTTCCGTTGGATTTCAAGCGAGCAAACGTTACACCTATATTTAAGAAGGGGAATAGATTTGAAGCAACGAATTTTCGGCCTATTAGTCTAACTTCGGTAGTTGGGAAGCTTTTAGAATCTGTAATTAAAGATAGAATAGTGAGCCACCTCGAGGCAAATAAGCTGATTAACGATACCCAGCATGGATTTAGGCGTGCGAGATCGTGCTTGACTAACTTGCTCGAATTCTTCCACAAAATGATTTGCGTGTACGATGAAAGCAAAGCTGTAGACGTAATATATTTAGACTTTAAAAAGGCGTTCGACACCGTCCCCCACCAAAGGTTATTAATGAAAGTTAAAGCGATTGGGGTGACTGGTAAGATTTTAAACTGGATTAGAAATTGGCTGAAAGATCGCTCGCAGCGGGTAGTAATAAATGGGGAATGTTCAGATTGGGCCAGCGTTAGTAGTGGGGTACCGCAGGGCTCTGTTTTAGGCCCTTTATTGTTTTTAATTTATATTAACGATTTAGATAAAGGCATACTTAGTCGGATTTCGAAATTTGCGGACGACACGAAGCTGGGCAATCGTGCCTATGTAAGATCGGATGTCGATAAATTGCAGGGGGACCTAAACTCGATTGCCAATTGGGCGGACAAGTGGCAAATGGAATTTAATTTAAGCAAATGCAAGGTAATGCACTTGGGTTGCCATAATTTAAGAGTAGAATATACCATGAAAGGCCAAGTCCTCGACGCGGTTAAATTAGAAAAAGACTTGGGAGTATTAGTCTCAGACGATTTTAAATTCTCGAAGCAATGCGCGGATGCGTGTAAAAAAGCAAATCGCGTTTTGGGTTATATCGCGCGCAATTTCATCTTCAAATCTAAGGATGTAATTTTACCTTTATATAAATCCCTTGTGCGGCCACTTCTCGAATACGCTGTTCAATTTTGGGCTCCATATTTAATGAAAGATATCGCGCAATTAGAAAGAGTGCAGCGTAGGGCTACGAAATTAATTCCAGAGCTGAGGAATAGATCATACGAGGAAAGGCTCAGGGCTTTAGATTTGCCATCGCTAGAAAGCAGAAGATTACGTGGCCAGCTAATAGAAGTATTTAAAATACTAAAGGGTTTCTCAAACGTGGACTTTCGCAATCTGTTCGAACTGGATCATTTGGGAAATACTCGTCAGCACGGGTTAAAATTAGTGAACAAGCGTTTTAACACTAGTATAGGCCAAAACTATTTTACATTTAAAGTTACTCAAAATTGGAATCGGCTGCCCACCCACGTAGTAGATAGCACTTCGGTTAATATGTTCAAAAATCGTCTCGACGTGCATTTGAATAGTTTAAATATAACGTAGTTGAGCACTGTGAATTTAAACGTCCTTGCAGAGAGAGAGTTTGGAGCGGAGGTTTAAGGATATGAAATTATGATGACTAAAAATGATGCCGGCGATTCTCTGCATGTGTAGCTTAGATGTCCCATTTCTTTTCCGCCTATCCTATAAGTAGTCTCTATCCTTAAATTAGCTTTTCACCACTAGCAGTCGAGTGGCTGCGGAAGATGAGAAGAAAAACTTTCTATCTCCCCCGACCCCTAGTTTGATTAGTTAAAATTGCACGATAATGTACACATGTAGATAAGTGTGTACAGTAGATAGTATTAAAAAAAAAAAAAAGCATGTTAGAGATACACTCGTAGATAAGGGTGTATCGTAGTTTTTGATTTAGTGTAGCGGACTAGCCTCGAGCGGACCTTAGGGTCTTTGCTGGTCCTAGATTCTGTAGTTCTGTAGTTCTTCTTCTTCTTCTTCTTTAGGCCCTTTATTGTTTTTAATTTATATTAACGATTTAGATAAAGGCATACTTAGTCGGATTTCGAAATTTGCGGACGACACGAAGCTGGGCAATCGTGCCTATGTAAGATCGGATGTCGATAAATTGCAGGGGGACCTAAACTCGATTGCCAATTGGGCGGACAAGTGGCAAATGGAATTTAATTTAAGCAAATGCAAGGTAATGCACTTGGGTTGCCATAATTTAAGAGTAGAATATACCATGAAAGGCCGAGTCTTCGACGCGGTTAAATTAGAAAAAGACTTGGGAGTATTAGTCTCAGACGATTTTAAATTCTCGAAGCAATGCGCGGATGCGTGTAAAAAAGCAAATCGCGTTTTGGGTTATATCGCGCGTAATTTCACCTTCAAATCTAAGGATGTAATTTTACCTTTATATAAATCCCTTGTGCGGCCACTTCTCGAATACGCTGTTCAATTTTGGGCTCCATATTTAATGAAAGATATTGCGCAATTAGAAAGAGTGCAGCGTAGGGCTACGAAATTAATTCCAGAGCTGAGGAATAGATCATACGAGGAAAGGCTCAGGGCTTTAGATTTGCCATCGCTAGAACGCAGAAGATTACGTGGCCAGCTAATAGAAGTATTTAAAATACTAAAGGGTTTCTCAAACGTTGACTTTCGCAATCTGTTCGAACTGGATCATAGGGGAAATACTCGTCAGCACGGGTTAAAATTAGTGAACAAGCGTTTTAACACTAGTATAGGCCAAAACTATTTTACATTTAAAGTTACTCAAAATTGGAATCGGCTGCCCACCCACGTAGTAGATAGCACTTCGGTTAATATGTTCAAAAATCGTCTCGACGTGCATTTGAATAGTTTAAATATAACGTAGTTGAGCACTGTGAATTTAAACGTCCTTGCAGAGAGAGAGTTTGGAGCGGAGGTTTAAGGATATGAAATTATGATGACTAAAAATGATGCCGGCGATTCTCTGCATGTGTAGCTTAGATGTCCCATTTCTTTTCCGCCTATCCTATAAGTAGTCTCTATCCTTAAATTAGCTTTTCACCACTAGCAGTCGAGTGGCTGCGGAAGATGAGAAGAAAAACTTTCTATCTCCCCCGACCCCTAGTTTGATTAGTTAAAATTGCACGATAATGTACACATGTAGATAAGTGTGTACAGTAGATAGTATTAAAAAAAAAAAAAAGCATGTTAGAGATACACTCGTAGATAAGGGTGTATCGTAGTTTTTGATTTAGTGTAGCGGACTAGCCTCGAGCGGACCTTAGGGTCTTTGCTGGTCCTAGATTCTGTAGTTCTGTAGTTCTTCTTCTTCTTCTTCTTTAGGCCCTTTATTGTTTTTAATTTATATTAACGATTTAGATAAAGGCATACTTAGTCGGATTTCGAAATTTGCGGACGACACGAAGCTGGGCAATCGTGCCTATGTAAGATCGGATGTCGATAAATTGCAGGGGGACCTAAACTCGATTGCCAATTGGGCGGACAAGTGGCAAATGGAATTTAATTTAAGCAAATGCAAGGTAATGCACTTGGGTTGCCATAATTTAAGAGTAGAATATACCATGAAAGGCCGAGTCTTCGACGCGGTTAAATTAGAAAAAGACTTGGGAGTATTAGTCTCAGACGATTTTAAATTCTCGAAGCAATGCGCGGATGCGTGTAAAAAAGCAAATCGCGTTTTGGGTTATATCGCGCGTAATTTCACCTTCAAATCTAAGGATGTAATTTTACCTTTATATAAATCCCTTGTGCGGCCACTTCTCGAATACGCTGTTCAATTTTGGGCTCCATATTTAATGAAAGATATTGCGCAATTAGAAAGAGTGCAGCGTAGGGCTACGAAATTAATTCCAGAGCTGAGGAATAGATCATACGAGGAAAGGCTCAGGGCTTTAGATTTGCCATCGCTAGAACGCAGAAGATTACGTGGCCAGCTAATAGAAGTATTTAAAATACTAAAGGGTTTCTCAAACGTTGACTTTCGCAATCTGTTCGAACTGGATCATAGGGGAAATACTCGTCAGCACGGGTTAAAATTAGTGAACAAGCGTTTTAACACTAGTATAGGCCAAAACTATTTTACATTTAAAGTTACTCAAAATTGGAATCGGCTGCCCACCCACGTAGTAGATAGCACTTCGGTTAATATGTTCAAAAATCGTCTCGACGTGCATTTGAATAGTTTAAATATAACGTAGTTGAGCACTGTGAATTTAAACGTCCTTGCAGAGAGAGAGTTTGGAGCGGAGGTTTAAGGATATGAAATTATGATGACTAAAAATGATGCCGGCGATTCTCTGCATGTGTAGCTTAGATGTCCCATTTCTTTTCCGCCTATCCTATAAGTAGTCTCTATCCCTAAATTAGCTTTTCACCACTAGCAGTCGAGTGGCTGCGGAAGATGAGAAGAAAAACTTTCTATCTCCCCCGACCCCTAGTTTGATTAGTTAAAATTGCACGATAATGTACACATGTAGATAAGTGTGTACAGTAGATAGTATTAAAAAAAAAAAAAATAGCATGTTAGAGATACACTCGTAGATAAGGGTGTATCGTAGTTTTTGATTTAGTGTAGCGGACTAGCCTCGAGCGGACCTTAGGGTCTTTGCTGGTCCTAGATTCTGTAGTTCTGTAGTTCTTCTTTGTCTTTTCTTCTTTTTTTTATTTTCCCCTTTTTTTCTTTTTTCTTTTATTTATTTATTTATTTATTTTTTCTTAGGTGACAACCGAACTAAAAGAAAAAATCTTATTCAAACACCTTCAAAAAATCTCGTTCTTAAAATATACGGTTATGGATAACAAATCTTGCAGAGATAAAATATGGACTATAAATATGAAATAGTTATGAAAGAATCTGACGAGAAAATACTAGAAGTACTTAATGATCATTTGGCTTCAGTATTTACAGAAGATAATCTGAACAGTTTAATTTGTGATAGTTCTATGTAAGGGAATGAAGTGTTGAATGACATTAATGTATGTAGATAGGTAAATCTGTAAAGGGCTTATAGTTTATTTGAATATTAGTAAGGAATCTGGCCCAGATGACATTCATTCTAGATTACTTAAAGAAGATGTAGATAGTATTGTAGTAGCTTTTAAGAAGATGTATACTAGATAACTGGTGTTTGGAAAAATACCTAATGATTGAAAATTATCGAATGTAGTTCCAATTTGTAAGAAGGGAAGTGAAGAGGACCCAAATAACTTTAGACCCGTAAGCTTAACATCTATAGTTTGTAAAATCTTTGGGAACCTATTTAAGAAGAGTATATCTGATTATCTAGAATAAGATAGTTGAATAAATAATGTTCACCATGGGTTTACAAGTGGTATATCATGTTTAACAACTTACTGGAATTTATGGATTATGCAACTAAACATTTAGATAAGAAAGAGAATTTTGATATAATTTACTTAAGTTTTAGAAAAGCTTTTGATAAGATTCCCCATAAGAGTGTAGTGCAAAAGTTTAAAATGCATTGGATATGTGGGAAAGTTTTGAATTGGATAACTGAATGGCTGAAAGACAGGAAACAGAGAGTTGTGCTGAATAGGGTGAGGTCACAGTAGAGGGATGTTAGTGGCTTACCTTAGGCTCATTATTATTCCTAGTATAATTAAATGATCCTGGAAAAGGTGTAAATAGCAGTGTCATTTTTATTTGATAATACAAAATTGGCAGCTGTAGTAAAATAAGTTGTGGGCAACTTTAAAGTATAGAATGACTTAAAAAAGTTATTAAGTTGAGACAAAGAATAGAGCAAATGGAGTGTTAGGTTTCATTAAGAGGAATGTTGAATTACGTTTCCATGGTCTTCTTGTGGGGACCGCTCGGTCCTACTGTGAAAAGGACAGAATCTAGAGGCCAAATCCCTATTTTGTGTGTACCCAGTGGTTCCTTAAGTACCTTCCTATTAGCACACTCCGCAACCCTCCTACTTTAATAGGCCTATACTATTACCGCGTCTCCAAGACGCGTGTCCTTAATTAATCGACCCCATTCTTACCGCCTCCTAAGAGGGCTTCCGTTTGGGGTTCGCTACGCCGTACTACCAAGGATGTCTGGACGCAGTGACGGTTACGCTATGTTGCGAAGATATGAAAAAAATATGAACGTTAAATAGCGTGAAGAGTGGATAATCCCTCTTTGATGGATAACCTCATACTTAGCAAAGGAGGTCTCTCCTATCATACTAAGTAAGGATGTAGCTTAGGTGTAGCTGTTTGAAGAAAATTGGCTTCCCGTGAAAAATCGCGTTTTTCGCTTTTTTTGACCTGTTCTTGGCCCTGACTCTTTTATCGGTGAGGGACTACCAGAGCGTATACATACGTCGTGCAATTATCAGATTGACTAAATCGTAAAAAATAAGGTTCTCTTTAAACTACATAACTCATATGTTAAGCCACATTTTGAGTACTGTATACAAATATGGTCCCTACACTTTAGATATGATATCAATCTGCTAGATTGAGTGCAAAGGAGGACAACAAAGATGATGCCTTTGCTGAAGCATCCAGAATAGTTATATAGGTTAAGGGTGCTAAATATACTCTCAGTTGAGAGAAGGTGAGTTAGAAGGGATATGAGTGACATTTTAAAATTTTGTTCTGGGATAGATAAGTTAGATTTTAGCAATTTCTTTGAGTGGGAAGGTATTAATATGACTAGGGGCCACAACTTGAAAATTAAAAAAAACAGAGATGTAGGTTGGATGTAAGAAAGTATTTTTTCACCAAAAAAAAAGTCGTAGATTACTGTAATGGTTTACCACAGAAGTCAATAAGTAGTCTAAATAATTTTGTGTATATATTATATTGTTGATATATGTTTTGTAGCGGCTTGATTTCTTTTTTAATGACTCATGATGCTGATGCCTTTTTAAGCAGTTTGGACGCAATATTGTTGATTCAGATGAGTGGTATGTTGACTCAGATAACCTCTGATGGTCTTTGTGGCTTTTCTCATTCTTTGGATTACGTTATGTTATGTTAAGAGGACAGGAAGAAACAGACCGAGATGAATGAACTGAAAGTGAATGACTATAGTTCTCAGACAGACTCTAAAAATAGAAGATGAACGGACTTAACAGCACACAAAAAGTGTAATATTATATATCTAATATAATTCAATAAAATGAAGCCAAAAACAAAACAAAAATTAAAATAAAATAATTGAATTTCATACTTTGTTAGAGGTAAAGAACATTGGGCTATGGGAAGAAAAATAAACACAAATAAATTTCAAGAGGGCAAGAAAACTAATAAATATGAAGAAATCGTTGTAATAATAAAATTTCTGCGTAAGAGAAACAAAGATAACGCAAAATAGAGATACCTTGAATCAAAAAATTGAACAATTAGACGAGACGATAGTAATGCACCGAAAAACAAAAATGCAGACTTCAAATAAGTTGTTTGCTCCAAGAAACAGAAACGGCTCCCGATGAATATATTAGTATTATGCGTTCACAATGGTAGTTATAGATAATAAAGAAGATAGAAAGACACAAGCGAAATTCACATGGTAGCATTTAAATCCTAATGCAGAATGACATAGATAACAAGAAATAATAGATTTTTTTTAAATTCCTATAGAAAAAGTAATAGTATCTAAAAATAAATTGACTAAAATAACATTAGAAAAAGGCTGGTTTTAAATGAAGGCACAAGAAAAATGGTTAAAATTAATAAAAGGGAAAGACAGAAGAACAAGAAAAAAGATAATTTCGCAAAAGTCATGATTACTATTTTTGACGATGGCAAAATAGTCTTGATAGCAAGTAAATGAATTAACACACATGGATACATATAAAATAACAAAGGTTTACAAAAGGTGATAATGAAAATAAAGCTTAAAATCAATTGCAATAAATTTAGATGAAAAATTATATTCTCATATTAGCATGGTCGCGATTGAAGAGCTCCTGAAGGCGCGAATTATGGATAAAAAATCGATATTATGATGAAGAGATTCTGAGCGTGGCAATGTAAGTCGTAGCATGGTAGCGAAATTAGTAATGTCACTATTAGTATTAATAGCAGACATTGTGTTAGTAATGCTCAGGCTTAATGGAGCGAAAAATGTGTAGGTAGGGAGTTAGGGAAAGAGCATAACCTAGTAAACGCTTTTTTTTATTTATCATATGTCAAGCAATAGCTAGAGTGAAAATTTGCAAAATATGCTTTGGAATAGACCATATCTAAAGACCTTGGCTAAAAATATAGATATATAAAATTAAACCTACACTAATAATGAATGGAATTATATACATATATATTATTGTTTAAATCTTTAAAACACTGAATTTGTAACGAAGGGGTCCTCCAAATAATGATCAGTTGAGACTTATGTATATAGAATTTGACCTAAAAATATTGAATGAAATTAATTCTAATGATTCTAATAGGTTGTAAACGAAGTTCTCGTACAACTATTTTTAACAATGTTGTAAAACGAAACAATGCAGCAAAAGAAACATATCAATGAACAATGTAAGCACCGTTAATTTCAAGCACCTGCTAACAACGACGGGATAGATCATAAATGCCTTTGTTGTACAATTCAACTGATTTACTATCAAAGAAGTCTCCCATTGCAGTTTTCAGCTCATCATTTGCGAACGTTTTGCCATTCAAAAAGTTCTGCAGTGCCCGGAATAGATGGTAGTTTGCTGGTGCCAGGTCTGGCGAGTACGGTGAGTGAGGGAGAACTTCACCTTCCATGTCCAGGAGTTTTTAACTGGTATGATTTGCAACGTGTGGTCGGGCGTTATCATGAAGAAACATGACATCAGTCAATCCTGGTCGTTTCTGCGCAATTGCATTGTTGCTGTTGTTGACTGTATAATTGAGCATCGATAGACAACTTATTGCGTCCCAACATTTCCCAATAAAGCGCTCTCTTTACATCTCACCATACACAAATCATAAACTTCTTTTGATGTTGGCCGCTTGAAAGTGAAAGGTCACCTTGTATACCTATGCCCTAGGTTACTGTGCACTTTTGAGCAAAGCCTAGGAAAAACTATGCCACTACACTATAACTAGACGTGCACCCTGTATAAATCGATGAATAAATAAACTTTTGAAAAAGGTTGTGCATGAACTTTGTTTCTAACCTAATACTATTATTTTTTCAATGAGTATTTTCACTGATTTATATTAAAAAAATGATCGCCTAATGCCTAGTGTATCACTAGCGTATGTTTGAGTGAGTTTCGTCTATACAAACAAAAAATGGTGTAGTTACTTTGTTTAATACGAAGAGATGACGTCTGATTTCGTTTTAGTCTTCATGAAAAAATCAGACGAGCAGTGGGATTATTTTTAAAGCCCCATCTGGCAATTGTCCCCAAGGGAATGAGTCACCGTAATAATCATTCATAGTCTATTACTATGCTACATTAAATAAGCAAAAAAAAAAAATACCCAAACTAAAAAAAACAAAACAAAACAAAACGAAAGCAAACCAAACCACAAACAAAAAGCAAGAACGATACAACTGCGAGAACAAGAAGGAAACACGCTCGTCGGGAAAGGCGGGCCTCCCCCGACGCCAACGCAAGCAACGAGATATTGGACCAATCTCGAAGAAAATTCAAAGCAATGATTTTGACCCGAATGCAATTTCAATAGACTCCAGAGGCGAAAGCCAATCAAAGAAGGGCGCCTTTAGGGTCAGGGGCAAAATTTAGAGAGGTTTTCTGTTTCTGAGATACACATGGGCGGGGTTAAAAGGGGTAACTGCAAGTTTGAAATCCAGTCCAATGAGGTGCATGGTGAGGTTTTAATGCGTAGGTTCACGCAGAGTGTGGGTCCTAGGCCTTTCCTGAGAACCAGGCCGGGAGGTACCTAAGTTACAAGTGGATCATAGTGGGTGTGCGACCAAGCGGCAACTTACTTTATCTCGAACTAACGAGTCCTGGCGCAGTTCATGGGGAGCAGGCCACGTGGTAGTTAAATTACAAGTAGATATTGTTGCTTGTATGGCCAGAATTGCTTCAAAATACTTAAAAAACACTGGTGTCTCCTGGTACGTATATGACCAAGCCGCATAAAATGCCTCAAATGAAACGCAGGGCAAAGGACGAGGTCGAAAAATACTTCATATGATAATAATGTGACTGAGACCTCAGAACTAACTTCTGGGAAACGGTAAAAAATATTGGCCTTTTACCACCGATTTGCACTTATTTAAGCCGTCTTCTCTTTCGCAGTGGAGAGATACAGTTTAATGTAAAATCTAAACCATGGTATCTACAGCGTATGGCAAGAGCCGTGAAGTCGACCTGAATTAACATTCTTTCCGGCGACTAAGCACATCTGATTTGACTTAACCTCGATCAAATAGGAAGAAGGCTTTTCAATTTGTCCTACCGTAGAACTCTGGGAAGCGGTGTCAAATTAGTTCCTACCCAAGAGAGTTAGTAAAGGTAGGGAAGATACGTCAACGAGGAGACCCAGCAGGGAGTGGAAACCGCAATGGAGTGAAGGTTCAAAGCTCCAGGTCACCAGTGTTTGCGAGATCAGGCAGGGGTGGATCCTAGCAGGGTCGCCAGTGTTTGGAGGCTTAGGTGAGGCAGGATCATTGCAGGGTCACAAGTATTTAAGAGAAAGTCTTCGGTTGTTACATCTGACAAAAGTGGGACTAGGGATTTCTCTTTTTATGAGTGGGAAAGACGGTGCGCCAAAAGTGTGAGGTCTCACCGAGAGATTAAACTAAGTTTTAAGCAAATACGATAATTAATTTAATAGTTTATGCTCCAGTTGTTCGCCTCCTAGTTTCTTCCTAGTTGGTATTATTCTCCTGATTTGGATTTAGACGTATTTAAATATACAAGGAGCTTTAAGGTTTCATGTAGAGTAACATTATAATGACTAATTATACCAGTGTATTCTTTTTATTGGCCACTTGCTATTGAGGTGTGAGAATACTGAATTTCCATTCTTTTATTTTTGTTAAAAAATTGAGTCAATACCAATGAATGGACAAGTTTTTAAAATCAAACTCTCCTTGCTTGTAGCTTCTTTTTTTAGGAGGAATGCCTGGTTTAATTATAATTTACATATATATCTTCTTAATTTTTGGAGGGCCAAAGCCCTAACACATACATATCTTTTGCAAAGCTTGAAACGAAAAATACTAGGGGAGCAGAACGCTTCGTACTACAAGATGTAGCGTAGCACACACACAAACATCCCACAGCAGAAATTATAGAAATGTCCAATAACTGAATCAAACGAGTAATCAAAATACCAAATGGGTATTTCCTACAAGTAATTCAAACCTACGCACCTCAACATTTCACTCAGATTAAGAAGTTCATCTGGAAGCAAACTCTTAGTAGGGGTTGGAAATGAACTCGGAAACAGATCAATAGAATTCGAAGGATAAAACCTTTAAATTATGAACTCCTTCCAAAGGAAACATAACAAGATTGCCAATGATGGGAACAAATGGAACCAAAAATGCCATTGAATATATACGCCTTAACAGAAAAGGTTCATTAGGTACATATTAATTATCAGCTCCTTCAACACATATAGCAGCTATAGTTTATTAACCAGAAACAAGCACAGAATCTATTATAAACTAGCAAGAGTAAAATTCTTAACAAACAACAAACCTATTGAAATTCTCAACCAAAGTAAAATAAATACCTTCTAAAATTATGAGTAAATAATTTTAATAAACTTAATGTTCAAGTGAAGGAATCCTCATTAGAAAACTTCAACCATAATATAACAGAAGTTGCCTTACTAAATGACTATTAGACAAAAGACGGATGAAAAGGTGGTATGGAACAATTAGAAAAAATGCTCGCTTAATTTGAACTCAACAAGCGAATAAAAAACCATAAACGACGCAGGGTAGAAAGTCCGACATATAATACAAATCTATTGTAAAGAAACTTTGGAAGACAAGAAACAACTAAAACGGAGGAAAGAAGACAACACTTTGGAGGACAGAGAAAAGATAATTGAAAAAGTTAATACAATTAAATACTAGGTCAAGCGTCTAATGCGAGTATTTATATCAAATGAAAATTATTGATAAATGAGGAGAAAATCCCACCAGTAGAGAAAACCCTCAAATGTTTCACTTACTTAAAAAATGAAAAATGGTAAAGCAAAGACTCAACAAACTACCAGGTTTTGCAATTCAAAAAAAATCTTTCGAGGGGTTTTGGTGTGTAAAGTAGCCCAAAGGTTAAGGAAGGTTCCAACTTTCGGGTTTATTTCACTGAAACTAACAATTACAGAACATAAGTATACAGAGAAAATAATACATATAATGAGCACACACTCACATAAGAACAAACAAATTTAGGCACATGTAGATTTCCTACATAAAGAATTAATATATGTATAAGTGGCATAATGTTGGTTTCACAAACCTAGGAGTCCAGTTAGTAGAGGAACTGCAAGATCTTCATCTTCATACTCTATCGCACATTTTTATACACTATCTGTTCTACTTTTATTCAATATTGAAACGTAAAGAAAGAAACACAGGTAAGTCATGAACTCAATGAACTATAACTTTATAAATTATAACAATCTTCCTCTCTACAAAAAGAAAAAGGCTAAAATACAATTAAATACTAGATCAAGCGTCTAATGCGAGTATTTACAGGATCTATCAGTTTCCAATGTAACGATCAACAGGCAATCGAGCTCGAGTAGAGCGACGAAGAATAGTTTCAGAGGAGGCTTCAAGGAGAGCAGCTAGAGGAGGAACATCATGAGATGGATCGTTTCTCGATAGAAAAGTCAGTCAAGTTTTCTATATCGAGTAGATCTATGAGGTATATTTTCAGGGGAGGCATCAAGGAGAGCAACTAGAGGAGGAACAACATGACATGTTGGATTTCGTTCAGTTTCAACATTTATAGGCGCATCAAGAAACGGAAATGGGGATTTTGGATATGAATTAAGATTAGGAATATCTTCGATCTCGTTTAATTGGCCCTTTCCGACTGGGGCCAAATCTTGGATAGCCACCATATCTTCTCTGCCGACTCGAAATCTTACGTGTAGATATTTAGGATTGGCTTCGATTAGTTCCACTTCGCGTACTAAGGGATCATCCTTATTAGGTACATGTCGTTTTAATAGTACTTTACCTAGTGAAACAAGCCAGCTAGGTATACTCAATCTCGTTGTAGTCTTTCGAGAGAATGAAAAAAACCGTTCGTGAGGAGTTGTGTTTGTTAAAGCACATAACAATGAACGCAAGGAATGAAGAGCATCCGGGAGGGCGTGTTCCCAATGGTTAATGCTCAGGTTTCTAGAGTCCAACGCCAAGGTAACAGTTATCTATACAATTTCTACATAGCGCTCGCATTGTCCATTCCAGGTAGGATGGTAAGGTGTTGAACGGCATGTTGGAGCCCCTTTCTCGTGCAAAAATGATTTTATTTCAGCAGACATGAAAAAAGTACTTTGATTCAAATGCACGTACCCTGGTGACCCGATGAGGAAATATCCTTACGAGGAAAAGCAAAGAGAAAACGCGAGTGTTCGTCTACCAGAATTAATAAATACTTATTGGGGGAAGATGTTAGTGGCCCTTTAAAGTCCAGGCTGATTCGATCAAAGGGGCGCATTGCACGGATAAGTTCTTGCCTCTCTGGGCGATAATATCAAGGTTTTAACCTTTGACATGTTTCGCACCCTGACAATACTTGCTTAACGTCATCTACAAATAAGGCAAGTTTCGTACTCAAACAAAATGGTGAAATCGTGTAATCCCTGGATGGCAGAGCTTTATGAAGCTCGACAAGATTTTTGTGGGTCATGCTTGATCAGAAAGTGCGCGATAGGGCGTCAGAAGCTCTGTTGAGCGAACCATAGCTTTGTATCAAAATGGCATCAATTCTATGTAAACGCCATCTAGCAATCCTTTCGTTCTTTATTTTACTCTTATGACGTGAATCAAACATGTAAGATACAGATTTTTGTCCTGTAATTAAGGTAAACTTACGACCGAGAAGAAAATGACGCCTCCTTTTGATCACCTCAACAATAGCATAGGCCTCTTTTTCGACAGAGCAGTGATTTCTCTCGGAGGAATTTAAGGATCTAGAAAAAAAGGCAACTGCTCGTCCATTCTGGTTCAGAATGGCCCCACTGGCGCTATTTGAGGCATCAGTTTCCAGTGTAAACGGTAAATTTTCTCTATTTTCGCCTTAATAGCGCTAATAATAGCTGATAGTAATTCCTCGATTGCATTTTTAATTTCTTTAGAAAGTAGAAAATGGCAATTAATTTGGGGACGAATTCGTTGAGAAAATCTTAGAACCCACCGTGAGTAGTATGCAAGCAATCCGACTGAACGAGATAATGATGCTTGGCTGTTTGGTACGGACATATCCTTGAGAGCAAGCAAGGCGTAAAGGATCTGTGCGAAGTTCATTCTGGTAAACCTGATAGCTTAGAATACATATAGTATTAGTTGAAAAGGTGCAATTTTTTTTATTTAAGGTCATTTTATTTTCTCAGCAGCTTCGAAAAACTTAGTCAGGTTTTTTTCATGTTCCACTTGCGTGCGGCCGAAAATAGTAACATCGTCTAGGTAAGCATACGTGTCCTCAAGATTAATTTTACGAATTAAATCGTCCATAATTCTCTGGAAGCAAGCATTACCTTTGGTTTGACCAAATCTTAAGCGTCTAAATTGAAAAAGGCCTCCCATCCTCCTCAAAAGCAGTATATATTTTATCCTCAGGGTGACTGGGAACACGATGATAAGCACTACTTAGGTCGATGGTGCTAAATATTATATAGCTTGATTCTTATTAACCAATTCTTCAAAATTGGGTAATGGTTACGCATCGAAGTAAGTAAATTTGTTAATCGTCTGAGAATAGTCAATTACTAAACTTTTCTTTGATTGATTTGACACAACATGAACTTGGGTTCGCCAAGAAGAGGCGCTCGGCTCGATGATGTCTTCTTTGAGCATACGTGCTACTTGATCAGAGGTATGCGCGTGTATTTAGTTAAGGTGCGTGTACACCAAAGAGTGTTCGAATTTGGAAATCTGATTTCTATCTATCAGGCCGATATTTGTAGTAACATAAAATTTCCTCTTTCGCGGGTCCATGTCAACGCTACTGGGTCACACCTCCCTATCTATTAAACCAATTGCTTTTATGCACATCTGTTTCAATAGTTTTCGTTATCACTGCGCGGACAAAACGGTCGGTTCGCACCTGTTTTCTAATGTGTGAATGTTTGGATGTTTACCATGGGAGCACTGCGATTTCATTGTCTCGTGGTTTTTACAGTATTTACAAATGTATTTATCTTTACATTGATACATTAATTATTGATTAGCGGTATAGCATTATTTATAAATATACGGGTTGGTTTGCATTAAATGATTACTAACAAATGGCATGTTATTTTAGTGTTTGGTTTGTGTGCCCATTTCAAGATTTCATAGGGCCAGCGAGGTGCTCAATTTTTGAGGTTCCTTGTTGACCCTTCTTCACCTTGTACTTCAGCGCTACAGCCTCTCTTAATTTTAGCTTAGGGGTCAGCCCTCAGACCTGAACAGTATTTTCAATTGTATCCATTCATTCTTTCATGTTTTTCCTAATTAGTGTGATTTTTGTTTAACAACCTTAAGCTCAGTTTTGGGGGAGGAATTAATGCAAAAGAATTATTGCATCAATTATTTAACCCTTGTTTATCTCTGTTACTTTCATCCCATTATGTTATATCTTCGAATCATACTCGAGTTTAATATTTCCAACTATCTCCGTTCTTTGTCTCTCTTTTTTTTCGAATCACGGATACTCTCGTTCCTTATCGTCAATAAAATATTTATTTTGTCAATAATTATTTGCGGGTTCTTTTACTTGCTTTTACTTTCTAAAGTTATAGTAGGGTAGAGCTTCTACACCCTGAACCACGCTAATTGCTTTCTAGGGAAAGTTAGAATTTCTCGGTTCTCTGTGAATCAATTTTGATGAAACTTTTCCCAGCTGGTCTACACAACATGCCAACACAAATCTTATGTTTTCACTATGCTGCATTACGTCTTTTAATTTTTATTTCTGATTCGTTGTTTTACCGGGGGAACCACGCTAATAGCATCTATCCTCTTTAATAACAACGGAACATCGCAGAGGCCTCATCGATGAAGTTCTTAAAGCACCTCTGTTATTGCTATTGCGAAGAAACTAGTTCGCAATGTGGACACGGTTAGACGATTTATGAAGGAGCCTTTGCGAATGAAGAAGCGATTCGATTGTGGGACCCTCAAGAGTGTGAAAGCTAGGGATTCGAGGAATATTGGCTACCATTTACGTGGGAAACTTGGACGAAGAAGTAAAGTCATTTTCACCGCCTTAACTCGACCCCATCTAAGGAGACCAGGACGACCCTTAATGGACCTGACGGTTGGCCAAATGGTGGGTCTACAACGTTTGTGACGTTAACTGTAGGGAAAAGGGCTCATGTTGTTGATAGGTATAATTGGACACAGACTTATTGACTCAGTCATGGTGCCTGGTGGGGTTTGAGTCTCGCCATCCGCCAAATCGGGAGAACGACCAACAATCATCTTTGAGCAAACCTATATCTCGAGTGTCTCGCGTATCAGTACCTCGTCTGCGTCTGCAAGCACTTTGGTCATTTTCCTTCCCCGACTTGAACTCAGCCCTCTGGGAAGTTAACGAGCTCTGGGGTTTGATTAAAAAGCCTAGCCGGTTCCTGGACTAGGGAGTATGGATAAATGTATATTTAATTTTTTAACGGAAGGTAACCTTTTGGGAAGATAGTGATGATGCAGACTGGCTATATTTTGATTATATTCTTCCTGCTATTTTGAACCCGCTTATATTTTGTATTTCATCTATAACCCTTAACTTTAATATTAATTCATTGAAGAAAAAGAATATCGTAAAAATTGTTTTAGAATACGGCCCTAGCAGAAAGCACAAAGTTGGCAACTCTTTATCTGAGATTAAAGAGAGCGCTGAGGTGGTGATATAATTACTTTGTCTATACATTCTATTAACAAGTCTCTTTGATGTTCCCTGAAATATTTTACCCCTGCCGTAAGTAAACGACTTAATTGAATCAATACGTGTTTTATAATAATAGGTTCGTATTCACCAGGCGTTGGTCAATATATATTTCAACTTCCCATTTATCCTATGTTTAACAAAATATATTCTTCCATACAACCAATAATGGCCTCTCATGATTTAGCTCTAGGCATGAGCAGGAACTTCATATGTAATTGTGTTAGTTTCATCCAACAGCGCATTAAAACTTTGATTGTTGGGAAATTTAATCATCGAATTTAATGAGATAATAGTATTAGTTAATTATTCGTCCAATATTTTTCTCACCCACATTCTTCATTTTCTTTCAATCGTTCATTCACCTATTTTAATTATCATATAATTTAAGCCCATGGCCGGACTTAGCTTACAGTGGGCCCTAATCCACCTACATTTTTGGGCCACCTCCCTTAAAATAAGTTATGTAAGATCTGAAATTTTTTTTTTATTGAAACATCCGAATGAATTAATGGTACAGTATATTATATAGATTGTCATCATCTCTTTATTCTCAAGTTATAATGCGATTGAAAATACAGCACTTACAGTATCATCTACTATCAGATTTTAACTTCAACACAAAAATCACCATAGAAAGAAATTAATTACATGACATTAAAATTTGCCTGTGATAGTCTGGTGAGTGAAGTCAGGACACCTTACACGCTACAGCACATAGCGCACCTTAAGCATAACGCCGCCAAGATAGTTAAACATATTGCACAATCTTATGTGTAATATCCATTCTTGAACACTGTTAGAGTGGTTATCGATCTAGCTTTTTTATTACTGTGCCATGGATAGCCTAATGTTTGAATGAAAAGGGTAGGTAATCGGTTCTTAACCACAAGGGAAGAACACGCGATAACTCCTGAACTGGGAAGAGAGCAGCATATATATATATATATATATATATATATATATATATATATATATATATATATATACACCAATGACCGTTTTTGGGGTTTTCCTGGTGAAAACAGTTCAATGATGGTTTTAAATCTCATTAAGGAGGTGACATCATTTTAAATTGACATTACAGATAATGTATTCAGTCGTTTTTGTGTCATTGTAGAACGGAATCTGTTTTTTGTTTTATTAAAGAGAGTTTGGAAAATGAGCGTTCACCTTCACAGAATGTAACTGCCAATATTAAGAACAACCGCAGAACAGTTGAAACATTGGCAAATGTTGACTCTACAACTGGATTCTTCCTCAAGTATTTCAAAAAGGACATGAGAATCACGGTCCAAATTCAGATGGGTTACAAATTCTGAGAAGGTTACAAATTCATCCTCGCAGCGGGGTTCTAAGTCATTGTTGTATTTTTTAACCAAGTTGGATACATAAACTCTCAGCTGCGCAACATCATTCTTCCTCAATGACCTGATAAAGGCAAAGTCGTTCTATATCTGGTGATAAGCCTGTCGACGTTGAGATAAATATGCAAGTAACTTGTCAATGATGACAAAAAAAAACTGTACACGAAATGTCTGTGCAATTTGAAGACCCTCATCAGGTTTAGCAGAATCATCAGCGTGACGCCATCGTCTTCTGTTTCGTACATTTTCCGATACATATACTTGTTGAACACTTTCCATGAAATTCTTTGGTTCATTCTCTATTTCATCAAATCGATCACAAAGCTCAGCACCAAAAGTTTCAAGTGATACAAACAATGATACAGCCATGTTGATATTAATATTTGTGCTTTGGAGAAGAGTACTAGCTTTCTGAAAGCGCTGTAGGATCTTGTTCCAAAGAACACACATAAATGCATTTTCAAGAAGACACATTTTCTCCGCAAACACTGATGCAGCAACTCGAGCATCTCGTTTACTTTTTCCTTGTCTGCAATTTCATTTAACATAGCATAGACGTTAGAGTAATTTATGTGTAGTGCTTTCACTGATTCAGAATGTAAAAATGCCAACGTGTGTTTTTAGGGTTTGAATTCTACCATTTTTATTAGGTGACAATCAATTTGTTAGTAAATTACAGTGCTTTGTTGATCCAACTGAATATGCATATAATTCATGCACGAACCCAAAGAAATTGCAAGCAATGCAGGTAACAGTTGACACTAGTAATCCCAACTAGATTTAAAGAATAGGCTGCACATAGAATGTAATCTACTAATGGATTTATTTCCTTAATTCCTGCTTGTAAACCAACATATTTCCCTGACATATTTGTAGCGTTATCATAACTTTGACCTCTGCAGTCATCAAGGGAAAGAGTCATTTCATCGAGAGTTTTCAATATATCTTGTTGAAGAGTTTCACCTGAATGGCTTAGAATAGGAAGAACTTCAAGAATCGCTCTACAGTACATACACTATTATTGATGTATCGTACGATGATAGTCAGTTGATCATTATGGCGGACATCAGGTGTTGAGTCGACACATATTGAAAAATATTTAACATCATAAACTTCATCACAATAGTTCCCAACATATCTTGACCCATTTGTTCAATAATTTCATTGCATATTCTCGTAAAAAGATAACTTGTTGTCCAACTTTCTTTGTTTCCATAACGAGAAATATATTCTACAAGAAAAAGATCCAACTTTGCAATCAATTCCAAAATTCAAATGTAATTTCCATTTCTAGAGGATCCAAACACTTCTTCATCTCCAAGGAATGCTAGTCCACATTGAGAAAAGAATTTTATGACTTGAATGGCCCTACGGAGTACTGCTTGGTAATAGTTTCTTTCTTCTTTCAACTAGTTAAGAATCTTTGCACCAATACATTCCCTCTATTTGGATCGTAATAACCATGACTGAACAGATAGTCTGTGTTCTGCACTGTTTTCATGGAGTTTCAGTATCTTGCCACAGTTACTCCATTCATTGAAAGAACTAGTGAAAAAGGATGAGTGAGATTTTGGAAGATATTTACAGAACAAAACAGTATAGTTTACCATTCGATGGGGAATACAGTATCCAGTCTCTGTACAAATTCTTATTGTTTGCTTTCCTGCTATACAGAGTTTCCATGTTGGAACGACGAATTCAATTTCCTATTTTTCTCTCTGAAGCTGCAAAATTACACTGTGATTTTGACAATCATTTGGACCCTTTTCTAACCAGTAATCAATGTCAGAATCAGTGAGGAATTTTCCCAATTACCAAGATAATGTGACTTCCAACCGCCTTATGCAAGAAGATATTCTGCTTCATCTATTTTGGAAGTGTAAAAATTTTGTTCTTGTACTAGGTCAGAGTTTCATCAGGGGGTGAATCGGAAAGAGCTTCTAAAAGCACTGGAATGATTGAAGAACCAAGAGGTTGAAGTGATTGAGGACTTTTATCACTTGGAGTTTCAGGGATCAGAAGTTCATTCTGTGAAGATCCAGGCTCTGTATTTACAGATTGCGCAGCTTCACACCCAATCCCAGCGTTTAACACTTCAGTGGATGTATGAAGGAAACTACTAATCTTGGGAAGCTTTTCGATGATTTCCTTGTCACCCTGCCTCTTCTTCCATTTTTGAGCTTCACTCTCATGTTTTTTGATGATAAATTAACTAGGTACCATCGGACTGTCCAGACTAACCAGCAATTAAAAATGCAAACAATACAACCCAATTCATTCCTATTTCATTTATTTTAAAAACTAAATAATTGTGTGAAACTTTGTCAAATGCTTTACTGAAATAGAGATATGCCACATCAACACTATTCCCTATATCTAACTCATTAAATGAAATAGGTATAAATGGAGTTGTATTGATTGCGAAGCCGCTCCTCTTGTGGATCTGTAGAGACGAGACGAGAACCAAGAGATTCCTACAAAATCTGCAGCTCTAACTACTGCGTGTGGCAAAGAACAGGCACAACAGCAGTCTTGGTAATAGAAAGGCTATGTACTGACAGGGGAAAGCTTACGCACTCGGCTTCCCTTTTCACCACAATGGCTAGCCATTGGCAGAAGCTGCAAAGCGAGAAGGCATGCAAAGCAGGCATTTATCATTAAAGTGCAGGCCCACTGGTGTATGGACACGCCCTAGCGCCTACGAACCATTGCACCCCCCTCAATGCCTTGTGGCTTTTACCTTTTTAGGCAAAGGCTAGAGAAAGGATACCTAGATCACAAACCGGGGTCGGGAGTGCCTATAGGTGAGCACCAACAGACCGGTGCTCCCTGCAACCGAGGATGATGCCTGGTCGTCTTGAGCCTCTCCTGCCACTAGGACCCTTCTACCCTCGCTCAAGATACGGGTCCGAAGACTGCACATATTCCTATCCGTTTAAGCCTAGTGCAGGTTGATGCCTCCAAGAAGGCATCCGTCATCCTTGATCTCGTCTGACTTACTAAAGCCAAATTTGAAATAGTTACCTCTATTTAGATTAAGTTTTTTTTCTAAATTACAATTTGCAACTTTTTAAAGTCAATATGGAATCTTATATTATTTTGGTCACGATTGTCTAAGGTCTCTCCTATATTTAAACCAACCTATAATGTCCCCTTTTTTATAATGCTGTAATTTGTTAGCCATTAAAGCTTGAACGTAGAAATAAGTGTCATGAGAAAGAAAAATATTTGAAATTTTATTAGCTAACTTAGGTAGCCTAGGTTTGCGGTGGATAGTCTATCCCGGCCTTGGATAGCCTATCTAGTCAGATATTAAACAGTTCTGTTTTAGGCTCTCAAATGGTACAATTACCTCTTGAACAGAGCAGGTTTGGTGTGGAAATAATGATTCGATATGGCTCCATAGTCAAATCAATACGTCATTTTCAAGCCAGATATAGTAAAAAATTATACAAAAAAACAATCCAGAGAAATTAAGCCATGTGGAATGCACACAACACAATTCGTAATTTAAATAAACGAAATTCCGGTCGTAAGAAAAGTGTGAGGGTGGAAACGAATATTGACAAGGTAAGGACTTTAATTGATGTTGCTGAAACAAAGTCAGGTGAAAATTAGCTGTTGAGGCACATTTGAATAGAGAAGCTGAGAGAACTTTTTTGAAAAGATCTTAACTTAAAACTATACAAAAGTCAATGTGATCAAGAAATTTCAATGCAGGATAAGAAACGAATTTTAGCATTTTGCCTGAGGATTAAAGAAATGTGCGATGATAAACAATTAGCATTGAATAAGATAATTTTCAGTGATGAATTTTACATTTACTTGAAAGGCATGTCAAATAAACAGAATTATCAGAAGTGGTCACTAACTAACCAAATAATCACTTTCAAAAACACTCTCACTCCCCATAGATAACAATATGATGTGGACTAAGTGGAAATCAGACTTATGGACTCTATTTCTTTGAGGACCATGAAACAGGATAAGCTCTGTCAATTAACGCTGCCAGATATCTTGACATGGTCAAAAGCATTTTCACCAATAGCACATATCCTAACCACGAATGTTGCAGAGGACAAATTTCTCCTGGCCGGCCAGGTCACCCACCTTTAGACTAATTTCTATGGGATTTTGTAAAAAAAAGACGAGCTGCACCATCTAATATCACAAAACTGAAAAATCAGTTTCGATAAATCATTGCATCCATTAAAGTCGATATTTTGCAGAATGCCATGATAAATTTTGTTAATCGTATCGATAAGTGCATAAAGTCCGATGGCAGTCATTTCCATTTTTTAAAACCTAGCTTATATAATGTCAAATATTGTTCTTTGTAATGATACTTATTTCTAACTTCAAGCTTTACTGGATAACAAATTAAAGCATTATATAAAAGGAGACATTTTGGGTTGTCACCCGATATAAGATAAGAGTCCTATTTTTTTATTTCTAATACTTCTGCTATTTGTATGAAATCCTTTAATATTTAACTCTGTTCCTTAAATAGTGAAAATACAGTCTGGACAATCTGGGAAAATTGATGACTTATACTCCCTTTTAAAATTAACACGTTCGTTCCCTTGTTTTAACCTAACCTAACTTTTAATTAGTCTAGGTAAATTAAATGTTGAACAAACCTAAGAAACCTAAGCCTAGCCTACCCTAACTAACGTAACCCAATTCAGCTTAACCTAATCTAACCAACCTAACCTAACCCCAATCAGCTAAGCTCCTTAATTTATGTTGGGATAGGTTAGATTGGTACTTGGGTTAGGTTTGGTGTTAGCCTAGTTTGGTTAGGCTAGGGTAATCTAGTTTAGGTTTCCTCACTTTCCCAGGCTATAATTAATAAAAACTTTCACGGGAGAAGAAGCAATAAATAAATACAAAATAAAGGAGGGTGCAATACTTACGGAGTTATGGCATGTTACCCATTAAACAAGTTGGCCCCAAACAAGAATTTCATAAAATAAATATTTCTTCTTGCTGGGGGGACTACTGGTCCCGTCACTCTTGCCTCGGGACCGGCTTCCCCAGAAAGAAAGGTATAAAATGATATATTACAGTTTAGAGTGATAGTAATAGAGTCATAGTAGAAGTTTAGTCCGAAGTTACAGTTTCATCAGCATTTAAAAACACAATATTATAATTGTAGTAATTGGCAACTTGACAATCTTTAGGCTACAGGCATTTCTCATAATGTGGGGTGCCATTATGGGATGGGTCTATCAGGTTTTGTGGGCCTCTCAGTGGTTGAGGCCCTACTCCATGGCGTAATTGGCGTATATGTAGGTAAGTCCGGCCCTGTTTCAGCCCGATTTCATATCCTTACTTTAAATATCCCTTGTTATTTTATTAAGTGAATATTCCGGGTGAAATGTAAATATCTTTTCAGTCTCAAACATTCACATTTATCCTTTCTTAACCACCAATCGTTCATGTCGCTTATTCACACGTTCATTATTCAATATAATTAATTAGTTTTGCTTTTCATCACTTTGAATCGCCTCCTTATTGTCCTTAACTTTATTTTTATAGAGGTGTTTCGCTTATAGGCATAGATATACCCATCTATAATAAAACCTCACAGTAACATACATAACTTCCATACAACCATTGTATATCACAAAATAATACAAAATCGTCCTGAGGTAATTACTTCAGTGGCCACTGAACATTTCAGATAATTCAATGTCTTCCGCAGTGTGGTAAGAAGAACAGGGTGCCTGCTAAAACAAAACTAATGCTACTTGACCCATATGCTAAAAATTATTGTGTTGATTTTCAAAAAGGGCACAACTAAAAAGATTAAAAAAAAAGTATTATAAAGATATAATAACTAACATTATGTGAAGAAATCTAGAGAACTTTATTGTAGGCGTCTACAATATAAATGCCTATGTAGACATTTATATTTTAAATTTTTTTATAAATACTAGTATGCATATTTACATACATTTTCATACGATACTATTAATTAAAGAAATTACAACTCTTTTATCACAGCTCCACTGATTTCTAGTCCTTAAAGGTCCTCTTCTACTTTGTCCCCATAAAACTCTACTTCGCCTACTCTTTGTTCTTTGCCAGTTTCTGAAGTATTTGAATAATCTTATCAGCCAGGTCAACTCCATTAAGGGAACTGAATTATAGAATCTGTTAATATAAATTACAGTAAGTAATGCAAAAAAGTTGATAACAGCGATTAAAATCTAAAGTATCAAAATAGCATAACCCTATGCATTTTCCACTTGTAATTCTAAGGAAGACTTTGTATAGTAGCATGGGCATAAAAAACTATCTTGCACAAATTAAAGTCTCCGCTTGAGTTAAGTTCAGCAATTAAAATTTAGTAGGTATAAAATATAAGATTTTTGTTAATTTTGATTAATGGCGTAGTGTATCATAAAAGACAAACAAAACTATTTTCACATTACAGTAGTACGGCAGGGTGAGCAAACGGGTGGGCGGGCAGGAGGGTGGGCAGGCAAACGTGACTACGCGGTGGCAGCCACATACTTTAAAGCGCGCTTCAATCAGATAGGCGCGAGTTTTAACTAAATATATAAATTATTCGAGTCTTGAGGATGCTGATAATAGCTATTATCGCGTTTTTAAACATTGTAGTCGCATAATTAGTCTGGAAAACCTTATTTTTTTAACAAGCAATGTTGATGTTTTAATTGCAGCTTATAGCCGCGATTACTTCTCAAAAAAACTAGAAAGGGTAAAAATTCGAACCTAACCTAACCTAACAACCAAATTTAAAGGCCTATGTTATTCCCTGGTTCAAATTACGCCCAATGGTGACCTTTGTTCTCCTTCATGGTCGCTTTAAGTGGCCTTCTGTAGCGGTCATATATATATATATATATATATATATATATATATATATATATATATATATATTGTCGTGGCACACCACTGTATACCATACGCTACTCCTATATTATGTGCGGGGTGACTTAATCACCTACTGCAACGCGAACCGTTGAAGGACTGTTCGCAGGGATTAAAGACCGACTAGGAGGTCAAAATTAGGCGTTGGGTTTTAAATCCTTAATAATCAGACCTAGTGTATAATTGATTTGCGAGATTTACTTGAATAGGCCGAGAGTATCGTTCAAAGTTAGTTAAAGATGAAACAACAAAAATATAATTTTATTTACAAAGATCAAAATAAGAATAATAATAGGCAAGGGGAATTATTTAAATTGAAATAGTCTCTTGATAATTATTATGAGAAGGGATTCTCAAATAGAATTAATTGATTAGCGTTACTAGGCTCAGATCAAATGGGGAAACTTGACAATATTAATAATGGAGAGGGTTTCAGTCTTACGGGTTCATGGAAGCTACCAATTGACTAGGGTAGAATCGCGACGGAGAATGTCTGCTGTCTGATGAACGCTCACGGGACGAGACGATAAGGACGGCCTTGAAGTGCATGCTGGACTCATCGAACCTCAGGAAAACCCAAGTATTTGTATGCCCGATTCTGGGCGGGAAGGGGGAGTTTGGAGAAAGGAGTCACAAGCTCTATACATATTAATCCGGAGGTGGAGTTGATTCATCATTTAACAGGAAGGTGCGAGAACAGCAGCTCTTTCTCGCCTCGTCACCGGGGGAAAGGAGGCTTAGGACGAGTTCCCAGGATTGGGGAATATTTCCCCAATGCGCTCAGGAGTCGAAAATTCGCGAATTTTCGAACAGGAAGTGCATTGTCCACGGCGTGATACAATCGCACGTGGTCTCCAATAAATTGGGGTGGGGTGGGGGTGGGTGGGTCAGAGGTTGTTCTTTTACAGATATATATATATATATATATATATATATATATATATATATATATATATATATATATATATATATATATACAAACAGACTTTCGGTAATATATATATTAAATTTTATCTCTAAAATCCTTATCATTGAAACTTATTTTACAGAGTTTCAAGGATTTATGCTTAAATCATTTGACAACATGAAAATCTTCCTAGTAGAACAGTAATTCTCAATAAAAGATTTGAAATTACTAGATTTGGTATGCTTATGCCTAAAAGCTTTATAACCAATTATAAGGAGGAGAATATAAACGCAAAAGATGGGATTCGAATAAAATAAATACTTTATTAACGACAATAAACAAGGGCATGCTTGGTCTGAATTAATGGGACAAAAAATGGAGATGGATTGTTGATACATTTATAATAATATTTCACCCAACATGTAACAAAATGGGATATATGTATCGTAATATGAGTTGATTCGAATATAACAAAATGAGTAGCTGGGAATGAAGAAAATCAACCAAACTGATATTCAACTAAAAAAATATAAAAATCATGCAAAAATAATTAATTGATTATATGATAAATAATTAATATAAAGGTAAATAAATGATACAATATAAATAATTGATGCAAAGATACATAATTTCCAATTGAAATAAGCTTAAGGAGCAGAGTCTTAAACGGATGGAAAAGAAAGGGAGCACAACTTTGGAACAACCCTCCAATTTTGAGTCGAAGAGCAAATGAGATTGAGTCAAGCAGGGGGTGCATTAGCTCGACTCCAGCGAGATTTAAAAGAACATAAAAGTCGAGTCGCAAACTTATGTGAGGTTATTTATAGCGATTTGTTATAAAACTGATATGTGACACAATACATTATTGATATTGTTATAAGATTACTGATATTTTATTATTATTACTAAATTATTCCAATTATTTCTATCTACACACAGAGCGAAATATGTGAACAACTTTCTTTTATTGAAATATTTTCAAACATATGATGAGTAGTTAAATGAAATATTCATGGTACAAGGCATGCAATTAAATATATTATATGAAGATTTCATATGATACAATTGTATATTCAATAAATTAATACTAAATAAACTAACAAAATAAAATATTGACACGAGCAAAATAAGAGAAAAATTTTTTCAGGAACATTTAGAAGTTTCTTGTAATCATCTGGCAACATTTTGCTTAATAAGTAAGAACTGTACAACCACAGTTGTTGTCATACTCGCTCTGCAGAGATGCCACCACACGTAAAAGTAACTTCTGAGCTCCGTTAGACAATGTTTTGCTTAAAAACTTCGGGGGGCGAGGGATGAGACTCTTTCTACAATTTCAAGAGAGATAGGAAAGTCCATGAGTGTGATTTCACGCGTGTTAAAGCTATATAAAGAAAGCAAACCTATAAATTTCCTTCAAAGTCGGTCGACACGGAATAACTACCCACCGAGAAAAGAGAGCTATTAGTCGCTTCTCGTGGAAGGATCCCATTGAGACTGCAGCAGGAATTTTTTGAAAAATTAAAACTAATATTGGCAAAGAAATGAATCGTTTCACAGAGTCCAGTTGCCTCAATACATCTGCTTTGAAAGCTCGTTCTCCAGCAATCAAACCAATCATCAGTAAAAAGAACCAGAAGGCGAGACTCGAATATGCTGAAGCTCATGTTGTTTTTGAGAGATGAAGATTCGGAAAGAATTCATTTCAGCAACGAAAGTAAATTTAATTTATTTGTATCTGATGGCAGACGCTTTATTAGACGCGCTGCAGGTGGCAGACGTTGCGTCATGCCATACTTCAATGCGAGTAAAATACTATTTTGAACAAGAAGATAATATTGAAGTAATGAAGTGTCCTACTCAAAGCCCGGACCTGAACACAATATGAACCTCTGGAAGATCATTGGAAATAAAGTTAGAGACGAGAAGCCTTCAAATATGACAGATTTATGGACGAAAATTGAGCAAAAATAGAACAAAATAACACCGAGATTTTGCAAGAAACTGGTCAGGTCCTGCGGTTGTTGTTGCGCCGAAGTCATAGAAAACAAAGATTTTCAGACATCATATTAAGTGTTTTAGGTTTCATCGTTGTCATATCTTGTTTTATTTTTAGTGTATTTATTTGCTCGCTAAGCAATTCTGTGGATAATCGTTCTCTTATTTTGCACGTGTTAATATTTAATTTTGTTAGTTTATTAGAATAATTCTTGAATATACGATTGTATTACATAAAAATTCCTAAAATATATTAAATGCATGAAATTATGTACCATGAAAATTTCATTTAGCTACTCATCTTATTTTTGAAAATATTTTAATAGAGGAAAATCACTCTCTTACTTTGCTCAATAGTGTATAGTTTCTCTATATTCAGAGAGGGGCAATATCACTAACTTTGGTGATTTTGAAAATCAAAATCAGATCACCAAAAGTTATCTTGAAGATAAAGATCAGTATTCCCCAAAATGATGTGATCTTGATGATCCAGATCAATATCGTGATTTTGAAGATCCCTTTTATATGTTTTTTAAAAATAAATTATTTTGAAAAACAATACATTTCCTTTACCTTTATGAGATACCAAACTGATAATTTTAGGAAGGAATTGTCGAATATTTTGAAAAAATTCTATCCCCATTTTAATTTAACGCCAATTTTTGTAAACGCCTTAAAAATTAGTTCTTTGTTCATTGTAAACGACTCCATTCCTGACATTTTGCGTTCCAGAATAGTATATAAATATACTTGTTCTAAAAGTTCTTTGGGAACGTACATTGGATGTACGGAACGTCTTCTCAAGGTTCGCATTGATGCTCACCGTGGGGTCAGTTACAGAGCAGATATGGATCTCTCCGTAAAAGAAAACTCTGTTGTCCGATCTCATTCCTATTCATGTAAAATACCTATAGATTATAATTAATATAAAATATTATCTGCATCAAAATCTAAATCTGACCTTTTCATAATTTAGTCCCTTTTAATTAGATACAATCAGCCTCAGTTAAATAAGGAGTCTAATTCCACACCGTTATCTATTGCTTGATTAATTTTTTGATATTTTTTTTAACTAGCTACCATTAATTAATTACCACTTAAACAGCCAACAAGCAATCAATTTTTGTTTTGTTTTTTTTGTTTTTCGACCAACCAACTACATAGATCAGAGAACCAACTAATACTAAATCACATCTTTCCTGGTAGTATAATTTTAAAATTTCATTCATTCAGTTCACAGCTTTCTCCGAATCAGGTAACAAATTTTACTGTATTTATTGAGGGTTTCCTTTTCTTCCAAATTGTAACCTTAATAATTTCGTTTGAATTTATTTATTTTTTAACTTAATATACATATTTTTGTCCTTTATATTACATTTTGATATTTATTTTGTTTTACATCGTAGTACATTTTAGGCCTAAAGCCATTAATTACACAGGCGAAAAATTTTAATCACATTTTCTGGTGACTTAGATTTAGCTGCCAATTTTAATTCATTTTTTTATGCTGATTTCAAATATATAATCCATTTTTACCTAAATGCTAGAGGTATTCTGTAATTTCTATTTTCTCGTTTCCCCGAAAACTGCCCTCCGCACGGACAGAGAGGGTGCTTGTAGAAAGCAAATACTTCACAGTACATAGTAGTAAGATAGTAATAAGGTTATTATGCAAAATATTGACATTGTTGTTTCTTTTTTCAGGTCTCATGTTAAAGTGATGGCTTCGTCAAGAGGAAATTGCGTTAATGATCCAGACACCTTCTGATACATATGTGGCTGTTACATGCTAGTTCGACAAAGGCGCAATATATCAAACTTTGTGATCCACACTTATAAGGCATATTTTTATGTTCCTCTAAGCGATCAAGATAAGAAGTGGGCCCCACATGCTGTTTGCCATAGTTGTGTAGAACATCTTCATAAGTGGACGAAAGGAAAGAGAAATTATCTTCCTTTTGGAATCCCCATGGTGTGGTGAGAGCCAAAGGATCATGTATCGGACTGTTATTTCTGTGTGGTGAATATTAAAGAGATTGACAAGGAAAATCGGCACAAGATCGACTACCCCAACATTCCCTCGGCGATCCGGCTAGTACCTCATTCTGAGTTTTTACCAGTTTCGATTTTCAGTGGATATGCTTCCTCCGAGGATAAAAATGATGTACCTGATATGGACGTCCACGGAATGGACTCAGAGTCTGCAGATTCATCATCAGATGCTGAACAGTCATTAGGTCCTCACTGTTTCAACCAAGAGGATTTGAATGACTTGATACGTCATTTGGGGCTCTCCAAGAAAGCTGCAGAACTTTTAGCCTCCAGGTTGAGTGAAATACATATGCTTGACAGGTTGGTACGGGTATCATATTACCGAACAAGAGAGAGTACATTTGTTTAGTATTTCTCTGAGGACAAACAATTTGTATACTGCCACGATGTTACTGGTCTGTTTACCGTGTTGGAACTTGGCACATATAGCACTGCTGAGTGGAGAATGTTTGTGGATAGCTCCAAGCGTAGTCTCAAGTGTGTCCTTTTGCATAATGGCAATGACTTTGGTGCAGTTCCTCTCGGCCACTCTGTCCATCTGCGAGAAACTCACGATGACATAAGAATGGTTATGGATTTATTTAAGTCCTATGAACACAATTGGATCATATGTGTAGACCTTTATATGGTCAACTTCCTCCTTAGCCAGCAGAAGAGATATACAAAGTTTCCATGCTATATCTGTATTTGGCACAGTCGAGCCCGTGACAAACACTGGTCTCCAAAAGATTGGCCAGTTCGGCAAACTTTGGAAGCAGGAATGCCAAACATTGTTAATGAGCCAATCGCGAGTCGAGAGAAGATCGTTTTCCCTCCACTTCATCTCAAACTGGGGTTGATGAAGCAGTATTCCAAGGCGTTGAGCACTGACGATGATTGTTTTCAGTACATAGTATCGGCGTTTCCTTCTTTGTTATACGAAAAAAAGCAAGAGTATTTGATGGTCCCCAAATCCGAAGACTTCTGAGTGATTCTAGATTCGTGAACACCATGAATGAAAAAGAGAAGGCAGCCTGGCTTTCATTTTCTGCCGTTGTTCGTAACTTCTTGGGAAACAAAAAAGCGCATAACAACGAGGATCTGGTTACAAAAATGCTTTTAGCATATCGTGATCTGGGATGCAACATAAGTGTGAAGCTGCATTTCCTAAATAGTCACCTCGACCGATTCCTAGATCATCTGGGAGCCGTGAGTCACGAACAAAGGGTACGCTTCTATCAGGATTTGATGACGATAGAAGAGCGCTACTAAGGTCACTGGGATAACACATGATGGCGGACTACTGCTGCACGATTAGAAGCGATCAGCCAGATAAGAATTACAAGAGAAAGCGTTACAAACGCAAATTTTTGCCTGATTGAAATCAAGAAGAGGTTCTCCAGCCTGATGTACGGTCATTAATAAATTGGCATCTATTTGATTACAGTATTTGTAATCCTAATGTGTAATTCAAGTTTCTTCTCATATGCAATAAAATGTTTGTGCCAAAAAACCTGCTTTACTATAAATAATGCAAAAGTATGATTCAAAATTACTTCAGGGCATGATGATAGGCGTGATGAAGTGAAAATTATTGTATAATATTAGTTATTGATATTACGAAAAGTACGTAACATTTAGAGAGAATCTGATTTCAGATTTGAATTCAGTATGCTCAAATTAGGTAGGAAAATGTACTTTTGTCAACTCACCACATACATTGTTCCCCAGTGTTATCAGTGTTCTCATAATTGTTAAGCAATTGTTCTTATATAAATCTTTAAAATTCTAGCCTAGAAGATGGGTCCAGAGCACGAAATTTTGGCAATATACGTTATATTCAGTACTTGCTCTCCTTTTACAATATATATATATATATATATATATATATATATATATATATATATATATATATATATATATATATATATATATGTATATATATATACATCGAATATCATCTTCAGAGTTACAATGGGGAATTATTTCAAAGTATTCAGTTTATATGATACAAAATGTATTAACAAAATTACGAACGAAGTTATACACGTGTAAGCAAATTGGATCCAGGTGATAAAACGTCGGATAAGTAGGTAGCCAGAGAGGATGGGGGGAGGGGTACTCGATGTATCGAAACGCGTCAGATAAATTAAAGAAAGTGCTAAATTATACTAATTTACTTCTATCTTTGGCTCAATAACAAACATCGGCCCCCGATGAACTTCAGTACGCTTATCCACAGGTTAAACAATGAAGAAAAGGCGAATATAAGACAAATCGAGAAGATTGAAAAAAGAATTATTAATTCGAAACTAGCAGTCGCTTTTAATAAAACATGCTATAATGAAAATATACTGCCCAAATACACAGGTATATATATATATATATATATATATATATATATATATATATATATATATATATATATATATATATATACCTATCAGGGTAGTCCCCCCCAAAAATTTTAGTTTTTTATCTCCATATTCCTGATTGTATTGCCACATTGAACAGTAGGTCACATACTCAATTTGTTCAAAATCGAACAATATTTACTGGTCGCTATATGGACCTTAATTTATTAGTCTGCTGGTAAATTAATTTTTAGGATAGAAATGAACAGTCTTTGCAAATATTCATTTATTTGAAACGGATATTGGTGTTGAAAGTCATTTTTTAAAAAAAATATTTATATTAAAGTGAAAAGAAAATAGTTAAATGGCAAATGATTTCTTTTTGACACAAATTATAACTAAAATTGCTGATTAAACATTGATCCTTTTGAGCACGAGGGAAAATTTTTGTGATGTTTTGCCACAAGTCTGAGAAGCAACTGTTTCTGTTCTTCATCTTTCATTAGGAGACTAAAGATTAGCTTAGTCCAAATCCTCGATGTTTTTTGTAAGATTCAATCGGCGAACAAGTTTGGTGTTTTCATTGCGTTGGAGATTGGAGACCATCTTCTGTTTGGTCTCAGCATTAATTCTATGATCGAGTAATGCAAGACCAACAACATGTTCTCTAAGATACCAAAGGTGTCTGTTAAGGGCTGTGGTTGCTTCTTTAAATATTGTCTGATTTGGGTACTTTTGCAAAGTTTTAAGAAGCAGAATGTCATTTAAAGGAGCATTAATTCCAAAATGAGCTTCATTCCAAAAACGCGAGTAGACCAAAGCAATAAAAAGAGAGCACTCTGTAATATTGGCCTTTTCACGTTCCGTTAGTTTCAGTTGATGCTTAAACAAGTATATTTTTAGGACATATATAACCTTAGCCATTCAGCGTGCATGATTAGTCGCTCCTAGGGCTCTTAATGTAACTTCTGTCTTATGAATGCCCCAAAGAAAGATGAGACTGAGTCGCAGCAATTCTTCATAATCGTCACGCAACTGACGAGATTTCAAAGCTTCCTGAAAATATGGGACCATTTCTCTTAGAAGATTATGCATTACTGGATTGGCGAATAAACTGCTATTCGCCTATAAAAAAGAATCCTTTTTAAGTATCGACCATTGTTCTTTAAAACGTTCAAAGAGACTCCTCTTTGGACCACTTGTAGGCCCAAGTAAAATATTGCAAGCACATGACAACATAATTTCGAAAATATGATGACGGCACGCAATCCAAACAAGTTCCCTTCCTAATATTTTCTCAATTATGATACAGGCTCCTTTTAGTAGGCCTGTATTTGATGCAGTTGTGTCAAATACAAGTCCTTGAACTTCGTCACGGAGATTCCAGTCATTAATTGATGAGATGCATGCCATAGCCTGTTCTTCTCCTGTTGCTCGTGTTATTTTTGGCACACCGAGAAGTTTTTCCATTCCATTTACAGAAACTATTGTTGCAATTCGTTCTACTCTTTCCTTTGCCCCATCAATCGCAGATAGTAGTTTTCCATCCCAGTGAATACGGATCGGTCCTTCAACAGACAACGAAGCTTTGTCTTTATTGTATGTTACCTCTCTTACTTGCTTTCTGGAACGTCGTATAGAACTCCTGGAAAGTGTCATAGCTGTATTATCCTGACCCAAGGCTTGTGCTATTGATCGAGCAATCATTATTGCTTTTCAATCCGTAATATTTGCAGGATCAAGAGCAGCAGCCACACTTGAAGTTGTAAAGATATTTTGTGAATTTTAAGGACTACATTGTGCATTCTTTTTTTCTAGTTGAAGAAGGTGGACAAAACTTTTTGTCTGCCGCAATTAAACTTTCTCTTTCAGATGATGATGACTCGAAATCTGCATAAGCAGCAGCCTCTGCTTGATTTTTAGAACTATATACTTTTTCTTTGTATTGTATAGCCTTCTTATGTCGATATCTTTTGCGGGATTCCTTGGCTGAAGTAATCTTATCACGGCACGACATACTGCAGGAGAAAATGTTCTCTTTCTGCATCAATAGAAATTGGCGGTCTTCTTCATTTTTTACCACATTTAAGGCATTTTTTGAGGCTATGTCAAAAAGTTTTGAAAGAGTAGATTCGAAACTACGCTCATTTATTCCACATAAGTACAGTTCGGTTTTGCGGTTCTTATTCAAAGAAAGGTATTCTTCATACAACCTTGAGAGTTTCCTAACGAAAGAATCTATTCGCTGTTTGGGAATTCGGGCTCTTTCCCATACTTTTATGACTTTTTTGCAAGCGAGGTTGCAACTTTGTGTCAAAGTCATTGACTCCACTTGATGGTGCTACTGAACAACACGAAGCACATCACCACATGCTGGTAGTCTTGCATTTGAAAGCTCACTAGTAAGATGTTCTAAAAACCAGACTGCCGCAGATGAACGAGTACTTCCAGCCATAATCTGAAACAACAGAAATAAAAATTTATTGTAACTGAGTGAGCTCACGATTCCCCTCCATTTAGTTATACTTAGAAGATATTTTTTTTTACTCTAAAATATCTAAATATTCAGTATTCATGAAAGAATAAGCTTTCATTTGACATAAATAAATAGGCTCCTGTGTTTGTAAAACTTACGGCAGTCATGCTTAATTAAATATATATATATATATATATATATATATATATATATATATATATATATATATATTGTGAATTAAAATATGAACATAAAGTGTGTTGACATATAATTCTAATATTCTTAAGTAAGTCTGATATTGATAAAAAACTGCAAATTATCTATGCACTGAATAAACAAAGTATATTACTTACCTAAATAATTATATATATATACTTGCATAAACCAGCACTTGTATTCACTTGTATTACGTCAACTGTTAAACTTCATAATACAAATGAACAATTAATCAATCCTCGCTGACTTATATAGGAAATGGTGCGACTGCATCACCATTATTGCGTTATTGTGTCATCACTTTACAAATGGGCTCAGAAATCAACAAGCTGAAACAATAATTATTATTGCCTCATACGCCGAGTATGTGAATGTCATTCCACTTTTCAGATAATGCAATATCTTGATTTTTTTTGCGAATTATTGTAATTCATAAGGAATAAGTTATCAATCACAAATATATGATAGTGTATAAGTGTCAACCAATAAATGCCTACTTTTAAAAAGTTCCAATATTTTGACTGAAATTTAAAAATATGGAGACACATAGCGACCTCTAAATATTTACCAATTTAGTCAATATTTTGCATCAGCTCTTTTAACATCTTTTAGCACCTATTTTAGCCATGTGGAGAACATTTCCAACTAATTTCAATTATTTGCTATATATATATATATATATATATATATATATATATATATATATATATATATATATATATATATATATATATATATATATATATATATATATATATATACATATCCTCGCAACTTTAGCCATTTGATTCTTTTGTGTTTAATATATGTTATGTCACCTTATCTAAATTACTGGGATTGACAATTACCCTTTCAGTATTTCAGTGGGTAAGTTTAAAACTTCGTATGATCTTAATATATTAGCCAAGAGAAACTATTCAGTGACTTACATATAGTTTTTAGTTCTATTTTCCTCAATTCCCATTTCATCAGGTCCATAACCCAGATCAATAAATGTTCAGCATATATTACTAATTTTTTTTTACATAAAATTTAATTTTACAGTTTTACTGCAGTATTGAATTACTGCCAATATAAGGGTAAAACCGTAAGTTAAGAGTGTTACTTTAATGTTCAACCGCTGTAAACCATTTGCTATCACCAAAATCATTTGTCCAAAGTTACCAACCGAGAGACGAGTTCGTTTGGCTCTTAGGGGCTATGATGACCCATGCACGCAAACGAAAACACGATTTCACTGGCGCAGAAGAATTTAATGTAGTTTTATACCTCTTGAAGATCTTCTTTCTAGCAAGATACCTATCTAAAGAGTCGAGTTCTTTACTAATATTCTGCAAATAATTGCTGATAACATCCTCTTAATCTGAATCCTTTTGATCCTCATTTTCATCACTGTCGTCAGTACGACACTCTGTTTAATCGGCATTTGTTTTAAAGTACGAAGGCAAGATCAGGAGGTTCCTTCACCAGGTGTTGAAAGTGAGGTTTGGCCAAATGAATAGGAGGAATAGGAGAGTATTTTGAGAAGGAGATAAGGATCAAGTGTGTCTGGGAAAGGTGGTGACCTCGACAAGCTTCCGGTTTCGATTTTTCTCACGAATTTAAAGAAAATATCAACGAGGGCGCATCACGCAGAAATCTGCAAGGAGAGCTCTGTAAAGAAGGTGGTAAAGCTAAAAAAAAACGTGACAACGTTGTGGAAGATATATGTGAATTGATCAAAAGATATCCGGACTGCCTCTATAGCTTAAATTCTAATCAGGAATAGGTAAAAATAGATGCCAAAAATATTATAGGAACATTTGTGAATATATGTCATTATTTTTGTTTTAAATATATCAATATTAGCAAGGTTTATATATATATATATATATATATATATATATATATATATATATATATATATAATTTTTTTAATTATGTTTGAAATGGAAAGGCACAATCCTCCAGATCTCAACCGCAGCAAGTTTGCTCAGTTTACACCTGACTACCTAAACTATGACCAAAGTCCACAAAAAGACTCGACGAAGATTAAGATATACTTGAATTTTACGCGTCCCATAATACTGCTTCACGAAGAGCACGAAAAATAAAATCAGAGTGAAGGCAAGATTGATCGCACGGAGAAGCTGTAAGCACATTCAACTTAGCGCCAGTGCCAACCAGGAAAGAAGGGACAGAGGGAGTAAAAAAATAAGGATAGGAGGACAAAGCTGAAGAGAAGACGAGACTGCAGATGCAGTTGTCACTAAATCTGGACTCCTTTCAATTTAAGTGATTAGAAACTGAAGATTAATAGGACGAAGAATGAGATAAAGAAAGCAATGACGAAAGTGAGAAAAGACGAGTCAGACAAAACAAGGTCTGCTGACCAAAGTCGCTTGCTCTCACTTATTCTGATTTGTGACCTTACAACCTTCAAAACGTTCTATAATTCTCGAATTAACCCTGGAGGGACCTTGACAATTATATTATTCGAAATAGAATGTAAAACAACATTAGGGTTTCAAATTTCGTTAGAATAGGCCGAATAGTTATGATGTTATTGCCAAAACAAAAAAAATAGCAAAACGGGGACCGACCGACAGACATAGTGAGATATAGTCACACACGATTAAAAATAATGCCACAGCTCCTTATATTTATTGCTTTTTGCCCTATTCTGTGGCACCAGCACAGTTCTAACAATTGAGAATGATAAAGGAGGTGAGGAGGGTAAGAAGGGGAAAAGATTCAACAGAATACTTCGTGTCGCTTATATTTTTGATATGATTTCGTTGGCCACTTTGTCGGGCTGACGATCCGGATGCCTTCTCAACTACGCAACCTGATATCACAAAGCTTCTGCAGGATTTCCTTTATTAAAAAAAATAGGACGCTCACCTGGCGGCCTCCAACAAGGGTATAGTCACAAAAATTTTAGATATAGGCCTATCTATTCCAAAAGGTAATGTGTGTCATTTTCTGAATTTTCAAAGTTTTAGGAACGCTTAACATTTTAAAAATATATATAAAACTTTGATACTATTGATATACTTAAGTAAAATCAATGACATATATTCACAAATGTTTCCATAATATTTTGGGGAGGATCTATTTTTACCAAATCACATATATCTTTTTCACGTGTTTTGGTATTGTGTTTTAAATTCGTAAAGAAATTGAAACTGTGGGCATGTCGAGGTCACCACCTTTCCCGGAGACACGTGATTCTTATTCCTTTCTCAAGGTTCTCTCCTGTGTGTACGCCTCCCTTTGACCGAATCCATTTCCAACGCCTCGTGAAAGAGATTCCTGCTCTTCCCTTCCTCTTTTGACGGAAAGTCCGATTAAATACACTTTGGTAATACGGATATCGACAATAGAGCCATTTTCGCAAGTCCTATACATCTAGCCCCCTATCGAGTTATTCATTCCACCTTCTAAGTTTCTCTTCGGTGTCTCACAACTTTCCTTCTTCGGACACAATGTTTCTCATCTTAACATTTTTCCTTTCAGTGAAAAAGTTGTAGCGATTCGCAGTTTCTGTGGTATACTTAATTTCTAGATCAATTTCATTCTCATTTGTATCCTTGCATTGCAGCCGTTGTGCATTTTTCTCTCGAGAACTTATAGAAACTATTCTTTTTAGCTGTCTCCTATCCCAGTGCTACTATCAGCATTGCCTCAGACTCTACTTAAAACTTACTTAGGAGCGACGATTAAGCAGAAGGTTGGTAAAATGTTGAAACCTGCTGCTTTATTCTCGGGCTCCCTTACTGATTCTTAAATGGGATTATCTCTGTTTTATTATGATTTGCTTGGTATATACATCGCAAGTCTGTCACTTATTTCCGTATTTGTAAGAGCCTGAATTCACCATTTTTACCCTGACACCGTTTACTCTCTATTCTGCACTGATGCTCTCCATTTAGATTAAGTCCTAAGCCTTCTTTTGACATTTATTATGTTCCTGGTCTGCAATTCCCAGAATGTGCTCTTTTATCCTTCGCTCGTCTACCATGTGGCTATAGTGCTTGCTCAGGACTAGGAAATAAAGACCCCATAATTTCGTCATACCTGTTACTTCGTCGTTGCCAAAGTCGAATTGCAAGACTCGTGCCAGGTGTATCCTGCTAAAGTTTTCTTTGCTTGACTGTCATAGTCCTATTATTACTTTCGCCTATCTTCGGCAAGTTTGCCACATATTCATGGTCTTTCGCATGTAGGTAGTCGAGCAAAGCAAATGCTAAGTGCATGTCGTTTTATTATGGCTGGGATGAATGCCGAAGTTGTGAAATGGAATAGCCCTCGCCCGAGGTCAAAGTTCAGCGTCACACTAAAGATCCTCATGCACCTTTTCCTTCACCTGCGTTGCTGTTCGATGCCACTGATCTCAGCAATGTCAATCCTCTACTTCACTCGCCTAGTTGCTACTATCTCTCAACCTTTATCCATCACTTAACGCGTTAATCTGGGGCAATGCCGATATATGATATTTGAGCACCAACCATTACCTGTGCTGTACAGTATTTAAATACTTATTTAATTACATTTTGTATTTAAAAAAGTACTTATAAATAAAATAAAAAACGTCTAATTAAATACTGTATTTAAATACATTTAGGTGTAGTTAAATACAATGAATTCAAATACATCGAAACCAAAACTATAAATATATTTCATATTGCTTCATAGATATTTGAGAACGGGGTCTGGTTGAAACGCGTTCCAGCTTGTTCAAGAAATACGTGCATTCGTACCCTTTACGTACGTGTAACATCACAACCCTCATGTAGCTGTTATTGATTCCCGAAGTTCAATCACGACAGTTCACCAGCGTCTTTGAGAATGGGTGTGTGTATGTGCTACCGGGCGATACGGGAGAGGTCTTTGATTGAAGTGTAGTCATTGTTGTGCGGTTCACGCAGTTGGCAATTAAGGATGGCTTTCACTTATTGTTCCTCTTCGAGCTCAGACAATACAGAGGCGTTTCCTCTGCATTGTCCTAGCTGAAAGAGCTAAATAATTGGATAAGTTTAGCCATTGACCCCCACCCCAAACCTGTTGTTTTCGAGTACCTCTGTCCATTTGGTGGACTGAGGTACTCGATAGATATTTACCGCGAGATCGGTAAACCTAACACTGTGATCTCTTTCATACAGACACACACACATATATATATATATATATATATATATATATATATATATATATATATATATATATATATACAAATATATATATCTATATAATAAAAATGAAGTCTCTCTTTTTTTTGTGTGTCTGTGTGCGTGTGTCTGTCTATTTATAGAAAGAAAGGTTTAACAATAAACATAAAACTAAAAGTGTATACTTATGTAAAGTTTTCCAAGGAAGATAATGAAAGTGATCCCGAGGCTCTACGTGCCCCCAAGCGGAGCTACAGGCCCTTTCTCAAACTTACCCCGTCTGTTCCACCAAGGGAACGTGAGCTGAGTCCAAACCCTTTGAGAGACAAGCTAGTTTTACCCAAGATTATTGTTCACATGTGGGAAGCAAAAGCAACCTGTTTTCCCATCCGCCACATGGAAAGACGAAGGATATTATTATCCACCAAGAAGTGTTGTGATGTAGAATTGGTCAAAGAATAATTTGTGATAAATATAAGTATTTCAACCTGTATCTTGTTTATGATTTTCTTTTTATGCTTTACCCGGGCAACGCTGGTGGCCTCATTTAGTGGTTATAACGGAGCTTTAGAAACACTAGACAAGACACTGAGGGGCATCAGAGATTGTGAGGTGTCACTTTTTTGCTGTAAGGTGATTTCAGGCAGACACTTCCAGTGATACCTTAAAGAAACAGGGCATATGAGGTCCGGGCTTGCCTAAAATCATCTTCTTTGTGGTGGAATGTTTTCACAGTCTCTAAACACAAATATGAGAACCCAGCTCATTGGTGATCAACTGTCAGCACAATTTGCCAAAAACATTCTGAAACTGGGATATGGCAGAGCACCCCTTGTTGTTGATGGTGGAATAGAAATATCTTCTCTCTGCATAATTATTAATACTGTTGATGATCTGATGGCAAAGGTATTTTCCGATCTTCAGCAAAACTACAAAAACTACAACTCGCTGTGTGAAAGAGCTATATTGGCTCTTAAGAAAAACACTGTCTGCAGAATCACTGAACAGCTACTGCAGGCCCTCTCAGGAAGTCTACAAATTTATAAATCATTTGATACAATTCCGGATCCTGTTCAGTCAATTATACTACAAAGTTGCATAATAACCTCACCAACTTTAACTGAACGTAGTAACTCCCAAATTGTTGTTGCGAAATTTGGATACAAGTAAACTCTGCAATGGCACTCTGCTGGTGGTAAAGAAGTTGATGCCACATGTTCTAGAGGCAGTCATTCTTATTGGAAGAAAAAGAGGAGAGGATGTCTTCATTTTCAGAATACCCGTAAATCCAACATGGTCAAACTTGCCATTCACATTCAGAAGACCACAGTTCCCAATCCGTGTAAGTTTTGCAATGTCAATTAACAAATCGCTGGGTCAGACTCTAACAGTGGCAGAGTTGCAATTAGAGGAACCCTGTTTTTTATGGTTAACTCTATGTTAGGTGCTCTAGCATTGTAAACAAAAGTAATGTTTGTATAGGCTCCACAAGGAGGAAAAACTAAGAATATTGTGTACCAAGAAGTTCTGTCGCGCTGCTAAATAAAATTAAGTTTAGTTCATAGAATGAGAATATTGTTTGTGAAGAATGAAATAAAAAATAGATCAAATCCGTCTTACTTTATTTCCAAACGCACTTTTTTACCAAAGCAACGCCGGGTACCTCTGCTAGTGTATATATATATATATATATATATATATATATATATATATATATATATATATATATATATATATGAAGTTTTGATAGTACATATTAAAGTAGCTCCTCTTGTTATCTTTTGTGATGGTACAATTATTATGTTATACCATTTTCTTTTAGATTATACAAATATCGTTTCTAATCTTCTTTGGTATTAACTCCTATGTTCGTACACTATAAAGATGAGATAGATTAGACATGCTTAACTCTATATAGTTCATAAAGGTGTCAATGCAAGTACGGGGGCAAAACACATTCAGACCAATTATGGAGATGATGCAGTAAATTTAAAAGTTGTAGTAGGTGGATTTCCTGTTTCTAAATTAGGAATTTCAGTCTAAAAGATGGACCAAATGTAGGTCGTCCAAAAAAATTGGATTCCAAAGAGTTGGAAGCTGTTGTCACAACAAACCTTACTAAAACTTATATGAAACATGCAGAACAATTTAATGTAACCCGTATGATTGTTCTTTATCAAATGATAATGATTGAAAAAGTTCCATTGATTGGAAAATGGCTTCCTTACGAACTGTAGACGGCGAATCTGACACAGCTTATTGCTTGATTTAGGTAATTGCTTCCATGACACCTTAAGGCAATATTTTTGGGAAGGCTTATTACTGGAGATGAGAAGTTTATCCTTTATCATAAAGTTAAATGCCGACGATGCGGATCAATCGTGTGATTTGCGGAATATTTTAGTATTTGTCCATTACGAACTGTTCGACAACAATAAAACAATTAATGCTAATCTCTACTGCAATAAACTTGGTCGTTTGAAAGCTGCTTTGGGCCAAAGCCTCCCCCTTAGTCAACAGAATGGGTTATCTTTCTTCATCATGATAATGCCCGACCTCACACAGTTCGAATGACCAAAGATCTCTTGGTGGAGCCCAATTGTGAAATATGGCTTCTTCTTCCATACTACTCTGGCTTTGTTCCTTCTTATTTTACTTGTTTAAGGGATTACAGAACCATTTAGAATTTACATGCGTGGTATTTACATGCTTGTTGGTAGATTTAATGAGGTTCTAGAAAAGATTGGAGGCTATATTTGTGATTAAATATTTCCAAAATCATATTTTTTGAGAAAATGTGAAAAAGTTTGTGTGTGTCATGAGAAAATATTGTTTAAAATAAATGTGTATAAAAATTCCTTGAAACACAACCGCAGTTGCAACTATAACATTGAGGTACAGTTTAAAATGGATTTAGTAGTCTTTTGAGGGTCCAGGGGGAGTCGCGGCATCTTTAGATTAGGAATAACTTGAACCTGAAAAGTACTTTACGGAATTTTGATGAGTTTTTCATATTTCTAAGGAATATATCCGTTAAAATTGGCACCTTCTTATTGTAAGGGAGTTTTTCACGATGACGCGTTGCACTATTTTCCCATTTGAGTTTTTAGGGTCTCCCATAATTTACTGATAGGAATGGAGGCATCTATTGGATGAAAAGTGTAGACAAAATTCGAATCGAGCAACGGCATAATGCCCTTGCCGGTGATATACCAGAGTATTCCTTGATTTGAGATCGGTAGGCAAGAAGTACCCATGGTAATTTATTGTACCATTGGTCAGGTGAGGAAAATGCAAACAGGGAGCGTTTAAGTGTCTAACGAAACGACTCTACGATACTCTTTACCTTCGGATTCCAAGAAGTGATAAGTGTGCATTTATCACCATAATAAACCAATCAATGAAAGAGGTATAAGATTTGTTGCTAAAATGTTTGGAAGCCGACGACTCTTAGCATGTTTGGTGAGGAGTCAACAAGAATTTGTCGGTCACGATTTAGCAGGTAGGAGCGGTGGGGGTGGGGGGGGATAACTGAAGTTTCTGTTTTCATTATTCAAGAAGCGTGTAACAAACTGGCAGATAAGTGGATATGCGGTTAACAGGTTAAGTTCCACTGATTGGAAGGACGTCGGAAAAATTGTAGTGATAGCCAGGAGAGGAGTCTGTAGGAGATCAAACATGTCAAATAAGAAACATCACCTTGGCCGGAAGAGAGGATGTCTATGGTCTGTGTATTCTTGAACAGAACGTCAGCTGGGGTGAGATGTTTGGACTGTTACTACTGGATGTCATCCACAAATTGGGTAATAAAATTCAATTATTGAGCCAACAGAGCGGGATAAGAAGACTTTGAAGAAAAGAAGGCCAAAGCGAGTGCCTTTTGGTGAGTGAAAAGAGTTACAGTGGAACCTTGTATGGTGGAAAAGAATTTTTTGACTACTGAGAGTGCCGCAAAAAGCTAAATTCGAAATTGGCTTCATTTGTTTGGAGAAAAGGCTAACGGGATCCACGTTCACTTCTGTTGCTATTCTAAAGTACCCCACAATTCATCGTACTGCAGCAGCCAAAATGCGAATAGGGGCGTCCTGCAATGGATGGCTTAATTCGCTGGATGATGAAATATAGAGTTTTGGCTTTCAAAGGTACTTGCAGAAATTCTCCCCAAATTCAATGGTTGATTTGGCGCGATTGTGTACACCTTTCATGAAGTAATTTAGCGCGGCTAAAATTGAAGCCGCATTTTTCACAAGATTACTGTAAAAATTGAACAGAGCTAGATAAATTGCGTATGGCTGCCACTCTGTCAAGCAAAGGTGAGTTGCCCATGCTGTTAGGAAGATCTCTCAGGACTTCATTAAGAAAATACACAAACGTTTGTGAAGACGACCTCAAACCGAATACCATGTATAGAAAAAACGTACCCTCAAAACGGCATGGTTACACACGTTATTTTCACAGTCAACGCTTCCACCAGGATTTGCTGGAAAGCTTTTAGCAGATAGAGTTTGGGAAATAAGTATTGGATAAGGATTAAGGTTTAGTGACTGTTTAAGGCACATAAGTTACACACTGGCTTATAATTTTCATAATTCTTTGAAACCAGATGTAATAGATAGGTCCACGGAGTTATCGATTTTCGAAATTTACCTTCCTTCTCCATTTAGGACAACGCTCCCTTTGAGTCTCAGAATTTGGCCGAGGGCAGATTATGCTAACGTGTATAGACAGCAGTATCTGGTGTGTGAATATAATGTATTTTAGGATGCTTGGCTGAAAGGACGCTTGTAGAAATTTGCAAGTTAAGTCAGAGAAGAGGCGCAGTAAGAGTAAACCGCGGGGCGTGAAGGGAAGGATTGTCGTAAATAGCAGTTCCAGACACATGGTTTCTGAGAGTATACCTTTCTAAGTCTACGATAAACAAGGTGTCTCATGAAGTACGCCCATAAGATAGGGTGGTAGGTGTTAGAAACTAAGAACATTCAATGGTGAGACCATCCGTGTAAGGAAGAAACTTCTTTGCTTTGTGGGGTTCATGTTGTAAAGTAAGTCGGCTTATGGTACCCAAATTGCAGGGTCTAATAGGTCCAGCGAGGAACTCCACAAATAGACGCTGGATGGATTTATCAATTCTTTGAAATGGCTATTTGTGTAAATTAAGGAAATAATACGCCACGTGTAGTAAATAAGGAACCAAAGAGAATTAGAAAAATCAAAAATATATATATTGTGGATCTACTAAATAAATATAAGGCAAGCGGTTCGTCAGAAGTCACGCGGAAACACATGAATATACGCACAGCTAACAAATAAGAGTCTTTCACTCATACAAACATACGCGAGCTAAGAATAATTATCAGCAAAAGGTCACAGCTGGCAAGCTGAACAAATGCAGGCTTTGACCAGAAAATTTTTACACAGAACTGTAAGAGACAAGCGATTCCCCATAATTAAGATAAATCTGAGACATGAAAAATATGTACGTACAACAGGTAACATAGCTGTCGGACTCCGCCCAAGGGGTGTAAGTAAGTAACAAACAACTTTGATCACTGGGTCTTCCCCACGGACAAGTCAAGGTCACGCCCCTTGGAAAAGGCAAATAATATATATAGAGAGATCGAGGAACAGAGAGACAGATTTTTCAGTTAATTCATTCGTTTGTTAAGTCAAAATTTTCCGCAGTCAAGATCAGTCAATAAGAGAATCAATCACCCCCTTAGTAGCGTCACGAAACCTCATTACCTCGCCTAAATCCTGCCGCCGTTATACTCGATACTTCGCGTTTAACAGAACCCTACACACTGACCGCAAAGAACTCGAGACGTTTCCGTCTGCCCCTTTTAGTAGGTCAATTTAAGAATTAAGTTAGTTTCTTTTGGCGCGTCCTTTCGAAGTCCTTCTTATCCCGATCACGAAGATAGCTTCGGTGAACCCAGAATACCTAATCTCGAGCCTCCGTCAAACGAATTCCCCTTTGCGCCGAAGCCTACCACAAGAACGTTTGGCGCCTCTAGTAACTCGACACCCCCATAGATTAGACTGGGATAGGCTGACCTGTGATAGTTTATAGCGAGGAGATCATCAAAAATCGAGGTCTGTCCTGAGGCGAAGCCCCTGTCAACAAGGAAATTAAGTCCTGCGATTGGATCCCGAATGTAGAGGTCGTGATTTGAGCACTACATCGCCCTATATATTGAATATGTAGGGCAGCTATTAGAGTCCCTCAGAGAAAAGCGTCCCTGATGTAGAGCTGATGCACGGCCGGAAGACGCGAAGTAAGGTTGTGGAGAGGGGAATGAAAACTCTGACGAGGAGTGGTTATCTTTTGCATGTAATCGTGAGATACCGTTGTCATTTTAATTAGATTTGTCTATAACTGAATGTTCTCTTGGGGTTATGCGAATTTCCTTGTGTCTGTATGAGGCACATAGGTGAGACTAGTAGCTGCTGAAGAATATGAAACTTCAGCAGGACGTTCTTGTGTTGCTTTCGGCAGCGAATTGCGGATAATGGCCGTATGGTCCCCTTAGTGGAACCGGGTGAAGATAGTCATTTACATCCTTCCATTTAGAAACCGCTGTGCGACAGGCAACGATTTTCCTAAACTTGTAACTTCTGGTGATGACAACACCAGCTTGCTGAATGGAGACCGTGAGTGAAATCCAGACTATTACCTCGGAACAAGCTACTAGACTGCAGTTCCTTAGTGAGGTTTCTCGGTTATCGGTGGTGGGAGAGCTGCACGAATCTCATTAGGTCGGAATATTGTAGGCGGCAGCAGAAATTTAGCTCCTGGCCACCTAACGAATCTTGAGCTAACACGCGATCGGCAATTTCTGTAAAGTGATGATGGGTTTAATTTCCACCAGTGCTTACAGGACGTATTTTACATGAATGGAGAGACTATTGAGGAAGGCCTGTCTCAGCGCTGTCTCTGAAAAGTCAACACACGGGGCATCTTGGAGCTTTCGAAGGAGAGTCCTGGGTTTCTTCCTTACCAGGGCGATGTTACTAGTCATCTTCTGCCTGTAACTCGAATAAAGATTCAACTGCTTTTATGAGGTCTGTTGGTAAAAAGGATGAAAGTCGGATAGAATTTTGTCATTGTGGAACAGACATTTTTTGCTTCACAGGCCAGCTTAATGAGAGTGAGCCAGTGTTTTGGCCTTCCTGGCAAATATTGCGGGACTTGATTCGCCGAAACATTTGTCGTTCCCGTGGTAGAGAACTTATGTTTTATTTGTTGAAGAGCCATGACGATCACGTTGAGCTATGAACTTTCTTTATTTATCAATTTAAGGGGCTTGCAGTTTGGTGCTTAAATTTAAAAGTGCAAGGAATATTTAGGAAGCTCTACTATGCTACCTAGGTGTATTCTTACGTTACGAAATGAATAGTAGTACAAATGTGAAGGTTGTCACTGGAGTGATGATTGCAGCCGATTGAGAGAATTGTGACAATAGTGCATTTCTCGTGGGGGCGAGAATTATTAGAACACGGATGGGGTGAGGTTGCCAGTGGTCGCTGGCTGCACAGCCACTTGTTCGAAAACATAATATCATAATCAAAAGCCGGACTGACAATCATTTTTATCTAAACAAAATAAACTCTTTTGTCACTTATGGACTATCAGAAGTAATTTTTGTAAAATGACCCTTTAAATTACATTAAAACTTTGTTATTACCAACGAACAGACTAATCTTGTCATATAATCGGCATCATTATTTGGCAAAACAAGTAAATCTACAGCAAAATTTGAGCGTAGAAAACTATAAATCGAAGGCAAATACACTTCTCAAGCTCCCGATTCTATTTAAGATTTAATTATATCAACTTGTTAAGGCAGAAATTACATGGTCAGCTTCACGTTCCATTTACTGTGAAAATATTTTTTGTGTTAATAAATTGTCCTGTAAATTTGTAATTTTTCAAAATCAAGTTTGTAATGATAGAAGTACACAAGAAACTTTCAATCAACACACATTTGTTAGCTAGTATTTAATGTTACACTTGTCCACGAATTTAATTCTAAATTGGTTTCATTGTATTCAAAATTGCATATTTAACTTCAATGCTCGCATTTTGTCAATTACACATCGGAAACGAATCAATGCATTTTCATAGAGTAAAAGAAAGTAATTTATACTCTACTTTGAATTTTTCAGTCTATGCTATTTTTCATTTTTTTGTCAAGAGTATGTGAAATCCTACTCAATTAACTTCAAATAATAGAAACATGAATGGAGATAAGATCTATTGCTGTCATTGAGTTATCATATTATAGTCAATATTTAAAAAGTAAACTTAATAAGTTCTCGCAGGATAGCCGACGTTGCTCTGCTTTTCTCGAGGTAAAGTTAGATTGTTTACCTGTGGTAGTTTTATTTGATTATTTTAACGTGTGCTGAAGATAGATCAGATTATTTTGGTTTGTTGATTTTATTTTAAGATTTTTTTACTGTCTTACTTAAGTTTGGTTAGGTTGTTTGTATTTTTAATATTTTTCAATAAGTCGTTTGCTATGTTACAAAGGTTAGGTTAAGGTGTTTAGTTCTGCTAGCTTTATTGGATTGGATGGCTAGGAGTTGATTCTTCTGTTATGATTCTTAGGTTGGATCTTTTGAGTTGTGTCGGCTTTGGATGATATTAATGATTTTTATATCATTATTTGTTATTTAATATTACATACTTTAACTTTACCTAATCTTACTTTAATTTAACTAGTCAACATTAAATTTACCCCCAAAAATGCATTAAATGAATGAATTTCTATTAAAAAATTCTAAAAACAATGTTTTTTGTGACCTTTTAACCTGGAAACAATCGCGGGGGACCATGCCTCATGAACTCTAATGGAAAAGGATATGAGAGAGGACTCCTCCTGTGGCCTTCAAGCAAGGAAACCAGAAAGAATATCAATCAGAAGACAACAAAGAATCTAGCACAGAGAGTTGCCCTGCCTTCAAGAGAGAGGCAAGTTTATTATCTTGAATATCAACACACCTTTAACCGTATCATATATATGGATAAGCTGTCAGCGTAATCTTCATGTATCCAAAGAAAACGAATCGCGTCTTCCAGCTTTTAATTTCATATAATGAATAATCATTCTTACTAGTTTAATCTTCCGCTCAGGCCATATATCATATCTTTAACCATTTTTCATGAACAAAGGTGACCTTGACTATATAAACAGTTTGATATACAGTTCGCAACTTAAAATTATTCAGATAAACAAATTTCTTTGTTCGCAAATTAAAATTCTTTAATTTTTTTAATTATCTCTTTACCGAATATAACATTTTAATTTTGTAATGATAGCTACCCTTAAATTCCTTTCTCAATGATGTTATAGCAAACTATCTTAATATGCAGATTTTATTAGTTATTTAATTATGTTCAGATTACAGCCTCTTCCACCGTCTTACACATGTGTCCGTGTGAGCGTGAACGCATGTACGTTGGAGGAGGATAGCGTGGATTGGATTTCTGCGGTCTTGGGTTACCCTCCCTTCCTAACTTTCGAAACACGCCATTCCTAGGCTATCAAACACGGACTGAGAAGTTTATGATTATATGAGTGGGTGAGGGGGGAAGGAGCGGTTACACATCTTTTGGGCCTCAGAAAGCCGTTGAGTTCTTATCCGGCAACCTCATCGCAGCGGGCCTGACTAGTATTCACAGAACGTCTAGCCGTTTTGCACGCCGGCCACTTCCCTGGTGGTCGGCTGAGTGTGAGACGGCCCTCAAACAGAAGCGTTATGCCTACATGCGCTATAAGCGCCGCTCGAACGATTTCACTGTCGATGAATTTCGTCGGGCTAGGGCTAGGTTCCGGTATATTCCGAAGCACGCCCACCGCTCTTCTTGGCGGGCATACGTGTCTTCACTTAACGGGAAAACCCCTCTAACATAGGTGTGGAAGCGAGTCAAAAGGATTCAGGGGCAAGTTCTCGCAGGACCCCCCTCCCGTTCTCCAGGAGAATGGGATTGCAATCTAGGACCCAAAGTCCTTGGCAGAATCCTTCGCGACCACTTTCTCCGCATTCTCTAGCAGGGATGCTGCTCCACCAGCATTCCATCGACGTCATGATGTCTCGGAAGGCCGCCGACTGGACTTTACCTCCAGAGGCGGGAAACCTTTCAACGACAGGTTTACTCTGAGTGAGATGCGTTCTGCTCTTACTTCGATTGCGGACACCTTCCATGGTTCCGACGATGTCCCGTATGCCATGCTTCGACACCTGGGTGAGCAAGGAATGGCCTTTCTAATAGTCTCCTCAAAGATACCTGGCGAATCGCTACTGTGCTCGCCTATCGCAAATCGGGCAGAGATCAATCTACTCCGGCTGGTTTACGCCCAATCTCTCAAACCACTTGAAAGTGCAAGTTGATTAGAGAAATTGGTAAATGTTAGATTAGCCATTTTGATGGAAAGCGGAGGCCATATGTCTTCTGCACACTGCGGCTTCCGCAAATTCCACTCCACGTCGGATGCTCTGCTCTGACTGGAAAATGCCGTCTGCGAAGCCTTCCTTCGTAGACAGCACTATGCCACGGTGTTTTTCGATCTGGAGAAGGCCTATGATACCACATTGCAATACGGTATCATGGAGACTCTCCACACGATGGGGGCGAGGGGATACCTCCCAGCGTTTATATCTGAATTTTTGTGAGATCGTCGATTCCGCGTACGGGTGGGGGGAGTTCTCTCCGGCCCAAAGGAGCAGGAAGAGGGTTTCCCGCAGGTAAGTGTCCTCAGTGTCACAGCCTTTGCTCTGAGCATCAACGGCATCACCTCGGTGCTGCCGGAAGATGTTCTCGCTACCCTCTACGTGGACGACCTTTGGATCACTTTTGGCGCGGCCCAGATGCCAACTCTGGGGCGTCGACTCCAACAGGCATTGAAGCGCGCCTCTCGCTATGCCGAAGCGCACAAGTTTCGGTTTTCCGTGGCCAAGACTAAGGTGGTGCACTTCTTCCGCCATCCACGGCTCCACCCTCAACCAGACTTGTTTCTTAATCGGGTACACTTGGAAGTGGTTGAATCGCACCGTTTCCTTGGTCTTGTATTTGACCGACGTCTCACCTGGGAGGCTCATATCCGCAGCCTTAGAGTCTCTGGTACCCGCGCCATGGATATTCTCCGTTCCGTGACATTCAGCGCTTGAGGCGCTGATAGGGCTACTGCCTTAACTTTTCATCGATCCTTTGTGCGTTTGCAGCTCAACTACGGATGCGAGTTTTATGCATCCGCAGCCAAGTGTTTATTGCGAAAGGTGGACTCGATCCACCACACCGGCCTTCGCCTTGCGACCGGTGCCTTCCGCACTTTCCCTATTGAGAGCCTACTAGTCGATGCTGGGGAGATGCCACTCGCTCTACGCCCTGTACAGTGCCTTATTCGCCTGTACGCGCGAGCCATGCACTTCCCTTAATCGCGAACATCCTTCACTGCCTCCGCAGCTGATTTCGACGGTGCCTATGCCGCCGAGGGACGCCAGTCATACCCTAAGCCCTTTGGGTTTAGGGCCAGGAAACTCCTTCGAGAGCTAGATATACCTCTCGGGCCGGTGACGCCCTTGGTTTTGCCCAGGACCCTACCCTTTAGTGTACCACCTTGGACCATTTGTCCTCACCCTCTGCTCCCAATGCTTCTAGATCGCCGGGAATATTGCGTTAGGCCTTTTTGGAGCACACTGCTTGTCACGCTGGAACCGTGCCAGTGTATACGGATGGCTCTAATTCCCAATAAGGTGTTGGTTTCAACGCCGTATCCTCTCGGCTTGAAGTCATCGGTGCTCTGCTAGGCGCTGCGTCTGTCTTTACGGCCGAGCTGGTGGCAATACACCACTCGATATGTGAGATTACGCGACGTGTCGGATTCGGTGACCGTATTGTAATTTATAGCGACTCTGAGTGCTCTCGGGGCATTGAAATCTCCACATCCCCTGGTTCGCGATATCCGTGACGCCACGGTTTTGTCAAGCCGGGCGGATTTCAAGATTATTTTATGCTGGGTTCCTGGAAATGTAGGAATTGCGGGAAATGAGCGCCCCGATGAGGGCGCCAAAGAGTCCGCGAGACTTGGGCGACCGGACCAGCTTCTCGCTCTTTCTCACACTGGCTACATGACAGGATTACCGGCAGCTCTTCTGGCTGCTTGGGAAAGAAGATGAGAGACGGTCAAAGGGAACGTAAAGTTGCGTGCCATTGTGCCGCGAGTTCTCATGGACCTACCCCCCAATGTCGCGAAGGCTTCAGGTTGATTTTTTTCGTCTCTGAATTGGACACACGCGCGGGAAGCACCACCACTTTATGGAGCGCTCGCATGCACCCTTGTGAAGACTGCGTTGTCCCCTAGACTGTTTGGCACATTCTTGTTGAATGTCCCAGTATGGACAATCTCCGCACGTTACCTGTCCCGGTAACGGGAAAGGTGGGGTCGCTACCGCCAGTCCCCTTTATTAGGACGGGTTCGTTCACACCGACCCTTCGGAAATTTAGACTTTTTGTTGTTTTTTTTCCTACTTTAGTAGGTCACATGTTCCTGCGCCGGTGAGAGGCGGACCTTTCCCCGACGCCTTAGCTTGCTTCCTGCTTATTAGTTTTTTCTTTGTTTTATTTAATTGGATGTTTTTTAATCGTTTTTTTTAACATCCTCTTTTAAAGATGCCTATTTTTAGGTAATGTTCTATATGGCGACTAATGCCCAAGTAGGCAGTCGCCAGATGAGCTATATAAAAAAAAAAAATCACAAATTTTTCGAATTTTGAAGAAGAAATATCTCACTAAATCTCACCTCAACCTTTAAAACTCATTGAAACTGCAACAGAACTCTTTCAACAATCGTTGGGTCAGCAGTTCGAATCTCCGTCAGGATTCTTTTTAAGCTGACACTATTTACTAGGGAGGTTACCTCCGTGACTGCGCATCACGGTGGGGAGTTGTGGTTTGTCCTGGGTGACGTCCGCATGATAAGCAGCAACACAGCAGCTTGATAGGAGGAGTGAATCCAGCGAACTTTAACTTTCATTCTTCCAGCGGAACCTGGAAATGATTCCTTCCTTAGCCTAAGTTTCACGTCCGTTATTCTCCGAACAAGGTAAGCTTATACCCATTTTCTAGAATTAGTTCTGCAAGTTCCGTCGAATTTACATCGACTCTCAAGCTCATTTGGCCCCCTCTCTTGCCTAAATTAATTCTAACATTCAGTCTTTCATTCTATCTATTTCGTACCTTTAACTAAACTCTAACTAACGAGGGTATTTGGAACTAAACATCGCTTGGGATAATCTTTAGAGAGGCAAAATTATCTTTCCAAATTAATCAGAGACGAGAGCCATTCATCTATGTAAGTGTAGGGCACGCATGTATTTACCTGAAGGGTGCACATGTAGATACCCTACACAACGGAACTCGATGACTGGGAGAGAAAGCAAGTCTGGAATGTCGAGGTAAAGGCTCGTTTTCTCACTGTAATAAAGTGGTAGTTTTCGTATCTGGGCTTAAGTCAGACAGGCGCCAGAGAATAAATATTGGGAAACTGAGAATGTCTGGCGGTAATAAAAGGGCGTGTGATAAAAGCATTTCACCATTCTGTAACAAAGGTACCTAGAAGTTAAACAAATGTATGCTTCGTAATAAAGCTCCGCCTTTTAGAAATATTGGCCGAGGTACGGCAGTTTAGCCGCCACCCAATCAAAATTAAATAAAATATTAATTTAAGCCAATCAGGAGGCGAGCTAAGGGAATGAGCAGCCAATCACGTGCGCCTACGTCATTTGTAGGCGGGGCGTAAGGGCTGACTCGATCGACATTGCTCCCCCTTTATAAATGGGTGCAGATAGGTTAAAAAGAGAGTCATTCATTATTATTTTTAATTTGTTACGCGTTCATTAATTCAATAAGTTGATCATTATAATCGTCCGGTCGCTCTACCATATTCCCGCATTACTTTGTTATAAAATCGAATCGTGAAATTGTACTCGGAGTATTTCCTATTTCGGTGCAAGGTAAAATAAATAGACGGAGACTCGTTTACATCTATAAACCGATTCTTTTATTCCTCCCAGTGAGTACCCTCTTCTCGGATCAAGTACAAGGCTATCTAAAGGAATATTTCCGTTGCGCATTCGGGGTAACTTGTTACCATTGCGGGTGGCAAGCGTTATCCCTATCTTAGCAAGCTTAACGCTTTGAGTGGCAACGTTACCACTAACTGGGCAACAAAACCGCCTATTGGTACGAAGGATTACTACTTAAGAGGCAAGCCCCATTAACATACAGGGGGTAGAAACATTACAATAACAGAAAGCACAAAGCAAGACCCTTCTTCCCATATAAGCACTATCAACTTGCTTAGCCCTGCCCTGCTTTCGGGGTAATAAATTTAACATTTAATTATAAGTATTTTTTTAACATGCATTAAATTGCAGCTGCCAAGGTTTATATTTTTACTTTTGAGTAGATAGTGAGTCCAAACCTATTGAGAGAGCAAACAACACTTCTTACGAATTTATAATTATATGCTGAAATGAAGATGGCTTTAAGATTTCTTACATGTACTTAATATGCAGTATATAAAATATAAATATAGGCCTCGTACAAAATATATGGTTTTCTAATTTAAACTCGCACAAATATAATGCAGTACCATTAAAAAGTTACTATTGTTTACAGCTAATATTCAGTTTTTGATCAATTTAACAAATTTTCCCCAAACATTGTCTTTAGTCTTAACAATATTCTTTAGTGGGGAACCTTGTCAAATGCTTTTCTGATTTCAATATAAAGAATATAGACTATTTAGTGCTCAACGCTAAGAGATTTACCAAAGAGGATGTATGCTTAGTAAAACCAAACTGCGGATACTTTATTAATTGAATAACGTATCAAAAATAATACAACTGACGACAAATTAAGTTGACTTTGTTCAAAATATAATAAGTAATTCAGGTGTGGTAAGGTATTTATGATTTCTTTCTGAGATATAAAAGGAAGAACTCACTATAAAAAGGATTTGGCTCGTTGAGATTCTTTTTTTTTCTTCTTTTTTTATAGCTGATCTGGCGAATGATTCCAAGGGCACAAGGCGACGGAATTACTTTTTATCCTAATACTAGGTTAGCTTACAAGAAAAAAATCAATAAAACACTCTACAAGAAAACTCAAAACAAACAAAAGCTACAAGAAAAAGAAAGCACGCTCCTGCGCCGCTCAGGCGGGGGGGGGGGGCACCTTCCTCGCTACAGGAGCATTCAACCAACACCAAAGATAGTCAAATAAAATGGAGGTCCATGAAGTGAAATAGTTCCCAAGGCTGTGTGCACAAACTTGTCTCTTGTGAAAGGGACAAGATCCAGGGTCGACCCGAGAAGAAGTTTCCTAGATCGTCTTATCTCGTCTGGGCCTAAAGAGACTGGCGCCAATGGTTACTCCCAAGAGACTGACATGCCTGGAGGCTTTGTAGCCAGGAAGTCATATGGTATTTAACCTAAAGTCAACCGTTACTCGTCAGTGAGTATCGCCCGCCCTTTCGCAAAGATACAGACCCTCGTCTCGAGTCGAACCTCGGAGTTAGGGCTCGTCGGCTACACATATTGTGGTGAGTTTGGCCACAGTCAATTGGCAAATTCGTAAAATGACTTTTTTTTTTAGAGAATTGTGCGAATCACTCTTCTCATCCCGTCAGGGAAACCTCGCTCCGCGTCTGAGATTACTCATCCTAATTCGAGAGTGTCTTACCCAGCCTGAAAATTACCTTACTCGTGCCCTAGGTAATTTTGACCCCTCCGTCAAGAGTACAATACCCCTCGACCCGCAAAAATAGCTCGCATCGTAAGAATCGATCCTATCACCAAGAGTCAAGCCGTCAAAGTAAAACTAGTTTACTCCTTTTCGAGGATAATCCCCCCTTTTGTCCTCTCCATCTGATATCCTCCCCCCAAACCTTTAATTGGACTCCCCAGTGTTTACCAACATTTTTCATGTCTGACCAATTCCCATATTTTGATCCCCGTTAAACTGATTAGTATTTGATTTATTATTTCATTGGGAGCGACATTATTCTCCCATTCCTTTACCTTTGTAGACATTTCCATAATTAGCATTATTTGTGTAATTAAAGTTTATTTTTGTTTTGGATCTTTCAATAACCTTGAATGAAACTCCATATTTAAATCTTCCCTTTGGCCAACCATTAATCTCCACACACTCACCTCATATTAGCCCTGTGCAGCTGGTCTATCTATCTGGCCGCCTGCAACGTAATTAGACTGCATTCTCTGCAACGAAGGTATCCGCTCACGAATTCCACGATATATATATATATATATATATATATATATATATATATATATATATATATATATATATATATATATATATAAAACACTACAAACCTACACTCAATGAAGATTTAAGTGCAATATCATTATTAATTAACTAATTTTAACTACAGTTTGTTAGTTGGTTTGCCTTTTAATAAACCAACCGTCAATGTAACCTATATATATACTAGCCCCTTTGTTAAACCTACCATTCACTCTCTAGGATGGATCCGCTTTAGTAAGTACCCAAATTTTCCGTTTTTATATTAAATGTTTTTTAGCTCTTACAGTCTTTACAAAATTAAAAAAAGTTTAAATTTATTATCTTTAAATAATGCCAGGTCAATTTCTCTTATAGTTTGTAATTAATTTCTGCAATAATCCTTAAATTTATGAACTAATTTTTGAGTCAGTCTTAAAGCAAATTTAACTGTTGCCAAGTCATATGTAATTTAACTTGTAGTACTTTCTACTAATATTTTGTAATTGGTCACCTTTGAAATAATGTCTTGTTGGCCTTTTCAAGTTTTCTTCATACATATTAACTTTGTAAACTTATTCTAGCCTGAAGATGAAAACTTGTAGTTTTCGAAACGTAGTGAAAAATTAAAAGATGCTACATCCGTTTCTCGTGGCTCTGGGATTTATCCTCAATATTATATATATATATATATATATATATATATATATGGGAGAACCGGGAGGGTCCGTACGGTGGGAGGATTCAGGCAGCTCCACTCACTCAATAATAAATATGACTCAAGCGTTGACTTTTGCTTTTGAAAAGTGGAAATCATCATATCAGTCGATGCTCAGACTTTGACGCATGTGTTGTGGCAAAATTTTCTGCACAAACCCGTCTCTTGTGAAAGGGACAAGATGTAGCGACCCCGCTCGTTAGAGCCCTGGCACAAGTAACAATGCTTGACATTCTAAGAAGACTTGCAGTAGCTTGTAGATTATGGGTGGATTATCTTCGAGTTGCGTTTGTGTAGGATTGTGCAGCCAGCTTTACACTTCATCGGGGACTTCTGCAGCGAAGGTATCCGCTCACGAATTCCACGAAATATATATATATATATATATATATATATATATATATATATATATATATATCAATATGGAACTCAGCCGTGAAGCCTGCATTTAATATTGAGGATAAATCCCAGAGCCACGAGAAACGGATGTAGCATCTTTTAATTTTTCACTACGTTTCGAAAACTACAAGTTTTCATCTTCAGGCTAGAATAAGTTTACAAAGTTAATATGTATGAAGAAAACTTGAAAAGGCCAACAAGACATTATTTCAAAGGTGACCAATTACAAAATATTAGTAGAAAGTACTACAAGTTAAATTACATATGACTTGGCAACAGTTAAATTTGCTTTAAGACTGACTCAAAAATTAGTTCATAAATTTAAGGATTATTGCAGAAATTAATTACAAACTATAAGAGAAATTGACCTGGCATTATTTAAAGATAATAAATTTAAACTTTTTTTTAATTTTGTAAAGACTGTAAGAGCTAAAAAACATTTAATATAAAAACGGAAAATTTGGGTACTTACTAAAGTGGATCCATCCTAGAGAGTGAATGGTAGGTTTAACAAAGGGCTAGTATATATAGGTTACATTGACGGTTGGTTTATTAAAAGGCAAACCAACTAACAAACTGTAGTTAAAATTAGTTAATTAATAATGATATTGCACTTAAATCTTCATTGAGTGTAGGTTTGTAGTGTTTTATATATAGAGATTCGAGGGTTCTTAGGCAATGTTTGTTGTTGTTAAAGGCTAATACTTTAAAATTCTCAATAGAAATGTTCGTTTTACAGTTTATGGTGTGTTCCCTAATAGAGGACTTTTCCTTTCTATTTAATATTTTGCTTGTGCGCCAACAAATCCCCATATGAGCGGCGAACCGTGCTCCAAGAGACCTAACAGTGCTACCAATGTAAGAGGCTCCAGTACAACTGGGACATTTAAATAAATAGACATTATCACTGCGGAACTCCAAAGAGATAGGATCTTTACTGTTAAAGAAACTTCCTATCGATAGTTTGTTTATAAAAACTATTTTGGGATTGATTTGGGGAAAATATCTTTTAAAAATAAATAGGATTTTTCTTTTAAAAGTATCGTTTAAAAAACCCATCTCTGAAATTAGTAAATATATGGGCATTTTAGGAACTTTTATGCAGGGTTGAGGGGGGTCAATGAGATTATCAAATAGATTTTTTAAAAACTTTATCATATAGGTCAGAAGGAAATAAATTATTTATAAAATACTTCCTAAGAAAAATAAATTCATTATGGATTGATTGGTAAGTGGATGATAGCGAGAAACTTCTATGTATTAAAGTTTTTACTGTGGATATTTTATATCCGAAATCACAAAAACTAAAGTAGTTCAAACCTAGTCCTGTGAATGTTTTTTTTCTGTAAATGGTTGTTTGAATTTTTCGTTGGTCATTATCTCGATTGATTAAAAGGTCAAGAAAGGGCATCTTATCATTTGACTCCACTTCCATGGTGAATTTGATGTTAGGGTGTAAAGTGTTCAAAAAATTAAAGAAAAGTTGGCTATGTGCAGGATTATTAAAAACTGCCAAGGAATCCTCAACAAAACAGCGGTAGAAGGAGGGTTTGTAATCTAAATTAGTGGAAAACATTTGATCTTCGAGATGTGTCATAAAAAAGTCAGCTGCAAGTGTTCCCATTGGAGAACCCATTGCAACACAATCGATCTAGCAGTAAACTTTATTATTAAACGTGAACCAAGATTCAGAAAGACTTAATTCCAGCGCTTTTTTTAATTGGCTTCGTGAAAATCCATGAAAAGTATTTTGGGAATGGAATACCTTATTTAATATTAAACTGATTGTATAGTTTAGGGAAATGTTAGTAAATAAAGATTCAACATCATAACTCACGATATATCCATCGTTAACTTTGCTGAGTAATCCCTCTTTAAACTTATAGGAGTTTTGTATGGAGAACTGATTTTTAGATAAAGGTGAAAGTATTTTAACTAGATATTTGGCCAGTTTGTATGATAGTAAAGAATAAGAGGCAAGTATGGGTCTCAAAGGGACTCCTTCTTTCTGAATTTTAGGTAGAAAATACATGGATGCTAAATAACTGGAAGATACAAATAATTCATTATAAGTATCTTTAGGAATAATTAAGGCCTGCTTAAGTTGTGTTATATATGTTATATATGTGTTATATATATATATATATATATATATATATATATATATATATATATATATATATATATATATATATATATATATATATGTATATATGAGAACCGGGAGGATCCGTACGGTGGGAGGATTCGGGCAGCTCCACTCACTCAATAATATATATGACTCAAGCGTTGACTCTTGCTTTTGAAAAGTGGAAATCATCATATCAGTCGATGCTCAGGCTTTGACGCATGTGTTGTGGCAAAATTTTCTGCAGGTGAGAATTTAATTTTTTTAACATTTACGATGTAACTTTTGGTGGATCTTGCGTAAGGTGTAGCTCCTCCATTTTTATCATATTTAATAATTTTTTTCTGATTCTTTAGTTATCAATTGACAATTTATATGAAATATATCACATGCAGCATTTACTTTTGAAATGAGTTATTGATCATTTTTATGAAAAAGGTGGATGAAGGAGGATTCGTCCAGTTGTGTCCGGATCCTCCTGATACTATTAAAATTAAAAATGTATGCTTTGCATTAAATATAGATAAAACTAAATGTTATTGCACTAATTTTCTATATTGATACTAGCCTATGCACTTATAAATAAGTGTTCCGAAATGTAATATATGTTTTTTTTCTTCAGATGAAGAAGAATTCGCTGATGAATTTGAAAGCTCTACAGTCGTCAGCCAGTTTGTTGAAAAATCACCTTGAAAAGATGATTTTGTCTTGATTGAGTTGAAGAAAGTCAAGGTTTGTTATGTAGGCAAATTGCAAAGTAATGAAGATGATAACGGGGATTTCAATGTAGCATATCTACGACTATCTCAAAACTGTGCCAGAGGAAACACATTCAAATATCCTGATATTCGGGACGAGTCTGTGGTAAATAAGCAACAAATTTTGGGATTGCTTCCTCCTCCTCATACTCAGAAAACTAAAAGATCTTCTGGTTTATATAAATTTGTCATTTCATTTCAAAATTATACTATGAGATTGACCTAATGGTTTCTGTTCAAAAATTGCAACATGATTGTGTTAAAAGATTCTTTCCTTTTTTTTTACTTAATATGAATGTGAAAAAATATATATTTTCTTATTTTTTATGGCAATAAATATTTATGCCTGATTCCTAGTTATTATTTCCTTCTAAGTAAAACATTAGGCCTTCTAAAATTAGAATGTTACATATTGACGGACCCTCCCATCTGAATGTACGGGACCACCCGCCTCCTCGGGAGCATCCGTACAATATTTTAATAATTTTGTGGAGATCATCATGCTCTTATTTATTGGTATAAGACTACATACATCATTATTGCACCAGTTAGAGAAAGGGTGATAGAATATACCATTTTAAAAATAAGTCATAGAATTTTATTTATAGTATTATTGAAATTTTATTTGTTTGAAAATCGTACGGACCCTACCGGTTCTCCCATATATGTATATATATATATATATATATATATATATATATATATATATATATATATATATAAATATATATATATAAATATATATATATATATATATATATATATATATATATATATATATATATATATATATATATATATATATATATATATATATATACAAGAAAGAGTAATTGGACGCAAATGAGCAATGAGACAAGAAACAGGAGTTTTTTAGAGGTAAGAGAAAGGGACATTAGAAGAGGACTAGAATCAAAGAGAGCAGAGGGCGGCTCTCTTTGATTCTAGTCTTCTTCTAATGTCCCTTTCTCTTACCTCTAAAAAACTCCTGTTTCTTGTCTCATTGCTCATTTGCGTCCAATTTCTCTTTCTTTTACTATTGTTATATAGTCTGCAATGGAAGGTTTCTGCATCTTTCTTTCTGTCTTCAAAATTGTTTTGAAAGGCAGAAAATAAATATGGCGAAAGCCCTGTGGTGGTTGTTATCACCTGCAGAACTTGCATTTGCTCCTTCTTTATATATATATATATATATATATATATATATATATATATATATATATATATATATATATATATATATATATATATATATATATATATATATATTAAAAATCTGGTGTCAGATGTGTTTTTTTTGTGTTTCTTTTTTTAAAGAACTTTAACAGAAACTGCGTCTTTTAAAGTGCCAGGTACATTCAAATTATTTTAAGATAGTGGAACGATATTTTTTTGTTATTGTAATTGTGTGTGTCCTTGTGACCGGAATTTGGTATCCGTTTCGGAGACGAGCATCTCCTGAAATCACATTAATTTACCGCAAGATTATAAATCTTGACCCCGTATGTGCATATAGGGATTAATTAACGGTTTTTTTGTGTAGTAAAGTTTATGATATCATTAGGTAATTTTATTTTAATTTTGCTTTCAAAAGAGACCCACGACCGTAAACGCAGGTTCTTTTCGCGTCAAGCGGCTAAAACGAGCTTTTACGCAAAAGAAGATGTCTGCTTTCGAACGCTTCAAGAGTCAGGGAGAAGCTTTAGGACTGTCCGGCAAGGATTTAATGTTTTATATCCAAGAAGAAGAAAGGAACGAAAGAGCAGAAAAGAGAGAGAGAGAGAATTGGAACATAGGGAGAGATAAATGTAAGAAAGGAAAATAGAGCAAGAAGTAGAAGATAGGGATAGATAAATGGAAGAAAGCAACAGAGGGAGAGAAATAGAAGAGAGGGAAAGGATTCGGCAACATGAACGCGAACTTAATCGTAACCAAATAGAAGCCCTTTCCATCAGTTCTAGAACCGAAGCCCCTCAGTCCCCCTCCGTCAAATTGCCAGTATTCAAAGATTAATAGGATTTCTGTGCATACCTAACACATTTCGAGAAGATATTTGAGGTCAACCACTGGGATATCGAAGCCGATAGTGTCTCTAGGTTGCTTTCACTCCTCAATACGTAACTCAGAGCGATTTTTATTTCCCTTCCCCCCGAAGCGACGATAGACTACTCCACCCTTAAATAAGAACTTCTATCGGCTGTCAACATGAACTCCGAATCCTACCGATCAAATTTCTGTCACGCCAGAATCCAGCTCGAACAAACATTCCGTCCGTTTGAGTTCTCTCTACAACGAAGTTTTAATTTTTGGCTAGATTCCGCCAAGATTAACCGTGAATATAAGTCTCTCGTAGATTTCTTCCTTAGGGACCTGTTGATGATAGCGATGCCCCAGGAAATTCGTGCATTCGTGAAATATAGGCGATGCACTACTTTCAAAGAATGTATAGAAGAGGCGCATGTATACGCGGCCAGCCATAATCTGTACCTGAAGGACCCCAAGAAAACCCATCCTCCTTCCTCTAAAAGTAAGAATAATAACTCCCGTTTCCCCCGAACAACGCTCCCCCGGCTGACTTGAAGAATATCAAGCCCTCCATTTCGACCCCCCTTTTTCGACGTACCCCAGAAGGACCATCGTCTGTTTTTCGTGTGGTGTGGAGGGCCACGTAAAATACATATAACGGCCCCCCAAATTCCCAATTCAGATATCTTCCCAACCACCAAGTCCATCAATTTAACACTGCTCCAATTCTCCCGCTTTCTAGCTCCAAATCTCCCGCAACTCTCCCGATAAATAATCTCCAGAGACACCAGGTGAACTTCCTTTTGAAGAAAAGCTACCCTGGCGGATTACATTTCGAATATGGATCTGTAAATGGATGCCGGATATCCACCCTCGTGAGGGACACTGGCTGTACTTGTATAGTAGTGACCGAGGAATTACTTCCCAACAGTACGACCTGACCATACTAAGTACGCTGTGGTCCACGACTACCTTGGACGAGTGAACCGATTCCCCGTGGTCTGATGCTACCTGGAATGCCAGTATTTTACTGGATGGGCTGATGTAGTAGCTGCCTCGATCAAATTTTGTGCCGAGTTAGTAGGACCGTGCTCACAAATAATCCTAATCCGGTGGCCCAGCCAGTAATTACCCGGGCCCAGGCTCTGAGGAATTCCGCGCCTCCTGTTCCCCTAGAAAGCCTCTAGCGATGAATCCAGCAGAGTATTTAACCTAAAGCTAACCGTTACTCGTCAGAGAGTACCACCCGCCCTTTCACGAAGATACAGACCCTCATCTCGAGTCGAACTTCGGAGTTAGGTCTTTTCGGCTTGACAGATTGTCGTGATTTGACCACAGTCAATCGGCAAATTCGTGAAACGACTTTTTCTTTGGAGAATTGCACGAACCACTCTTCTTATCTCGTCAAGGAAACCTCGCCTCTCATCTAGGATTACTCATCCCAATTCGAAAGTGTCTCACCCAGCCTGGAAATTACCTTAATCGTGCCCCAGGTAATTCCGACCACTCCATCAAGAGTACAATGTCTCAAGCCGCAAGACTAACTCGCCTCGTAAGAATCGCTCCTCTCACCAAGAGTCAGCCGTCAAGGCTTCTCTTTGGCCAAGCATTAATCTCCTCACGCACTTACCTTGTATTAGCCCTGTGCAGCTGGTCTCTCTATCTGTCCGCCTGTAACGTAAGTAGACTGCATTCTCTGCAGCGAAGGTATCCACTCACGACTACTACGACACCAAATATATTTTATCCTGTGATATTTATGACTCATCTGATACTAAAGTTCTTAATAATATGCACCAAAAATGAAAACTTTGTCAAATGTGGAAAGAAAACAAGCCATGATCAAGGTGTACAATTTGATAAAAGATGAGGTGTAGGAAGTGCGGATCGAAGATAAATTTCATTTTTGCCTTTGTCGTTGAAGTGTAATTTCCAAATTTTACTAATGGGTGTATAACAGATATATAATTTTTTCTGCAAGTTCTAAGTTTCATGTCAAATTTAATCAATTTAGCTGATTCTTTGTTAAATCTATTCTACTTACTAAGAAACTACATTTTCATTAATTCTATTTTGATTATGTTGAGAAGAGTCAAAGTGACGTCTTTAGGTAGAGATTTCCGAGGCGTCCTAGTGTTGTCTAGTATCTTCTTTAGGCTAGTCGCATTATGTAGCCTCTACATACAGATTTTTACTCTCATAAATTTGCCAGTTTCTGGGCAACATTGTTGAAACATTCTCAATCGAGTTCAAAGCATGGGCTTGACTAGGCCATAGTAGACCATCGATATTATTCTGCAGGAACCACTCACCTGGAACATTGAATCATTTTGCATTCTTAACATCTCCACATCTGACGTTATGTTATTAGTAAAAATTTGTCGGTACTTACCTCAATTCATTGTTCAATCAATTATATGAAATCCCATTAAAAGAGATAACTCCCCACACCATACTGCTACCGACTCCATGATAAACTGTGGGGATTGTGTTATTCCGAACATATGGGGTTTAAACAAATCACTAAAGATGGCGAGTGCAGTAGAGCAAACTACTTTAAATTTGGTCTCATTAGAACCAAGCACATTCATTCAAAATTGATTTTGCTTCTCTATTTCTTTCTGAGCAAACTTACATCATAGTAAAAAGTGAGCCTTCTTCAGAGAAGTCCTCTTGCAAGTTATCAAAGCTTTTCTATTGAGCTTATTAGTAAAAGGTCTTTTGGAAACAGATGAGCCACTCAAACGCAGCCCCTCTTGCAGTTCTGCCACAGTAATCATAGGGTTCTCGATACCAATCTAGGCATCTGTGCCTAAATTGTTGAGATATTTTACTCGGAAATACACTGCGACGAAAGTGTACAGTTGTCCTGGAGGTCTTTCATTTTCTAGCGATCCATCATAATAAGCTGCAGTACTGAAATAAACAAGTAAAGTTGTATAAATATTATTATAGGTTAACCTTCTCTGTACTACTCCGTTAACCTGGTTTTCAAATCATTTGAAAGCTTTTTACTTTTAACGCTGACGGCACAATGATATCTTATTGCGTTCAGATGCAAAATGTGGTCATGCAATAAAAGATAACTAATTAAACTATTATTGGACCCAATTGAATCCATCTAGATGTGTGAAGAACATTTTATACCAAGAGGATTTGTAAATGAGCTACTTTAAAAACATTTGATAGGAATGTTTAAATACTTATTTACAACCTTTTTGTAAAGCAAGAAAGCCTAAGCCTTTTCAAGCTACAATAATAGTGTTTAATTATGGAATGAAGGTCAACGTTATAACATGTGAATATCGCTTCATCTCAAAGTCTCCGATATGCCCGTGAACTATTTATATATAGAATGGTAATGGTAAATAAAATTGCTATTTATAGAAGCATTAGGCGAAGAAAACAATGGTTTATTACATACAAAATCACAATCCTACCACAAGAAGTGGAAACAAAGAGCAGCGGGATATGTGCTGCATTTGGTGAGATGTAAAAAAACTTAGTAATTTGGAGCTCTTAAATAATAAGCAAAGTTTTAATATAAACATTTGCAGTATTTAACAAAGCTCCTGAAAAGAATTGTCCTGGCAATGCACGCCTACACGATGCACTCAAGCCCAAGAAAAGTTTATCCATTTTATTAGGAAGTTCTTCCTCACCTTCCCGTTTAACCATTTTTTGACGTCATTACACTGTCACCTATAAAACTACGTTTATTCTGATATTAAATTAGGGAAATTTTATATTAATTCGTATATTTCAAGAAAAAAGTATGGTTTTTTTTTTATTCTAGGTGTATGATTAGTTTCGAGACATCGCCTTATTCTTCAGCTCTCCAATGATCAATGTGAGTCACCTACCCTGATTTTATACAAGGTTTATGCGAAGGGAAGGGTACAATAATAATAATAATAATAATAAAAGGAAAAAACAAAAATTATACATGTGTCGTAGGTCAGGTTAGATCTCCTGACCTCCGTTTGCTTTCCGTTGCTCGGAAGGGATAGCGGATAGCAGGCAGGGCAACTCTGCAATTGAGCCTTGCCTCGAATGATGCAGTTTAATATGGGTTGCAATAAATATCGTAAAAGTGACTAGTTTCCTTATGACAATAGCTACACTTGGCAGAATTAAATCAACTCTTTAGGGGGTTTTGGATATCAAACTGGGCGAAACAAAATAATCTTTACTGCTGTACAAACAAAAATAAAACAATGGACATGAAAGATAAATATAAAGGAATAACTGGACGAATAAGTTTAGGATGTCGGCTCCACGTGGAAGCCGTGAGTATACACATGCGCCCGCACGTGACCGACGAAGGGGACTCCAATTCCGAGTGGATCAGCCACCCAAAGATTTTGCTCCGATTACTTTCCAACAGCACGGATTGGGTTTGAACTTAGCGCCAATTAGTACTCGGAATATACAACCTGTTTTCCAGTAACCACTGTCAGCCTCGAAAGTAAGGATCGAGGAAGTATTTTGCCGCGGGAGGGGGAAAGCTGGGCTCGAATATGGCAGTGTAGAAGTTTCTCCCCTCTATAGGAAGCTTACATCGAGATCTCTTTTTTTTTTTTTTCTTGTCTTCGGGCTCTTGGGGTATGGAAGGCCGAGAGAAAGAAGCTATAAATAGACACTCGTAAGGACAATGCAAGCAATCAGGGCACTGGGTCGTATCAATAGTTATGGCCGGGTCTTATTTAAGTCTGGAATTATTCGGAGGATAATGAATGTTTTAGTCAATATTTAATATTTTTCACAACTTAATTCTCGCCTACACTCGGCCAGCAATAAGAGTCTACAAGCCTTACTTACCTTATGCGTCGTGTCCTCTTGGCAAAATATATTTTGCCCAGGTCGATGCTTTACTATTTATACAGAGCCACCGGAAGTGAATTTAGACAGCTTACGACATCTCGCCGAACCTTTCATTGTTACAATTAGACTCACTATATGGGCCTTCATATTCGAAAGGAAGTTAAGTGTCTTCAAAAGAAGCCGATCTCATTTGCATATTTTTGACTCGAAGAATTTTGCCCGACTACTGTAACTAAATTAGCTAATCTGCTATTATAATTGATGCGTAACATTCCCGTCCTACGTGTCTATCTCTCTTTTTCTGACAAGCTGTCTGTTTTTATCTAATTACATAAATTCAAACGATAAAAGAGAGGGGGGGGGATTAAATGTTGATTGAAGCCTTTGAGGAAATTCGAAACAATATCCATTCATTATAGTCAAGTCACGCCAGCACTGTATCCACCGAGCGAATGGCTAGGATGTTTGCTTTCGATAGCTCTTCGGCGGAGCGAATTGGTTTAAAAGAGCATCTTAAGAGAATATGTTTCTCCTTTTCGATCGGTTCACCAGAAAGGCATATAGAACTTGTAGCGAATCTCCATTTGACAAGTTTATTCTCTTTTTAAATCAGTTTGGCTCTTCCTTTGCTTGGTTCTGAGAATGACTCATTGCATGCAAGTCGAACATTTTCTCTCTTTATTGGTCACACCTCTATTTAGATGGTTTATATTATTCTATTGCATCAACTACATTTATGCCACTACGTGATATTTTTCTTCCCCTTATTCCAGAATAGCCACTAGGTAGGTGCCTAATGACGATCATCTGATTGTTCTTCTTACATTTTGTAGCTGTCTCGCTTAATAATGGGGATAGTGGTGCGCTCGCAAGTAGGTAAAAAAGTGGTAGTAGCGTTGATTTTCTTCTAACTGCGATGATGCGACAATCTTGATTTAATGCTGCATGCTACAGGTGTTATATACTGCAATGAGCAACTCACGAGTTTTTGTCCCGAAGTGCAGCATCATTTTTGTTGCTATCCCGTTTAGCCCAGATGGTTTGCCAAGTTTGATGGTTTTCATTGCCCGGACCAGCATATTTATGGAAAAGAGGAGGAATATGTCGTCATTAATAAGCATGACACGGTCCACGTCATGCCTCTTTTTCTTTGAATTGCATTTTGTGTTGTTGTTCTATCTACCATTTCGTAGCAGTTGGTGAGCCACTTGGTTGGGCTAACTACAGATATTCTCGTATGTGTGTTATGTTCTAAGTTATGTGACCTTATTTTATTCTATGCCCTTTTGATGTTGTATGTCATGGCAATGCTGGTTATGGTTTCTCGTTCCTCAATCAGGAGAGCAGTGCTTCGCCAAGTTCTCAGCCAAATGGTAGTCAGTGTAGACCTGTACATGCTCTTAGTACATAGTTTTACTCTGAACACTGAGACACGGAATCTAAGTTTTCCTACAGCCGCTGGGGATGTTCTCCTTGCTACCGTCCATAATAGATCTTTGAATTTCTTATAATCATTTGGGTGTGAGGAGGGGTTGGTGATTCTAGCAGAAAGGTCTAAGGTGATATTGTACCATTTGTCTTTTCTGAAATTAAATCGGTAGGTTAGTTTCAGCGGCCTTTGGACAGGTTTGGTCCAGATGACAATTTTATTTTAAGCTGAGATCTACGTATAGGTTCAGCAATAGATTTTTTGAAGTCTTTGAGCTGCCTAGACGATACAAACACTAAGTGTAGGTTGTGCCTCCTAAGCCATCCTGAGCTGATGAATGATGTTTCATCCTTGGTATTGTAAAGGAGACTGAGGTTTCGGGTCAGTGCCCAAAGCTCCACTGCACCAGGGTCATTATCGGTTACTCTATATCCCCAGATGGAGTTGTAACTGTTAAGTCAGAAAGATATAGTTATGCGTAATTTGGGAATCCATAATGGTGTTTTGTTCACGTTATCTAAACTGTGCCGGGAATGATTGAAAGTAGTTGGCTAGGGTAGACTGTGATAGCGTGGTAGAAATTAGATAAAAGGTAGTAAAACCCCAACACTAATCAGTGTGTTGTGGATATAAAGTAGTTATTGGGAGAATGTGCAAGAAAGATGGATCATAGAATGCTAGAGACTATACTAGTAAAGTATAAGGAAGAAACGAATGTGAAAGCAGTATTTGGATAAATTGAAGAGTTAAGTCTGAGAAAAAAAGATCGAGGAAAAAATATAAAATATGTTGTGATCGCAAATGAGTTGAGTTGGTAGGGGCAAGTTTAAAGAAAGGACAAATGAATTTCCTAGTGTGCAAATTGTTGGAAGAAAGCGTACATGATGACATATGTGAGTGTTTAAGAACAGGTGGATTGGAATTGAAAAAAATAGATACAATTTTTTTTTTGTTATGTGTGCAAAGGGATTTTATGAGGTTGAAAAGTTGGAACATTCATAACGGCTTATTCTTCCTAAACACACAAATTTTCCTTTATATTACTCTTTGGTAGACAAAATCTAGTCATCTGAGCCAAAGAAAGTCTATTTGTAAACATTATTTCTAAAAACCCTCACTCATTTATAGAATATGTGTGATGCAACCCTAGTTTTCATTCATTTAAGTCGTTAAAACATGATATTGGGTATGTTACAACAGTTATTGCTCTTTTAGTATGAAATGCGCATCTCACATAAATAATTAATAATTATCAGCTTTGAACTATATACTTCATAACAGGTGGCAGGGAAACGCATTTTTGTGTTTACTGAGAGCAGATTCACAATACAGTCCTTTCCAAAAGATCCGAACGCATTTTTTTGTTTGTTTGGTCCTCCTCCCCCCATTCGATGAGGAGAACCCTTCCTTTATTTAAAGTTTTACAAATGGTGATATGTAACTCAAACTATATAAATTTAGTTTTATAAATGAAATGCCTTATAAATGAAGGATAAAATCCAAAGGGATCATAAGTGGGAAATTCTATATAATGCAGAATAAAGGAGGAGGAAGGAAGGGCGGGAATGGATGGACGCGGTTCCAAACGACCATGTCGCTCGCCGGCGAGACGGCTTCCTCATATAGGTGATGACATTGGCGAGGTTTTTCGTGGAGCTTATATACGCCAGGTTGAGGCAAGCAGACCTGAAGGTCTTTGTGATGGTCAGCCTTCCATTGTTCCGAATAGAGTTTTCCTGTGGCCACGTTCCATATGACAGGTATGTTGTATGACATAATTCTTGCCTTTGGAAACAGGACCCACGTGGTGAGGAGGACCAGGGATTCCTTGAGGAAGATGTTTTGTAGCTCCAAGCTCGCGGCCGAGATGGCTAAGGGTGCCTCAATTAACGTAATGCCCATTCCCGTATGGGCAACATCGCAGTGCACCATGAGTGGCGAGGCCCTAGGGCATTTCCACCTAACCATTTGGTGGTTATCAGAAGAACCAAGGGCCGGAAATGCTGTCTAGGAGGGATAATCTGCAAAAAACAAACCAGTATCCACTTAAAGGGAAGTTTACTTATAGGGGCTATGAAGTTTAGGAGGCCTGCCATGCGTAACCACGTATTCCTCGGCGCCAAGTTATCCCAAAGGTATTCAAGTACGTTCTTATTTTTATCCCAGAGGGTACTAGTGAGGAACACCTTTTTCCTTTTCAAATTAACTCTGATACCTAGGTATACTAATTCAGTTACTGGACGCAATGCACTCTCATCGAGGTTTACTTTCAGGGAACTCTCTAAGATTAAGTCTACGCACTTTTCTAACTCATGTGGTAAACCAATTAACAACACTTCGTCTAAATATGTGTGAGCACGGCACCATCTTTTTGGCCCAGTGCCATTTGCATGATATATGGGCTACCAGCGAAGCCCATCGAAACCCTTTTGAATCTAAAACGACGCGCACCAATGATGAAGCAATATCTGTGGCGTGCCTTTTCTAGCGGATTAAGTAAATCTTATTATTACCCTTACCCAACCGTATTGACTAGAACGTTAATGTTTACTTATCATATATATATATATATATATATATATATATATATATATATATATATATATATATATATCCAGTGTCAGTTGAAAAAGGGTGTGAGATACACCGAAACTGTTCTGAATTAAATTGTCTTCGGAGAATGTGGTTTAATTCCTCATATATATATATATATATATATATATATATATATATATATATATATATATATATATATATATATATATATATATATATATATATATATATCTTGGTTTAAAGCAGCTGGAAGTGTAACCAAGGATATGTAGAGGAGGAGAGGTGTACAAACAGGAATAAAACGGCCTTAAAACATGCCCAGAATTATTTAAACTGAAATAGCCACCCATATTTGGGGGCTGCTGTTCGGAGATACCAACCTTGTTTTCTTTTTATTGTTGTTTTCGCTTTATGTTAGAGACTACCTGATTGTTTTCAGTTTAGAGTTGGAGACACCCTTTGGAAGATTGGTATTTAAAGAGAGAAATTGGTATGGGGATAGTTAAAAGAAAAATAGATAGAATTATGTGTAATTAAAAGAGGGAGAAAATGTGCCAGCTCGTCTGGCAAAGTCAGTAGTTATGATTCTTTATGATACATTTTGTGTTAAAATGCTTTACCGTTCAACCCTTTGTTTTCTTAATTAAAGCAGTTGGATTATTTTTGGATAACTTGACGATGTACTTATTCTTGTTTGGTTTCTTTCTTCACATTTAATGATTCAATAAATTTTAATTAATGTGTCCACTTCGGATCTTTTTTGCGTTAATTTATTTAATTTTCTCCACTTCGGATTTTTTATTATATTGTAGCTGTTTTATTTCAATATGTCCATTTCGGATCTTTTCTCCAATTCGGATATTTTATTATGTTGTAGTTGTTTATTTTAATATGTTCACTTAAAATCTTTTTCTTAAGTTATACTTTTCTTTTCCTTTTTTAGGTATATATCGGCCGAATTTCTCTTTGCATCTCAGCTGGCTGCTTTCAAACGCTTTAATGTTGTATATAACTTCCTTGATCTTGCTTTACAGTTGGAGGATCCTTCCTTGTTTTCACGTTAGTGTTTGTGATACCCTCCATGTTTTGTCTTTACTTTTTCAGAGAATCACTATATTTTAGCTTTAATATTGTAGTTACCCGCCTTGTTTGGTGCTTTTGCTCGACTTTGGCAATACCCTCCTTATTTTTACTTTAATGTTAGAGATACTCACCTTGGTTTTGCATTATTGATAAAGGTATACTCCTTGTTTCCGCGTTAGTGTTGGAGATACTCTCATTGTTCTCGGGTTACTGTTGGAGATACTCTCTGTCTCTTGGCTTTACTTTTGGAGATACCCTCCTTGTGCTTGCTTTATATTTGAACAACCATCTTGTTTTTGCACTATCGCTACAGATAGTTTCCTTATTTTAACTTTGCTTTTGGCGATTGCCTCATTGTTTGTGGGCTACTCTTGGAGACCACTCTTTTTTTTTGCCCTGCGTTTGAGATGCCAGCCTTATGTTCATTTTAATGCTGAAGATACACTCATTTTTTTTGCTTTACTGTTAGAAATACTTTCGTTGTTTTCGCTCTTGTGTTAGAGATATCCTCATTGATTTGGCTTTCTGTTGGTCATAGCATCTTTGTTTTGACTTTAAAGTTACAACCAAGTCCGACACTGGGAAGGACTTGGATGTGACAATCACTAGTGATCAGTTCTCGAAACAGTGCATTAATGCGGAGAAAAATGCCCAAAGGATGCTGGGCTACATAAAGCTCCAGTTTGGATATCGAAACAAGGAGATTGTACTGTTTGTACAACTCACTTGTCCGACCGCACCTGGAGTATGCCGTACAATTTGGGAGTCCTTCATTTAGAAAGGACATCGCGAGATTGGAACGCGTGCAAGCCAGGGCAACCAAACTGATTCCCTCTATCAGACATAAAAGTTATGAAGATAGATTAAGGGAATTAGATCTGTTCTCGTTGGAAACCCGTAGACTGCGTGGTCAGCTCATCGAGGTCTTAAAAATACTTCGATGGTTCGAAAATGTTGACTACCAGGATATTTTCACACTGAGTGAGAACAGAACGCGCAATCACGGCTTCAAACTAGAACTGAAGCGTTACAACCGCAATCTGTGTGGAAACTTTTTCACTTACAGTATCTGTGGTAAGTGGAACGCAATTCCAGTGGAAGTTGTCAACAGTGAATCTGTTGACCAGTTCAAGTCAAGAATAGACAGGGTCTTGAAAAATGCCCGTTTAAGGACATAAAGCATTTGAGCAGAGATGAGCCCGCTCGACTGCTAGTCCAAAGGTACCCTCATTGAATGGACCGGAAGGTCTTCTACGGTACTTTCTTTCCTTGTTACTCCTTGTTACTCTTGTAGAACATCCTTGTTTTTGCGTTACTATCGTAGTAACTCTCTTTTTGCTTTACCTTTGGAGATACCCACCTTGATTTTGCGCTTGATTATGAAGATAGATTAAGGGAATTAGATCTGTTCTCGTTGGAAACCCGTAGACTGCGTGGTCAGCTCATCGAGGTCTTAAAAATACTTCGATGGTTCGAAAATGTTGACTACCAGGATATTTTCACACTGAGTGAGAACAGAACGCGCAATCACGGCTTCAAACTAGAACTGAAGCGTTACAACCGCAATCTGTGTGGAAACTTTTTCACTTACAGTATCTGTGGTAAGTGGAACGCAATTCCAGTGGAAGTTGTCAACAGTGAATCTGTTGACCAGTTCAAGTCAAGAATAGACAGGGTCTTGAAAAATGCCCGTTTAAGGACATAAAGCATTTGAGCAGAGATGAGCCCGCTCGACTGCTAGTCCAAAGATACCCTCATTGAATGGACCGGAAGGTCTTCTACGGTACTTTCTTTCCTTGTTACTCCTTGTTACTCTTGTAGAACATCCTTGTTTTTGCGTTACTATCGTAGTAACTCTCTTTTTGCTTTACCTTTGGAGATACCCACCTTGATTTTGCGCTTTTGCTCGAGGTACTCTCCTTCATTTCACGTTACTGTTGTAGCTATCCGCCATGTATGCTGGGCATACAAGCCTTACTTTTGCTTTATTATTGGAGACTCTCCTTGTTTCGCGTTACTGTTGGAGGTACCTACCTTATTTCAGCTTTGTTTTCCCTTTTGTATAGATTACGATGGAACGAATAAAGGGATGGAGAAGGATACTAGGAACTGGGCTAGGATGCTAGGAAAGGAAAAGCAAAAGAAGAATAACGAGAGAAAAAGAGAAAAGAGTAATAAAAATTCAGCTTTACTGCTAAGATAAAAAATCTAGACCATATATTTTCCTCTAGCGATCATTTGAGTCCTATACTTTATGCTAAAATGGTTGAACTTAAAGCAGAGCATAAAATGTCCGCTCTTTATTCAAATTGAGAATTCCTTCATGGCTGAGACATGGACGATGGAAGGGCTTTTAAATAAGGCATTGAGTGCTTCCGTTACTTCAAATTTACCCTAAATTTCCCTAGAAATCTCTTTTTCATTTTTATTCCCCAATTTTGTGAATTTGAATTGTGTTGCGTGGAAATAAATGAGTTGAGCCATTTATGAAAAGCGGTAAAGCAGAGCAGGAGCTTTAATGTTGCCCTGGCATGTAAATAAGCAAAATGTCTATTAAACCGTCCTATCTAAGAAAAGAAATTTCTCCTAAAGATTTTATTCTCTAAAAGCATCTTATTTTGCGGTACTTATTTCATGATATGTAATAAATTTCTGTTGTATAAAAACCAAATTATCAAACGAGCGTAAAAACTGATTCAGTTATATGTAGACGCTTGGTTTTCTTTGAAAGTCTTCGTATACACATAATTGAAAATTCACGACATGATTTGAATTTTATGAAAAGGCTACAATTTTATATTTGAGCGGAACAAAAACAAATCCTATGCGTGACTGGCGGGAGAAGCTGTACATTGAACGAATGAATTCCTGCATTTAAATTAAAAAGTGAAAACACAAAACCAAGGAGCGACGCATCAATGCATAACAGATTCCTGACAAATATTTTTGAAGTCACAGCACACCGTTGCGGAAGAGAAGTTGAAACTCGACATAGAGAGGGAAGATCACATGACTTTTCCACAGGATATTCTCACTGCTCTCCTCACACTGATTCTTCATCTCTTTAACACTTCTCTTGCCACAGGGGTGGTTCCCTCTTCCTTCAAACATGCCTCAATTTGACCTATCCTTAAAAGAACACACCTTAACCCCTATAAACCCTCTAGCTATCACCCTATCTCCCAACTTCCATTCCTCTCTAAGATCCTCGAGAGAGTGGTTTTCTCTTGCCTTAATGACCATATTTTCAACTGCAATATCCATGAAACGTACCAATCGGAGTTCAAAGCGAAGCACTCTGCTGAAACCGCTCTTCTTAATGTTTCAGACGGTTTACGTAGAGCTGCAAATAGGAGTGGTAAGTCCATTCTAGTCCTCCTTGACCTCTTCTCTGCTTTCGACACTATCGACTACACTGTGGTCTCTTGGGCACCGCACTTGCTTGGTTCCGCTCATACCTTCCCTCCCGCACTCAGTCGGTCTCGCTCGATAACCTCTCCTCCGAGCCCGCGCCTTTCTTTGCTATTTGGGCATGTCCTTCCACCTCTATTCTGATGACACTCAGATATACCTTTCCTCATCCCCTGTGTCCTTCTCTCAATCAATTACCAAATCTTTTCAGCCTACAACTCCATAAACGTGTGGCTGTCTGCCAAATTTCTTAAATGTAACCACGATAAACCTGAAGTTTTCCTTGTTGTTACGGATTCGATGGTGAAGAAATCTAAAGCTCTCTTGCCCTACCTTAACCTTGGGGAAACTAATGTCCTCTTCTCTGATTCCGTCAGTAATCTTGGTGTTATTTTGACGAGCAACTCTCGTTTAAACCGCACATCCATCATATATGTAGTCTTCCCTCGGTTTCCTCCGCAAATTTTCACCTGTTCGATCCCATTTTGATTGAAAAAGCCTTGAGACTGCTATTCACACCTTCGTCACCTCACGCTTAGAATACTGCAATTCTCTTCTAGTGAATCTCCCATCTTCGTAACTTCTCCCCCGACAACTAGTTCAAAACTATGCTGCCCAGCTCCTCCTTCGCCGTTCCCGGTTCTCTCCTTCGATGCCTCTGTTACAGCAGCTACACTGGTTACCTATTCGCTTCCGTACCTAATATAAAATTTTTCTCATCACCTACAAGGGTCTAAACCTCGAGGCTCCACCTTATCTCCCGTCTGCCCTCTCCAGTCGTTAAACTCCTCGGGCACTTCGGTCTAACCTCACTCCCACCCTAAACACTCCTCGTTCTGTTCTATGCTCGATGGGTGACCGTTCTTTCTCAGTTTGTGCTCCTAGATTTTGGAATGCTCTTCCTGCCGAAGTCCGATCCTCTCCCTCCGTTGCTACTTTTAAACGTCTCCTGAAGACTCATCTCTTCAGAATTGCCTTCTCTCCCCTATAAACTTTCTCTACACTCGCTACACAACCTACGCTTTGTGAGGGATAACAGTCCTGAAGGGCGCATTATAAATAATTATTATTATTATTATTAAACGTTATCATATTGTACTATATTTAATATTTTATAAATAAATTACAGTGCAAAAAAGAACTTAAACTTATGAATTCGTAAAGGGTCTAACCTTCTTCAATTTTACTCACCTGGAAACTCGGAAATGTCCACTAGTGGCAAATTTACGTTCCAGACAGAGAAGGTGGTGGTGTGATGTTGTATGTTGAGGATACTCTCAAACTCGACGGATTGCAACATCGTATCCGACCATGAACTACTAGGTGTTGACATAGAGATAGGTCCTGCCAAATACAGGACCCTGGTGCTTTATAGACCTCCTGCCAAACTCGTGGAAAAGAACAGAGATCTCTACCAGCTACTAGAAAAACTTGTCGAAGACAAAGGGAATTAGATCTGTTCTCGCTGGAAACCCGTAGACTGCGTGGTCAGCTCATCGAAGTTTTCAAAATACTTCGTGGGTTCGACAATGTTGACTACCGGGATATTTTCACACTGAGTGAGAACAGAACGCGCAATCACGGCTTCAAACTAGAACTGAAGCGTTACAACCGCAATCTGTGTGGAAATTGTTTCATGTACAGTATCTGCGGTAAGTGGAACGCACTTCCATTGAAAGTTGTCAACAGTAAATCTGTTTGTTGACCAGTTCAAGTCAACACTAGACAAAGTCTTGAAAAGGGGCCGTTTAGGGGCACAAAACAATTGAGCAGCCATGTGCCCGCTCGATTCTAGTCCAAAGGTACCCTCCTAGGGTACCTTATTTCCTTGTTGTTACTCCTTGTTGTTACGCCTTCTCTATTCAGCAACTTTTTAATATCTTTGAATGATCAAACTTCTCGCCTTTTTTGCGTGCCTGGTAAATCTAGACCCATTTTACTATCTCTCTTTTTCATAAGCTCTTTCTCTCTCTCTCTTACTATCTCTATCACTCATACTCTCTCATGCGGTCACATTTTCTCTCTCGCCTCTCCTCCAGAGGTTGGAGCATGACCCCTGCTACTTCTCCCTCTTATATTATTTTGTTTCACTTTGTTTATTGTTTTTCTGTTTACTGTTCAGTAGGTCTGTCTCGATCGCTATGTTTGTCTATCTCTCTCTTCTTCTATATATCTATCTTTCTGTATCTGTCTCTTTTTTCTCTTTCTTTTCCTTGTTTCCCATTGAACTTTTTATTCTATTTCCTTATTTTCTATCTAACCGATTCTTCTATCTTCCGCTCAGGCTCTCTCCTTGTTGATAACCACACTTTTCAAGTTCCTCATGTGTCTTGTTTGAAGGGCCATTTGTTCTCTTCTTGAAAGAGGTGGGGCTTTGGAAAAAACCAATCGTTTTGGTGAATTACAGGAGCGTCACAAATCATTTCTCTCCACCACCACTTGGGGAAGATATTTGTTTGGATAGCGCCCCAAACTCTTCATTCGGAGACACCAAACAGAAAGGTTTGTTCGCTATAAGGTAGAATGAAAAGGTCGACTCAAATTATTGGATGATTGATATTATGGGCTTTAAAACCTGCATACTCCTATTTTTTGGTAAACTTCTATTTTAAATAAGGATTAAGAGCTATTATCTATATAAGATCGAGATTCATTTGTAAAATTATTTTATACGTAAACAACATACCTCTCCACACATTTACATTGACCGTAATAATGCTACTACAAAGCATCAAATATGCTAAAATTGTCCCTAAAAGATTATCAGCAAAAATAGAATGACAATGTATTAAATTAAGAAATATGAAATGAAATACGGAAAAATGAGGAAATAAATAGGGTAACATTGAAAATGAGGATGGCAATTTCTGCAAATGCAATCAACCCAAATGCTGAAACAAGCGAGGCTTGTAATAAACTCCTTAGGAACCTATTAAAAATCAGAGACGCTAAGATTTATGGAAAATTAAACGATCCAATAAAAAAAGCTCTATCAGAGATATTAAAATCCGAACACTCAATCAAAAAATCGATATAGTGAAATCACAGCGTTCCCAGAACATTACCTCGTACCACTTATCCCTAACTTCGCTCGGTAATAGTCCTCGTGAATAAAAACATGAAGAAAGAGGCACTCTCGAATCGAGGGTATGCCTAGCCCCTCTCCGAACCCCCCCTACCCATTTACTACAAGCCAAGTGGAGAAGCCGATATTTGCAATATAATAAATATGATAATTTTTCTTGGATACACCCTTGGGTTTCCAATCACTTGTTTGGGCTGACGCACGAATTATTGAGTTTAATAAACCGTCGTTTAAATTACTTTTTATGAAGAAAAATGCGTCGGCATCCATAAAATCGGATCCTTCGGGGATGACGCTGTGAATAATTTTATCTTCGAATAGTTTGCTTTAAACAAAAAGGGGATTTGTCTTTCGGAGCCCTAAATGTAAATTTAGGTTCCATTTTTCATTAATATAGAAGAGAAATTTTGCATAGACGTTTTCCGCAATTTATAACACTCTTGCCTTGATATTTAAAAACGCTTCCTTCCTGTCAAACAATATTTAAAAAAATTGCCCTTTTATTTCATCCAGTTTCTTTGGACTGCAAATTCATATTCAAATATTTGGCACTGCAATAATTTCGGCCTAGATTTTATATATCATGATTTTCAGATATCATCAAAGCATAAAAATAAGTTTGATTGCTATTTTGGTAGGCGTAAAAAAAGGGCTACGATATTATTTAGCACAGTAAAAAGTATGATTGCTCTGTATAAGTTTTCTTGCACAGGTTCTCGTCGCAAATGACGTGTAAAGAAACATACATTATGGTACTTTTCTTCTTTCATCAATATCGTCTATTCCAAAGGAACTTGCGTCAAAATAACTTCTGTGTGTAGTAAGTGATGTCTGAAAAAAACATTTCAGTAAAGTGAAAAGATTAAGATGACGAGTTTGACTACGCCGAACTCACGGTCATCCCCCAAACCAGGTCCCACTCCCCTTGTAAAGTCAGTTTGGTAAATAATATGAGCGCAAAAAACAAGGTCTGTTGATAACCAAAAGTCGCATGCTCTTACTTTTACTGATTTATGACCTTACGACCATCAAATCTTTCAATAATTCACAGACTAACCTTAGCAGGACCTTGGCAATTATATCATTCCAAAGAGAATGTAAAACAAAATAAGAATTTCAAATTTCGTTAGTATCGGCCGAATAATTATGGAGTTAGTACCAAATAATTCAGAGGATAACCTTGAGTAGTGGTGGTGTAAGTAGTGATGGTGTTGGTGGAAGTAGCGCTGGTGTAGGTTATGGGTATGTAGGCAGTGGCAATGTAGGTGGCGGTGTAGGTAGTGGTGATGTAGGTGTAAGTGGTGCTGATGTAGTTGTAGGTGGTGGTGATGTGTGTGGGTGGATCTGGAACAGGTGGTGGTGGTGTAGGCGGTAGTGGCGCAGGTGGTGGTGTAGGTAGTAATGATATATGGGGGAAGTTTAGGTGATGTTGGTGTAGATGATGGCGGTGTAGGTGGCGATAATGGGGGTGGTTGTGTAGGTAGGGGTGAAGTATGTTGTAGTGGTGTAGGTGTAGGTGTTGTTGCTGTATGTTGTGGTGATGTAGATGGTGTAGGTGGTGGTGCTGGTATAGGTAGTGGTAGTGTAGGTGATGTTTGTGTAGATGATGACGGTGTAGGTGGTGGTTTCGGTAGGGGTTAGTGTAGATAATGTCGGTGTGGGTGGTAGTTGTGTAGGTGGTGGTGGTGAATGGGAGTGGTGGTGTAGGTAGTGGTGATGTAGGTTCTAGTGGTGTAGGTGTGGTTTCTGTTGTTGTGGTGATGTTGGTGGTGTATGTGATGATGGTGTAGGTGGTGTTGGTATAGGTTGGGGTAGAGGTGCTAGTGTAAGTGGGCGTAGTGTAGGTGACGCTGGTGTAGGTGGTGATGTTGTAGGTGGTGATGTTGTAGGTGGTGGTAGGGTAGGGCGCATGGTGTAAGTGGTGGTGGTTTAGGTAGTATTGGTGTTGTAGGTTGTGGTGTAGATGGGGGTGGTGTATGTGGTGTTGGTGTATGTGTTGGTGGTGTTGATGTAGGTGTTGGTGTATGTGTCGGGAGTGAAGATGGTGGTGGTGGTATAGTTGGTGAGGTTGGTGTAGGTGTCGGTGGTGTTGATGTAGGTGTTGGTGTATGTGTCGGTGGTGAAGATGGTGGTGGTGGTGTAGATGGTGGTGGTGGTGTAGATGGTGGTGTAGGTGGTGGCAGTGTGAATGGTGGTGGTGTAGGTAGTGGTGGTGCAGGTAGTGGTAAAGTAGGTAGTAGTGATGTAGGTGGTGGTGTAGGTGGTGGTATAGGTGGTGGTATAGGTGGTGGTGTAGTTGGGCAAAGTGTAAGTGATGTTGGTGTAGGTGGTGGTGGTGTAGGTTCTGTTTGTGTAGGTAGTTGGGGTATAGGCGTATTTGGGCGTAGTGTAAGTAATGTTGATGTATGTGGTGGCAGTGTAGGTGGTGGTGGTGTAGTTGGTGGTGGTGTAGGTTCTGGTTGTGTAGGTGGTGGTAAAGGTTGTGGTGTAGTTGGGCGTAGTGTAAGTGATGTTGGTGTAGGTGGTGGTGGTGTAGGTGATAATGGTATAGGTGGTAGTTGTGTAGTTAGTGGTAGTGTAGGTGGTGCTGGTAGTTTAGTTGCTGGTGGCAATGGTGTACGCGGTGTTGGTGTAGGTGTTGGTGGTGTAGTTGTTGCAGGTGGCGGAAGCGGTGAGGTTGGTGGTGGTGACGTCGTGGTTGTGTAGGTTGTGGTGCTCAAGCTTGTGTATGTGTCGGCGGTATAGGTTTTGGTGGTGTAAGTAGTGGTGGTGTAGGTGGTAGTGGTGGTGGTTCAAGTGACTGTAGTGTAGGTGGTGATCGTGTAGGTAGGATAGTATATGTGGCGGTGGTTTAGGTGGTACTGGTGTAGGTGGTGAGTGTGTGGTGTAGGTGCTGGCACTGAAGGTGGTGGTGTCTAGCCTCTGGTGGTGTAAGTGATGGTGGCGGAGGTGGTGGTGGTGTAGGTGGTGGTGGTGTAGGTGGTGTAAGTGATGGTAGTGTAAGTGGTGTAAGTACTGTGGTTGGTGGTGATTTGGATGGTGGCGGTATAGAGTATGGTGGTAACAAGGAGTAACAAGGAAAGTAAGTACCCTAGGAGACCTTACGGTCCATTCAAAGAGGGTACCTTTGGACTAGCAATCGAACAGGCACATGGCTGCTCAATTGTTTTGCGTCCATAAACGGCCGCTTTTCAAGACTTTGTCTAGTCTTGACTTAAACTGGTCAACAGATTCACTGTTAACAACTTCCACTTACCGCAGATACTGTACGTGAAAAAGTTTCCACACATATTGCGGTTGTAACGCTTCAGTTCAAGTTTAAAGCCGTGATTGCGCGTTCTGTTCTCACTGAGTGTGAAAATATCACGGTAGTCAACATTGTCGAACCCTCGAAGTATTTTGAAAACTTCGATGAGCTGACCACGCAGTCTACGGGTTTCCAGCGAGAACAGATTTAATTCCCTTAGTCTATCTTCATAACTTTTATGTTGGATAGAGGGAATCAGCTTGGTTGCCCTGGCTTGTACGCGTTCCAACCTTGCGATATCCTTTCGAAACGAAGGATTCCAAAATTGTACGGCATACTCCAGGTGCGGCTGAACCAGGGAGTTGTACAGACAAAGTACTATCTCCTAGTTACGGTATCCAAACTGGCGCTTTATGTAGCCTAACATCCTTTGGGCTTTCTTCTCTGCTCAAATGCACTCTTTCGAGAACTTGAGGTCGCTAGTAATAGTTACACCCAAGTCCTTCTTAGTGTCGGTGGATTCAATAGCAGTGCCCTTAAGGATATACTGAGATTGGGGGTTTCTGTGGCCGATATGCATTACTTTGCATTTGTTCACGTTAAAAGGCATTTGCCACGTGTCCGATTACTCCCCAATCTTCCTAAGATCTTCCTGCAGGCGGGCAGTATTTCCATCCTTTGCAACGTTCATACCAAGCTTGGTATCGTCGGCAAATTTGGAAATCTTGGCAACCATGTCACCGTCCATGTCGTTGACGTAGATGATGAATTGTAGTGGTCCCAGGACAGAACCTTGAGGCACCCCGCTAGTAACGGGCACCCACTTAGAAGCCTGTCCATTCACCACCACCCGTTGCCATCTGCCACTTAGCCAGTTCTCAATCCAGCCAGCTACTTTTCAGTCTATGCCCAATGCTCGCACTTTCCGGAGAAAGCGGCGGTGTGGTACCTTATCAAAGGCTTTCTGAAAGTCTAGGTAGACCACATCCACCGCCTTGTCTCGATCGTGCTCACTGAACACGAAGTGGAAGAATTCCACAAGGTTCGTCAGGCATGACCGTTGCCTTCGACAGCCGTGCTGGGAACTCCTCAGTAGCAGGTTTGACTCTAAATACGACGTCATTTTGTCCACCATGATGCTTTCGATGAGTTTACCGACTATCGAAGTCAGACTGATAGGTGGGTAGTTTGACGGTTGGCTACGGTCTCCTTTCTTGAAGATAGGAGTCACCTCCGCTTCACGCCAGTCTCTAGGAACGCATTCGGTCCGGATTGACATGTTAAAGATTGCGCTCAGGTGTCGTGAAACTTGATCGCGCACTTCGTTCAACACTTTAGGTAGAAACCCATCCTGGCCAGGTGACTTATTCGTCATTAGGTCACTGATCTTTTTTATTTCCCCTTCGGTGAAGTGGTGTAAGTGGTGTGGTTGATGGTGGTTTGTAGGGTGGGGGTGTAGGTGGTGTAGGTGTTGGTGGTAGTGTGGGTGTTGGTGGTGGTGTGGGTGATGCAGATGGTGGTGTAGGTTATGTAGGTGATGATTCGAAAGAGAATGTAAACCAACATGAGGTTTCAAATTTCGTTAGAATCGACCGAATAGTTACAATATCGTTACGAAAATAATAAAAAGCAAAACGGGGACAAACCTTCGGAGATCTAGAGTCGCACGCGACTAAAAAAAATAATAAATGATAGGAATGGAATTAAATAGGTGTAAGTGAATCTGTATGCAAAGTTTTACAATCCCGTGGAAAAATGGGATGAAAAGAAGCCATAATATTATCTCTATCACCCCTCTCTCTCTCGTTAAAAAAAGTAGGTGGGCGACTATCAATTCATATATATATATATATATATATATATATATATATATATATATATATATATATATATATATATATATATATATTATAACCTAGTGTGAGAGAAAATCAGCCATTTGGACATTTAGGCAAAGGGACAAACATAACTAGCAAAATTCCTAGACATAAGATAGAACAGATAAATTATTATCGATTAGACTCCACCTGATAAAAGACGACCTAAAAGAAGGCTAAACATAGGACAGATAGATGATCTCCGAAAATATGGTAAATATTGTAAAACAAATTGCACAAAACTGACCAAAAAATTTTAAAAATGAGAAATGATTTCTCTCTCAACGGTGCGAGAAAAATACCGGAAATGATATATATATATATATATATATATATATATATATATATATATATATATATATATATATATATATATATATATATATTTATATATATATATACCGAAAAGTTCTTCAGAGTTTTTTCCGCAAATACATTTCCGAATAACCTTCATTAACAATTTAAAAATACATAATTTCTTCCGCAACAAGGATTTAACCCGGCTTATTTGCGCAATAGTATTGTATACAAATTTTCTTGTTCTGGATGTTCACAGGGAATATATATTGATAGTACTATTCGCTCGTTACACTCGAGGGTTTGCGCGCACCTCGGCATTAGTTGCCGAACAGGAAAGTCTCTCGCTAGTAAAGAAGTTTCGCCAATCAAAGATTACATTATAAAGTGTAAGGTTGATGCTAACATCAATAATTTTGAAATTCATGGCTCTAATCCTAACATCATTCAGCTCAGAATTCTGGAATCTCTCTTCATAAAAACACATTCACCCACGTTAAATTCAGACTTGACCTGCCACCCATTATCGGTAGTAGCCACAACCAACTAGCTTCAGATCTGTTAATATTCCACTGACAACAAACTACCCATAATCGTTTCCGATTTTGGTAAATTCCTTAGTCATTCCCCTGACTCGCTGACAGCAAGTATGAATTTGTTCCTCTCATTTGCTTTGAGCTTATCTGTATATGTACTTGTAATTATTAATACTCTTAATTTTTTCATAAGTTTACTATCTTAATTATTTGCTTTTGATTTGTATTTAGTTTAGGTTAACATTTGTTCGCCTCACAAATTGTGTTTATCCCTTTAGCCTGATGATGGATTGAGTAATCCGAAACGTTGCTTGAAATAAATAAGAATGTCACTGATGGTCGTATCTTTCCTACTGAAATTATATATATATATATATATATATATATATATATATATATATATATATATATATATATATATATATATATATATATGTAGAGAGAGAGAGAGAGAGAGAGAGAGAGAGAGAGAGAGAGAGAGATACAGAGTGAAAGAAAATAGCCTACTATCCAAATGCAAACATAAAACCATGATTACAAAATATTGGACGTAAGGAGGTTAATAGGATATATTTTAAGAGCTGAGCAATGGTTTTATACTTTCTTTCACAAAGAGTTTGGGGGTGGTACCGTGTACTTAAAGTACCCATGACCTAATTTGTACATCTAAAATAGATGACTTACGGTTTCTTTGCTTGGCATGAATGATAAGCTGTGTTGAATAGGACCTTCCTTTTTCGTATTTAGGATTGATATCTGCGTTAGGATTTATTATTTTTCATTAAACACAAGGAAAATATTTGCATCTCATCAGCGAGTGGTAGGTGAAAATATATGGAACCTTAATATGTAAACCATTCGCATCATTACGATACTATTTTTGTTGGCGACCGAAAGGAGGCTAATTCTTTAAAAGCTGGCGCCGAGAAAATAATAAAGGATATTAAACAATTACGGCGGATATTTATCAACAGATAAGTCGTTGGCAGAAGGAAAGTTTTGGCACATCCTGTTTTCGTTGGTGTTAAATTATTTCCACCAGCCGAAGGGAAAATTTTGCATTCCCCGAGACTTTTCACTTTATTGCACTTAGGGCACCTTGTGGAAAAGCAAATGATAATTTATCTTTAGGCACACATTTAATCTGTTTCGAGGCACTCGGGAAGAGAGAAATGACCAAAAGAGACTTGACGTATAATGAATGAATGGTTGTTATATAAACTAAGAAGCGAAAGCTAAAGAGGAAATCCTCGTTTTGTAGAGGTTCGTAAAACAAGGTGAAGATGAAGAAGTGAAATGAATGGAAGGTCTAGATATAATAATCTAAAACGAGGACTTGGACGACTCACAGATAAAACAGAACAAAATGAATAATAAAGATTGTAGTAATTGAAAATAAGATTAGCCCCTAAAAACTAATGGTAGAAAAGACTCGTGTTACCCAAAGGAATCTAACTCCAAAAAAGAGTAATCAACCTTGTTTCTTTTATTAAGGAGATTGAGAGAAGCTGCTCTAATCGACAACGGCACTTTTATTTCTGGGGATGAAGAAAATTTGGATTCGGAGATAAGGCTATAGGGAGAAAAACTGCACCGGTAGAACTTTTTTAAATTGAACACAAACGATGGCATTTCACGCAAAATATTTGTAAAGAGAAATCTGTAAAGAAATTGGTGAAGATGAAGGAAGTGAATATATGTGGAAGATATATGTATAGCCGCAGCAGATCCACATGTTGAGGTTGAGAGCGGGAGAATATGTGATCCTGGACTAAGAGCACAAGATTACTGATCAATAGTTGTTGATTAGAAACCCTCGTATCGCTAAGAGTTGCCAGCCGCCCTTTATTTCATAGGGCATTCCATTGAAATAATTGGTATGAGGAATATGTCCAAACTGCTGTATCATTCAGATGCCATGGCGAGTAATACCTAATGTAGAGATAGAAAAAATCATGTGAAAGATTAAAAGAATAGCCTGTCCGAGCCTCACGTCCCACCGCCCCTTTTCATTTGCTATTAAGCCCGAGGGAGGGAGCTCCGATCCTCTATACGCGCACCCATCACCCCCAGCCCTCTGTCAAATGGAGCCAGAGAGAAGGGAAATGGGGGTGAGTAAGAGGAGGGAAAATAGAGTGTGAAGTCAAAACTAGGAGTGTAAAAGTTTTACCTAGGTGGTCTTGACCTTACAGCTAAAAGTGGTGCTAACACCACGGTGTGCAGTGCTTTTATGCTTTTCTTCTATTCACTCTTTTTCTCTTTTGTCTTAATGTTCGTAGCGGTTTCTGTTTAAATCCGCTTATAACTCTTCTAAGCTCCTTGGTCGTGATGATGGCGTCGATCACCTCATTGGTATTCCTGCATATTTCGACAAAATGGTGAAGGTTTTTTCCTTCCATGATTTCATTTTTATCTATATTTTTGTTTTCAAAAACAATGCCAAATTTTCGTTTTAATGATCCTTTTAGAGATTTGACGATGAAGGTTAAGTGCAGAGTTGGATAAAAATTCTTAGTATTGAGATTTCGAGATTAGAGAGAATCCACGAATGGAGTTCCTTTAACTTTTTCCCAATGAGTGATGATGATGCAGCCATGCTCACTCTTCTAAATGTTTAAGCCAGCGAACTCAACCCTGGCTCTCCCACTTACACATACTAATGCACAATAGACACGAGTCAAATTTTCATATAATGTAACACTTATAAACACTAGATACCCCTCCGATTCTTCAATCTAGCCAGTATTGAAAATATTCTAAAAAAATGGATATGAAACACTTGTTCTTAACTTCTCACTCCCACTGAAACATTATTCAAAAGCACTTTGAATAATCTACCATTAGATTTACACATAATCTTCAATAAACACTCCCAATTATTTAAAGTTTTACTTAAAACCAACATACAGCGACTTAATAAAGAAATAAACTTGACACCTCAAGTTTAACCAGTACACTACACAAGCGCTAGATACTACCCAAAGAGTAAATGGTCTCAACACAATTTAGTTGCTTTCACTAACACCACAACATCACAAGCAAAACACGCTGGAATAACTACACTGAAAATAATGATCAAAGAAAGAATGCAGTAGTGTAAACCTATGCATACAACCCACCGAAGAATAGCACCCAAGTACGCACCAATTCGAGAACTAGTCAACCAAATTCCTAACCACTGCACAGCCTAAACAACCACTCAACCATTTCAATACTCTCACATTTAACACAATATTTAAACCAAGCACTCTAGCTCAACCTCATTGGAAACCACAATCATTAAAAAACAAACTACAACAACTTCAAAGAGAACAAATTACACGATAATTTTTTAAAAACAGCTCCCACACTTTAGAAAAATCACTTGCACACATAAACCAAAAATTCAAGGTATTTTCCCGAGAATTTGAAGCGCAATAACAACGAGGAGATATCAAGCAGAAAGTTTGCAAGGAAAGTGACAAACAAAAAGTGAATATGCGTCGAATATATATAACTGTAGATTCTCTGCAAGCATTGGGAATTCGAAGGCAACCTGCGTATGATGGGGCGGGAGTCCTCCAGATATTAGCCGCAGCAAGGTTGCCTATGTTTCTTGTCACCCCATTGCGAATAAAGCAATCAATGAATACAGCAGGAAATACAAATCAATCTAACTCTCCCCCCCAAAAAAAAATCGCGACAGAAACCTCAGAAGGCCTAAAATAGAAACAAGACTAAAAAGCACCCAGAAGACGCATACCTACACCAAGCCATTACCGTTAAAACTTTTTCCGTAATAGCGGAATTCTACTCCAGATCAGCCATAGGTTAAATTAAGTACTACCATATAATTCCTTCATGCGAGGAAATCTCCTAGTCCTATTAGGAACCATGTGACTATCTTTAGTAGTTTGTGAATTAAAAAAAAAATCCATAATGGCAGAACTGGATTTCGTATTCATCAAGACATTATAACCTTTTACCTTTAAAAGATAGACAAAATCAGCGACAGCACATTAAATTGACATTTCCTCAGCTACATAAGGGTGGTAGTCCAATGTTTTTCTACCGCTTTTCATTACTGTAATGTGATTCGGTAAATATTCCTCTCATAAATAAATATTTTGCTCTCACGAATCCCTGATTCAGATCAAATTATATATGTTGGTAGAACGTCATATGTTGCCCATCCTTGGGTCTTTTCACTTTTGCAAGCTCATTATTTTTTTATTTTATCGGGAAAATGTGAAAAAATGACCTATTTCGCAATGTTTAAGAGAGAGAATAATTGATCCAGAAACTCACATCAGGATTTGGATCCTTTACAAAATATAATCAACTCGTTTTTGTCCCTAAATACCAATTCCTCCACAAAACTTCTAAAATCTATAAATAATATTTTGAGAAAATTTGCACATAACCATACAGGCAAACAATCATACACTGATGATAAAATTTCCTCCACCCAACTCTGATGGCGTAGGTAACAATAAAAAGCACCTAAACAACAAGAATTTAAACAAATGCAAAGCCTCAATACTCACATAACCAAACCAATTTTCGATCAAAAAACTGAAAATCAGAACTAATTATATACACAAATTAGAGTACAAGGCAAACTCGACACGTCCCTATAGAAATAATGGGAATACAGCACAATAAAACCCTCCCCCAGCACATAAGAATTACCAATTACTCGCAACAGCAAAATAGCTCCACCGAAGCAACAATGCTACATACTTATGAAATTACTTAAATACAAACTTCTTACCTTCAAAAAGACAAGAAAGCATTCTCGCGCATTCAACTCCATTGATACCAGAAAACTCCTCAACTGGGAGGCTCATATTCGCAGCCTTAGGGCCTCTTGTACTCGCGCAACGGATATTCTTCGTTCCGTGATGTTCAGCGCCTGGGGCGCTGATAGGGCTACTGCCTCACATTTTATCGATCCTTTGTTCGTTCAAAGCTCGACTACGGATGCGAGTTTTATGAATCAGAAGCCAAGCGTATATTGTGGAAGGTTGACTCGATCCACCACACCGACCTTTGCCTGGCGACTGATGCCTTCCGCACTTCCTCCATTGAGAGCCTACTTGTTGATGCTGGGGAAATGCCACTCGCTCTGCGCCGTTTACAGTGCATTATTCGCCCATACGCGCGAGCCCGGCGCCTTCCTAAGTCGCCAACAGCTTTTCCTGCATCCGCAAATCATACCCTAAGCCCTTTGGTTTGGCTCTAGGAAACCCCTTCGAGAGCTCGTTATAGATCTCGGGCCTGCAGTGCATATGTTTCTGCCCAGGATGCCACCCTGGAAGGTACCACCTTTGACTATTTGTCGCCATGCCCCTCCTTCCAAAGCTTCTACAGCTTGGTAGGGAAGATAACGAGACGTACCCAGTTCAGAGGCCGCAATAGGATTTATAGCGACTCTTAAAGCCCCCAGAGTGCTCTCGGGGCATTGGAATCTGCGCATGCCCTGGTCCGCAATATGCTTAACGCCACGGTTTTGGCGAGTCGGGCGGATGTCAAGATTATCTTCTGCTAGGTTTCTGGACATGTAGGAATTGTGGGGAACGAGCGCGCCGATGAGGGCGCCAAAGAGTCCGCAAGGACATGGCAACCAAACTAGCGTTTCGCTTTTCCTCAGACCGATTTCATCGCAGGAATACGGGCTGCTTGGTAAAGAAGATGGGAGACGCTCGAGGAGAGCTTGAAAGTTGCGTGCTATTGCGCCGCGACTGTTCCCATGGACCTTCCCTCTCTCGCCAATGCCGCGACGGCTTCAGGTTTCTTTCTGTCGTCTCCTAATTGGAAACACTCGCGAAACGCACCGCCATTTGATAGAACGTTCGCCTGCGCCTTATGGTGACGACTGCGTTGTCCACCAGACTGTTTGGAACATTCTTGTTGAATGTCCCAGTCTCGCTACTCTTTGCGCACGTTACCTGTCCAGGTACCGGGCTGACTCGGGTCGCTACCGCTCTCCTTTGTACTCGGGACTGGTTTATGCACAGAGACATGAGGACTATATATATGCCTTTGTGGAAGAGGCTGGTCTCTTCCACTTTATTTGACACTGTTTTTTGTGGGAGGCCGCTTGTTATTGCGCCGGGGAAAGGCGAGCCTACACCAAACGCCGGAGAAAGCTTTCGTCTTGTTGCCTTTTTCTTTTGTTTTCTTTTTTTTGTTGTTTTGTTTATCTTTTGTACTTTTTACCGTTGTTATTTACATATTGTTATCTGCTTTATTTAATATAGCCTCGTAGTAGGTCCTTGTGTGACTATGGCGAATTCTGGCCTCGTTGGCAGTCGACAGATAGGCTCCTAAATTTTTTTTTAAATTCACACCAGAAAAATGTTTATTTAGCCATCAAATTTCTACAAAATTGCAAAGCCACGATAACACTTCAATTATACAACTAAAACATCTAGAAAACACCACAATCTTGCCATTACATATATTTTCAAACATTCTTGGCTCACCAATACTATCCCCTTAAACTGGAAAACAACACATCATAACCATTACACAAACCAGACAAGCAATTAACACAAGCAAACCTATAGCGTTCCATCTAAATACTATATACATTATCCCAAACCATTGAAAAACTATACACAGTAGAATAGTTCCAGATATGCTCATATTGATAATAACCCGAAATAAGAAACGATTACTCAACCACAACTTTCCTAACTAATCCCTGCCAAATTCACATAATGTAAGGCTTTGGCACATGCACCTAAACATATCCTTGAACAGAAAATCATAAACATCAACCTCGTTAACAACCACAAAATGTATTATTAACTTTATCTTTGGACAGACCAGGACATTCTTTCACCACTACTTTTCAACCTTTTTTCTTATGACATTCCTCAACAACAATCTCCAATTATCCAAACACCTACGCAGACGATGTCTTGATAACAGCACAACACCGTAAAATCAATACAGACACCATACCAATGAAACGCTAAATAAACACGCTAAAACAATGGCCTGCACAAAATTGAACGGCGGTATCTACTTAAAAATCATGAGTGATACAATTCAGACCCGAGACTCAAGAATCACACTCAATCTCACATCATACCTTTAAGTAAAACTCACACTCTCTTTGGCACACACTCGTCACTGACATTGACCTTCTCTTACAAATACGTATATAATGTAACAATGCCACAACAGATAAAGAAATCAGTTTTGAAAAGAAGAGTCACTAATCACTCTATAGAACCAACTAAAGCGCACCTCCATCGATTACGTAGCATAAGTTTTGCATCCAACACTGTCCAAACCCACAAAGACAAGCTCCAAACATTAAAAAATAAGGCACGCAAAATTATCACTTAAAGAAAGAAGCGAAATATTATTACGTAAAGTACATCTAAACATGATAGGAACTCACCATTTTAAAAGAGCACTAAGCTAATCCTATCCCGCCACCAGCATTGTACAACAAAACCACCTCCGCTGACTAAAAAAAAAAAATAATCGCCAGCAGTCTTCACAGCACCCATAAAATGACTCCCTAATCACACTATTCTTACCTACAAACACTTAAATAATGTTGCGATAAGCATGTTAAATGAAACAGCTCACCAAAAAATACAAATCATAGAAGTCGCTGCAACAAAGATCAGTCTATTCGAGCATCTCCACAAAATACAAATTCAAAGTAACTCTCGTCCCAACACTAACATGCATCAAGAGGGGCAGCTTCGCCTCTCCTCCTGACCTAAGGATCTTGCGCTTCGCAGGCAGGCCTTCGGTATGTGAGCTCTACGGTCTATATGGCTCTAGCAATGGAGATTTGGTGAGAAAAAAAATTAAAGGATTCCAGTAAATATCTCCTAATAAATTACTATTTGTCTAGGCTTTTTCAGATACATGCTTATTTTCTAAGCCTAAAGGCAAGAAAAAGCTCTTATTGGATATATTTTGATAAACGGAAAAAACAATCTCCAGGTTTTTTCTTTCTCATCTAAATTTTCTTTTATAAACGTAAAAAACAAAAAAAAACAGCTGCGCGTTAATTTTAATGCATTTTATGAACTTAACGATTTGTAATTATTTTGTCCTAAAAAATTCCTGAACATTCGATAATCATATTTATTTTTGCAGAACTTTATGAAAGAACTCGGATAAAAGCTTCAAATATACCTAGGTCACTCCTAAACTTAAACTCATGCTGTTAAAAAATTGCATTCATAAATATGCTGTTATGGAAGATATGTATTGGAATAATTCTCTCGCAGAAAGTTTTTCCAATCAGTTAAGGCTTCTGTTGACATTTTAAGTTCTTTAACACAAATAACAGTAGTTGTCAAGCCTTTGCACCATGCTGGAATGAAATAAACGTTTGTCTCCTAAGATAATTTTGATTCTTCTAACTGTCTTTTCGCAATCCAATTCACGTTTATTACAGCGCCAAAAGCATCGCAAATATGCTGATGAAAGTTTCATATGTCCATTTTTTGCAAAGTCGCTGCTCTAACTTAACCTAACCTTAACATCATGATAGACTCAAGCGCCAAATTCGGTGCCGGGCCTGACTCAAAAAACACCCAATCATGCTGTTATAGAATTAATAACCCCTAAGGGTTCAGCACCTATAAATAGGAAATTTAATTAAATTCAATCGTGTTGCTGATAACGAAGAAAAAAAGATAGTGGACAAGATTCGATAGATAGCGAAATATACCACCGATGCACCTAAACTAACGTAACCTAAAGTTTCGTTCTTTCTTTTTCGGAAAGGTTTTAGATGTCTTGAATTGGTTTTGGTAAATCACTCTCGGTGACGTATTGCCAGCATTCATCTAGATACAATTTTGTTATGTACTAGACTTTCCATGATTATCGGATACATAAAAAGGAGCTTGGCTTGATCATGAGTATGATGTAAACAGATTTATAGACAATTAGAATAGAATTATGGGAGGGAGAAAGTGGTGTGACAACGTAGATTCTTCTTAAACCAAGGTGCTTAGGCAGTCATTTGATATGTTGTCAGGTTCAGAAGGGGCAGGAAAGTTAGTTTGCCTTATAGCCTGGATGGTGAATTATCTGGGCATGTCCTGGCAAATTGGGAAGAAGTGTAGGGGTTTATTTGTATTTTTTGGTGAACAGTTAGGAGTTTTTTTGCTGAGTTTTGCATAAAGTTATAGGAGGGTTTTTGCTTGTTTGATGAATTTGACCAGGTCTGTGTTTGTGTAGATGGCTTCGTGTGTGTTTTGTTTACCAAAATAGTTTTCACAATGCTTTTCTCTCTCGTTTGTGATTTTATGTGTCCAGGAAGACTTGCCATTGTCATCTCTGCCGTCCTTGGATCAGTGCTTGGATGTTTCCTGTTATGTTTTTATGTTGTCGATGGTGTTTTGGGTTCGTGCTTGTTTTCGTAGTCTGTTTCTTTTTAGGTAAGCAGCCTGATTTATGGGGAGAAGTATAGGTTATAGGATCTTATGTTTCTTCTCGGGAATATTGTATTCGTTATGTGGGTGCTAGAATGTTGGCAAAGTGCGTGTAGTCCTAGTTTATGCTACTAAAGAGGTCAAGTTAGAATATTTATTTAGTATATCTGGTGATATGGTTCTAGCCGTGTGGTTTGTGGGGTTATTGGTTTTTAGAAAGTTATTTGTATGATGGTTGGGAGGTGGTCAGAGGACAAAGCACTTAAAGGTCACCAGGTTGTTTTAGGGGACTAGGCGGAGTGAGTATGAGAGCTCTATTGAGAGTCTTAAAGGTTTTACGTGTTGGGGTGGAAGGAATGTTCAGGATAAACAGGCGATTTAAGTGTTGTGTGATGGTGCGGGCTCTTGTGTCTCTATCTTGGGATTTTAGCCTTGTGAGGTCGAGAACATTTAAGTTCTCTGTAAATAGGGTTCTTTTGGGTTGTGTTAAAAGGCGGTTAGTTGGTTGCTCATAGTGTGGTGAACAGGTCTACGGGGATATATTTGTAGAGTGGTAAAGGTGTGGTATATTGTATTGAAGCGTCCACATACTATAACCACGCACACTATTCTCAAGCTCACATATTCAGAGCCATTCATTCCATCACGTCACAATGTGCTTAAAAAGACTGCCACATCCTCTTTACTCGATCGCAATCCATTCCACAAGGACCTTCATTCTCTTTCATGTTTGTCTCACATAGTGCAAATACCTATAATATTTATATTTTAAACACATTAACTTTCCCTCCTCTTTCCTCCATAATTTCACATTATCATTGGGTTTGCTCATTGAAGCAGTTTAACCAGCATATGATGACACGGCCGGTGACAGACCCGCTGTTTATCGCCATTTCATCTCGCGCTCACAGGAGTCAAAGTTTAGGCGCTCCGATTCCCAAGCAAAAGACCCTTATTTGGGTTTAATCTACTTTACGGAAGAGGGTATGGATATTCTTATTGTCTCATTATCAAAACAGGCAAAATTCTATAAAATTAAAAATAGACCCAAGATTGTGGTAACTTCAACTTGAAAATAAAATCAACGAACACGATGAATAAATCGTATGCAGCCGTCATTAAGATGTTAGATTTCGTTAAATTTACCAAGGAAATTTATCGATGAAATTTATCGAGCAGATTTAGCCAGAAAATTGCTCTCTTAATTATACAACAATTCATCGATAACGAGGCAGATAGTAAATGGTGCATGGTTGAATGTAAGGAATTGCTAATACTGAAGATATCGTTTAGTTAAGAGGGAATAAATACTTTTCCAATTGGCACCTAATATATATATATATATATGTGGAAAACTGACAAAGTATTGCGTGAATAAGCAATAAAAGCAACAAAGCCGATAGGGAAAATTAATACGAGGCGAAGAAAGCAGCTCATTTTATGTTAATATGTCATATCTTAATCATAATATTGATTGGAATTCTGCTAAATCATCTGTTTTAAATCACGATACAATTTCACGAAATATCATTGAATCGACTTTATTAGTAAATTCCCAAATTTTAATTTAATTCCTGACTTATATAAACTCGATGGTTATTTTATAAATTATATTTACAATGCACTGTCGAAACTTTTAATTTGAGACTAAATATTTATAATATTCTTTATAAACTATTTAATTTTATTTTGTGTGCATCTATGTAGCCTTATGTTTATGTCTGTGTATTTATTTACATTTGAGTCAACTCTTTAACACATTTATACTTATTCTACCTTGGTTTTTAAATCCTGACCTCTGAGGTTAATCTCTAGTTCAGATTTTCTTGCCCCCTAATTGCTTAAGGAGGTATTTTAATCCTCTTGTCAACCTTTAGTCTTTTGAATTTACCTGATTTTTTCCCTTTTTGTGGCCGTTCCCTCTTCTCTCTATCATCCTTATAAATATTACAATTTTTAATACTTTTGTTATTCCTTGATAAAGAACTCGAAATAAAGTTCGAAAATACTTGGAATCCTCGTATTAATTTTCCATGTGGGCTTTGTTGCATATATATATATATATATATATATATATATATATATATATATATATATATATACGAGGTGGAGGTGTACTACAGTACCCCCAAAATCATATACATAAGTTTAACCGAAATTAAAATTGACTCTCCCCAAAAAGTTTAGGTAATATGCACCGAAAGAAAATCGAATGATTTTCCAATAAATATCTTTATAGTGTATAGACCCTCACCACAACAGATTGAGATTGACATGGAATTATATAACATTATTGTAAGTAACATTAAAAATAATCGCACTTTATTAATTGGGGATTTAAATTTTAGAAATATTAACTATGCAACGTTAAACTCGGACAGCGAGGGGAAGAGGTTATTGGACTTTATGTAAGGAAATTACTTAACATAATTAGTCAATGAACCAAACCCGATGGTAAAATATCCTAGACGCAATTCTAACTAATAACGTTAATCTTATCTCCAGGATTATTATTGGGGAAGGTATAGGTTCTAGCGATCACAAATCAATAGAGTTCGATATTATATAAATCATAACAAGGAAAATAATGATATTAAAGTGCCAAATTTTAAATGTGCGGAATTTAATGGCTTCAACCACAAGTTTAGAGAGATCAACTGGGGCCCATCGTTCGGAAATGCTAATTAGTGCTGGTCCTTTTTCACCGAGGATTTTAGAGAATTTGATAAGCAATTCATTCGGCGAAAAAACAAACGAAACACCTCAAGTAAACCAAAAGGATGGAGACATGATATCGAACTCAAATTGAAGGATAGGAACTGTGCATACAAGAGTCATAAGTGTAACCTATTTGAAGAAAATAATCAAATTTACATAGCCAGATGAAGGGAATCTCAGAAAGAAATACAAAACGCTAAAAGAAAATATGAAATTCAACCTGCCAAAGAAAGTAAACATAACCCTAAGAAGTTTTTAGATTATAATTATATATCCAATATAAATCCGATAGAGAAAACAATAGGACCTACCAAAAAATGACAATAACGAATTAGTTTCAGATACAGAAGAGGGGGCTAATATACTAAATAAATTTGTTGCATCGGTATTTATAAATGAAGACGAACATAATATACTGCGAACGAAAGACGTGATAAACTTTAACGAGCATAACCTTTTGACCAATACCAAATTCTTCGAAGCAAAAATCGATTTTTATATCAATAAGTTAAAATCCAGTAAATCTTCTAGTCCTGATTAATCTATCCAGTGCATTTAAAAGAAATTAGAAACGTGTTAGTGGAACCGCTAACTAAATTATTTAACAAATGTTTAGAAGAAGGTTTCGTGTATTAGATTTTAATCTAGCGAATATAACATATTCTTAAGAAGGAAAAAGAGAACTTTCGACCAATTATTGACCCATAAGTTTAACATCCATCGTAGGTAAATTAATGGAATCCGTCATTCGCGGTAGAGTGATAGATCATTTGGAAGCGCATAATTTTCATAAATGATAGTCAAAACTGCTTTAGACAGAAGCGTTCATGTTTAACTAATCTTTTAAAATTTTATAACAGCATAATTAAAAGCTATGACGAAAGTAGATCTGTAGACATACTTAGACTTTGTTAACGCACTCGACACCGTTCCTCATAGGCAATTACTAACTAAAAATTTTGCTCATGGAATTAGGGGAAACCTCCAAAAATGGATAGAGCCGTGGGTAAGTAATCGTAAGCAGAGAGTAGTTTTAAACAGTAAATTTTCGGAGTGGTGAAATGCAACTAGTGGCGTGCTCAAGGGATCGTTTGTTTTGGGACCATTGTTGTTCTTTATTTTTGTAAACGATATGGACACCGGCCTACTTGATAGATTATCCAAATTTGCGGACGAGACAAAAATTTGGGGTAAAACTTTAACTTTAAACGATAGCAAATTAATTCAGCGGAATCTACACATTTTCACCCTCAAATTTAAAAAAAAATGAACTTCAAGTTAAATAAGTTGACTTTCATGTTTAAAAAATTAAACTTCAAATTTTAAAAGTTGACTTTCATTAAAAAAAATTGAATTCAAATTTTAAAAAATGACTTTCATATAAAAAAAATTGACTTTCATATTAAAAAAAAGCTGGATATCAAATAAAAAAAATGACTTTCAAATTTTAAAAGTTGATTTTCAAATTAAAATAAGTGAATTTCCCACGCGTGGAGAGGTAACCCGTATTTATGCCCAATCCACACGCACTTGGGTAGAGAGTCTAGCCGAGACTTTTGCGAGCCATTAGGCCATTTCAGCGCCCACATAGTCCCACTTTGGTTGGCCATGAGCTGTAAGGCCGTTCCTTGTGACCTGGAGGTGGTGTTGAGCCCATTTTTTATTTCAGTTACTTTTATCTTTTTTCAGGTTATTATTTCGGTTTTTCAGAGATATCTTAATTTTATACAGGTATAAAATACCCTTATTGCAAATTTGCATTAGTAAATATTTTTCCTGTGCAGTATTCGAAAAATACTCATTGTTACTGAGACGGCTGAGATATGTATGGGAACGGTTGTTAGGGGCACGAAAGAGCTGTCAATGGGGATATGAAGAGAAGAAATCCCACAAGCTATGAAAATAGGCTCTCTGGCTCTCTAACGTCACAGTTGAGAGTTGGCCGAAATGTTGGAAACGTTTGGAAGATGACTGATGAAAGTTTTTGTTCAAATTTTAAGCGGTTTATTATTAGAAACGCATGTGGTAAGTAATACTGCAGGCATGACTCTTACGAATGTTTGTATGTATAAAAAGATGAGATTTTATGAAAAAATAAGTGCCTGAGAAGCGAAAACACTAGGATATTTTTGCGTAGGTTGATGGCGAAATTAGTGCTGTTGATGTTATACAAATTCAGATGATATTACATTTTTTTTATTGAATTTCATTTGTTTTTAAATGAAAGCAACTTTTTTTTATGTTGAAAGTTATTTTTTTAAGTTGAAGGTAAACATGTTGAATATGAAATCCAAGTATTTTTATTTGAAAGTCAACCTTTTAAATTTGAATGTCAACTTTTAAAATTTGAATATCAACTTTTTAAATTTGAAGTAAAAATTTTTAAAATATGAAATTCAGTTTTTTAAAATTTAAAGTTCATTTTTGTAATATGAAAGTCAACCTTTTTAATTTGAGGGTGAAAAAGTGTAGATAAAATCTTCGGATGGTCTAATAAATGGAACATGAAATTCAATTTAGACAAGTGTAGAGTTTTGCACGTAGGTCGAAATAACCTAAGTTTTAACTATGAAATGGGTGGTAAAAATCTTATCTCCGTGGACGAATAAAAAGATTTAGGGGTACGGGTTTCAAAGGATCTTAAGTTTAACAAACAGTTTGACGAAGAGTGTTAAGAGGCGAACCGAATGATTGAATTTATGGCGAGAAGTTTTCAGTACAAACACCAAAATATAATCATACCTCTCTATAAAAGTTTAGTAAGGCCCACAACTGGAATACGTGATATAATTGTAGTCACCTTGTAAACATCTAGAATCAATAAAATGGAAAGAATTCAACTCGACTAATTTCCTCGATTAGAAATAAGTCGCATATCGAAGGATTAAATATATTAAAACTACCAACATTCGAAACTAGGCGATTACGAGATGAGCTTATCGAAGTATTCAAAATTTGTAATAAATTTGAAACGTAAATTATGAACATTTTTTTTTAAGTACGACCATGGTATCACACGTAACAACGGTTTTAAACTGAAAGGATGACAGAGGTTCCAAACGAACATAGCTAAAAATATTTCACCTTCAAAATCACCGATAAATTCTAGTAGTATAGATCGTTTAAAAAAAACAAATTGACGGTTATTTTACGAATAATGTATTGTTTAAATACGGAATGTCGCGTGAATGAGCATCGTGGCAACAATGTCCAAAAGACTACTAGAATATTAGTATAAAATGGGATCCTTGCTGGCTCCTTGAAACTATGTAAATATATATATATATATATATATATATATATATATATATATATATATATATATATATATATATATATATATATATATATATATTTATATAAGGAAAAGTGGCATTATAACCTGGTAAAACGTTGAGGAATATATTATGTGAACCATTAAATCTTTGCCATTTTTTCTAAAACGTTCAACCCCATAGTTTTGGCGACACTCAGGTTTAGCAGTTCTGAAGATGGATGGTTCTTAGGGAACCACATCTTTATACTGTTATTCTCAAACATATCATTTAATGTTGATTTGTATACTTCGTGTCGTAGGTCAAGCTAGGTCCACTGACCTCCGTTTTCTTTCCGTGTCTCGGAAAGGATAGCGGATAGCACACATGGCAACTCTGCAATTGGGCCTTGCCTCGAATGATGCAATTTAACTATGGGTTGAAATATATCTCGTAAGAGTGACTAGTTTCCTTATGACAACAGCTAAGGAATTAAATTAAATATCTAGGAGGTTCTGGATATCAAACTGGGCTAAATAAAATACTGTACAAACAAAAATAAAATAATGCACAGGAAAGATAAATGCAAAGGAATAGCTGGGCGAATAGTTTTAGAATGTTGGCTAAAGGTGGGAGCCGTGAGTATACACAAGCGCACGGACGCCACCGACAAAGGGGACTCCAATTCCGGGAGGATCAGCCACCCAAAGATTTTGCTCCTCGAGAGGAGCAGGGGTATGAGCGTCGAGTTCGATTACTTTCCAAAGGCACGGGTTGGGTTTGCACTTAGGGCCGATTAGTACTCTTCATGTTCGAAGTTATGACGGAGGATACAACCTGTCTTCCTCTAACCACTGCCACCCTCGAAAGTAGGGATCGAGGGAGTATTTTGCCTGGGGGAAGCTGGGCTAGAATATGACAGTGCACAAGTTTTTCCCCTCTCTAGGAAGTTTACATCGATATTTTTTTTCTTGTCTTCGGGCTTTTGGAGTATGGGAGGTCTAGAAAAAGAAGCTATAAAGAGAGACAAGATAGACACTCGTAAGGACAATACAAGCAATCAGGGCACAGTGTCGTATTATAATAGTTATGGCCAGGTCATATTTAAATCTGGAATTATTTGGAAGACAATGAATGTTTTAGTCAATATTTAACATTTATCAAAACTTAATTCCAGACTAAACTCGGTCATCAATAAGAGTCTGCAGGCCTTAACTTATGCGTCATGTCCTCTTGGCAAAATATTAATTTAGCCCAGGCCGATGCTTTACTATTTATACAGAGCAGCCGGAAGTGAATGTTAGACAGTTCACGACATCTCGCGGAAGCTCTCATTGCTACAATTAGACTCGCTATATGGGCCTTCTTATTCGAAAGGAAATTAATTGTCTTCAAAGGGAGCCGATCTCATTCGCATATTTTTGACTTGAATTTTGCTCGACTGCTGTAACTAAATTAGCTAATCTGCTATAATTGATGCGTAGCATTCTCGTCCTACGTCCCTTTCTCTCTTTCTCTGACACTCTGGGTCTGCCATTATTGATGACGTGGGCGTATAAGATAAACGTCAATACCTCCATCCATTCACCATTTGGTATTGGCAGGTAAACTTTTTGCTCCTTCTTTTAGTGACGGTAGCTTTCACAACCCCTGCATAGATGGCGTTTTTTGTTTTCCTAATGTTACTTTTTTCGTTTTATTTTTTTTCGATAATTTCTTTGCATTTAGGACACTCCATTGCCATAGTTTTGTGTGACCTTACACAGCTAATACATTTATTTTCAGTTTCCTTTCAATCCTTAAAGTTATGTCTGGTTTTGTTGCATTCAAAACATATCTGTTCCTTCTTTTGACATTGCCTTGTAATATGGTACTTCATTTGGTAGCAATTGAAGCATATCTGATTCCATATTTTCTGGACGGAAGATTCTCATATTGAACAATAAGAGTCCATTCTGAGCTATTTTATTTGTCACCTCCGTTGATTCACATACTATCTTGAATGCATGTGAGTGACTTCCGAATTTTATCACTTCCACGATCTTGGTTCCTTGATGGTTCTTTTCATTTTTAAGACTTAATTTCCACTTCTCTATGTAAGCCTCCCCATAGGTCGATCTTTTTGCACGCGAGGCTTATGTAAGCATCCAACACCCATTGGAGACAGAGATACCGTAAATTTTCTCCAACAAGAACAATTTCTGCCAAGACAAGAAGATGAACTTTCAGAACAAGTGGCTTGCTGTTGCTCCGAAGAACGTGCCAGTGTCATGTAAATGAAATTTCCAGCAACACTCATGGCTTTTGTTGTCGTCTTCAGCGAAGGTGACATCATGTAATTCCACTTCTTCCAAGCTGGCACAGGCTGAACAACGACGGAAACATCCGTGTTCTAAGCAAAGTGATTAGGAACTGGATCGAATGAGTAAGTATGTACAAAGAGGGCTTACGTGTGGTTACCAGGAATCTGCGCCCTGACACACCAGCCAGAAGACCCAGGCCTAGTTTTGGGAGAATTTCTTCGATCACATAACACCTGAAATTTTCCTTCCCAACTTATCTGACTCCAACCCCTTGGACCTCATTTTTTTAAGTGCTATGGAATGAGAGCGGGACAGAATTATCAGGGCCTTCAGGGGACTAAAACGGGAGAAAGTGGCCAGTTAGGAGGTCGCCTGGAGGCTATCATCGAGGCCACAAGTAGATTTATTGAGTACTATTGACAGGGCATGTCATGAAGGCAAACTGACCTAAATTAGACGAATATACTTAAAAAAACAACAAAAAACCCCAATGTTTTATTTTTTCCTCATACAGTCAGCCTGCAAAAGACTACCGTACGCACTCTGGATATAATAAACTTGTCTCATCTAACAGCTAGTTAAAGACAATCCTTAAGAGTTTCAAAAGTCTCAATCCAGCGATCAAGTTTGCCTCGTTACACTTAGCATTTAGAGAATTTCTACATCTGCTTTCATTCTTTTACTACATCTGTCACTCATATCTTTCTATTAATTTAATGATTAAATTTCGAAATGCAGCGGGAAATATTCATAAATAGGACGTTATTTTCTACGCCATGTGAATTCACTCAATGAAGAGGTGGACTATGCAAATTTAAGGAATAAGGGCTTTCTTGAACACACGTTTGCAATCAAATTCAAACATTATTCCAGAATTCATTTGGGGTCTTTTCGGTTTAGTGAGTGTTCTCTGATCTTTAGGTAAACTAATAATTTCTTCGAAATTTCCAAATAACAAATACATATTTGGAATTAGTGTAAGAAACTGCATTCCTGGTGAAATTTACATAAAGATCGGAGAAAGTACACCTAATCTAACCTTGGCTAAATATAAACAAATAATTTCTCAAAAATAAGTAATACATATTCGGAATCAGCGTGCGAAATTTGATTTTTGTTGTGTCTGAAATTGTTTTTATATATTAAATCACAGTTACCAATTTCCGAGCAGAAGTTTTCTTATTTTGATTGGATAAGGATAGTGAACCACGTTTCACCACTGTATTCGGGCAACTCTTCTGAAAAAGTCGGTGGTTTTGAGGGTATTCGTGCTCTAACCGATATGCGAAAATATAAAGAGATGGTTATATATTTTGAGACCTATAATTTTCTTAGAAGAAAATTATAGAACTAATCAAACTGCATTTATAATAATTTAGAGCTGAAACATTATTCTAGAGGGGATTCGGGGGTCTTTTCGGTTTGGTAAGCGTTCTCTGATCTTTATGTAAACTAAAAATTCTTCCAAATAACTAATACATATTTGGAATTAGCGTAAGAAACTATATTACTAGTGAAAGTTCCAAATAGATCGAAGAAAGTACGCCTAATCTAACCTTACCTAGATTTAAATCATATAATTAAAAGAAAAGTACATATTTGGAATCAGCATTCAAAATTTCATTTATAGTCTTTTCGTATATTAAATCATAATTACTTTTTTCCGCGTAGAAGTGTCTTTTTCTTATTTTGATTGGACAAGGAAAGTGAATGGCGGGGTTTTCTTAGATACCTCGCCTGACACAGAAGGAACCTGCTTAGAATCACTTGCTCTCCCGTCACTTGAAGAAAGATCCAGAGCCTACCTGGTTTGAAAGTAGGCTCAGAGATTTTGTGTTTAAATAACACGAATACAGACTATATCTCTACAAGGATAAAAAAAAAACAATCGTTCCCTCATCACCCGACACAGCTCTGGTACAAAAATGAATAAAAGGTCAATCAATCGTGAGAGAAAAATAAAGTATTTGAAGAATAGCGCAATGCCAATCAGGTTACCCAAAATAGTCGAGATTGCCAAACGAAATCGAACTGATTCACCGAATCTAGAGGTTGACTGAATGTACAGAGGAAAAACACCTCTATATAGGTTGGGCATAATGCCTCGGTTTGTCTATATTCCCCTCAAAATATTCATCAGATCGTTAGGATTTGTAATTTTGGGGTTTCAAAAAATTCACAAAATTTCGATACTTATACTTATTTCTGAACTTCACCATTTTGTTTTTTGCTATTATAAAATAATTATTAGAAATAACTTTGATAGAAAAAACATAAGTCATAACCAAACTAAGATGAAATTATTATTCAAATACTCCAAAAAACCCTTTCTTAAATTATAGAGTTAGTGATGATGATGTTGATGATTATTCCTATAACGTAAATTAAAAAAAAAACAAAAAAAACGAATAATAGTCTAACCAGCATGCAGCTTGGATTGATAAGTACCAATTACTAGGAATAGGGCTGATTCACTTTATCATTCTTAACCGCCTGAGTAAAAAAAAAGATGTCATTAAAAATCTTTTTGGCCACATAGAGTAGTTAAATTAAATTATATATTTAATATTAATGTACATTTCAATTACAATTGCTTTCGCCAAGCTTATTTCTTTACAAATTATAAAATATATAAGGGGGTTTCCTTTGAAATTTAAAAAGAAAAGGGTGAAATTCATAAAAAAATATGAGTATCAAATGATTTGGAAATTTTAAAACCAAAAGAATTACAAATGGTGAAATTCAGAAAAATTATGAAAATTTACGCATGGCTGCTATTTTTTCGTATATTTGAGTTTTATCGGTTATACAAATCTAAAATTGATTTTCAATTTTAATTTTTATCAGGAGCAAACAGCTACTGGCCCAGAAAAAACGAATAAAGCAAAGTGTGAAATTATTAAAGTAAATTTAAACAGAGAAAAATTGATTACTGAGGTTTGTTTACTCCACATTTAAAAAGAATTCCGATAAAACTTTTTTTCACCTTTTGGCTTAGAAAATACTCCAACCATTTTAAAAATAAATAGACCGAGAGTAAATTATTAGGACACCAGGCAATGGCTTCTCCACTCCCCCTTCCCCCCTACGGGGGGATCTTGCGCTTCGCTAATAAGATTAAAATTTAAAATCTAAAAAAAAGCAGCCATGGTTAAATTTTTATAAATTTTCTGAACTTTGCCAATTATAATAATTTTAAAAAGGAACTCTAAACCAAATTTCCCCCCTTTCAAAATATCACGTTGTTAAAAAGTCACAAAATTTCAATACTCATATTTATTTCTTAACTTCACCATTTTGTTTTTTGATATTATAAAAGAATTATTAGAAATAACTTTGCTAAAAAACATTAGTCATAACCAAACTAAGAGGAAATTATTATTCAAATACTCAAAAAATTCCCCTTCTTAAATTATAGAGTTAGTGACGATGATGATGATGATATGTACTGGAAACATTTTATAAATGTTTAGACTAATAGGCCGTCGCCAAAGCCGGATAGGACTTAGTTCATAGACCGAAGGTCTGACTGTGAAGCCTAAGCTCCTCATGTAAATAAGGTGGCGTAGCCGCGCATCTTGTGGGTGAATTCTTTTGATATGCGAAAAAAAACAATCCTCGGTCTTTTTTTATTTAAATTTTCTTTTATATACGAATAACAAAAAAAAAGAACCATTCCTTAATTTTAATATTTTTTTCTGAACTTCACCATCTATAATACTTTTTGTTTCAAAAAATTCCCAAACATTCGATAATCATATTTATTTTCTCTGAATCTTAGAAGGAACTTAGATAAAAGCTTCAAATATACCTAGATTTTTTTTTGTTTTTAGAACGCTTAACGCCCTCTTTCCTCGTTTGCGGCCCCCAAAAGGGCGCAAAAAAGATAGTGGGAGATTTAAAAGAGGTGTAAATCCGACCCGAGAGAGAGAACTAGTTTCTCTTGGGGGACTATAGTCGGGAAGGCATCCCCCTCCTCTAGGTTTCAGTTCTAGCAAAGGCATTGCCCCTGTTACAGCACACACATATCCTTGCGGAGAAATACGTAAGTGACTCACAAACTAAAATTCAAACTGTTAAAAGAAATTGTATTCCTTAAATAGAGTTATGTATATCTACTGGAAACCTTTCAACATTTTTTAGACCAAAATCCCCTTAACAAATTCTGAAGCGCCGTAGGCCACAGTCCGAAGGTTTGCATGCGAAGCCTCTCCTCTTTTTTATGTTATTTATACTTGTTTCAGTTGAGTTAGTAAATGTAACATACACTAACCATCTTTAGTTTTCGCACACCTTGTTAATTGCATCTGACTATGATAAATAAACCCTTATTTTTTAAAGTTTATGTTGTTTAAGCCAATTATTAAGAGGAAAAGCATCTCTCCCAAAAATGGAGCCCGAAAGACTCGAATGTATTACGGGGCTATTAATAGTTCAGACTGAATAGATGAACCCACTGGTGGGTTAATATGTCCTATATAACCTTTCTAACCTGGTCGCAGGGGTAGTCTTATGAGCCTAAATTGTTCAGGTCAGGTGAGGTCTACTGGTGTGTCTTGGTTGCGTCTGTTGTCTCTCTGGGATCATTCGAAAAATATTCACCACAAATTCATTCATATGAATAATCTCACTCCCCCCCCCACTTAATTTGGGGGAAAATTCTTCATTTGATTCGTTAGTTAAAGCCATCCGACCATTTTTAAACGTGGCCGAGATCCTTGACCGGATGATAAATTCATATAAAGATCAGGATGGCAATCGTTGTCAAAGTTTAGGGCACGGGACAGTGTTCGAGGTTATGGTGTTAACGCGCCAATCATACTAGAACCTTTAGCATTCATTTCACTTCATTAGCTCTTCTGTTGCAATTTCCGTTTTCCTTTATTATATACCACTGGGTGGTATTTGATGTCAGTATGCGATCAGCTTCTGTTTGGTTGGGATTGGATTCTTTGTACCTTGCTCAAAGCTCCTGCCTTATCTTTAAGCATTCATTTTATTCTAGAAATGAGGCTTTTTGCATTGCTCCTATTCGCCTTAGTCTATCAAGCCTCAGGATTTTTAGAAGTTTTTAAAAAAATTGTCGATCTTGGAAAACAGTGAGTATATCTGAAGTTTTTACAAGCGTAACCTTTTCTCATATCAATTTTGAGCATAACTTTGGTACTTATAAAATTATATTGTTATCGATTATAATTAATACGTCGTCCAAGTTATTTTTTATTTGCGATTTATAGTCATCATTTAAAACTAAAATTTTGACTGTGAATATTGGCTATAAGTGTGTTTAAGCTAAAAAAAATCACCTCGAGAGGTTTATTGAGGGATACTAGTTATGGAACAAACACCTAGTCCTCATGCTTAGTTTTAATGCCACAAGTGGGCAAAGGATGTGATATATGTGCAAAAAATATTAACAAAGGAAAGAACGAGCTATATGTTATCGAAACTAGTATGCTTGAATAAACCTTTCAACCACACAACCAATTGACATGATCTAGATGGCCTAAAGGTTCCAACTGAAGGATGAAGTAATTATAAGTGTGTCCGTGTCAAGGCGAGAGATGATGTGAATGATAAATATGGCTCATCAAAAGAGAGCGACGGTAGATTTTTTCCAACTGCCATGTCGATGACCTTAAATACAACCATGTGGGTATAAAGACGCATGTTTGGAGTAAATAGATATTTCAGTTCTTGCTGTTAAAATATATTTTGGAAATTCTAAATGTGTTAGAGAACTACTTAAAATAAGTTTTTAGTTTGATGTCATTATTTCAGCCAATGTGAGATCAGCAACTCGCCTAGTCATAATTTTAGTGAATTCGGAAATTGTAGTTTAAGATATTCTTGAAAATGTTTACCATGTTTGGGTGGGTGGGGTTTGGACGTACAGACTCACCTCATATTATTTTCCATTCATCTTCTATGAACCTCATCTCACAAATATGTCCCAGAGGTCGTTTGATCATTTGATTCTCCCAATATTAGGTCAATTTCACAATAGGAAATAGAACTCCAGCTCCAACTTGAGAGGATGCTATTTTTTATATTTCACAACTTTGGAGTGATGACTTAATTCCCTTTTCAATGAGGCATATTCTGGTTTAAATAAAACAAGGTCTACTGACCAAAAAGTCTCGTCCCCTCACCTGTTCTGATTTATGACCTTACGATATTCAAAACTTTCAATAATTCCCGGATTAACCTTGGGAGGAACTTGGTATAGCCACATACTTTAGCATAGCATAGGAGAGAATAGCCCAGCCTAGCATAGGGTAGTATTGTCTAGCATAGCATAGCCTAGTATAGCCTAAAAAAGCCTAGCCTAAACTTGCCTAGTATAGCATAGCATATCATAGCCAAGAATAGCATAATATAACCTAACCTGTTTTAGCCTAGTATATCCAAGCATAGCCAACCTTAGGATAGCCTAGCCTAAAATAAAATAGCCTAGCTGTGCCGGGCCTAACCTAGCCTAGCTTAGTATAATCTAGCTAACATAGTATAGCCTACTTTATCCTACCTTAGCTTAGTAAGCCTAGCCTATCGTATCCTAGTATAGCCTAACCTATCTTAGTAGACCCTAGTCTAACCTAGCATATTATAGTATAGCCTAGCTTAGCCTAGCCTAGTATAGCCTAACCTAGCGTAGCATTGCCTATTGTAGCCTAGCTTACTATAGCCTAGCCTAACCAAGTATGACTTAGCATTACATGCCAAAGCCTAGTCTAGTATAGCCAAGCTAGAATAGTGTACTATAGCCTAACCAATATATCCTTGCATACGATAGCCTAGCCTAGCATACTATAGGCTAGCTTGGTATAGCCTATCCTAGCATAACCACACCTAACATAATATAGCCATAATATATCAAAGACTAGTATAACATACCATAGACTAAAATAACCTTGCATATCTTAGCCTATTATAGCCTTGGTTAACTAGCCTATCGTAGCCTAACATAGTATTACCTATCATAGCCTAGCTTAGCAGAGCATAGCCCTCCCTAGCCGATTATACTTTAGCCTACCATAACATAGCATAGTATAGCTTTATCTAGCCTAGGATAGCTTAGCATAGCTTAGCCTAGAATAGTATAACATAGCCTAGCATTAACTATCCTAGACAAGAACAAAACGGCGACCGACCGACCGACCCACATAGTGAGATCTTGAGTCGTTTGCGACTACACTCGCACGCGAATAAAAATATAGCAGTTTTGTGTTTTGACAGTATAAAGCGGTGTTCTGATATAATAAAAAAAAACCAATATCTCCTAATTTGAAATAAAAAATTTGGAAAAATTTGGGAGCTTAAACAATTCGTCTTACAAGAAGAGCTCGGGGACTGAATCCTTCACAGTTGCTCCATCACATGCAGCAGCTTCTTGGTGCACAAGCAGCTGCATTAGCGAATCCCCTCTTCCGCCATCTCTTCATACAGAAGATCTCTCAAACTCTCGCCGCGATGGAATCCACGACAAACGTGGAAAAACTGGCTGACACACCTGATCCAATCGTCAAAGCTTCTGCCCCCTAGGATGAACAAATCACAGGTTTAGAGACAGAAATTGAGGAGTTAACGCGCCTCGACAGGCCTTGTTTCAATCCCAGTCGAAATCACGCTCTAAGCAACGATCAAACTCTTCAAGTTGGATAAAAACGCTCGCGTATTCGTTTCCCCTTGTCAACCCAAATTTGAAAACCAGGCGGCTGGTCGCTCCTAGCTCCACTTGTCCGACACTCGGGCTCCAGGCTGCCCCGGATCATAGACCCTTCGACGAAACTTACTTTTCTCATCGATACTGGTGCTGAATTCAGCCTACTCTCTTCGTGGGTGCAGAAGACTTCTCCTATCCATTACCTTTTTGCAGCAAATGGAACCAAGATCCCCGATTATGGAACACAAATAAATACACTTTCTCTTAGTCTCTCCCGAAATTTAAGTGGGTCTTTCTCGTAGCAGCGGTACACAACCCCATCCTAAGCACTTCAAACTTTCTGTTGACCATAGCAAGAACTCCCAGGTTGATTAAGACTTCGTTCTCGTGCTTGCATAAGCTCAGAAGAATCTACCGCCATCTCCGCCGTCATGCCGTTGACTTCGTTCAAGATCTTCTTTGTAAAACTCCCGGCAGTCCTTTCTCCGGTGCACCAGCCAAATGAGGTCAAGCATAGCGTGACTCATCACATCCTCCCGGACCTCCTGTGTACGCCAAACTCCGATAATTTCCGCCGGAACAGTTAAAATAGGGCAATGAAGAATTCCAACACATGTTGCATCTCTGGATCATCAGACCTTCCAAGAGCAATTGTCCCTCAATGCTTCATATGTCACCCAAGAGGAATAGAGACTGGCACCCGTGCGGTGACTTTCGCCCCCTCAATGCCATTACCATTCCCGGCAGGTATCTTGTTCCTCACATACAATATTTTACGGCCAATCTACATGGGGTCACAATCTTCTTAAAGATTCAAAGGGCGAAAGCTTTTCACCAGATTTCTGCTCAGCTGGCCGATATTGGCAAAAATGCAACTATTACCCCATTTGGTCCGTTCGAGTGGCTGAGCATGCCTTTTGGCCTCCGCAAGGCTGCCCAAACCTTCCAATGCTTCATTGATGAAGTCACTCGTGGATACCCTTCTGTTTTTCGTATATGGATGACTTACTGATTGCCAACTCTTCGGCTGACAAACACCAGAACCATTTTAAAGCTGTGCTTTACCACCCTCAAGAAGATGCCATTCACATTCGTCTAGACAAAAGCCTGTTTATTGTCCCGGAACTTGACTTCCTTGAACACCATATTTGTGAGAACGGCGTTAGTCCTACTGCAGATAAGACAGAAGCCATTACTGCTTTTTCACGCCCTGACTCTCAACACAAGCTCCGTCAGTTTCTTGGTATGGTCAAGTTTTACCACAGATTTATCAAGGAATTTGCAGATATTCTAATACCCCTCAACGACCTCTTGCGACCAGCGAAGAAAAGTGTCACAACCTCCGTCAAGTGGACTGATTTGGTAACTCCCACCTTCGAGAAAGCAAAAATTGCTTTCTCGAGGTCCTTCGGCGCAGTCTTACAACAGAGAGTGGACGGCGATTGGATCCGTATTAATTTCTTCTCAAAGAAACTTCAACCAGCTGAGACTCGGTATAGAGCCTTTGTTAGAGCTCTTCTCCACATTTAACTCACCATCCTCCATTTTCTTCACTTTGTTGAAGGAAAGGAATTTCACATCCTAACGAATCACAAGCCTTTGACATTCATGTTCCATTTGAATTCCACCAAATATTCTCCTCGTACAATTCGCCAGTTGGAATTCATATCTCAGTTTACTTCCGTCATTTATCACATAAACAGCACTGACGACGTAGCAACCGATTCTCTTTTCAGAGTGGTGATTACTTCTGTTGACCGTCCTCATCTCGATCGGATGTTTTTTTTCAGAAATAACTAGCCAGTGACGAAGAACTGAGTTCACTCATTAAAGATCCGTTTCAGCATTCCATTTAACCAAACTGGTGACTTATTCCGAGTTCGGTGTTTCCCTGTGGTGTGATTTTTTTACATACAGTGTTAGAATTTATGTGCCTCCCGCTCTCCTTTGGATTGCTTTTGATCATTTTCATGGTGTTACATTTTGCCGTCCATGAACAAGACCATCCGTCAGTGGATTCGCTGTTGTCTTCAGTGTTAGAAGTGTAATGTTTCGCGACACGTCCATTTTCCACCTGGTAAATTTTTGGCCCCTGATGCTTGATTTGACAATGTCCACCTTGACATCGTCGGGCTTTTGTGCACCTATGACAACTACAGATACATCCTAAAACTCTGTCGACCGCTTTGCCAGTTAACCCGAAACCTATCCGATGGTGGACATCTAAGCCACTACAGTTTTTCTCACTTTTGTCAACGGATGGATTTCCTGCTTCAGACTGCCGTCAACGATTACAATTAAGAGAGGCCGTTAGTTAGAAGCCAGTTTATTCCTACAGTTCGCACAACGGCTAACCACCCTCAGGCAAATGCCTTGGGTGAGCGCCTCCATTCACAGTTGAACCCTGCTCTTATGTGTCACGAGGATGCCCCTCACTGGACGGAAAAGGTGCCTCACGTCATGCGCTAGGTTTTCGCTCATCTTTCAAAGAAGATATGCAGTCTACAGTTGCAGAAGCGATATACGGTGCTCCTTGTTGCTTACCTGGTAAGCCTCCTTAACCACAACAACTTCAGTTTCGTCACCCGATCCTGCATCATACGTCTTCCAACTCCGGAACCTCGTGTCTTCTCCTCAGCCTGCTGCCAGTCACAACGTAGTCTTACCAAAACTATTCGTACTCAAAGACCTTCAGAGCTCGGAAATCGTCTTTATCCGAAATGATAATGTTCACAAACCTTTTGTTTCTCCTTACAGTGTCATTCAAGGTTCTTTCCAACCGCAACAAGACCATAACAATTGAAAAAGATAGCAAAAGTGAAAACGTTTTCCTCGACCGAGTGTAGCCTGCGTATGTCGACTGTGACGAAATGCAGCCAACTTCCAGATACGGTCGTCATTTAAAATTAAAATTTCGTTCGTAATACTTCCTTATTGAGAGAGGTTATTATAGCTAGCGGCATATATAAATATTACCCGTACATATCATTTTCTGTAATCTAGCATATTTACCAATACTATTTATTTACCCCTTAATCATTCTAGTTCTATTCAATAGATAAATATAATTCACATTTATTGTATTTTGCATTATTTTGATATTTCCTAAGTTCGTTAAGCCAAGTTTTGCTTTGATTTTATTATAACCCTACAAACTGATTTCTGGGAGATGTTTGGGATATACAGCCGTGGCCCAAAGTTTTCACATACCTAGGAATGGATCTTATTCCTTGGGTATATCTAAGAATATCTTGGTTTAGGTTTGCATGCATGTTTTGAATACATCTAGAAAGCAAAATAAAATTACAAGATTTCTTATGACTTTTTAGAACTATCTAAAATAGCGATGTTGTTGAAATGTATGTAAGCCTGTTATTAGAATGCTATATATTACCATCAAAATGTCTTCATATAACAAATTATATTTGGTGATTAATATGATATTCGATGTATACAAGTTATGATAATAATATGATAGCAAAAAAACGCAACTATTCCATAAAAGAAAGAAGTCTGCTACGCACGTTGCACGAGTAGGAGTTCAGCTGTCAACAAATTTCTCACAGGGTTAGCGGATCATATTCTTTCTTACCGAAGTGTTGAAGAGGATTCGGGAAAGAGAAAACACACATAAGAACGACTTCGTTCTGGCCACATATGGTCAGTACCTAACGAGACGACATGTATCTGCATCCTATGAGCATTTCAGATTGTAAGAAACCAGCAGCCCAGCTACAACATGGATGGCCAGAAGGCGTTCAGTTTAATTCATCCGTCAGAACAGTCCATGGCAGACTTCTTGCATAAGACCTAAAGTCATGTAACCCCTTCCCTCCCGAATTATTCAGCAGAAACTATGTCGACTGGCTTGGTCACATTCTCACCGCAATTGAAACATGTGTCAGTGGGGACGTGTCTCATGATCCGACGAGTCCACGTTTCAGTTGTTTTCGAACCAGAGTCAAAGTTAGAATCTGTATGAGGCCATGGGAGAGGTAGAATCAGGAGTACACAGTGCCACGAGTAAAGTATAGTGATTGCTCTGTAGTGGTATGGGATGCATGTTCAGTTCAAGTTTGGGTCGTCTCGCCGTTTATGATAGCACCATGAATTCAGAGAAATATCGAGCTGTCCTAAGAGATTACATGCTGATCTCAGCCCGAGACCTCTCCAGAAATGTCTGAAATGTGCTTTTCTCGTAGGACCCTTCTCTGTATCACAAGTATGAGTCCAACATACAGTGCTTCCGGTCAACAATATCAGGGTAATGGACAGGCCATCACATTCTCCGGATATGACTCCACTGGAAAACCTCTGGCGAGACCTGAAAGAGGTCGTACGACCTCGCCAGCCTGGCTCCAATGAGCAACAGAAGTCATTCATTACCAAAGAGCGACCCAGTATCATGCCCCTCAAGTGTCGTACCCTCGTGGAAAGCATGCTTCGAAGAATAAATGCTCTTATCACTACCAATGGACTCTCGACATGCTTCTGATCGTCTTGTATCAGTCTAGTGTTACTGCAATTTTGAAGAGCTTCATCATCTTATTTGTTATATATCGCTGATGTTACATGTTTTGTCCTTTTTATACTTTGTTAATTCTCGTTGTTTAAAGCATATTTAATTTGTTGCTATTTATTTCTCATTATTTCACTGATATATGCATATTGATAGGCAAAATAAAACTTTCAGACCCTGAACTTATCTAATTTCCTAAAATTCGCGAGATATCTGAAAACATTTGGTCGCGGCTGTAGTTTGTTAGGTTTCGCTTAGGGATGTACTTGTGGCTTGCTGTTGAGATTTCTGTATTGTATAATTTGTAACTTTAGCAACCGTTCGTCTGCAGACATTTGTATATCTGCTATCCACTTTCGATAATGTTCTCACTAAAGATTGTGGTTCATGTGTGCACCAAATTACTATTTTGCCACATTTTTGCAAAATTTTAACAATTTGGGAAAATGTAAGAATACATAAAATGGATTCAATTATTTGCTTGCAATTTTTAGATGAGTATTACTTTCAAATACTATATTTCTTTGTTAAGCGCATAATTATGATAGCTTAGTGTTGTTTCTATTAGTTTAAAAACAAAATTAAATTTAATGGAGAGTTTTGAGAAAATCTTGTTAAATATTTATTGGTAATATAAAAATAGAAAAAATGTGCGTATTTTTGTTTCCTGTGTAATGTATGTAGTAATAATAAATAACATTTATGAAGTTGATGTATAAACACGTTTATCAGTAGTATTTATTATTATAATTACTTAAAAAAAACTAAACAGGGAAAGGTAAAGAGAGCATAACCCAAGGGTCAAGAGTGCCTCAGATCGAAAGTTTGTAAGGAGAGATCTGTAAAAGAAATAGTAAAGATGAATCAGTAAAATGTGTGGAAGGTATATTACCGTAAATCCACTTGCATGCTTAAGTCGGGTGGGAAGAAGATCTCCAAATGTCAGCAACGCTACCGTTGCTAAAGTTACAGAGGATACCCATTTCAGACTATCAACGGCAGGCCTTTGTTATTTCTTATTTCCGTCTCCTAAACAATTTGCTCCATGTCTTCCTTCATGTTCCTATTCCACATTATAACCCCTTAGTAAGGAGGGTATGATCTTTGTTCAGTAAACTTATGTGGGTTCATGTTTTATTTTTCCTCCTTTCACTCTCTCCTCTTCTTATTTTGTATTACTCTCTCGTTATTCTTTGTTTACTTCTGTCTTTCTTTGTTTTGTTATTTCCTTTGCTTTAGCGATATAATCGTTGTTTCCTCTCATACCCTATTTTTCCTTATATATTATTATTAAGATATGTGTATCGACTGTATACTCCACTTCCCTTTCGTCTCCCCTGCCCCTCACGACAAAGCAAATACAACGTGAGTTTTGCACTCCGATGATGCGGCATTTAAGGCAGAACGGCGCCACGCGTACAATGTATTCTTAGCTTGTTGGTTTGTCAGTTTCTATCTCTTTCTCTTTGATTTGTATTATCACTTTTTTAACTCTCATTTTATGCCTCCCTATATATTATTACTGTTATCGTTCCTCTACGTATGTTTGGATATGTATATTCGACTGACCTCTCATCTATGTGGCAATAACCTAGTAGTGGCGCCACTTAAAACCAACCAACTAACCAATCAGCTCATCTGGCCTTACATATCTTCTGATGTTCGCCCTGCTATTATCTTACATTTTACATTGACTGTCTTTATCCTCATTCTCTCATTCTTAGAAAATGAGAGAAATTGGTCACAATGGTTATTTGTTTCTTGTTGTTACAATTATTCTCCTTCTCTTTCTTCATCATCAGCTTCTTCTCTTCTTCAGCATCTTCCTATGTATTTGTATGTAGTGTGATTACGTCATATTCTCGTATGATTATCACTGTATAGTTTATTATACTTTACTTTATTCTGCTTTACTCATTATCTTTATTTTTTCTCTTTTATCTCTCTCTCTTTATTATTCTCATTCTCTTTTCCTCTCTTTCTCTCATCCTCTCTTTCTCTCATCCTCTCTTTCTTTTTTCTAACCTTTTCTTTTCTTGCTTTCTTTCTTTCTCTATTTTCCTCTTGCTCCTATTCTCTCTCTTTCTCTCTCCCCTTTTATCTCCTTCTATCTTTCTCTCTAATTTATCTATTTCTCTTCTTCTATCTTTCTCAATCTTTCTTTATTTTTCTCTTTCTCTATTCCATTCTTTCTCTATTTTTCTCTTTGTCTCTGTTGCTCTGCTCCTCTCGCTCCTCTCTCTCTTTATATCCTGCTATCTTCCTCCCTTTCTCTCTTTATTTATTCCTATATTTCTCTTTTCTCTCTTATCATTCTCTATTTCTCTTAACTAAGAAAAAGACCTGGAGATTTTAATCTCGGAGGACCATAAAGTATCGAAGCAATGCGCAGAAGCTTGCAAAAAAGCAAACCGAATGCTAGGATATATCGCTCGGAATTTTACTTTCAAATCGAAAGATATAATCATGCCACCATACAAATCGCTCGTGCGCCCACACCTCGAATACGCGGTCCAATTTTGGTGTCCCTCCCTAAATAAGGATATAGCGCAGTTAGAAAGAGTGCAACGTCGGGCTACGAAACTAATTCCTGAAATCCGAAACAAACCGTACGAAGATAGACTACACTCATTAAACCTACTATCACTTGAAAGTAGACGATTACGTGGACAATTGATAGAATTATTCAAAATCTGAAAAGGATTTACTAATATTGATTACAGACTATTGTTCGAGCTGGACGAAAGGGTCAACACACGGCAAAATGGTTTAAAATTAGTGAACAAGTGATTTAACTCAACTATAGCCCAAAATTACTTCACGTTTAAAATCACGCAAACGTGGAATGGCCTTCCCAACCGTGTAGTTTAAAGCACGTCAGTTAATATGTTCAAAAACCGACTTGATGAGTACTTCAATAGTGTAAATATAACATAGTAGGAGCACAGATTAAAACGTTATATATTATAAGGAGTTAAGGATTAAAATGAAATGATAAATAGAAAGATGCCAGCGACGCCTCCATGCATGGAGTGAATGTGAATTCCCCTTTTTTTTCTGTCTGTCCTATACCTATATTATTTTCATCACTAGCAGGCGACGCCTGCGGGAGAAGAGAGTACTGTCATATCAACCCCAGCCCCCTGGTTAGAAGAAGCGTGTTAGTGAATTTGAGGTATAGCTAAAACTGCATGTCAAGGGTACACATGTAGATAAGTGTATACCGTAGAGTTGAAATAGTTAAAAAAAATATATATGTACATATAACAAAAAAACAGCATGAAAAAAAAGAGCATGATACACTAACGTTAGAATTAGTAAGCGGACTGGCCTTGAGCGGACCTTAGGGTCTTTGCTGGTTCTTATTTCTGAAGTTCTTTTCTCTCTTTATTTTTTTCTTTCTCTCTTCCTATATGTAGAGATATACGAATTAACAAAGGAAGTTAAGAAATTGCGAGTGTATATATATATATCGAGGTCTTTCCCATGGCGAGAAGAAATAATGAAGGAAAAACAAAGCCCACCTGGGTTTCTCTGAGCCCCTCTACACGGTCTCCAGTAACATTCAAGAACGGAAAAAATGGGAAATTTAGGAGACAGTTATTCCTGACCTCTGCTCAAAATGCCCACCCTCCGAGGAGGTATTTATAAACAAGCTAGTCAAAAATTCAAACTGTCGATCGCGTATTACGCTCTCCCCAGAGTGCCACGGCGCCAAAGCACGGCGGAATTGATGCCCACTTCTGTCGAATCAATATGAGATCCCGTTTCCCTAATTTCAAAAATGTCGAGGAAGAGAAATAACAGACGCCCAAAATCCAGACCATCCCGGGTCTCACCTTGCTATTCCCCTCCACCTCCAATTACCCCGCGGGAGTAATTAGAGTATAAAACTGTTTGGCAGGAGAAAAAGAGAGACTTTTTCGTTCGTCACGAGATCGAGAAGAACTTGCCGAGAGAGAAGTCCTCCAGCAAGTTAAGAAGGACTTTCATTTTCTTGGGCAATACCAGATTGTACCAAATATAATTGGCACAGTTCGATTACCAAAGATCGTCAAGTGATCTTATCTCTAAGTACCCTAGGCATAGTTCGAGTACCAAAGACCATCAAGTGATCTTACCCTATCTGAGTTTGACAACCCCAAACTAGCTAGATTTCTTACCCCAAAAAGAAGCTCTATAAGCGAAACCAAATCGCTAGAAAAGCATACAACCATATGCAACCCTCGACTGAGAAAACCGTTTCAAGGTCATAAGCGTCCGAAACATAGCTGCCTCATCTGCATTTTTGTTTTGATTCTTTCTATTCTGTAACCTCAAAATTCAGTGTGACGTCACTCGTCCAACCCTCTTTCGAAGTAACTCTATCTATTGAGAAGCCAATAAACTACATTCACGCCTCCTCCCCGGACAAGATTCAAGTGAAGGTATTTCGGTTGGATTCTCTGGTTAGACCCCACTACCTAATGTAAGTAATCAATTCTATATTCCTGTCCCCGTGCATTTAAGGTAGATTATTTGTATATCGTAAAGAGGAAGTTTTTTTAAAGTAAATTGTTCTTCTTTAAAGCCATCTGAAACCGAGTGTCATTAAAGGGACTTATGAACCATTTTTTTAGTTGTATTTTTGTACTTGTGTATATTAATTTTATTTGAAGTGATTAATGTACAGTAAAAGTCTATTTTGGTTGAAGTATTTAAATTATCCTTGAACGAGTTGCGTTGGCAGTATTTCTTAGATTAAGAGAGAACCCCTTTTTATTCATTCAATACAATAAAGATAAGAAAAGCGCTCTTAGAGACCGATCCTGTAGCGATCATTGGAAGTACGACAGTACCACCCATCATTATTAATCATAATAATAAATAAAATAAGATATAATCTTGGCTAACCCACGACACTATGTTTCTCTATTTTTCTCTTTCTCTCTTTCTTTGTTTCTTCCTCTCTTCCTCTCTCCCTTTCTCTATTCCTCTCTTTTTTTCTCTCTTTTTCTCTGAAAGACAAAATATTCTAGCGACCATAAGTATATTTGAAGGAGAGATTCTCACATACATTATTAAAATAAAAAAAGTTGAAGGCACCAGTGCCCGATGGGCTGTACCCAACCCATCTTAAAGAACTGAAAAATGAGTTAGCAAACTGCTCTTCACGATTTACAATCGATCAATATAGGAAGGCTTAGTTCCAATAGAGTTCAAACGTGCAAATGTTACGCCGATATTCAAAAATGGAGAGAAATCTGAGCCTACTAATTTCCGTCCCATCAGCCTAACTTCTGTAATTGGAAAACTCTTAGAGTCGATAATTAGAGATCGATTGATGAGTTATCTTGAGGCAAATAATTTAATCACAGACACCCAACATGGATTCAGACGAAACCGCTCCTCCCTAACCAATTTAATGGATTTTTTTCATAACCTGATTTTCATCTATGATGAAACAAAAGCGGCTGATATAATTTACCTTGACTTTAAAAGGCTTTTGATACACTTCCACACGAAAGGCTATTGATGACAATTAGAGAGATTGGCGTGAGGGGAAACACACTCAAATGGATTAAAAACTGGCTGTCAAATCGTTCGTTCGCAGCGAGCTATTGTTAATAAGGTGTGCTCAGAGTGGGCCCCAGTTATCAGCGGGGTTCCAGAGGGGTCAGTCCTGGGTCCATTATTATTTATTGCATAAATTAACGACCTGGATAATGAAGTGATTAGTAGGATGTCTAAATTTGCTGATGACGCGAAGCTAGGAAGCCGAGCCCTTTCTAAATCCGATGTAGAGCAAATGCAGAGAGACTTTGATGAAATTGTCCAATGGGCGGACAGATAGCAGATGGGCTTCAACATAGGTAAATGCAAAGTCATGCATTTATGATGTCATAAATTAAAAGTAGAATATTATATGAAAGGTCAAATCTCAGATGACCTTAAGGTATCGAAACAATGCGCAGACGCTTGTAGGAAAGCAAACCGAATGCTAGGGTATATCGCTCGGAATTTCACTTTCAAATCAAAAGATATAATCCTGTCACTATACAAAGCACTCGTGCACCCACACCTCAAACATGCGGGTCAATTTTGGGCTCCCTACCTAAACAACGATAAGCGCAGTTAAAAAGAATGCAAATTAGGGATACTAAACTAGTTCCTGGAATTCGAAGCAAACTGTACGAATAGAGACTACGCTCATTAAACCTACTATCCCTAGAAAGTAGACGATTACGTGGGTAATTGATAGAGGTATTCAAAATCACAAAATGATTTACCAATATTAAATACAGCATATTGTTCGAGCTGGACGAAAGGGCCAATACACGCCAAAGGGGTTTCAAATTAGTAAATTAGCGCCTTACCTCTACTATAGCTCAAAATTACTTCACTTTTAAGATCACACAAACGTTGAATAGCCTTCCCCACACTGTAGTAGAAAACACGTCAGAAAATATGTTTAAAAAACTACCTGATGAGTACTTCACTAGTGTAAATATAACATAGTAGGAGCATAGATTAAAACGTCATACATAATAATGAGTTAAGGAATAAAATGAAATGATGAACAAAAATATACCAGCTACGTCCTCTTGCATGGGATGGAGTGAATGTGAATTCCCTCTTTTCTTTTCTGTCTGTCCTATACATATTCTTTCATCTCTAGCAGGTGAAGAGAAGAGAGTATAAGTGTGCCACCAGATTTTGGTCGGTCACCAGTCGAGTTTGGTCTTACACCAAATTGTTCTTTTGGGTAATCCACTTGTAGGCTGAGTTCGAATGGTAACTTGGTTGTTGCTTGGCAGAAGGAAGGAGTCGGAAGGATAGAAGGCGGTTTTGTAGGATTTTACTCTTGGCTTAGGGGTAAATTGGTTGAGGAAAGTGAAATTGTTGATTTTCCGTGGGTTGTTTGTGTGCTTACGTCTTTGGCTGACTATAAATGTTAGCACTCAGTGTTTCTTGTAAGTCTCCTGCTGCGTCAGATTGTTGGGACCATGGACAGGCGGATTGAGGACTAGGTACTGTCTGGCTCTAGTACAATGCCAATGCTCATAATGATAATCCAATGATAATAATCTATAATGATAATACCAGTCGTGTATTTATTTATATATTTTTTGTCAGTAACACTAGGATCTACTTATTTTCAAAAAATGTAATTTATATTTCATCGACTTCGTATTATCTATAATCATGAAATATAGCTCTGACTTAAAAATATTGCCGTCATTTTTTACGGCACAGGCACACTAGTAATGACAATAATGCTGTTGTATGTTTCTGCCTACTTATTTATATTAACGCCAATTAATGTGCGTGGCTTCGCTGCTCTGATCTGAAAGCGGGGTGGAGCTTATCGGATCAAAGTTTTGTGCGTGTGTTCTCTACTAAAACCTCTGAGCGAAGTGTATTTGGTCAAAGGGTGTGCGAGCATTTGAGAACCTAACCGCACTTTATCTACCAACATTTGTAGCAAGATTGATTTTGTCTTTTCATGGGTTCATGTAAACTCTGGTGGGTCAGATCAGGTTCTGTTTTATGTGTTCACAGCTTTTTCCACTGTCTCTGTTTATCTCTACGGCCAGACCGTCGGCTGCACCTATTTCCTAATGTATGTATGTTTTACGTTCGCGTGGAAGCACAACAATTTCACTTGCATTATTACAATATATTTTTCTTTGCACTGATACATAGATTATTAAATTGTAATTTTACATTATTTACAAGTATTTGTTTTGTCTTACATTAATTAATTATTAAAGGATGGTAAAGTATTTCATTGTTCGATTTGTGTGCCCAATTTCAAGATTTCATAGTGCCCACGCACGTCATTTGTGAGGTATCTAGTAGGCTCTACTCCAACTTTGCAATTGAACACTACAAGAGTACTTTCCTATTAACCCACTACCCAAGCGTGTACGTGAATCTAAGGAATGACTAAGCTTGCATGTCAAAGGGTATGCATGTAGATAAGTGTGTACCCTAGAAATGAAATAGTTAAAAAAATAGCATAACTGAACCTGCATGTCAAAGGGTACACATGTAGATATGTGTGTAATGATTAATTTAAATTGTTAAACAACAAACAATAAAACAAACAAATAGCATTTTAAAAACAAAAACAAATCATGATACACTAACATTAGATAGTGGTAGTCTAACACCGTCCTTGTAAGCGCACTGACCTTGAACGAACCTTAGGGTCTTTGCTCTTCCTTGTTTTTGTAGTTCTCTCTTGCTCCATTTCTTCCTTTTTCTTTTTTCTCTTTTCTCTAATTTCTCTATAATTTCTCTCTCTTTATTTTTTACCTTTCTCTTTTTCTCTATTTCACTTTCTCTTTCTATTTATTTCTCACTTTTTCCTTTTATTTTTATCTCTCTCTTTACCTTTCTATCTTTATTTCTCTCGTTCTCTCTTTCTGTCTTCCTCTCTTTCTCTTTTTCTTTTAATTTTTTCTCTTTATCTTCCCCATCACCCACACCCATACTTTCCCCTCATACACTTTCTATCTCCTTTCACAATATAGCAATTTTACGCCCAGCCTATGGTGGAGCTACCATGCCGGAGGGCTGCCTGGCCACAGGGCGTGAGGTGTGGTCCTAAATAGCAGCAGTGGGCTTTTTCCGGCCTGGTGTTCAACCCTCGCAGAGCGGGCTACATCGTGCGATGATTAGCCTTTGCGTCCCGTGTTACTAATAGAGTCGACATAGCCGATGATGAAAATAAAAAAAAAAACTCTCTTCCCTTCCCCTTTACCAGCGTCGAAGAAGCCCTCGGGTAGCTCCAAAGTACAAAAGGAGGCCCTTTTCCACTGTACTATGCAGTGGACCCTTCCAAACTTTTTTGACCGGATAGAAGGCTTGCTTCTCTCCTATGTCTATGGTTCAAGAAAGCAGGCAGGTGGCCCATAATTGAGCGCTGACGGCTCGATAAACCAACCCACTTAGTGGAGCAAGGTATGACAGGGCCCGTCGGACCGTGCTCCCTAATATCCTGCTTGCGTGCGTGACCAGCTTTCAAGGAGTCAATATACCTTCCCTGCTCTCTTCCCCGACGGATGCCGGTTCGCCGGCCCACTAATGGATCAAAGGTCCGTCGAATGGGATCCGTAATGTCCTCGAGAGGGGGGCACATGGAAGCTTCCCCACTCTGAGAGGCACATGATCCCTGAGGTGACCTAGCCCAGGACAGTAAGATCTTCCATGAGGTCGAACCCAGACTCGGTACCAAGCACAGAACCCGAGTCTGTCCCCTATGCAAGAGCCTACTCAGACGGCTCGGCTCCACGAGGACTCACAAAGAGAAGATGGACCTCTTCCGGCTAGTGCTCCTGTGATAGCCAAGACCTTCTCAATTTCAGAGAAGGATCTTGCGGAGGCCGGTTCATCTAGCATAGGGGCTCCTACCAGTGGAGGAGAGAAGCAGGTTCATTCCCTGCCCTCCTCTCTTAAAAAGAAAAATAACAGGAAAAAGTCGAAAAAGACACGGGGCTTCTCTCCTTCCGCGGGAGCCGCGGGGACGGACGAGGCCGCTGCCGTTTTGGTATGCGACCAAGCCTAGAACGAAACGCCCGATCCCAGTGCTCCCCCGGGTGATAAGTCCGAGTCTAGAACAAAAAGTGCGCTGAGCGGAGGCTCGATTACGTCGGGGCCCCTCCTTCAGAGGTTACCTAGCGTTTTCGAGCCCGCTGGCTTCAAACCCTTCCTAGTTATTCTCTCCACTGATGCAGCATGTTTGCAAAGGGCAACATGTTCCATCAGAAATGGGGCACTAGCAAGCCTAAATGGTAGAGAGTCGAAGGTGACCCGTTTCTTGGACGGGAGCCTTCTGGCGTATGCGTCGGATCCGTCCGAGGTGGCCTAGATTAGTGCTTTTCGGAGACTTGATGGCATCCTAGTGAGTGTGACGCCGCACTCTAACATAAACTTTGTTAATGGAGCGGTTTATGCGAGGTAACTCGTGGATTGCTCTATAGATGACATCACATTAGAGCTGTCCGACCAAGGAGCGGTCAAAGTTGAACGTGTGATTAGAAAACAGGGAGGGGCCTCGAGACCCACACCCTACACACCTTGTCACGTTCGATTTTGACAAGCTCCTTGAAACGGTGCGTGCCTCTTGGTATCGCTACCATGTGAATGCATTCATGCTATTGCGGCGGAGGTGCTACCTCTGCCATCGCTTCAATCACATGAATTGCTCTTGTAGATGTGCAAAGTCATGGTGACATGAACTATTGGTAAATTGATCCAAGGCCGCACATGATAAGTCCAAATCGTGTGTAGCCAAGTGTGTCAATTGCGGAGAGCCGCACCTCACTTTTTAGAAGCAATGTGGTGCGTATCTCCTTGAGAAGGAAATCCTTGCCGTTCAGTCCTAAGTTCGTCTCTCATTTCTCGAGGCTAAAGACTTGGTCCTGGCCCGCCCGGCGCTTCCTGGGACATCTTATGCCTTAATGTTGAGAACGACACCCTCTGCTCCTGGACCATCAAGGCCTACGTTTCTACGCCCATTCGAAACCATTCTGCGTGTTCTACCCACCCCGTACGCTCCATTGTATAGCTGGTGGCATTAATGATTCACACCCAGCCCCAGCAAAATCTAGGACTCTACCTCCTTCACCCAGCGTGACCGTTTTCCGTAAGGCGAAAACGGTCGTGAGGCCATCTTCCGAGATTCTAAAGCTGCCTTCCGAAAGGAGGAAAACACTGACGAAGTTTTGGCTCCTACGCCCACACCGAGTGCTAGACTGGGTAACTCGAAAGCGGTTGATCCCCCAGAGGAGTATCCCCTGCCCTTGAAGCCGCGCAGCCTGCCTAAGGTTTCGAGTCAGAGGGAGGAAAAGATTCGCATAGTAAGCACAACCTCTTCCGAAAAGTCCTCGAAGGTGACAGCACCTTCAGCCCATTTGCCCACCAACAGCATCTGGAGTTCTGCCTCCGAGAAGTGTACGGCCATTTCCGTAAGGGTCTTTTCTTTGAAGAGAGTCTTCGCATATCCTCCTAGCTATGCCTGGAGGGCATATTCCTTCAATGGTATTGTGGCGGACTCTTGGCCATCTGGGAGGATTTGCCGAGGCTCGTCTTCTCCCATTTTTCCTTAGCTATCTTTTTGTAGGAGTCCATGCTAGGCGCATGCCACATGCCCACCTTTCCGGGGCATAAGGGCTTTGCGATCCCACCAAAAAGTGATGGGGCCTGGGCAGGAGGACAGGCGATTTTCATCCGGCATGATGTCTCCGTTCTTCTCTTCACTTAACACAACTACTTTCAGTCAGTAGTTGTGCAGCTGCAACTGGATAGGAGGTATAATGTTATTTTTGCTTACATTCTCGTCAGCCAACTTTGACGCGGGGGACTTCCACCGCGTTATAGTACGGTTTCCGAGGCTCTTTCTCTTGCTCGGGAGGGTTCTCTCTCTAGGAAAACTGCTCGATCAATCCCAGGGGTCAGGTTCTTGCCGACCTGATCGACGAGCTGAAGATAAGTGTCCTAAATGTGGTTGAGTTTACGCATCACTGTTCGGTAACTGTTTAATTTTTATGTCTTAATCTATATCAGTGCTCTCCGGATGCACATCCATGATTTTGAGTGGTGGTAGTGATAACTTTCTCATTCAAATATCATTTTCTGGGCCACTGCCGCCAGAGAGCTCGCCCAGCTGGTGATTGGCACTGTCGCGATGGTCCGCGTTTCAAGAAATGACTGATTTCTTTGTCTCAATGGAAGATTTTAGGAGGGAGGATGAGTCGCTCAGTACTGCTCCGGCAACCTCATCACCCTAAGCCTAACCACTATTTCTAGACCGTCTGGCCCTTTTGCCCGCCCAACGCTCTGTTGGTGGTCAACTGAGTGTGCGGCGACCCTTAAACGAAAGCGTTATGCTTACATGCGCTATAAGCGCCTCCCGGACGATTCCACTGTCGGTGAATTTCGTCGAGCTAGCGCTAGGTTTCAGTAATGTTTCGAAGCACGCCTGACGTTCTCCCTGACGTCCATACGTTTCTTCACCTAACGGGAAGATCCCTCTAACAGAGGTGTAGAATCAGGTCAAAAGGATACGGGAGAAGTTTTTCCAGGTCCAGCTTCCCGTTCTCCAGGAGAATGGGACCGCAATCTCGGACGTCACTTCCTTGGCAGAATCCTTCGCTACCACTTACTCCGTATTCTATAGCCTAGGATAATGCTTCGCCTGTAGTCAATGTGCGCTGTGATGTCACGGTAGGCTGCCGACTGGATTTACCTTTCGAGGCGGATAACTCTTAAAAGACAAGTTTACATTGAGTGAGTTGCGTTCCACTCTTTCTTCGTGTGAGGACACCACCCCGGGTTCTAAAGATCTCCCCTACTCCATGCTTCGACACCTGGGTGAGCGAGGCATGGCTTTTCTGCTACATTTGTTTAAAATAATCTGGGTCAAGGTTATCCTCCCTGACTCCTGGCGATTTGCTACTGTGCCCGCTTTTCGTAAACCGGGTAGAGATCACTACCCAGGCCAGTTTTCGCCCAATCTCTCTAACCTCCTGCGTATGAAAATTAATGGTGAAAATTGTTAAATGTTAGATTAGACTTTTTATCTGGACAGTGGAGACTTCACCAAGTTCCAATCCACGTCGGATGGCCTGCTCCGACCGGAAAATGCTATCTCCGAGTCCTTCCGTCGTACACAGAAGTACGTCACGCTGTTTTTTTTATCTTGCGAAAGCCTATGATACCGCATGTCCATACAGTACCATGGAGACTCTCCAGACGTTGGGCTGTGCAATAACCTCGCAGTGAGCGCCAAGGGACTCGTAAACAATCCATCCATCCATCTAGATGTTGAAGATGGGGTGACGGGGGGGGGGGGGGGGGAACAGGACGCCTTTCAATCTTCATATTTGAATTTCTGCGAGATTGTCGATTTCGCTTCAGGGTGGGCAGGGGAAACCCTCTGCAGCCCAATGTAGCAGCAAAAGTGTGTCCCGCAGGAAAGTGTCCTCAGTGTCACACTCTTTGCCCTGAGCATCAACGTCATCACCTTAGTGCTGCCGGCAGATGTTCTCGCTACACTCTACGTGGACGACATTTCAATGTCTGTTGCCGCAGCCTAGATGCTAGCTCTAGAGCTTTGACTACAATAGACATTGATTGACCCGCGTCTCTCGCTATGCCAAAGCGCACATGCTTCGGTTTTCCTCGGCCAAGACTAAGGTGGTGCAATTCTGCCGTCATTTCGACTCAACATTAACCCAGACATATTTCTAATAGGGGTTCACTTGGAAGTGTGAAATTGCACTGTTTAATTGGTCTTGTATTTGACCAATTCCTCGCCTGGGAGGCTCATATTCGCAGTCTTAAGGTCTCTTATACCCGTGCCATAGATATTCTTCCCTCTATGATGTTTATCGCCTGGGGCGCTGATAGGGCTACTGCTTTATTTATTAATCAAACCTTTGTTAGTTCAAAGCTCGATTACGTATGGAAGTTTTATGCAACAGCAGCCAAACTTATATTTCGAAAGGTTAACTCGATCCACCACACCGGCCTTCGCCTGCCGACCGGTGCCTTCTGCACGTCCCCCATTAAGACCCTACTTGTCGATGGGGGTGGATGCGACTCGCTCTGCGCCGTGCATAATGCATTAATCGTCTGTACGCGCGAGACCTGCGCCTACCTCATTTTGCAACAGCTCGCAACTCATCCGCAGGTAATCTCGATGATGCCTATGCTCCCGAAAGATGCCAGTCATACCCTTTAAGTTTAGGGGTATGAAATTCCTTCTAGAGCTCGCTATAGCTCTCGGAGCGGTAGCACCCATTTTTCTGCCAAGGGCGTCACCTTGGCTGGTACCATCTTTGACTATTTCCCCCCACCTCTCTGCTCTCGAGGTTTCTAAAGCGACAGTTGTAATGCGTTAGGCCAGTTTGGAGCAAAGTGCACGTCACGCTGGATCTGTGCCAGAGTCTACGGATGACTCCAAGTCCCAAGAGGTGGTCGGATTCCACGCTATATTCCCTTTGTTTGAAGTCAGCGGGGATCTGCCCGGCCTTGCATCTGTCTTCACGGCCGAGCTACTTGCAATACACCGCTGGGTACGGAAGATCACACGACGTGCCCGGCTCCGAGACCGAATTGCGATTTATAGCGACTCACAAAGCATCTTGAGTGCTCTCGGGTCATTGGAATCTCTGAATCAACTGGTTCACGATATCCGTGACGCCACGGATTTGGCGAGCCGGGTGGATGTCGAGATTATCTTCTTCCGGTTTTCTGGACATGTAAGAATTGTGGAGAATGAGCTTGCTGATGAGGGCACCAAAAAAGTCCGCGAGGACTTGGTGACCAGACCAGCATTTCGCCCTTCCTCACACTGATTAAATGGCAGGAATACGGGCTGTCCTCCGGGCTGCTTGGCAAAGTAGATTGTACACGGTCCATGGGAACTTAAACTTACGTGCCATGTCGCCTCGACTGTTCCCTGGACCTTTCCCTAAATGCCGCGGTGGATTCAGGTTGCTTTCAGTCGTCTCCTAATTGGACCCACTCGCGGGACGCACCGCCATTTGATAGAGCGCTCGCCTGCGTCTTATTGCAACGAATGCGTTGTTCCCCAGACTGTTTGTCACATTCTTGTTGAATGCTTCAGTCTAGGTGATCTTCGAGCACGTTAACTGTCCCGGAACCGGGATGAGCGGGGTCGCTACCGCTCGTCACTTGTCCTCGAGACTGGTACGCGCACAGAGACTTGTGGACTATATGACCTTTGGAGGAGGTTAGTTCATGCGCCAGGGGAGCCGGGCCTACCCCTGTCACCGGCGCGAGCTTCTTTCTTGTTGCCTTTTTACTTTGTTTTTTTTCTTTGGTTGTTGTTTTGTTTAGCTATTTTACTTTTTATCGTTGTTATTTACATATTGTTATCTGTTTTTCTTTAATATAGCTTAGTATTAGGCTCTTGTTTGATTACGGTGCCTTTGCCAGATGGGCTCCTAAAATTAACAAAAAACTCTCTTTTTTCTTTCTTTCTCTCTTTAACTTTATCTATTTCTTTCTACCTTACTTTTTCTGTTTCTCTCTTTTTGTAGTTCTATTTTCTCTCGCTATTTTTATTTTCTCTCTTTCTCGCCTTCTTTCTCTTTTTCTCTCTTGCGAGGTTACACATGTGCGCACATCACCGAGTCACTCAATATAAAAGTTTGCTTGTTTCAGCGATCATTTGGAAGCCAAACTTGAGATAAATCAGAGTAGAGAACTCCAGTGCGTTCCCCTATCTTCTCTTCCTTTGAATATGCTTTATTTTTCTCTTTTTTATCTAGTTGTATTTCTCATCTTCGCTTTCATCTTCCTCCAGTTTCAATGCTTACTCTAATTTCACTCAAGCTAACAATTTTTTATAATATGTCTGTACTCATTCCTCCTTTCATTGTTATTCGGAAGTTTTTTATGTGTTAGCGATTATCTAAACTGAATTACAAGAGCTCGAAATAGCTATTTATCTGAAAATGTGCCAACAAAACAGCCCAAAGTGAGAGAAAAGTGAGTCTGGAAATTTTTCTGTCTCGGAGGATCCAATGAAATTCAGCTCTTCAAACCTTCCTAGAGAATTTAAACCAACAATTAGTGACTTTGGAGAGCAAACTTAAAACCGCTATGTTTCTCATATTGACCGATCAAACAAATGGACAAATTATTTTATCGATACCAAAACAATAATTTTAAGACAGAGGTTGAATTAAATTTTAAGATTAAATTAATATTTAGAGTTAAATTTATTAGCATCGAAATAAAAATAAGTGGATCGACTAATATTTAATTTGCTGTTCGGAAACAGTTTTTTTCAATAGAAAAACAACCAAACATTTGTAGGTTTAGGCTTTCTCGATAAATTGCGAATTTTCTGAAATCTGGTCTTCGTAAGTCATGACATTTTGGTCTTTGTTTCGGGGATTGTAGCAATTTATGCACTTTTTTACCGAATTTTCGGGAAAAGGTTTTCTTCCAAAGAAATTTATTTAACTTAGGTCCCGAACATGTTATGTGCCCATAGGAGTATGTGCGTGTGGGTGGTTTAGGGGCGATCAATTTAATGCAACATATTTTACATCACCCTTCTGTTTGATTTTTCTGGGGTTTCACCTCCCTTACTTAATGAAGGCATGTTCAAAAGAGTTGTGCGCTCGTCAAGTCAATTTCTCCTCCGCTAACTTCCTCCCTCCTTCTACAAAAATTTTCTTGGGTTCCTTTCGGCGTAAATGCCCTCATTGGTTTTGATATTTTTTGTAAAAAGGAAAAAAAAATGTTCAAACTGTTGTTACCTAAATCCTGCCTATTTCTGCAGTTAGACCAAACCATGCTAGAAAGAGGGCGTTAAATTGACAAAAACGATTCTATTGGCTTATTCCCTAAGTAAAATATACAGTATTTGGTATAGGTGTGTGATTTATCGTGCAGCAGCTAGCATCTTTGCTAGCTCCTACAAAAGTATAATTCCCCGTCTGAGAGATTACTCATCTCGCTTCTATTAATTTATATTCATGTACGATAATTCCAATCATATATAACTCGTACGATTTCCAAATATTTATCGTACAACGTATAGGCTAGTTTGTTGGAAATCGTACGAGTTATATACCAGTATGATTGGAATTGTCGTACATGAATATGAATTAATAGAAGCGAGATGAGTAATCTCTCAGACGGGGAATTATACTATTGTAGAAGCTAGCAAGGATGTTAGCTGGTACAATAGCTTTCGTACTGAAATATTGTTGAAAAGTAATCATTTACATTATGTATTAGTTATATCTTTATCTCTGAATCGTAAATTATTATAATTAATTCTGAGAGGCCCAATACTGTTTTTATTTACAGGGATGAATTAGGGCTGTCCCTTTAAACGATTATTTATAAAATCATTTCCTACTTCATTAAAGTTTCTACTACTTACTTCACCTACTTTATAATTATCGAAACTTTCTTTTGATTCCAATGTAATTAGCATTTTTTATATCTAATTTGGCGGTATTTCTCCTTATTGTTAGGTGAGGTATATTAACTTCAAATGTTATCATGCTTTTATCGCTGTTACCAAACTTTTCTCGTACATTCATTTTTAGAATTAGTTCATCATCTGTGGATAAAGTTATATTGAAAATATTGTGCCCTCTTGTTGGTTCTCCAACCCATTGGGAGTTTAGTAGTTTATTGTCAATAAAATTAAGCAATCTTGTCCAATCCGGATCTGCATTCTTCGTCAACCGATTGCATTTTGGGGCTGAGAGAGTGAGAGAGAGAGAGGGAGAGAGAGATAGGGAGAAGGATACAAAAAGAGGGAGATGGAGAGGGATAGAGGGAAGAGAGAGAGAGAGAGAGAGAGAGAGAGAGAGAGAGAGAGAGAGAGAGAGAGAGAGAGAAGTGATTTGTGTATTTGTGTGTGTGTACGTGCGTGCTTAGCGGGAGAGAGTTGTTGGGAACGAGCGAGTTTATTATTGAAGCGCTCAAAATCAATAACTTTTTTTCGACCAAATATGATTATTTTCAATCATATCGTTTTTCTGCTATTTTAATTTTCTTTAATATCTCTCTTAAGTTTTTGAACCCCTTATCAGGACGCAACAACAAAAGAATCCTCAAAAGTTTTGTTGAGAAAGAATTTCATTGATTAGAACTTGTCATATTTTTCAAGATAAACAACTTATCAGTCCAAGAGTTCGGATGGGGATGCCTCGAGTTTACCTTTGAACTTTGATAAAAACAAATTAAAATAAATTTGATGACCTCGCTTCATGTTTATGAAATTATAGCGTTCGAATAACAACAGATAAAAAGGAATGTTTATTCATACCGAAAATTACCTTGAAGGTGTTTGCATTCTTCTCGAATTATTTAAATTCAAGTAATGGCTTCGCCACTTTTCCCTACAGGGGAAGCTTGCGCTTCACTACTAAGATTAAAATTTAAAATATAAAAAAAGCAGCCATGGTTAAATTTTTATAAATTTTCTGAAATTCGCCAATTATAATAATCTTAAAAAGCAACTCAAAACCTAATTTCCCCCCCTTTCAAAATATCACGTTGCTAAAATATAGAGTTATAGAAGAAGAAGATATATAAAAATAAATTTACTGAACTTCACCATTTGTAATTTTTTGAGTTTGAAAAAATTCACCAAATTTCGATACTTATATTTATTTATGAACTTCACCATTTTGTTTTTTGATATTATAAAAGAATTATTTGAAATAACTTTGATAAAAAAAAACAAGTCATAACCAAACTAAGATGAAATTATTATTCAAATACTAAAAAAATTTCCCTTCCTAAATTATAGTTAGTAATGATGATGATGATAAACAGAAATTCATAATTTTATTTGTCGTTCTTTTACATACATGATCTTGACTGCCTTCTTCGTCACCTCTTGTCGCAGTTGCGTGGATTCCAAATCTCTAATGTTCCAAAGCGATCCCTTTGTTAGCTGCTCCATAAAGCCTTTAATAAACTCTCATTTCCCCGAGCTTTAACTTTTCAAAATTTTAAAAGCATTTTTTTTGTTGGGGGTAGATTTTCTCTTTATTTATTTTGGAATATTGGGAATGAATATAAAATTTACTTCCTCGTGGTAGCTTTTGGTTCAGAGATCGTATTGTTCAGCTTTCCCATATTTTTATAAATGTCACCCTTCGAAATGTTAATTGATGTTACTATTTTAACATTATTAAAAAAAAATGGCATTCACGAATAACAATGTGATGAGATCGTTGATGATTTTGTTTGATTTAGAATGAAATTAAATCATTAAATAGTTTTAAAACAGTTAAAATAAAGAGGACTGTAGACCTTAAATTATTAAAGAAACAAACATCTTACCAAAACCTACAATGCACAATTATTTATATTCTAGTACAACAAAAAACATGATAAAACCGAAACTCATAATAACGCTCTTTATCTTTTAATAAAACAAATAAACTTAAAAAAAATGACGTAAACTAGTTGGGGTAGCTTGTCTTCAGTTGACAAATGCTGGGGCGGGGGAGAGGGGCTATCTTCCAGTGCAGGTTTCGGGGGAGCTTACCTCTATATGATACGTTATATTTAGCTAAATTATATTGTAAAAAACTATTACCGATTTTGACTACTTATTTTACAACTTTTTGTAGGAGCGAGTTTTACTAGTTAGTACAAAGGCTTGAATTCCAACCAATTTCGACACCCAAAACAACTCAACACGAGATTAACATTGCCAGAACTACCCTTTGACCAGGAATCTATACATCCATGCTCCTGCGTGCTTTATTTTACCATGCTACCTACTTTTGCTGGAGATACCCTTCCACCAGGGAAATATACCCACTTCAAACTTATACTAAACTTACCTTTACTATCCTTATCAATACCCTTTGACTACTATACTCTCTTACTTTTGGTCTAGTAATCTATACTTCCTATGTCCAAAATTATTTAGATCTCCCTCCTCTCTCCTTCTCCAAAATCCATTTGATGGCAACGAAGATAGAAGGGTATCCCCAGCAAAAGTAGGTAGTATGGTAAAATAAAGCACGCAGGAGCAGGGATGGTCAAAGGGGAGCTCTGGCAATGTTAATCTCGTGTTGAGTTGTTTGGGTGTCGAAATTGGCCACTGTTTTGAAAACGCTACTGTTTACATGAGTTGTTAAAAAATGTCCCTTATTATTTCCATTAAAGTTTATGGCTGGCTTCTGTGTGTCATCATTGTGACTCATGTGAAGCAATATAGGAGTACCTCTCTTTAATCATTACGTGACCACCCACTATTTAAGGAATCGTAAAACACGTGATATTGGACAGTGGACAACCAGAACCTGGAATTATGGACGTGATTTAGACTTCGTTATATAGCAATTATGTGCTTGAATATAACTTCTGCTTTAAAAATGACACTTTAGTTGAAGCATTACCTTGTTTCCAGAGAATTGTGGGCCAGAGGACGGATGGATTTGTTCGGTTATGAGTGCAACTGGAGTCGCGTTCCGAAGTTTGAGAAGTGAGTATCAGGAAAATAGTGTTTGAAGGTCATCCGATATTTTTGTTATCCTTCCTAGCATCTTCTCTCATTGGCTTATTCCATAGTGCCAACATTACTTAACAAGAGTTCGAGATTCCTTCATTTAAGCCTTAGGAGCAAGATTTAGGTTTAAATTTCTTTTTATTCATCCTACTTTTCTTTATCGTGAACAAAGTATTAGTTTTCCTGTTATTTTTAGTAACTAAAATCACTTATTCACGAATGATAAAACTTGTTTATTGAATTGATTAATGAATTGTTCATAAGATTTGAGGTTGAATGAAATGTCTGTTACATCCCTGCTTCCTTTGGGAAGACCCTGAGTTTGCATGCAATAAAGAAACTAAAATCTATTTTATACTTCCAAGGTGCAATTAAATTTACATTTTCTTGATTTAGTTGTCGGGTGACAATTGAACTTCCTCTCTTTCAGTTTTAAGATACGGTTCAAATCTACTGTTCATTGCCCAGGCTTGGCACCATACACGGGACAAGGTAAGTTCCGTCTATGTTTTTTCTTTCTTTACACTATTGGGTTTACTCCTTCACGCTGAACCTATTAACCTCGATGAAAAATGTAATAAAGCAATTATACACCACAGTTTCAGAAAGGTATTTTTATGCAGTCATTGGATTAATAGCAGACGCTCTGGAAATACAAAGAGCAACTAAGAGATCATCTTTGCGACCAATCCTTTCGTACTGTTGTCCGATCGCGCGTAAATCCAGAGGTTTATTCTGACACAAATTAAAGGGTTGACTTAGAAGTGAACCTCGGTTGATCTTCATCAGGTTAAAATGAATAAGCAAAGGGTTTTTAGGTGTTATTATCAGGGGATATATTTGCACATTGAATAAGCAAACTCTGAGATTAATTAATCATAACAAAGTCAAAATGAGTGCGGAGAAACCTGGCTCACACGTGAGGTCGAAAAGTAAGATTTTCGCGACCCTTTCTCTTCACGGAATCCAAGTTGTAACTCTCGCAGGAGGAAATTCACCCTCGCTAATGACGCCACAAACTCACATTGGTATCCAGTTAATATTTCAGCGAGGCTAAATCTTTAACCACATAGGTGATAAACTGATAAACAGGATCTAACCATACTCGTATTTCTCCCAACGAAGTTCGCTGTATAGTGACGGGGGGGAGGAGAACTTTCAGAGGCCATCTTTATCATTCCTACTTTTCCTTGCCGGTTCCAATAGTTTCCCCTGGCAAGATGGATACACCACTCAGGGTCTGTAGTATAAAGATTCCGCTGAAAACAGCATCAACTTAGTCCTTCCTTTGTCACGAGCGAGTGATCACTTTATTATGAACGCTTCCTCTCGCCCCTTTATGGGACATTTTGATTTACTGGAAGAGACATTTTCTTCCCTCCTCCGGGTTTGCAGATAAGGCAGACTCAGCACGCACTTACGGTCATCCCTATGGGGACTCAGAATGACATCAGACTTTGTACATTCCCTAGTTCTCTGGTCCTGTCTAGAAAGGCTTCCCTCCCGATCGCTGAGGTCCTTACACTCGCATCAAAAAGAACGAGAGCGAAAGAATGGTGAAAGGTAGAGAGAAAGAGGGTGCTTCCATTACTGAAATCTTTCCTACATCCGGCTTCAGCCATGGCTCTATTTGACAAAATGCCACCAGTAACTCACTCCATATCATGATTCTATCGTTAGTCTCATCGTTTGTAACCATGAAATTTCCTCCATGGTTTCATCTTTTCGTTCGATGGTTTCACTTTACTTCCGCAGGGGTGTGCATAGTATTTTATGCGACAACCTCAGGGAGGGTTTGTGTCTACCTAACCGTCTCGACCGCTCCACCTGCTCATATTTATCTTCTCTTAGTCCGCGGTCCTTTTGCTCAAACTTCATTTGTATATGATCCATTGCATCGTCTTGTAATTGCCGAGATCCTTGAATGTAATTTACCCTGGAATAAATCAAAACATCACCTCTTTGATACCTCTCGGAAAAGAGATATCAATCAATTGATCGAGGCACTTACAAGAAAATGTCATATGTAGCATGGGCAGCCTTGTTGCGGCTTACATCTGGCGAATTATATGCCCTCCTGACCCCAACCTCCGCATTTTACGCCCATGGCTACAAAACTTGCGGTTATATATCTCCCACACATTTTCACCATCTATATTTTTACCTCCTATTCACAGATCTCTCTTTACAAGCTTCGGCCTCGTTGCTATTTTACTTTAAATGCGAGGGGGTAATTTGGCCTCAGCCTATACAGATCCTAAACAATGGCGGAGATTTCTGTAATTTTTTAACACATTCATATTTTTGCTATCATTAATGAAGAGCTGCAACTCACATCTGGAGGATTGCGTGCCCTCCCATACCCAATGCCCTCAGGTGGATCTGCGGCTATAAATCTTCTAAACATTTTCACTTCCTTCATCCTTGCCACTTTCTTGGCATAACTGTCTTTACAAACGTTCCAGTGGAGATGCCCTCGTTGTCTTTGACTTTCTAAAATTTTCCACTGGTGCTGGTGGCATTGGTTGGTTGAACCATAGTGTAGGGTAAAGGGTAAAGAAGAGGTGGCTGGATGAGTGTGAAACTGTAGCTTTTGCTACACCCAGATTAAAAGAAAATGGAGAAAATGTTTATTTTATTTTAGAAAGTTTAACGCTCTGTTTCTTCCTTTGTTGGGTCTAAACAGGCATGGAAAAGATAGTGGGTGATTTCAAATAGGTGCAAAAAACGGCCCGAGAGAGAAAGCACCAGTTTCTCTTGGGGCACTGGGAGCGGAAGGGCGCGCCGCTCCTCCAAGTTTCAGTCTGAGCAGGGGGATGGGAAGAGGGTAGGAGGTGTGGGTGCTGAGGCCAACTGACATGTAACCCATAAACTTATCAAAAGGGAGTGAAGAAATACACATATGTTGGTAGGAAAGATAGAGGATATTCAATTATGTGCTGAATGTTAAGCTGTGAGGTTTGGATATGGGACAGATATGCGGTGTGTTTGTGCTGTGTATGGTTAAAATTTATGTGTGGGTAAGAAGACGCGAGTCAATTGGAAAGATAGAGTGGAGTAAAAAAATCTTTAAATTCTGGATTTAAAAGAAAATAATTGAGTTTCATCTGATAATCATCGAGATACGGGCAAATATGTGAGAAAGATTGAGGGAAGGAGAGAAGAATGATCAAAGTGGAGATCAAGCATGTGTGAAACAAATTTAAAGGAGTGGTAATGGGTTGAGTAAAGGTTGTATATGGGTGGAATAAAATGGGAATTAAGTGACCTGTGGAAAGGTGTAGTGCTGACTTGAAAAGTGCAGTGAACTTGAAATGGGTGGCGTATTTACAGATGCTTCATTAAAAAAGGAAATCATACAAATGAAGTGCAGATGAATGCATACAAGATATTCTTAATTAAAGGGGGTAGGAGGGGGCATTAGTTTGGGTTTAGATTAATTACGCGCCTACGGTGTGCAATGATATTATAAAGTTGCCAAAAGAGGGGCTAAAGTAAAAGCTTCCTGGGAGTATCGACTGAAGTTGGTGAAGCAGTTGGCTATACAAACACGCTCTCACTTTATATTGTTTATAAACAAGGTTGGAGTGCTACTTGGTTAACTCAAGTCAGGTGGCCTGCCGCTCGCGTTGATAGAGAACTTATTGGGGGTTGAGTGAAAGCTGGCACTTGGCGTGGAGTGAGGGGGAAGCGAGCGTTGTATGTATGAAAATTAATAATTTCACTATGTATCAAAATTTCACTTTTTTATCATCCCCGGTTTAAGAGTGTTATTATTCAGTTGTTCGAAAGGAAAGTAAATTAAAAAGCCTATTATTTTGATCCCATTACTTTGTTTCTGTAGGTAGAGCAGTGAATTTATAAATTTGCCTATGGAAAATAATGCTTGGTAGTATTAATTTTGGAAAAAAATTAGAATATATAAAAGGTTGTATGATTTTTTAAAGCAACTAAAAATTTTTAAATCTTATTTAAAAAAATATTGGAATGTTGTAGAATAATATTCGTTTTAAAGAAACTTTAAGAACATTTTAGATTTAATGAGAAGTTTGCAGAATTAGGTAGAATTTTATGAAATTTCAAGAATGTTTCAAAAGTTGCTACAACACAATACTTGAAACCTTTAGAACCTACTAGTATATTCTGGAATATTACTTGAGAATTATCTATAGAGGGATTCAAAGACCTGTTATCATTTCAGCTCGAGCGATCATAGTGAACACATCAGAAAAGAAATGGCACCAAGAGGCTGCAATCATTCTCCAGATATATTCTGTTATACCTGTGGGACAGTTTATCAAAAGAAGTGCAAAAAAGCTCGGTATGGCAGCATTTATGATAATGTGTGAAGCTTACAAAACATACGTTGGCATTTCAGTTGGTGATCCAAAATAAACCCTAGGCATCTCATTTTGCTTGTAACTACTGGCAAAAAGAATTCGGAATGTAAGAAAAAATTGTTGCGATGAATAAAATATTAAACGTCACAAGTATTTAAGAAATTGTTTGTGTGTAACTCAAAATAGTAATAAAGTATATATATTTATTACTTTTACAGGAATGTATAGAGAGGAAAGAAGAAGCATGAAATGGCATTTACAGGAATTGGCCTGAACCCACTGAACACTACAGCAACTGCTACTTCTGTATGGTGGACACTTCCAAACATTTAAATCGCAAAAATGCACTTGTTATTTCCTAGCCCGTTCTTCCATCTTCTATTGCATAAGTACCACGCAGTGCTGGTCTTCTTGTAGCTACTCATCCAGAAAGAAATAAACCACCCTCAGAAGAAAACAACAATTCAGAAGCTGTTAAGAGGAATGCCTACTATCCAAACCAAAGAAACCTCACTGACCTTGTCAGAAATCTTGGCCTGTCAAAGTCAAATACTGAGCTTATAATTTCCCTGCTCAAAGAGTGGGATTTGCTGACTGAAAAATGTACAAGTGACATGCCAAAAGAAAACGTCATAAATATTTCCCAATATTCTTTCCTTATTAGCTTAGCTATGCCACTACAATGATGTTTCTGGTCTGTTTGATGCAAATGGAGTTACATTTAATCCAGATGAGTGGAGGCAATTTATTGACAGCGCCTCACAAAGCATGAAAACTATATTTATCTATAATTCTATTAAGCATCTATCCCTTTCCTTGGAACATTATGTATATCTCTAGGAGAACTACAACAGTGTTAAACTCTGATAAAAAGCTTTGACTTATTAGGAGTATGTCTGGAAGTGATTGGAGGGTTGAAAAATGGTAACATTATTGATGGGTCCCTGAGGAAGTTTTACCAAGTTTCGAAGGCATCTGTGTCTTTGGGACATTAGGGATAGCGCAGGTAGATTACCATAAGAAGCACTGGACACAAAGGACTGAGTTGTCTGTTGCAGGGCATATCTCAAGCATCAGCAATTCATAGATATTCAAAATATGGTGTTAAAACCCCCTTTGAAGGTGCATTTAAAATGTGCATTTAAGAGTGTATCTCATGAACCAGTTTGTTAGAGCTCTTAGCAAAGAGTCTGAGGCTTGTAAGTACTTTAAAACCTTTTTCCCACACTCTCTGAAGCAAAGTTGAAAGCTGGTGCCTTTGTTAGAGCACAAATATGGTTGTGCAACCATATAGCTGATAATTATGTGAAACTAGTTGAGAGCTTAGTAAAAAACTATGGCTAAATGCGCTGCATTATGTCCCTGAAGGTGCATATCCTTGATGTACATCTTGACGAGTTCAAGGAGAATATTGGAGCGTACTCAGGGAAACAAGGAGAGCGTTTGATTCGAAATATACTGAACTTTGAATATACATATCAAGGAGCATAAAATCTAAACATAATGAGAGACTACATTTAGGAGTTTGTACAGTAAATTTACATTACAAACTGAAATCGAGCAAAACGGTTCACTTCTAACTTTTTCTTAATATCATTATTGTGTGTTTCAATAAAATTGTATAACTATGACTCTGTGTTTTTGTTTTTATTTCTATAGTGGATAAAAAACCCCAATATTTGCCTATTTTTAGTAAATATTTCATCATACAAACCGCAATAGCAAAGCTTAAAACGAATAATGGCTATTTTCTATTGTTTTGCAATAAAAGAAGTTGGAAAATAAGACTTACTGGCCAGGGAAAAAAAATTGTGTTACATCGTAATTATTGATTTTGTATTCGCCATGCCTGCCAGCTAAGTAGGCCTTGAACGGCGTAAGGTACCAGATATCGCTATTAATTGTTTGCCAGCGATCAAGGGAAAGGAATCAATTATAGCCGACTCGACAATCCTGCGCCTGATTTAGTAATTTGAGCGATTTAATTCTTTTATCTCAATCTAATGGGTGTTTTTTTATATAATTTAACTAAAGAAGGGAGAGTTTTCCCTGTGTACGTCGCATTTGTGTTCGTATATGGGTTCATCATTAGTTCTTCTGGTTTTTCCAATATAAGATTGGTTTAGTGAAATGTGACCTAAGAGGGCATTTGGAGTGTTTCCGATGCCTCTGTCATATTTTTGTCTTGGATGCGTTTATCTAAATTTTTGCCGATTTCTCCACTGAAGGATTGGTTGCAATATTTACAATCTAAACGCTTTTAAATTTCTCAGAGCAGGGATTTTTTTATTAATTGATTTATTAAAGAGATAAAGAGTAGCTATATGCGATTTTAGTGTTGGTAATTTTTCTTAGTTTATTTAAGATTTAACTTTGCGGTTAGAGGGCGAGGTGATACAGCAGCCGTTGGATGTATTATAATTTGTCTTAGTTCAATTTTAGGAACGTAAGTGAATTGTATTTCGTTGAAGATGAAGGTAGTGCAGGGTAGGTGAGCAATGTAAACGCGTTCACTGTTACGAATTTCTTCATCGATGAATCTGAGATCACAGATTTTGTCCCTCTAGGAACATAAAAGAGATGACTGATGATTTTGTTTTCATTATGACCGCCATAGAAATGAATGTAGGCGTTTTAGTGCTTGAGTTCGGAGTAAAGAGAAAATTGGAGGGAAAACATTTTCTGATGTAAATTTTATTATTTGGTTAAAGAAAATATAAGTAGGTAAATGCAAGTAAATCTCGAGTTCTGCGAGTTTTCTATCTGGGTATGACAAGCTTTCATCTACGGACCCCAAACTGAGGGGTACTCAGTCTATATAGTTTGCTACACATGGTACACTACCACCCTACCTAGATGCAATCCTGGTGCCGGACCAGCACACTTGGACGCAATATGCGCGAGGTTAAGCTGCAATCCTACTCCCACTTCCCAACTGTTACACAAGGGAGAGTATAAAATTCCCACATCATGCAACAGCCTCCTTCCACTCTAACCTGGTCCTTAGGACAGTCTCACAGTAGGCATGCCTCGAAACATTGATGGGGCAGAGATCACAAGGTGTAGGAACAAAGCTTTCTCCCTTAATTTCCCAAGCGGCCAGGAGGAGCAGTGGTAATCTTCTACTGAGAGTAATGCAAAACAACAACAACAATCATCTTCGGGTAATTTTGGAAATATAGAATCAACATCTAAGAGAGTAATTTAAACGTTTACAAATGATGCCTTTAGCTTATTGATAAAATTCACGATAAACTGGTCTTAAACTTGATTATTTTAAACCCAGAGTGTGGTAATTCACAGAGAGTTTGCTCTAACCATCATTAATAGATGAGAGTGAAACTATGGTTTATAAGGAGAAAGATAGAGAGTTATAGTGTTGTAGAATAACCTTAACATATATGACACTTCTACTGGATATGCGTGGACGCTCAAGGTCAACGAGTGACCTTGACTCAACTCTGGTCTGGACAGAGATGGGGGATGATAGAAATAGGGGGAGTTTGGGTCCAACTTTCCTGGACGAATGCGAACGATTTAAATACAAAAAGACTTAGTGCAATTGACCGATATTACACTAATGAAGGCTGCGGGCTATGAAGCTTATGAAAAAGTAGGAACAAAATAAAACCTTAATATTTACATATTATACAAAATAGATAGTTGAAATAAAATACTAGCAATGGATACTCGATGTATACAATAATCGAGCTAAGAGATACTCGGAGCTAGCACTACGGGAGGGTCGAGAGGCGATACGAGCCTCTGTACATACGCACACAGGGATGACTGGCAAGGTAGCCACAGATGATTCTTCTCAGTCTAGCTTGGAGTCTAGGCTTTAAAAGATGAAACAGGGATTGGATGGCTATTCGAGGGACTTTAACCACGGGGAGTTTAATCTCTTGCAGTATAACTAACTGCAGGGAGTATTCGTGCTAAATGAAATGTACCGAAACCAAGGACGGGCCAATTGACTGTGGCTCAGATCCTTCGGTATAATTCTAGCCTCGGTATAATTGACCGATATTACACTAATGAAGGCTGCGGGCTATGAAGCTTATGAAAAAGTAGGAACAAAATAAAACCTTAATATTTACATATTATACAAAATAGATAGTTGAAATAGAATACTAGCAATGGATACTCGATGTATACAATAATCGAGCTAAGAGATACTTGGAGCTAGCACTACGGGAGGGTCGAGAGGCGATACGAGCCTCTGTACATACGCACACAGGGATGACTGGCAAGGTAGCCACAGATGATTCTTCTCAGTCTAGCTTGGAGTCTAGGCTTTAAGAGATGAAACGGAGATTGGATGGCTATTCGAGGGACTTTAACCACGGGGAGTTTAACCTCTTGCAGTATCACTAACTGCAGGGAGTATTCGTGCTAAATGAAATATACCGAAACCAAGGACGGGCCAATTGACTGTGGCTCAGATCCTTCGGTATAATTCTAGCCTCGGCTCGTAGAGAAATGGAGCGCAATCGAGAATGTCGCGTTTCGTTGTAAAAGGCAGGCCTATACTATCGGTCTCATTTGTCTCATTTGGGACCAACAATATATGGGGACCAGCCAAAACTGTTACTGCCTCCGCCAAGGGTGGGCGCGGAGGAATCTATCGAGGAACCAACACGGTGCTTGAGGGATGGGAAGTAGTCCAGCTGGGGTTTCTTGATAAAGCCCTGGGAGAAGACAGAAGCATGGGTTTGAGATTATAATCCCTCGCTTATCGCAGAAATCAGTTTGATGTTCTGACTGCTCCCACGGTCTTCGCTCACATAGGCTGATCTCGTGCTTAACCTTGTGGTTTCTACGGGGCAAATGGCGGCAAGTAACCTCCATTCTCGACAACTTTTCCATTCCCAAGTTGTTAATTTTTTTTAAAAAGTGATATCTGACAACCACTGGATGGGTATTAAAAGTGTCAAATTTTCCTGACATCAAGGGGAGAGACAATTGGGGATACTTGGCCTTGAATGGGTCACGCTTTGGTGACTCGAGATATTTACGTACAAAGAGTATCCATGAACACAAGGAATAAATGAATTCGACAAAAAACACAAGGGCTACAAGACCTAATATTAGTTCAAACGGGAAGCGATCAGCTTAGTCAATAACGACCTACTCGTATATCTCACCAAAAAAATAAATAATACACACAAAAGATGAACAAAAACCCAATACAAAAAGATACAAAAGGGAAATATAAAAAAAAGGGAATTAATTGGTCCGTACGATATAAGGGATTACCGGATCGTTCTTGATTTGTGAACCGAGAAAGCTATTGTCTGAATATATACATTTTTAACAAGAGGAACAAAATTAAATATAAGAATTACAAGCATAAAATTTATCCAAGATTAGTTTGGGTATGCTCTAAGGGATTTCTACTCAAGCTATCTGCAACACAATTCTGGGATCCTTTTATAAAATTTATTTTAAATTGGTACTGCTGGAGCTATAAACTCCAGCACATAACGCGACTATTGTTACTTTTTACGTTTCGCAAATATGTGACGGGCTTGTGATCCGTCTCTACAATGAACTCTTTACCTAATGAATACATTCTAAACTTCTGTATGGCCCATATTATTATTATTATTATTAAAGTTCCAAGCCACAACCCCAACTGGAAGAGCAAATAGCTATAAGCCCAAGGGCCCCAGTGGGGAAAGAAACCTGGTATGGAAAAAACGAAACAAAGATTAAGAAAAACATAATAAATAAATAGAAAATCAAAAAAAAAACAAAAAAAAAAAACAAAAAAAAATAAAAAAATTAAATGCTATAATGTTAAAAATATTATAATATTATATATGTGTGGATAATGAATAAAATATTAAAGTTATATGTTTCTGTTAATTAAAAATGTATTAGCACCCACTTTAAATTTCTGAAGTTCCAAGGACTCAACAACAACACTAGGAAGTTCATTCCACAGTTTAGTTGTGTTAGGAATGAAACTTCTTGAAAACTGTGTTGTGTTGAATCTCATAGGCGTAAAGGCCCTACTATTGGCATTTAGTACACCTCTGGTAACTCGTTGAGGGGCATATAAATTGGGCAGATCGTGATGCAGTGGATGATCTGCATTGTTAAAAATTTTATATAAGATGCATAAGGAGCTTATTGCTCGCCTGTGCCACAGATCAACTTTGAGGTCAGGAATTAAAAATTTTATTGCTCTCAAATTTTTATCTAATAAATTAAGATAAGAGTTGGCTGCCGAACTCCAAACAGGGGCGCAATATTCAAAACACGGAAGAATAAAAGCATTAAAACAATTTTTAAGAACAGTCTGCTCTCCAAATACTTTGTAAGATTTCCTCAAAATGCCAATTTTTTGAGCAATAGAGGAGGAAATAGATCGAATGTGATTCTCAAAAGTAAACCTAGAGTCAAGCATAACTCCAAGCAACTTAAAAGAATCACATATGGAGATGGGAATGTTATTTATTAAAAGATCTGGATGGGGAGGATCTAGTGTTCTGGATCTGCTAACAATCATACTCTGGGTTTTCTTTGCATTTAACTTCATGCCCCATGAAGTGCACCAAACATTTATCTTAGCCAGATCTCTATTTAAAGACTCTGCAACCGATGCTCTCAACTCAGGAGATGGGACTGGGGCTATTAGAGTAGCATCATCAGCATAGGCTATAAGTCTATTTTCCAGTCCAAACCACATATCATGGGTATATAATATAAACAGTAGAGGACCAAGAACACTGCCTTGTGGTACACCAGATAGCACCTCTCTCTCATCACTAAAATTATTGTCAACATAAACCTTTTGATGTCGATTTGTTAAAAATTGTTCAATAATATTTAAAAATACACCACCTACTCCCAACTGCTTCAACTTAAATATCAGGGCCTTATGATTGACACGGTCAAATGCGGCACTGAAATCCAGGCCAACTAAGCGAACTTCTTGACCAGAGTCTAATGATTTTTGGACAATGGTGGAGACAGTGAGAAGTGCATCACAAGTGCTCAGACCCTTACGAAATCCAAACTGTAAAAAGGGAAACAGACGATTAAGCTCGGCAAATGTACTTAAACGTTTAGCTAGTAAACGTTCAAAAATCTTAGATAGAACAGGAGTTATAGAAATGGGCCTATATTCAGTAGGGTTAAAACTACCACTTGCACTTTTACATAATGGAATGATGTTACCAATTCTCCAACATTCGCAAAAACTACCACTCCTCGCCAGCTTCCGAAGAATAACGGAAAGCTTGGGAGCCAAATACTCTGCAGTTTTCTTAAAGAATAAAGGGAATATACCATTTGGGTCAGTACCACCATAAGCATCCAGATCAAGAAGTAACTGTTTTACTTCACTTGAACGGAAAGCAATCTTGTTTAACCTTGGTTCAGGGAAACAAGTGTCAGGTAGAGTTAGATTCTCATTACTTTGTTTATTATCAAAAACATCAGCCAACAGTGTTGCCTTTTCTTCAGGACTATGGGTAATGGAACCATCAGGTTTAAGAAGGGGTGGCATAGATGAATCATTCCCAAAAAGAGCAGACTTGAGAGTGGTCCAGAATTTGTGGGAATTTGCTGTGCGCTGAAGAGTTCCCTTTGTGGTAGTATTGAATTCAACTTCCGCATTATTATATACCCTCTGAGCTGCTGTTCTGTAGTGCACATAATTATCCCATAGAAAGGCAGATCTACTCCCCTTCCACAGGTTGTAGGCTTCTTGTTTCTGCATATGAGCCCTCTTACAGTCATCATTAAACCAGGCTTTGTCCTTAGTGCGATATCTGATCATACGGAATGGAACATGTCTATCAATAATTGAAACAATTTTATCATTCAAAATACGAACTGCTTCAACCTCCTTATATATTAGTGGCCAGTTGATCCGGGAGATATCATTTAATATATTGCACCAGTCTACTTGAGATTTGATGAATACTTTGCTTGTATGAGCTATATTAGGAATAGATTGCACAATACAGATAGTTATAGAAATTGCACAGTGGTCAGAAGTTCCCACAGGAGGATCAACAGCACTTGTAACGACTCCAGGGGAATCAGTGAAAACCAAGTCAAGGCAGTTCCCAGATGAATGGGTAGGCTCCCTAATGACTTGCTCACAACCCGACTCACACGCAAAATCATAAGCCCTGATACCATGACAGTCAGTAGGGGAGACAGAAGACAGCCATTGCCTATGATGAGCATTGAGGTCTCCCATAAATACAAAGCAGGCTTTCCGGTCATTTTCCTGTACCTTGGCCATGGCAAGGAGCAGACAATCAAAAATAGTATCATCTAAGTCTGGATTGCGATAGACAGAAAAAAGATAAAAATTATAATGGCTAAAGCCTCCTTTTCAATGACTGCATAATTTTTTTCGCACGGGAGAAGCTTACGGCTAGCGTAGGCGACGGGATAACTATCGCCATCATCGCTATACTGCATTAAAACGCATCCTAACCCTTCATTGCTGGCATCGGTTCTAATACCAAACGTGTTCTTAGGTTTGGGGAGCCGGAGGATTGAGGCGAAAGCTAATTTTCCCCTCAGCTGTTTGAAGTGGGAAAGAGCTAATGGGGACCAGACAAGGTGTTCCGGGGAATTCTTTTTCAGCAAATCACACAAAGAGGCCGACAGAGAAGCGAAATGGGGGACGAAACAGTGGTAAAAAGAAGCTGATCCCAAGACGGACGGGGTATTTCCACAATGGCGTGGATTTTTTCCTCCTAGGGGGCTAATCGGTTGTTCCCAATGGGAAAGACAAGGTAGTTAATCGTGCTATAAGCAAAATGGCACTTGCTCAGACCGATTTTGAGTCCTTGGTCGCGCATGCGATGCGGCAGGGCCGGGAGGGCGATGACGTGCTGGTCCCACTCGCGAGTTGCAACATAAAGGTTAAGGAAATAAAAAGTCACGTTTGCTAGCCCGTCTAATATTCTTCGCATCATGCGATTGTAATTACTACAGGCCGTCATCAAGCCGAACGGGAGACGGCGGAACTGCATTAAGCCTTTGTCCGTGAAGAAATCCGTGTATCTCTTTGCACCATCCTGAGTGGAATTTGAAAATAAGCTTTGCATAGGTCGAATTCAGTAATGTAATTGGCCTCTTCAAAGAGATAGAGGGTTTGGTCAATCAAGGGGATAGGCTCAGCATCAAACAAGATCACCGAATTAAGTTCCCGAAAATCGACTCACAGCCTATATGACCCATCTGGCTTCTTTACCAACACAATGGTGTAGCAGTAATTAGATTGAGAGGGTTCTATAATCTTTAAATTTGAGAATTTAGTAACTTCTGCGTTGAAGACCTCTCTTAAATGGATGGACAGGGGGTACGGCTTAGAACGAATAAGCTCCAGGCTAGTTAAAATAACATCATGCTCGAACTGAGCGGTACAGCCGGGAACCTCAGAAATCACGTTTCCAAAGTGACTTAGTAACTGCTGCAGCTGACTCTTCAAATCGGGAGGCAGCTGAGAGTTAACGTCTAAGTTGGATGACGGAGATTTGGTAGCGCTGGACACGGTGGGAAAGGGGTACTCCTAGTCCTGTTCAATGCAAGCCACTCTTACCACATTTTAGCCGATCTAGGAGGTGAATGGGGCCAATTCGGTCAAATGCTACACAGGCGAAGGGTTCAGGTGTGATGCGTCCCTTCTGCAGAGGAACGGGTCTGATGCGTCCTTTTGCAGCTGTCCTTTGACAGACATCACACGAATGGCAATAATTAAGGATGTCATCTTCCGTACCGGGCCAATAAAAATATTAAAGATTCTCCAGGCAGTTTTAATATTGCTGAAATAACCAAAGCAAAGACTATCATGGGTCGTCTTTAATATGAGTGGAACCTGCAAACGGGGGATGCATAGTGCCTGGGCCTTAGAACTATTGCTTTCCAAGCAGGTGCGGTAAAATAGGTCGTTCTTCCCAACTTAGGAAACGAATTTATTACCACGGGTGGACTCCTGAATCTTATTATGAGATTTGGTCCAAAGGGGGCGGAGTGAATCGCAGTTCTTTTGCTCTCTAGCGAATTAATTGTTCAGAACGCCGCTAAACTCGGAGTCGCAGGGGAATTCAAGGAAAGCGGGTGCCTCTGCTTCCTATTTAGTCTATGAACGCGAGAGGATGGGTTGAACCACAGGGATGGAAGTAACCTGTAGGCACTGTGCTACCAGAACGGCGCAGAGCTTGATTGGTGCCGCTACTACTTTAGCCCAGCCGGTATAATAAGCGCATTCAATAAAGCATTTCACGTGGCCAATCGATTTGCACGCCCAAGGTAGTCTTGTACTACCGCAAACTTATTATGGTTCGGAGCGATCGGGGGGAGAAGCTCGTTCGACACCACAATACTTGTACACCCTGTATCCCAAACAAGGGTGGAGACCCGGCAGCTATTTACTGATCCGGTCTCAAACTGCAAGTTCTCTGGGGAGCTCTTCTCGAACAAGAAGTTCACCTGATGGCTAGCGGCAGGGGACGAAGACGAAGAGAGAGGTGGTTTAACTTGCGACGGTAGTGGTGCGGGGGAAGCTCAAATTTGGTGCACTTGCTTGAGAGAACTAGGGCGGAATTGGGAGTTCTGAGGGCAGTTGCTAATCACTTGTCTTTCAACACCACAGGAGAAACACACGATGGGCCTCCTGGGGAAGTATGACGAAGTGGGATTCGACAAGAATGGCTTGACGTCACGGAGTTCAGACGAAGAAAGATTTCTGGGCTTGGAGGGGGCATTTATTTTGACAAACTTAGTAGGGTCACGGGTTGTAAATTTTTGTTTGCCACTTTTACCTTTTAGGGACGATGGATCAGACTTTCTTCCTTCCTTAGGGTAGCAATTGTGGATCGTGGCGAATACATCGGCTTCTACGATGCATTCTTTAAAGGTAGAACACCTTCACTCCTTCACAAAAGCAAAGCCACAAGCTGGTCCTTCAGAATGAAGTTCGACTAACGCTTCATACTCGTGAGAATGTTTTGAAGAATCGAGCCAGAATTTGAAGTGTCTGAAGCGTATATCCAAACTATCGAACAGTTTGGTTGGGTTCTATACGGGCGTGACGAAACTTAACGCGGTAGAAATCGGGCATCATGTTATACGCGGCTAACAATTCCGATTTTAACCTCGAATAATTGATCCTTGCCTCCGGCGGAAGGGATATGAAAATATCTCAAAGATTAGAACAAAACAACAGCAGAAGTTAAGCGACATCATCCGCTTCAATGTCCCAGTTGTTTAGCTCAAAGATCTTTCCAAAATGCACCAAATAGGACCCAAAATCTTCTCTTTTCTTATAAACGATGAGCTTTACTAATGCAGTTTGTGTGACGTCCATCTGCAACCTCGCTCTACTCATTTCGACCCTCGCTCTACTCATTTTCAGTTTGTGTCGTCGGATGCTTTCTCTTTCTTCTCTTTCTCTCTCTCTTCTCTTTCTCTTCTTTATGCTCTCTTGGTTCTCTCTTCTTTTTGTTTATAGGACAGAAGGTCCTTTCCGGATAAACCAAGAGATTCACCTTGTAATTTAAATTGGTCGAATGACGACATGATGGTCGCGAATTCGAACTAAACTGTTAAAAAAACGTAACTTGATTGTCGACCCGAATTGACTCGGTATACATAAGGCGCGTTAATAATTTCTGTCTAGCACCCGTAAATACCAGAATTAACGCGAGTGCTTTTAACTTTGCTATCAACACTGAAAACAAAACTAGACTGAGCCTTTCCTGATATGGAAGTGTAAAATTCCGCTGGGAGGAATAAATGAGAAGCATGGTCTCTAAACTTAAACACGGTATGTATAAAGGTGGGTAAACACAACAAATAGGAAAAATAGTTAGCAAGAATGTTTCTGCTTATCTTCTCAATAGCCAAGCCTTACCTCAAAACCTTTAAAAGACCTTAAAAGGAACCTTTTAAAACCCCTATAAACCTGACGCCAGTTATATATTATGTCGTAGAAAGACCTTGACATATACGTCACTTTTACCCGATTTTTGTTGTGGACGCTCAAGGTCAACGAGTGACTTTGACTCAACTCGGGTCAAGACAGAGATGGGGGAGGATAGAAATTTAGCGGGGATGAGAAGAAGTTTGTGTACAACTTCCCTGACGAGTAAGAAGGATTTAAATACAAAACGATTCAGTGCAGTTGCCCGATATTAAACTAATGAGGGCTGCGGGCTATGAGGCTTATGACAAAGTAAGAATAAAATCAAATTTTAATATTTACACTGTATACACAATGAATAGAATAATAGCAATGGATACTTGATGCATACAATGATCAAACTAACAGAGCTACTCGGAGCGAGCTCTACGGGGGGAGGGGGGTCGAGAGGCGAAACGAACCACTGTACATATTTTTCACAGGGATGCCTAGCAAGGTAGCCACAGATGATTCTTCTCATCCTAGCTTGGGTTCCAGGTTATAAAAGATGAAACGGGGATCGGATGGTTATTCGAGGGACTTTAACCACGGGAAGTTTAACCACTAGTCGTATCACTAACTGGACGGAGTATTCATGCCAAACGAAATGTACCGAAACCAAGGATGGGCCAAATGACTGGGGCTCGGATCCTTCGGTATAATTCTAGCCTTCGGCTCGTAGAGAAATGGAGCGCGATCGAGAATGACGTGTTTGGTTGTATAAGGCACGCCTATACTGTCGATGCCCAATTCAGACCAACAATATAATGGGACCAGTCTGAACCGTGACTGCCTTCGACAAGGGTGGGCGCGCGGGAATCTCTCCACGAACCAACATGGCGCTTAAGGGATGAGAAGTACTCCCGCGGGGGTTTCTTGTTAACGCCCTGAGAGACGACAGACGCGCGCGTTTGAGATTCTAATCCCTCGCTTATCGCGGAAATCAATTTGATATTCTGACTGTTTCTACGGTCCTCACTCACGTTGACTGAGCTCGTGCCTGACCTCGTGGTTTCGACGGGACACATGGTTGCAAGGAGCCTCCATTCTGGACAGATAGATTACTATGAATTGCGAAATTTGGAAGAAATCTTGAATGAAAAAAGAGCAAATAGAATAAGGAATGAAAGGATAAAAATAATCTATTGTGTGAGAAAAAGTGTGAATCGGGTCATAATTTTGAATTTTTTCAAGTGGTATAAGAAAAAATCGGATTAGCATAGACAGGTACTTGAAGAGAGCATAAAAAGAGTGAGGAATTGGTATTGGTTACAGATGAATGTTGAAGAAGAAGCGGAGGAATATTTTAAATTTCATTTGTGATTATGAGGCAAAGCAAAATCGAACTGATGTTTAAAGAAAATTATAACATAGTCAACCCGGGCACTTTCCTTCATTGTAGTAAGAATGGAGCGAGACGAAAACAGAATAAATTTAAAAAGGGTCGAAAAACTAGGAAATTACTAATCAAAAAGGTTGAGAAAAAAACATAACAATGCCAAACATCGTGAGTATAGATACTTAGACCAGGAAGGTTCCATTATAAAGCCCAATGAAAATATCATACTTATAAAAATACTTATTCTGAACCTTGGTCCCATTACAGTCGTTGCAACACCAAATACTAGCTCAATAACTAGTCACAATCCTAGAACTAATCCTATGGTTTCGTTACAGCTTGGAACGGAAATCCGGAGAGAGCCGTCAATGAAGCAACGATAGCCTACGTGAGGCAGCTCAAAGATGGCGGGTTCATAACAGAGTCCGAAGCCAGCAAGTGGCTTGGGTAGTGACTTGGCAAAATCCCATCCTCCCTGAAAATAGTTTGGGTTTGGTAAAGCATTCATTCATACAAGATCATATATTCTTAATATTAGTAATCCTATTTCAGAGTTTAAAGAATCTAGGGATTATGTTCACTTAATTAAATATATATGTTACATATAATTAAATTCAGAATAAAAATTAAACAAACTTACTTTTCATGTTTAGCTCACAAATCTGAACCAGATTTGAAAGATTGAAGATACTCCATGCCGTGAAGACTGTTATCTTCAGTCTCATCGCCTGACGAAGTTTAGTGTGTGGCAATACTTACAAAGAGTCGCATGAGTAAAATAAGATAATTCAAAACATCCTGATGAAAACTGTGTGCTAGAAAATATCTAGGATGATTAGATAACGACAAAAGACCACCGTCTAGAGAGGCTGACATACAACAAATGTCTTGACTATTTAGAGAAAAAAAATATAAGCTACATCTGTGGCTCCTAATCAGTCCCCTTCTCCCCTCTCTCCTATGGGATAAGAATAATCCTCTGAGTATATATGCACACAATGGTAGATGGACTCAACGGATAATTAATCTTTGAATTTTAACGGATGTGAATTAAGGCGCTCCGTGGGCGCACTTCCTTTCGCTCCTCTCGAACCCTCAGGGGGTCAGTTTTCTTACTTTCCTCATTGGTTCTGGGAGTAGGGAATACTGGGTGCAAACTCGCGGTTACCCATTGAGGGTCACGTAGCAACAGGAGCGTCTTTTTTTCGCTATAAGTTTGATTTTATCTTTCTTTAGCGATTGATGTCCATCGTTAATAAGAACAGAATAAACAAATAAAGATATGCGTTTTACTTAGCAAAGGTTTGAGACATTTAATCTGCCAGGTAAGTGGCCTCTATTCAATAGATTAATCCAGCAGTCCCCTCCTCAAAATTGTTTCAATTGACTATTTTCTGAAACAGTCGGTTGCTTGGTCTGGAATAGTAGCGTCCTTCAGGCATCCCCGATGCAGCATGAAAAAGGCTCACTATTGCTATAGCAATGCAAATTGAATTATTACCTTGATTAATAGTGAAGCAGTCTAGCAAATCCTTAGAAAGATACTATCTAACTCGATAAAATAATTTCTAAAAATATTACCATTATAATGTGGTAGATTCTGGATAATTGACTATAAACTACAGGCTGTATCAATCGAAGTATAAAGGGATACAAAATTGGAAATGCATGAAATTATAGGCCAAACCTCGGATTCAATATCTTGACATAGGTTTAATGGATATTCTTCCACATTGCCTTCAGCTTATTATATATAAGTCGGTTAAGTGATTGGAAATCAATAGAAGACTGGCGATGGTTAACATTTTCGAAATATTTATCATCGTATGAGTACTTAAATTGTATCTGTTTGAAAAATCCGAAAACTTTCATGTACCTAAAGTGTGTATTTCCAGAAATCTTTGATTTATAAGTTGAATATATTTTGGGTTCATCTAAAGTACCCAAATGATACCAGTGATGTAAAACAACATAAATTCTAGCTTAAAATGAGGACAACAGGTTAAATCACAACTCAAAAAAAAAGCTTCCAACCAAAGAAAAACAAGGTAACTATTTGGTAGAAACGTATTGTGTTATCAAAGATTTGTTTCCAGTTAATCAAACAATTAAATAGGACATTTTTTTTATTGTCAGGAGTTGAAAAGTTTAAAAAGGTTTGAATTTAAAAAAAGGATTTAATTAATGTCAAAGGCGTGTTTTTTCCTTCCTTATGGTGATTTATTGCGCCAGAAACCGTCCATCATGTAAAGCTGTCTTTTTTTAAAAAAAATCTAGCTAACCTGTAGGGAAAATAGCTAACCTGTAGGGCATATAGCTAACCTAAAGGGGAAATAGCTAACCTGTAGGGAAAATAGCTAACCTTGTAGAGTAAATAGCAAACTTGTAGGGTAAATAGCTTACCTGTTTGGCAAATAGCTAACTTGTAGGGCAAATAGCTAACCTGTAGGGCAAATAGCTAACCTGTTTTAGGAAAATAGCTAACCTGTAGAGTAAATAGCTAACTTGTAAGGCCAATAGCTAACCTGTAGGGTAAATAGCTTACCTGTAGGGCAAATAGCTAACTTGTAGAGAAAATAGCTAACCTGTAGGGCAAATAGCTAACCTGTAGGGCAAATAGCTAACACATAGGACAAATAGCTAACTTGTAGGGTAAATAGCTAACCTGTAAGGCAAATAGATAACCTTTAAGGCAAATAGCTAACCTGTAGGGCAAATAGCTAACTTGTAGGGCAAATAGCTAATCTGTAGGGAAAATAGCTAACCTGTAGAGTAAATAGCTAACTTGTATGGCCAATAGCTAACCTGTAGGGTAAATAGCTTACCTGTAGGGAAAATAGCTAACCTGTAGGGAAAATAGCTAACCTCTAAGGTAAATAGCTAACCTGTAGGGTAAATAGCTAACCTGTAGGGCGAATAGCTAACCTGTAGGGTAAATAGCTAACCTGTAAGGCAAATAGATAACCTTTAAGGCAAATAGCTAACCTGTAGGGCAAATAGCTAACTTGTAGGGCAAATAGCTAACCTGTAGGGCAAATAGCTAACCTATGGAGTAAATAGCTAACCTGTAGGGCAAATAGCTATACTGTAGGTCAAATAGCTAACCTGTAGGGTGAATATCTAACCTGTAGGCCAAATAGCTAACCTGTAGGGTGAATAACTAACCTGTAGGGTAAATATCTAACCTGTAATGCAAATAGCTAACCTCTATGGTATATAGCTAACCTGTAGGGCAAATAGCTAACCTGGAAGGCAAATAGCTTACCTGTGGAGAAAATAGCTTACCGGTAGTGCAAATGGCTAACATATAGGATAAATAACTAACCTGTAAGGCAAATAGCTAACCTGTAGGGCAAATAGCTAACATGTAGGGCAAATACCTAACTTGTAGGGAAAATAGCTAGCCTGTAGGGCAAATAGTTAACCTGTAGAGTAAATAGCTAACCTGTAAGGCAAATAGCTAACCTGTAGGGCAAATAGCTAACCTGTAGGGCATATAACTAACCTGTAGGGAAAATAGCTAACTTGTACGGAAAATAGCTAACCTGTAGAGTAAATCGCTAACTTGTAGGGCAAATAGCTAACCTGTAGGGAAAATAGCTAACCTCTAAGATAAATAGCTAACCTGTAGGGTAAATAGCTAACCTGTAGGGCGAATAGCTAACCTGTAGGGTAAATAGCTAACCTGATGGGCAAATAGCTATCTTGTAGAGTAAATAGCTAACCTGTAGGGCAAATAGCTAACCTGTAGGGCAAATTGCTAACTTGTAGGGCAAATAGCTACTTGTAGGGCAAATAGCTAACTTGTAGGGCAAATAGCTAACCTGTAGGGCAAATAGCTAACCCGGAGGGCAAAAGGAAAATAGTTGTAGAGTGAGCACGCATTTCCTGTTGATATTACACGACTTCCCAACCTGGAGTGAGACCATCACAGTTGGATGTATTCGGCGTGAGGTCAACTTGCAAAAGAAATTTCACTGCATAGCTGTTGCATGAACTGTGACCACAGGAAAGTTGTATGAAATTCCCATAGTATGCAACACTCTTCCTCTACCCTAACTGGGTCCCTCAGGACAAACTCACAGAAAGCACAGCTATGTACTTTAGTCCTACAACGGTCGGAGGGAGCTGGGATGGTATCTTCTCCCAGGGAGCTAAAAACAATAACAACATATTGCCCCATAATGCTAAGGGCACATCTCAAAAGATTGAAAACCACAAAGGGATAAATCTCTCACACACTTCTTATTTCCATTAACTTGAACCATCTGTTCACCACTTATTTGGAGGTCACAGAACTATGCCGTTAAAATTGCATTAGCATCCTCGACACTGCGTCCAGGAGACTTACAATTGCCATTTGAACCGAACTTCATAGCTACCACATTACAATTTAATTCATCCAGGAGACTTACAATTGCCATTTGAACCGAACTTCATAGCTGCCACATTACAATTTAATTCATCCAGGAGACTTGCAATTGCCATTTGAACCGAACTTCAGAGCTGCCACATTACAACTTAATTCATCCAGGAGACTTACAATTGCCATTTGAACCGAACTTCATAGCTGCCACATTACAAATTAATTCATCCAGGAGACTTACAATTGCCATTTGAACCGAACTTCATAGCTGCCACATTACAATTTAATTCATCCAGGAGACTTACAATTGCCATTTGAACCGAACTTCAGAGCTGCCACATTACAACTTAATTCATCCAAGAGACTTACAATTGCCATTTGAACCGAACTTCATAGCTGCCACATTACAAATTAATTCATCCAGGAGACTTGCAATTGCCATTTGAACCGAACTTCAGAGCTGCCACATTACAAATTAATTCATCCAGGAGACTAACAATTGCCATTTGAACCGAACTTCATAGCTGCCACATTATAATTTAATTCATCCAGGAGACTTACAATTGCCATTTGAACCGAACTTCATAGCTGCCACATGACAATTTAATTTATCTAGGAGACTTACAATTGCCATTTGAACCGAACTTCATAGCTGCCACATTATAATTTAATTCATCAAGGAGACTTACAATTGCCATTTGAACCGAACTTCATAGCTGCTACATTACAAGTTAATTCATCCAGGAGACTTACAATTGTTATTTGAACTGATCTTTATAGCTGCCACATTACCATTTAATTAAATAAATAATAATTTAGTCAACAATCTTCAGGGTTGAAACTATCCAATGTGGGTGCAGTTAATCAAACAGTTAACTTCGTTTACTGTTATTTCGTTAAGAAAAGAGTCAGCTTCTTTAATCGTTAATTCGTTAAAAATATAACAGAAGTTAACGCTTAAGCATTAACGTTAATCATCATCGTCATCACTAACTCTATAATTGAAGAAGGGGATTTTTTGAGCATTGAATAATAATTCCATCTTAGTTTGGTTATGACTTATGTTTTTATCATCAAAGTTATTTCTAATAATTCTTTTATAATATCAAAAAACAAAATGGTGAAGTTTAGAAATAAATATAAGTATCGAAATTTTGTGAATTTTGTAGCAACGTGATATTTTGAAAGGGGGGGGAATTAAGTTTAGAATTCCTTTTTAAAATTATTATAATTGGCGAAGTTCAGAAAATTTCTAAAAATTTTACCATGGCTGCTTTTTTTTAGATTTTAAATTGTAATCTTAGTAGCGAAGCCATTGCCTGGTTAATTTATAATTAAAAACCAATACAGAAAACATTTTTTTTCTCTAAAACCATCTCCAAACTGCCAAAGGAAACTATATTAATAATAAAATAGAAAAAAATAGCGAGAAAGTAGCCGATGAAACAAAAAAGGGAAAATAATAACACATGAAAGAAAGAATGACGCGATAGATGATAAAAAGACTCTTTGGTTTTGTTTACCTCTATTTCTCATTATAAATTCTGCTACTTTTCATGAAAAGTAGCATCTGAATTGTTTCATCAGACAGGGATGATGTATTTGCTCTCAAAACGTTATTGCCAAAGAAGAAAAAAGCCTTCACTGCAGCACTGGAGAAGAAGGCTGAATTAAACCTGATGAACAAGTCCACCAACACTCGCTCTCACAAGAAAGCAGCATCTGTCAGCAAATCCTTGAAGTTGGTGCCAACCAGGTCTTAACTAAGTTCTGGGACTTTTGGCTCCTGCTGCTCTCTTTTTGAGTCGAATCTGTAGTGAATTCATACTAACCGTCTTGGTCGTTGCTACCTCCACTAAAACTGCCAAGTTTTCCATCTGTTGCCTCAAAGTGTCCATGGTTTTCCTTACCTTGGGGACCTGGGTTTTGTCATACTTCTCCAATCATAGAAATCAAAACTTGGGGGGGAACAAAGACAGTTATCATTCTTCATCCTCCAGGAAGTGCCGAACCCTTTTATCCATGACTGCTAAAGTACGTCGATCAAGGGACGGCAGTAGACGAGGTCTTTTGACTTTGTCTTTGAGACTGAAGACTGTCGCAGCAATTATTGGTGGCCGTCTCAAGTTGGGCTTGTTTCTACATCTACATCTTGTTGAGTACTTGTCGGTGACATGCCAAAGAAATAAACTAATCGAGTATTAGGTATTAGTAATTTAGTAAATTATTGAAATTAAAATTAGTATCGAAACAACTAGTACAGAATATATTACCAAATAAATCATATAATATTAATATTAATTTTATTATTTATTCATTTTTTTATTTGAATAATTTATTACCTTGTTATTATTCTTTGGTAAGCCAACATCCTGATTGTCGAACTCTTGACCTTCAGCCCGGATTTGACTCTGTGGAGAGTAGGCTTCTTATTCTCCAAGATTGTCTTTAGGAATACCACAGAATCATAGATGGAGTGCAACCTCGTCATGTTGTGTACAATCAGCCTCTCTTTCACATCAGCATAGATGCTGCTTGCTCCTAAAAGTGCGGCGATTCTGCAGGGTCCCGATGGTGCGTGCTTTGGCTATGGTAGTCCTGTAGGGCAATTTGAACACTGCACTCTGCAGTGCAGCCTATGCTTTTTCGTTAGTCACTAGGTTAAAGGTGTAGGAAGAACTCCTCATGTGGATTGAGAGGTCGATGAGATTATTAAAGATTGTGTCAACATTATGATGAAAGAATTTAGATCTGCTTGGTATGGCTACCATGAATCCATCATCTAAACACTGATGTGATCTAATGGTAAGAAGTAAATGATTAAGGGCGCAAAAAGAATTCTGGAGAGCAGGGTAGAAAGTTACCTGGTATCAGTTGGGATGATTCAAACAGTTACCCTGATTAGCTGTTATAAAATGTTTCAGAACCGTCTCTAAATATTTCCGAGGTATTTAAATAGGGACTGAGGTTAATGCTAATTTATTTTTGTTTTTTTTCCTCCTCCAAGATCTGCCAAAAATTTTAGTCAATAAAGTCGTTACTTGTCGTCGTTGAAGGTCTGCGTGCGACCCGCAACCTCTTCCTATAAAATGATAAAATTAATGTAGATCAGCTTTAAGAATAAAACAAAGGATCAGGAGGATTTCGCAGCAGTGGGAGGCCCCAGAGGTGTTGGACCTTGGCTCTCCAACATATGGCCACGCGCTGGTCCCTCGTCAACTCCTGAATCACTGTATTATGGATGTCCTTGACTGAACAAAGAATACGAGAGTCAACCCATAATGCAAAATCCGTTGTGGTGCCCCTTTCTAGGCGGGCGTTATTAGGCCGAAGACTTGGCAGTCTACTGCAACACTTCACGATGGCTAGTCGTCTTGGACCACCTTGCCACCAACCCATTTATGGAGTGCGAAGATAGTGGGTTGAGGAAAGCACATCCTCTTCATACTCTAAGCATCTTTTGTGCAAGTTTCCCTCTATGCCCAACTTATTTTTTAAGGGCATTGAGTGACTTTATCGCCGAAATCGACGGACAACTAACTACTACGACTAGTATAACCTAGCCAATTTTAAAAAGTCAGAAGCATGATTTTTGTAAGTTAATTAGTGATATAAATGCAGTTCATGTGTTAATAAATATGCCACTTTTATTTAGCTTATCAAAATACATGATATGATCATCATCATCATCACTAACTATATTTAAAGAACGAGATTTTTTGAGACGGGTGAAAAAATAGTAAATATTTTGTTGGCTTAGTTAATGAATGACTTTGTATTAAAATTAAAAATCTATTTTAGATGCAGCTTCGATAAAACTTTCGAATATACGATGCAATAAAAAAGCAGCCTTGCCTGAATTTTAATAAATTCTCTGAACTTCACAATTTGTATTTTTCTTTGTTTTAAAAAATTCCTAAGCATTGGATAAATCTCCATAACCCTATATTTTAAGAACGAGATTTTTTGAAGGTTTGAATAAGATTTTTTTTTTTACTTTGGTTGTCACCTAAGTATATTTGAATTTTTTAGCAAAGTTATTTCTAATAATTCCTTTATAATATAAAAAAATAAAATGGCGAAGTTCAGAAATAAATATAAGTTTGGAATTTTTGTAAATTTTTGAACAAAAAAGAGATACAAATGGTAAAGTTCAGAAAATTCATTAAAATTTTCCCATCGAAATTTTTAGAGCCAATTTAGATGGAGAAAAAGGAAACATGATAGGCCGTAGGACATAGACTGTACGTCTGCCAGCTAAGTGCAAGCTCTTTCTGTAAGGAGGAGTGACGAAGCTGCTCCTCTTCTATATTTATTTTTCTGAACTTCACCATTTTGTTTCTTCAAACACGTAAGGAATTCAAAAACTGCTTTGGAAGAAAAGGGAGAGAATTTTGATCGTATTTACAGTTACTGCTGTCTCATGTCCTCCAGGAGGCCTGCAACCAAGGACTTTTATAATTCTTCAAAAGCCCATGGTTAAACTAGGATTAGTACGTAGTGAAGGTTCCATTCCTCTACTATGGTGACTGGTAGATAACCACGTTTGATACCTGGCTTGCCCTAAGGTGTGTCAACGACCTTGCTCTGACATTTACACCGCTCCAGACTTTACTTAGTAGAGCTGGAATTGCTCAACACCACAGTTTGGAGTTGTGATGCCCCCCTCACCTGGTTTAGCCCATCAGCTGAGATGGTCTCCGGGATGTGGACGTTGTTCTAAGCTAACAACTACTTAGAGTCACAGGTGAGAGTTGGGAGTGAGTATCAGGGGTCGGGTAACTGTCCAGGCTCTGCAGGTACGGCTGCTGCGACCTTCCTTCAAATGAACAAAGATACAAAATATAAAGTTAGGCGAAACCTTTTGAAAATAAAGGTTATTCTCTAATGTTTTGAATATATTTTTAGAACGGGCTTCTTTGGAAAGAACCGCAAAATTGTAAAATTTATTTCTCTTAGTTAATGAGTAACCTGATATGTTTTTTTCAGTTTTCTAAAATCAAGATATTATTATTATCATTCTTTTAGGTGGAGAGTCTGCATTCTCCAGATAAACGGTTCAAAACCTTGTACCTAAGGATGCTTATATGTTCCGTGATTATTTCATGGACAAGGCCTTCCTGAAGAGATGTGCAGTGGGGAAGATGGTGGTTTACTGGAGTTCATAGATTTTGATGCTGCCATGTATTTGATCTAGTTATATTTTTTAGCCCTTTTTGATAGTTCCAAGGGCTCCTACAATGACAGGAATTGTTGTGGTTTTGAGCCCCCACATCCGCTCAACTTCAATTTCTACGTCATTATACTTGTTGAGCTTTTCGGTAGTCTTGACTGAGGTGTTAATGTCAAGGGGTATGGACATGTCTATGAGAAGGCAGGTCTTGCCCTTCTTGTGTTTCAGTACTATATTACTCGTATGTCTATTGGCTACTATAGTCCTGTGTGTAAAGGGCATGTCCCAAATGATGGTGACATCGTCGTTTTTAACAAGTGCCTTGGGCTCATGCTCAGACCATTTGCCAGATACCTATATGCCATGCTCTTTGCAGAAGTTCCAGTGGATGTAAGCGGCTGTTTTGTTGTTGTGGTAGATATATTCGGTTTTAGCCAATTCAGGGCAGCCTGATACGAGGTAGTCCCAAGCCTTCCACACTGTCTGCATTCGGGGTTAACATCCCTCCTACAAAATGTTATGTTGGTGCCATCGTGTAGGCAGACTTTGGTCCTGAGCTGCTATGATAAAGCCCTCGGTTTCTGCCTTGAGTCCTGTAGCTCGTAGCCAGTTGTGTGTCTGTTTCTTGTCTACATCAGGTGGTTGAATTCGTTGTGAGTATTTGCCGTGGCTATTCTTGGTTTCCCATCTGGATTTAAGTTGTTGTTGCCTACAATGTTTGGTTTTGCCTTGGCTCAACGTGCATAGATGGTGTTTACTTTGACTTCTGTCGAGGGAACTGAAATCATCTAGGGGTCCTGAATGAACTTCATTGTCTGTTTGCTGATGAAGTACAGGCGTTTGTGCTTGTCATGGTCCCTAACATAATAGAGCATATTTTCATGTGCTTCTTGGACGTACTTTTCAAGTCCGATTGTAGTGGTTTTGTAAGAGAGCTCAATTTGGACAAGTCTTGTACCTCCTTCTCTTCTTGGCAGGTGCATTTTATCTACATAAAAATTTACTGACACATTCGATGCATTGTAAGGAGATTACGGGTTTTTGGGTCTAATTTGGCCAGCTCTTGCATCTTCTAGTAGATGGTGCTCAATTTATATGTAACTACTGGAAATGATTAGGTGTTAATGGCTTCCAGTTTGTTTGCAGAGTTCAATTCTGATTTAAGACAATGCAAACTCTACAATAGTACTCCTTTCTGATTTGCACTTTCATTTTGTTGTGTTCTACTCTGTCACCCTCATTGGTACCAAGGTATTTATAACCTCTTGTTCGAGGTAACAGATGAAGGCAGAAACAGAGGGCTTTATCATAACAACCCAGGACCGAAGTCTCCTAACAAAATGGCACCAACACAACATTGTGTATGAGGAGTGTTGACGCAACTACAAACAGTGTGGAAGGCTTGGGACTACCTCTCGTATCAGGCTGCCCTGAATTGGCTAAAACCGAATATATCCACCACAACAACAAAGCAGCCGCTTACATCCACTGGAACTTCTGCAAAGAGCATGGCATATAGGTATCTGGCAAATGGTCTGAGCATGAGCCCAAGGCATTTGTTAAAAACGACGATGCGGTTCTTTCCAAAGAAGCCCGTTCTAAAAATATATTCAAAACATTAGAGAATAACCTTTATTTTCAAAAGGTTTCGCCTAACTTTATATTTTGTATCTTTGTTCATTTGAAGGAAGGTCGCAGCAGCCGTACCTGCAGAGCCTGGACAGTTACCCGACCCCTGATACTCACTCCCAACTCTCACCTGTGACTCTAAGTAGTTGTTAGCTTAGAACAACGTCCACATCCCGGAGACCATCTCAGCTGATGGGCTAAACCAGGTGAGGGGGGCATCACAACTCCAAACTGTGGTGTTGAGCAATTCCAGCTCTACTAAGTAAAGTCTGGAGCGGTGTAAATGTCAGAGCAAGGTGGGTGACACACCTTAGGGCAGACCAGGCATCAAACGTGGTTATCTGCCAGTCACCATAGAAGAGGAATGGAACCCTCACTACGTACTAATCCTAGTTTAACCATGGGCTTTTGAAGAATTATGAAAGTCCTTGGTTGCAGGCCTCCTGGAGGACGTGAGACAGCGGTAACGGTAAATACGATCAAAATTCTCTTTCTTTTCTTTCAAAGCAGTTTTTGAATTCCTTTGGTGTCTAAAGAAACAAAATGGTGAAGTTCAGAAAAATAAATATAGAAGAGAAGCAGCTTCGTTATTTATGACTTCTTCCCAACGTTCAACTAGTTTTTCGATGCCTCTGCAATAAAAATCTCTGGATTTTGACTCGAAGAATTCGTCTAACCAGGTTCTTAATTCCACATCAGTATTGAACGAAACGCCGCGAAAATTGTTAAAGAGCGATCGGAACAGATGGAAATCCTATGGAGCCAAGTGTGGCGAATATGAACGATGCGGCAGGATTTTCCAATTAAGCGTTTGGATGGCGTCTTTTGTCATATTGGCAATGTGAGTACGAGCATTGTCGTGTTGCAGAAGGACTCCATAACGTCGATGAGGTCTCTTTTCACGAATAGCTGCGGCGAGTCGATACATTTGTTGAACGTAGAGTTTTGCATTGACAATCTCGTTGTTCGCAAGGAGCTCATAAAGAATGATGCCTTCATAATCCCAGCACACACACAGCATCGTCTTTCGTGGATGAAGTCCTTGCATTAATTGCGGAAGTGGTTTTTTATTGGGGCTAAGCGATTGTTTTCGATGGTTCATGTTGACATAAACACACCACTTTTCGTTGCCAGTTATGATGCGGTGAAGAAATCTGTCTTTATACCCACGAGTAGACTTGTGACGAGCAAGCAAACCTGCGGCAATCGTGGACCGTTGAAGTTTGTTGCTTTCCTTCAAAGCGTGAAGAACCCATGCACCGAGTTTTTTAACTTTCCCCATCGAATGAAGGTGATTCACTACAGTTTTCTGATCACACCCCAATTGTACAGCCAATTCTCTATTCGATTGACGAGGATTTTCATGAAAAAGCTCGTTCAAAAGATCTTCATCCAACTTAATGGGGGGGACCAGAACGTTCTTCATCATTAAGATAAAAATGACCGTTTTTGAAACGTGAAAATCACCATTGAGCTGTCTTTTCTGATAAAGTATTTTCTTCGTACACAGCACAAATATCGCGACGAGCTTTGGATGCGTTTGCATTGTTCCCGTCTCGATTGAAAATGAATAACAAGTGTCGAAAATGCACCTTTCTTTCAACTTGACATTCCATTTTGAGGGTACAGAACAAAAATTAAATTAACAAAACTTTTAAATAAACCACAATGACTTATTACTCAACTTCAAGACGTAGCCTAAGCAAAAGTCTAATAATCTACGCTGTTAAGAGACTTTGCCTAACCTTTGCAAATTTTGCTCTCATTATTTATTATTTCCTCTTAATATGTGAACAAATCACGTCAACAAAACTTAACTCAACACAACACTAAAAAAACCCCGCAAGAACTTATTCCTCAACCTAATAGATTTTACTGTGCTTCCTGGACGTACTTTTCAAGTCTGATCGTAGTGGTTTTGTAAGAGAGCTCAATTTGGACCTCCTTTCCTTCTTGGCAGGTACATCCTATCTACCTCAGATTTTGGGTGATGCATTCGATGCATTGTAAGGAGGTTACGGGTTTTTGTGTCTAATTTGGCCAGCTATGCATCTTCCAGTAGATGGTGCTCAATTTATATGTAACTACTGGAACTGCCAAGGTGTTAATGGCTTCCAGATTGTTTGCAGAGTTCAGTTCTGATTTAAGGACCATCCGAAATCTACGATAGTATTCCTTTCTGATTTGCACTTTCATTTTGTTGTGTTCAAATCTGTCGCCCCAATTGATACTATGTATTTATATGTACCCTCTTGTTTGAGGTCAAAGATCATTGTATCAGCATCAACTGTGATATTAGAGGAGTTAGTTAGGTGGCCCTTCTTGAAAGTGGCCTTGGCGCACTTGTCGAGTCCTAACTCCATTCCAATTTCATCGCTAAAGGCTTTGACTATTATCTTTATGAACCCAGTTTGTTCCTCATCGTTTTTTCCTATGTCTTCAGGTCATCGATGTATAAAAGGTGGCTTATCATGCCTTGTGCGGTGTTATACCCATAACCATTCCTGTTCAGGAGCATGCTAAGTGGGGTTAGTGCAAGGCAAAATATTAGGGGGAGATAGTGAGTCTCCTTGGTATATGACACTAGATTTTATTGTGCCCTTGCGATGGTTGAGGTGAAGGATGGTTTTCCACGTTTCCATGTTTTCCTGCATGAAGCAAGTAAGGGTTAGGCAGATTTTTAAGACCTCAAGGCTTTTAATTATCCAGGTGCGTGGCACGCTGTCAAAGGCCTTTTTGTAGTAAATCCATGCAGTGGATAGATTACGGGGTTTACGCTTCACCTCTTCAAGGAAGGACTTCTTAATAAGGAGTTGGCCTTTGCAACCATAAGTCCTTCGCCTAAATCCTTTCTGTTCTTTGGGGAGTCCATTGTTATTCTTGAGGAAGGTGTAGGTCCTTGGCCTACACCTGTAATTCTTGAGGCTACCCATGTCTTGTTTCTTTGTTAGGAGGAATGTGGTACCTTATGATAACCATTCTAGGGCCTGTTCTGGATGTTTTAGGATGTTAGTGTAGGGAATAGCTAGGTCTTATTGTAGGTTGGTCAGTTGTTTCAGCCAGAAATTGGTCACACAGTCACACCCAGCTGCCTTCCAGTTGCTGGTTTTAAGAACGGCTTTGGTTGTTTCATTATTATTATTAATATTATAATTGGTGAAGTTCAGAAAATTTATAAAAAAATAACCATGGCTGCTTTTTTATTTAATTTTATTGTATATTCGAAATTTTTATCGAGAAAATTTCTAAAATAGATTTTAAATTTGAATCTTTATCTGGATGAAATTGACTGGAACTTAAAAACGAGGAGAGCTAAATGAGAAGTGGAGAAGCGGCTCCTTTTGTCCCTAATAATATATTTTAATAACGGGAATTTTTGGATGAGGTAAGGAGAAAGAAATGCAGGAGGAGAAGAAGAAGAATAAGAGTAGGAGAATAAAAAGAGGAGGAAGGTGAGGATGAGGAGAGGAAGAAGAAGGAGAAGAGAAGAAAGGAGTGACAAAAGAAGAAGAGGAGGATTTGAAGAAGTTTAAGAAAATACTGAGGATTAGAAGAAAAAAATATCGGAAAAGTAGGAGAAGAAAAAGAGATGGAAGAAGAAGAAGAGACGGAAGAAGAAGAATAAAAAGGAGAATAAGAGAAGAAGAGGAGGAGGAGAAGTTGAGGAAGAGGAGAAGAAGCATACAATATATATGTGGAAGAAAAGAAAAGATTGAATAGCGAGAGAAGAAAAGAAAAGGGGGTGGGAGTTGAGAAGCAAAGGAATAGGAGATGGATAAGAAATAAAAGAAAATAAAAGCATAAGAGAGGAGGAAGACGAGAAAAAGAAGAGGGAGTTAAAAGGAAAGAGCGAAATAAAAGGGACCTAAGGAAATGGATAAGAGCAGGAGAAGAAGAGACCGAAAATAAAAGGATAATAAGATGGCGAGGAGAATACTACTACTACTACTACTACTAAAAAGAAAAGTAGAAGAAGAAGAAGAAGAAAATTGAAGAATTTCCGGTTGTAAAAAGAATAAAGCTGTTTGAAGAAAGAAATTCAGAATTAATTAATTTTGTAGGGTTTGGGTTAATAATTACGAATAAAGTATTTTAGTTTATTTAGAGGTGATTTTTTGTTTCCCTTAAATTAAAAGGAGTTTAAGGGGCGTTTAAATAAATATTAAAAAAAAAAAATGAAAATGGGGTTGAAAAAAGCGGTTTCAAAGGCCAAATAGGCATAAAGCCAACCTCTCAAAGGGCTGTTAGCAAGTGCAGCGAAGTGCAAGCTTCCCCCGGAAAGTGGAGTGGCGAAGTCATGGCTTGTTTGTCTTATATCTTTAATATATCATAAATAGGCTCAAAAGAGTAAAATTACCCATTTATAAATGTTGGCACCTTAGCATGACCCGCTCGAGAGGACAGGTTTTATAAATATCAATAGAAATTTCAGATAAATATTCTACTAATTCGATGGTAATCGGTTTTAGATAACTACGATTAATCAGAAATTATTAATAAAATGATTAAAGTTAATTGGTTGGATACATCAGCCCAAAGGTCTTGTATTGGATCAAGAATATTTTTCTTGAGATGAAGTTTGATAAAACAGAGTGAGGAAATTTCTTTTCATGTCTCGCAGGTTAGTTTCTTGGTTAGTGTTGTTAGTGGAGGAGGGAAATGTATGGCGTCCGGTTTCTTGTTAGTCGTCGCGATTGAAGGGGAAAGGGAAGAGATGGGTCTTGCAATTATTTCCTGCTGTTTGCATAGGTGATAAGCGCTATAATATCTATAATTATACATGATTTGTTGAGAAGAGGTCAGGTTGATGATTGCACCCCACTAAGATTGTAATACTTACGATAGGCAGGAAAGCAAGGGGTTGTCAGGTGTTGTAGGGGTCCACATGCTGCAGCTGACAACTAGAGGACTGCGTTGCCTATCACCAGAAGAATCTGCCGCTATATACATACAAGTTTTCACTAAATCTTTACCACTTTCGTTACAAATCTAGCCTTATGAACATTCTGCTCGAGATGCTTTTGTTTGCTTTTCACTTTAAATATAAATTTAGGTTAATGACGTCACTAGCTCATTGCGTCTCTTTGGTTACCCAGAAATAATGGCAGCTAACATGGCTAAGATTGAAATGAGAATTGGCTTCATTTGCTGAATTTAGATTCACGGAGAGTTTCAATCTCAAAAGTTAGAAAAACATTTGTACTTCGGGAGCACGAGATGAAAGGCAAACAAGAATAATAAAGAACCACAAAGAAAGGCAATAAATAAAAATAAGACCAAAAATGCCAATAATAAAATAACGCAGTTCTTTAGCTTTTTTTGAATGAGCAATAGCTGTTAGAAGGAAAAATAGATAAAACATTATCTAATTAGCGAGTAGGTTGCCGAAGGCCTTCACTCAGTGATCCCAGGAACAGATAAGAATTGGAGCGTTGCCAGAGATGGATATACTACGGCAGAAATAGAGCAAGATATGGAGGATGGAGGGTTTATGAACCATAGAAAGATTAGTGAAAGCGGCACACTTCCCTTTCTCGTAGAATTGACTGACCATAGAAGATAAGAGGGGAAAGGAAAAGCTTATCGGGAGTGTGTGTAAGCAGAATTCAAGTTCTGAATCAGCACTTTTTTGCTATGGAAAGAAAATCCCTTTGAACAAAACTTTGCGTTTTGGCAAGATTTTCCCTACACTAAATTAGGGAATGTAAGAAATTTTCCCCTAAGAATTATCATTTGGCGAATATTTTCTCCTAAAATCATATATAGTTATTAAGAATTTATTTCTGTGGCATTTATTCGTTACTTCTGGAGAACAGGGCTGTTTCTATAAAAAAAACCCATTTCTTCCAACGTCCATAAAAACTCTTTCATCTGACACCAGAAGGAAGAAAATTCCTTTGTCTTTGCTTTTTCATTTCTTTCGGTTGCGAAGGAGGAAAAATCCCACAAATATTTGTGTTCTAAAGTTTTTCGTTTGCTGCTCTGCGACAAAAAAAGGAAATGAACACCAGAATCTATTTTCGTATATGTGAACACAGGTATTCTTAGTAGGAATTTACTCGTTTGCTTTTTAAAAACGACTTTAATGTTTAGAGTATTTATGGATAATGATGGCTATTACGATAGTTTCTAATTATACACGGTGTCTTAACTCTCTCGGACAGTTTTAATTATAACTTTGCTAATTTTTGAACGATTTAGATAATAATTTTACTCTTTAAAGGTGTTATTATTTGTTCAATAAGACAACACCATTTATATAAATGGAAAATGTCTAAAGATTTATCTTAATCGATCAAAATCAAGTAATTGTGTCTTTTTCTTCTCTTTTTCGCTTATTTCCTTTCTCCTCTGAGGAAAATAGACATTAATCAAACTCAACCTGCTTTCATTTTTCTTAACCCCCTGGTGTTATATCGGAGTAGGCAAGAGTAGCAAGTTAAGTTAAATATAGGCCTTACGATTATTACTAAGAATTTCGCACACTACCACAAGTCGGGAATCATCTTTCTCTCCTTCTAGAGGCTAAAATTGTGCGCAATATAAGTATGTACACATGTATAAACTTTGAGAAAGTAATGTCTGACTTAAGGTTCGACTACATAAAATTGAGTTTCGTCGTCTATACCTTCAGGCCTTAATGAAGGCGTAGTAATGACTACGCTTTGAAAGCGCCGCTGTAATGATCTTGTTTTTATGAAGACATAGCAATGATAGGCATTTTTTAACCTGTAGAGATTCCTAGGCCTATCTAAGCCGTAGTATTGCATAGGCCTAATTTAGCTAACAAAGATTAGACCTTTATTAAGCTATTAGTACCTAGGCCTTCTCTGAGCTACACAGTTGATGTTTGAGTAAAACATGCATTCTATGAAGGACAACGTTTACAAGGTCTGAATAGTGCTTCATCTCTAGAGGATTGAAATGTCCGTGATCCATCTTTGGACCATATTTTAGGGGAGAAGAAAAGTGAGTTCTATCCAAAACAAAACGCAAATTCCTATTTATACACATTGTCTCCAACAACAGAACACTATGCTTTGTAGTTGTTGGGATGTGGAATGAGTTATTCATTATGAACTCATTAATAAGCAAACAGTCGCTGCAGAGATACGTTTTTAAAAAATTATGCTCTTGGCAAAAACATCCCAACATTGGTTAAGCAAAAGACGTCTTCCTCTTTTATGGCAATGCACACCCATACGTGGCATATTTAACCCCCTCACTCCCATATGTAGGCGTTAGATTAAGAAGTTCTTCTTCATCCTCCTTATCCACAAGATCTTGCATCCTTAGATTACCATTTATTCACGTCATTACAAGAACACTTAAATGGCAAAGTTTATTCTGATATGGAGGTGGAAAAAGATATAGAATCATAAATTTCATCAATACAGAATTAATTCTTCAAGAATGGAATCAACTTTGGAAAATACTTTGCTGAATAAGTATATTCTTTTGTATAATAAAAATTATTCTACCTCCCTTTAACCTCCCCCTCCTCCGAATAATCTTTGACAGCTATTTCGTCTGGTTTCCAATCTAAACGATTGTCTTTGCGAGGCCACAATTGTTATCCATGGAGCTTCTGCCAGGAGAAAATGGTTTACTCTCACGGTTCCCCAGGTATGTACATCTAACATTTCCAAATGTCTTATCGTAATTTAGGACCTTTTTCTATCTATTATTGATGACCTGACTATGTTGTGTTAAAAAAGATGCTCTTGAGTCTTGACTGATAAATAACGTCAGTTAACGTCCACAGGCTGTAAGAGAATAAGAGATGTTTGAGGTGGTACTACTGGTTGGAAAATGATTAATGGAATAAGAAGTTTGCTACATAGTAATCCCTTCTAACATGTGCAATTGGTTGACCATCCATACCGTGGACGTGCTTAGGCGCTTATGCCTGTACTGCGTACAGCCGGTGACCTTGTTCTGTTAGGGGAGCTAAAAGCATAGGAGTATGTCTCATTCAGGAGCGTTGAATTGCGGGATCTGATCGGCAGGTGTTGGTGTTCGTCCTGCGTGACGACAACTTTTAAGTACGAGGGAACGAGGGAGGTAACTACTAAATGGTTAAAAAATCATAGGTGGATAGTCTGGAGTGCTTTGATGTGGATTAGAGCTCTGTGGTCCTGAACTATTGAGAGGATTATTGAGTACGATCAGATAAGTTTGCAATATGCATCATTTCTTCGCTCTTTCAGAGCGAAACCTCTTCCTATCTTAGTGCAAGGGTATAGTGAGCAAAGATGGCGAGGAACCACTACTTTTAAATGGATGAGCTTTCATTCCATTACTTTTACTGGGCATCGAGCGGAGGGCTTTATCTCCTCCTTTCTCTCTCTCTCACAGACTTTCTCTTTCGATCTCTCTTGGTCTCTATGTCTCTTTATCAGTCTCTATCTCTCTCTTTCTCTTTCTCAGTCTCTCTCTCTCTCACCAATTCTCCCTCGCCTTCCCCTCACTCTCCCTATCCTTCTCCCTCCATTCCTCTCCCTCTCAACTCCCTTCTCTCTCTCTCTTTCTTACCGTGACCTTCACATCCGTCTTGTGCGCATCCTCTTCTCACAGTCTTTATTCTTAAGATCAGAATAATTTGTCCAATTTGAGTTATTATGAATGCGGTCTCTTTCCATTGTCGAGGAAACTACTGCCTCAAGGTAAATTAAAGATGCTATATAAATTTATGCGTAAGTTTTGTATGAACTTCAATTTTTGAAAAGCCCTCCATCTCTCTTTCGAGTGAGCTCATTAATGTGACTTAAGACATAACTTGAGATTTAGTTGTCTTTCAAAGTAAAAATGCAAGGTTAATTTTACTTTTTTGTATAAAATATCTTTGTACGAGTATTAATACTTTGATGTTGCCTCAGTGATAAAAAAATAGCAGACTAACACAAACTCGCACATCCTTCAGTGTTATACAACAAAATATTTCGCTAAATATATCGTAATTTTAATAAGAGAAATAGAGAAGAGGAGAATGTGCGGTGGACGAGTGCATTTATTTCATAATAATTAACGTATGTGTGTATGTGCTCTGTGTGACTGTGTGCACTAATCCTTCTAACGACGTAAATCTGCCATGAATTGTCTTATATACTATGGTGAGTATAATATTGTTGTAGCGAAGCTGGCAATTTCTATGTCAGCCCAAAATTTGATAAGCATTTTCGTATATCTTTTTGTCCTGTTAGTAGAGGCTTGTGAAAGAAATATTGGTAGGTTGAGTTTTAACCTTGGAGCTAATCGATGAAAAAAACAATGGAAATCCTTAAAATTGAATGCCGTTTTTACCATATAATACAAACACTTCTGTCTCTCTATTTAAACCATTTACAATGTTTTGTGGTCAATTTAAGAGGATACCACATTCATTTTTGCAACTATTTACTACGTTAGATTGAGATATATGAAATTAAAGATTATTAAAAGCCCTTTTATTTCTTAAAAATGATAATAATCTACGGCGCCATTTTCGAGATACAGGGGGTCTTTCTGAGCCCCGTTTTGAAACCTGATATCATATAAATGGCTTTAGAATTACCCAAAAATTAAGCAAGCAAACTCAATTTACGAGAAAAATATGCAAATATGATTTAGTTATAATTTGAAATCAGTTTCTTTAGTTCCATCAAAATCTGCTTTAATGGTGGACTCAAACATATATTTTTCAGACATGGTCAACTATAGGCTTTGTTCTTAGTTGGAAAGGGGGTATAAGTTAAAAGTAGGGGCGTTCTGAATACCCTGGAATTTAGTTCAATCTATATTCGGATGATGCTAAAAATATAAACGAGTTTGCCGTCGCCGTTTTTTTAGCAAATATTTAAAATCGCATGGTGTAGTTTGGTGTTTTTTTCAGAAATTCACTTTAAAAATCTACGGAGAATTTCCACGAATGTATGAAATTTTTCATTATCCTAATTTTCACTATGTTCTAGTCATGTTGCTAAAACAAGATATATACTATAAAAAAGTGCATAAAATCTGCAATAAAATCATATAAAAATCAATGGTGTATTTTGTTCAAAAATGAACTTTAAATATATAATAAAATATTTCCACGAATGTATACAATTTTGAATTATCTTAATTTTCACTATGTTCTATTCATGTTGTAAAAAAATAATTATACCATGAAAAGTGCATAAATTTGCAATAAAATGATATACAAAACCCCAAAATGCGAATTTTTAACGAAACACTTGAAAAGTAACTCTAGATGAAATGTGTTATCTCCTTAAAATGGAGAAGGCAAATATCCTTACTGGTAGGCAGGAGCGCATCCGAGCTGAGGAGGCTGAAGCCCGCAATTTTTTCCTTCATTAGACCATAGTGAAAGGCAAGGCGACTTCATTAAGCGTCTCCAAATAAAAATGTTAAGGTGGGGGGGACACTATGCATTGACGAACAAAATTACAGTAGAGGAAGAATAATTAACTACGGAATACTAGTTTTGTTTCTTTAAATGTTTTTTTAATGTTTCTCATATGGTTTGACCTCCTGATTCTCAAAATACAATTGAAAATTGAATAGCTTTGATATTTTAGGAGATAATTGGAATTTTGTACATAAAACTAACCATAGATAGCTGCGACAGTTCACTTTATTTAGCATATTCACATTGTCCATGAATAATAGCTGATAATATTTTGCCCTTGTATTCCTTTGTAAAATAATGAGAAAATGTGATTATAAGAGATAACCTACTAAAAGTGCACTGAAGAACGTGATTTCTTTCTGTGAGCTCCTTAATCTTTTCGCACCAGTGACCATATATATTCCCACATCATAGCAGTGTCCCATCTTCCTTGGTATCTTTTCTCCATTACAGCAATGTCCTGATGGAACCTCTCACCATGCTCCTCACTCACTTCTCCCAATTTTTTGCGAAAAAAACTCCAAATGTGAATGCAAAAAGTGCACCTTTAGTGACATTCTACATCCTAAACTCTTATAACTTTCTAACAGGTTTGCTACCAGCTGCTTGTAGTTTCGGTCTTTATTTTTAAAAGGCAGTTATTAACTATACTTTGAAATGCACACCAAGCCTCACTTTCGACATCACTCATTGATTTCCCAAGTTATACTGACTTCAACATTTTCTTTACTTGCGGACCAGTAAATATACCACCCTTAACTTTGGCTTCTGATAGCTTTGGAAAGAGTAGATGAATCTATTGAAATGCTTCTCCACCATGATATAATGCTTTTACAAACTGTTTGACCAAACCAAGCTTTATATAAAGTGGAGGTAGCAAAACTTTTGTAGGCTCTACAAGAGGCCGTCTAATAAGATTTAGTTTTTTTAGCTGCAAGTCATCTCGAGGGGGCCACTCAACCTTCTGGTAATGTTCATGATCAGCACTACTGTTTCATAAGCAAAGAAAAGATAAATACTTGGTGTACCCATCCTGCAATACGAGTAAGAAAGCAAGCATTTTAAAATCACCACAAACATACCATTAAAACTTAGTATAGTTTACCTTCTCGACAAGCCTTTTTACATTGTTATATTCTTCCTTCATCTGTACCGAGTATGCTATAGGCAGGGATGGATACCGATTCCCATTATGTAATAAAACAGTTTTGAGGCTTTTTGGAGGACTATCTATGAAAAGTCGCCATTCTTCAGGGTTGTGATAAATTCCAATAGCTGTTGTGGTAAATATTTTTTACTCCCGGAAACGGAAGTGGAAATTGTACATGGATATTCATTTTAATTTAGTTTCCTTGTTATATTAAAGTAAGTTGGAAGTAGTAGTAATATTGACTTGGGTTAATGAACTTTTAATTAGTGGTCGTCGTTGCGCTTTGCAAAAGTGTATTGTTTCGAGTTGCCACCTAGTACGGCTCCTGGTGTACCGAGAAGCAGTCAGCTTCTCTGCTACTACGACTCAGTCTCAAGACGTAAATACAAACCCTGTTAAATATCTACTAAAGATTCCGCAAGTTAATAAGTTTTGGTTCATACGGCGTGCAAAGATGTATGATAATAATTTAGTTATTTTGATTAAGTTTCATAAATATTAATGGATAAATAAGCCATTATCTCGCTCCAACATCAAGATTAATCACCATTTCACAGGCTAAGTATATATTTAGCTGTCATTTATTAATGATAGCTACCTATTAGGATCCTTTAGGCATATTATACTTAGACACTGTGAATGGGATATTTAATGACCACCTTATATTAGAGCAAGAAAGTTGAAATTTTTTCTTTTACTAAGTTTATATTACAGCTATTATTTTTCATTTAAAATCTAATTTAATTATTCTTCTCGTAATTTCTTGTTCAAATTGTTCTCAGTGACCAATTTCCAAATTCCTTAAAATTAAACAGGAAAGTCGCGATATGGTCCTTCGAACCGGATCTTAGTTTACTTAGCTCCTGTAACTTAATGGTAAATAGCTTAAGCTAAACCACATGGGCGAGATTAATACCAATATTCATGGTAAAATAAAAATTATTTCGATAAATTGCTAGCGACTGTGATAGTACACCACGAGTTGTGGCGGTGGCGGTTATAAGAAAAAATAGTAAGACTTTAATTAAAATTTTAATTTCTTAATAGTCAATAAATTTAAATTAGTTCGCTCTCAATAATTCCCACTTTCGTTAATCGAATTTAAATTAGCATTGCCATGTTAACAATTCATAAGATTGCGGGTCATAAATCTTTTTGTACAACCTTGAAAACAAGGCTGTACGATGAAATGCAAAGCTCTAGTTGTGACTTCACAAAACTCCGAGTATGGCGTCAATAATTACAAAAACAAGTAGATATAGTGACCCGATACTACGAAGAGTTAATAGATGCTACGAGTGATAAAGAAAGAATAAGCGAACTAATAGAACAGTGAGCGGAATATGAGGTAGAAATACAAATTATAATAAATGACCTGCAGGATTGTATTTATAGGACACGAACGCCATCAATCCTTGCTAACTCGACTCCTATAAAACTCCCTAGTATAAACCTCCCGACCTTCTGTGGAGAAGTGGAGGAATGGGAGGGATTCTGGGATCAGTTTAAAAGTTCGGTCGATCGTTCTGACATTAATCCGGTTGACAAATTAAATTATTTAAAAGGTCAAATGTCGGGAAATGCACGGAAATTAATAGAAGGTTTGCCGAGTGAAGAGAGCAGTTGGGACTGTGCAAAGGATATACTTATAAACAATTATCATAATAAAAAACGTATAGTAGAAGAAATTTGTAATAAAATAGTAGACCTAAAAGCTGCCTCTTTTAACTTAACGTCTTTGAGTGAGTTCAGAGCCAACTTGGAAATAATAATAGCCAGGTTAAAAAATACTAAATGTGATGTTGACGGTTGCGGACAAATGATAGTAGCGGTGGTAAAAAGAAAATTACCATTTAAAGCTATAGAATATATCCAAAACCGAATGGGTGGAGATTATCTAGAAATATCACAATTAAGAGACGGGTTGGGAAAGCTGGTAAATCATTTAGGTTCCCATAAAATGACCGCAACGGATGCTAACATACCGTCTGCTACACGAGTAGCTAATAAATGGAATAGGCCCGGAGCAAAGGTATACAAAGTACATGAGGAAAAACCGCTCATAAGTACATATACTAAAGAAAGTTTCCCCTCCAAAACCAAACCCGTGAATAATTATAAGTGTGTTTTCTGTCAAGGGCAACACATATCTAATAAATGTGCTGTGTATAAAACTTATGATAATCGTATAGATAGAATAAGAGAATTAAAATTGTGTAAGAGATGTAGCGGTAAACACCCTACAGAAAACTGCCGAATAAAACTCAATAAGTGTTTAAAGTGTAAAAAGGCGTTTCATCATTTAAATTTTTGTGACGAGTTGCCAATCATTGAACAGAGAGTCTGGGCTGTGCAGTCCTCAAGTCGTATAATTTCGACCGCGTTGCCAGTGGGAAAATGCTTCATGAAAGCTGAGCGGCGAAAATATGCAGTTAAAGTACTGTATGCCTAGGGTTCACAGCGTACCTTTATCAGTGCACATCTCATAGCAAAATTGAATTTACAAATAAAAGAATGGGAAGAGTTAAAAATATCTGGGTTCGCCGGCGAAATGGACAGTCAAAGGTAGTGCGATTCACTATTAAAAATGGGAATAAATTTGTAAGGTTGCAAGCGCTAGTGTTGGATAGATTACCCCGAAATATCAAGATTGATGGGTTGAATAATTGTTTAACACACCTAATTAAGGGTGGAGTAAGGATGTCTGATCCATATTTGAGAGATTTTATAACGGATGTGGATTTATTGGTAAGAGTAGATCAGTATAATAAATTGGTAGAGGGTATGGTTAAACTGAAAGGTATGACTTTCCTAAAAACAAATGGAGGCTTAGTATTGTATGGAAACATCCCTAATAAATACGTGCCCGTTACTGAGGAAGCACAGGTAGCTTTAGTGACCAATATAGGTGTACTACCGTCTAATAATTGTCCTGATCTGTCAAATTTGTGGGAGTTGGATACAATAGGGATTCAACCTGAAACAATTAGTTATGAAGAACAGGCAGTGATAGATCAATACAAAAATACAGTACAATTCAAAGACGTAAAGTATTGGGTTAACTACCCTGGAAACCCGACCACCAAAACCTACCAAACAATTACAAATTAGCTGAAAACAGACTAAAAGCAAGTTTGAAAAAACTGAGGTCCAACGCTAATATTATCCAAAAATATGATGATGTTATTAAAGAGCAGGTAGAGAAGGGATTTATAGAAAAGGGGACTAGTGCTGAAGTAACTAAAGACATGCATTACTTACCCCACTTACCCGTAATAAGGGAGAGTAAAACTACTCCATTAAGAGTAGTATTCGAGTGTAGTGCGAAACTAAAAAATGGTACTAGTCTAAACGATTGTCTATACACTGGACCCACTATAACTGATAAACTAATGGACGTTCTGATTAGATTCCGGACAAATAAATATGCTTATACAGCAGATATAAGTAAGGCTTTCATTAGAATAGGATTGCAGGAAGAGGATCGTAATTTTACGAAGTTCCTTTGGCCGAGTGACCCTTTAGAAAGAGATGGCCCAATGGATACTTATAGATTTAAATCAGTATTGTTCGGAGCAACTAGTTCACCATTCCTACTACAAATGACATTAAGTCATCATTTGAATAATCAAGCGAACAATAGTAATATAGCTGAGCGCATAAAGTCGGCGCTGTATTGCGACAATCTGTTAGGAACGGAGGAAGATGAAAGGTCATTAATTAAATTGTATACTGTTACTAACGAGTTGTTGGAAGAAGCTAATATGCCGTTACAAGGATGGACAACTAACTCGACACAGTTAAACAATATAATAGGCAATGATGGGGATGGAAATGAAAAAATATTGGGAATAAATTGGAATTATAATAAGGATACTATTTCAGTAAATAGCGTTAAATGGCATGCGGCCACGAGTAAGAGAACGCTCTTAAGTAATATAAGTAAAGTATTTGATCCCTTGGGGTTGGTTTCCCCGTTAATTACTCCCATGAAACTGCTAGTCCAGGAAACTTGGAGTAGGAAGTTGGGGTGGGATAAAGATCTTCCCATGGAAATTATAAATAAATGGGAGGAACTGAGCTTAGAAGCGAAGGAGTTAGATACTCTCGAATATCCAAGGGCGGTATTGCACAGTGGAGAACCGTATGACCTTCACATATTTGGTGATGCTTCGCAAAAAGCGTACGGAACCCTAGTGTATGCTACAAATTATAGATCCGATCCCATGTTAATAATATCTAAATACCGCATCTCACATATGAAAGAAAAGACCATACCACAATTAGAATTAACGGCCATGTATGTTGCGGTGAAATTAGGTAAATACTTAAAAGAAGTATTGAAAGATGTTAAGATAGAAAGTAGTTATATTTGGTCGGATAGCGAAGTGTCTTTGTAGTGGGTAAGAAATAAAAATTGTAAGATAGTTTATGTACAAAATAGGGTAGTAGATATGGGTCGTACAGATCGACAATGTTTATATAAATATCTACCTACGGAGAGGAACCCAGCGGACATGCTGACGCGAGAGGTGAAGTTTACCAAATTTAAAGACTCAAGATTATGGCTCAGAGGTCCGAAGTGGCTAAATAATAAAGATAGATGGCCTCATCAAAAGTATGAGCCAAATGTTGATTCAGCGAAATCATTGTTAGCCGTGAAGTCCGAGCCGATACAATATATTCTTGATCCTAACAGAATCGGTAGTTTGAATAAATTGATGAGGGTAACTAAACTAGTTTTTAAGTTTATTAACCAGACCAGTGGCGATAGGTTTAAATTTAATCCACATCAGTATTGGTTGGAAAATTTGCAAAAATGTTCATTTGAGGAAATTTGGGATTATTTTAAAAGTCCAAAACTAAGTAAACCCCCTCATCTAGTTAAAGAGTTTAATTTATTCCAAAATGAAGGTGTAATGCGATGTAGGGGTAGAATCAGTAATGCCGACTTGCCATACCATACAAGATTCCCTATTCTTCTTCCCTCCAAACATCATATAACAGATCTACTCATTAATAACGCACACGAACAGAGCATGCATGCAGGGGTTCAGGAAACTCTATGTAAATTAAGGGAAAATTTTTGGATCCCTAAAGGCAGACAAAGGGTCAAAAATGTAATAAGTAAATGTTTTTTGTGCAGAAGGCTGGGAAGGAGTATCCTATTCCTATCCTAAATCTCCTCCATTACCGAAAGAACGAGCGAAGGATGCTAAACCCTTCGAAATAGTTGGAGTAGACTATACGGGCGCTATCACCGTAAAAGATGAGGGAGGGAAAGACGGTAATAAAGAATCCCGGAAAGTTTATATAGTTCTTTTTACTTGTGCAGCCACTAGAGCAATTCATTTGGACTTAGCCATGGACATGACGGCAGAAACATTTTTAAATATATTTAGAAGGTTTGTAGCTAGAAGATCCTGTGCAAAAATTATTATTAGTGATAATGCCATAAATTTTAAACTTGGGGCAGATCTGCTCAGTATAATATTGGAGGATAGTGCTGTACAGAAAGAACTAGAGGAAAGACAATGCGAATGGAAATTTATTCCCCCAAGAGCCCCCTGGTTTGGAGGATTCTATGAAAGGTTAATTGGTGAAGTAAAGGGATGTTTAAGAAAAGTGTTATATGGAAAATACATTAATATGGATGATCTTCGTACCTTAATAGTTGAGATAGAATGTAGAGTTAATAACAGACCACTTACTTATACCTATTATAACTTAAATGAACCAGAAACTCTAACCCCTTCCCATTTAATATATGGATAGCGCCTTAATTCCCTACCTGCAATAACTACGTCACCTCAAATAGAGGATCCTACATTTATGGAAACTGTTCCACTGAGTAGAAGATACTATGTTATCTAAAATTTTAAAACAATGGTTTGATCAGTGGAAACAAAATTATTTAACCTCTTTCATAGATCGTGCAAATAATAAAGGTGGGGATGATGGTATAAGTAGTAGTATTGAGAAAAGGGAAGTAGTGTTGATACATTCTGATAAAAACAGAGCAAACTGGTCGTTGGGTTTAATACAGGAATTATATAAGGGCAAAGATGGTGTGGTAAGAACAGCAAAATTAAAAACTAGATTAGGTAGCGTAATATGCACCATTAATAAATTGTATCCACTAGAAATTAGGTGTAATGATAAAATAACAAAAAATGAATCGCCTAATACCAAACCTTCAGAATTAAAAAATCTTAATATAGAACCCGAAATCTTTAATAGGAAGGGACCAGTAAGTACACTGTCTCAAGAATCCAGGAAGGACAAAAGGAAAAAGCGATATGGTGCCATGAAGTCGCACCAACAGTGGCAAACACTGAAAGACCTTGGTGACATCTAACTGTTTCTTGCCCTGGAGAATGAATGGGCTTTAGAATAATTCTTCCGTGAGTCTGCGAATCGTAAAAGTTCGAGGAAATGACAGGGAAGAGGGGTTAATCAAATATGGGGTTAATAATGTTAATTGTGTTAATATTTAATGGAATCAAAGATTGCATTAATGAAAATTAGAGACGCATGATTAATTTATTGCAATAATTTTTATTCTTCTCTTCGGCCGCAGGATGTTGTAAATATTTTTTACTACCGGAAACGAAAGTGGAAATTGTACATAGATATTCATTTTAATTTATTTTCCTTGTTATATTAAAGTAAGTTGGGAGTAGTAGTAATATTGACTTGGGTTAATTAACTTTTAATTGGTGGTCGTCGTTGCGCTTTGCAAAAGTGTATTGTTTCGAGTTGCCACCTAGGACGGCTCCTGGTGTACCGAGAAGCAGTCAGCTTCTCTGCTACTACGACTCAGTCTCAAGACGTAAATACAAACCCTGTTAAATATCTACTAAAGATGCCGCAAGTTAATAAGTTTTGGTTCATACGGCGTGCAAAGATGTATGATAATAATTTAGTTATTTTGATTAAGTTTCATAAATATTAATGGATAAATAAGCCATTATCTCGCTCCAACATCAAGATTAATCACCATTTCACAGGCTAAGTATATATTTAGCTGTCATTTATTAATAATAGCTACCTATTAGGATCCTTTAGGCATATTATACTTAGACACTGTGAATGGGATATTTAATGACCACCTTATATTAGAGCAAGTAAGTTGAGATTTATTCTTTTACTAAGTATATATTACAGCCATTATTTTTCACTTAAAATCTAATTTAATTATTCTTCTCGCAATTTCTTCTTCAAATTGTTCTCAGTGTCCAATTTCAAAATTCTTCAAAATTAAACAGGAAAGTCGCGATAGCTGTAAACAAGCCATTAATATCTTTGCAGAAGCAAAGATCCTCCCTTATATCAAAGTATACTTCGAATTCCTCATGGCGCTTCCTGTATACTGTTGATCTGCAGTCCTTCCACAACAGATTTCATTCATTAAGTCTGGATGCTGAAAACTCAGCTTCTGACTTAGTGAGACCCAAGTCCCTGATGAGATCATCCAGTTCACGTTGATTTGAAAAGATGGGCTGGTACTCATTCTTGGCTCAAATGTTTCAACCATTTCTTCATTGTCACAACCTCCCGACTCTCCTGATGAGACCTTCATCATACTCTCTACCTGAAAAAAATATATATAAAAGATGTATTTAATAGCTGGAGCCTAAATATGGATTGCATGTGTAATCAAATTACAAGAAACCTTAGCTAGATGTTTTAAATATTTCAGTATTAATTCTGCTACAAAGAATATAGCTTACAATTTGATAGGATTTACTTACATTTTTTGGCGGCGGCGGAACCAACAAGATATCATCATGTGGCACAGGTGCAATAGAGGATGACATGTTGGGATATGGAAGGGATTTTCTTCCCTTAACTTTTCTGTACTTTGATAAGTCCTATATGCAAAAATAGCAATTATCGTGACGATATTTAGGCTCTATCCTAACTCTCAGCACAGCAAATGGAATTTCTTTTTTTGCAACCCTCAGCCATACATCTAAATTTGATCGACAACTTCCACATATCACATTAGGGGCCCATGGTTTTTCTTGGTCACCCATACTCATTACAAAGTACAGTCTATAAGAAATCCAGTACTTTGCACCTTTCACAATTTTATGTGATACATGCTTAGGTCCAACATAGAAACCACACACTAAACAGAACGAATCTGATGAATTTCTGCATCCTTTGTAGCCATAATCAAGAAGGTCAATATTTATCAAATAAACCTGAAAAAGAAAATAAATAAATTAAGGACAAATGTAAGTTTGCTTTATCCGTATCCCATACATTTCTTTATATTAGCAAAATTTTTTATATCTTTCAAACGGTCGCTGGTAGAGAAAAAGTAAGGACATATTTGGAACCAGCGAAAAATCTAGTATTACAAACACTCAATAAAATAAGAGGAACCAAAAAATTGTGAAGATTTGTTACTCATAATCTAATTGGAGCAATATTTGATACATCATTTGGGAAAACTTATGCGTTAAGTAAATTTGTTAATTCTACGAGTCTATCTTTTTCACCAGGTAAAATTTGCCTAGCGTTCTGATTGGCATCATCGTTGCTGAGTTGGTTCTAGTTCACACTGTGGAGTCGAGCCGAGCCCTCCACTCTCCTATGGTCAATCTCGTCTCAGCATACACTACGCTCGGTGAAATGGAGACGTACTTGTATCCAAGCAAGATCTGAGAAGGAGAATTTACCAGCTTCCACGACCTCTTCAAGGAGGCAGAGGAGCTTCTCCAAGAGATCGGCTCGTCACATGACACAATTACTTTGCCTCGAGTTTGTAGGCGACAAACGTAGCGAGCAAACGTACCATGCCAGAGAGTTGTGGAATATTAGACCCGATCTGTCTAAGGCTAGTTCAATATCAACATCTGCTCAGTGGCGCCCCCGGAGATGTTGCTCTTTTACTGAGGGCAGCAAAATTCTAGCAGGCTTACATCAAGGCCTTGAGCCTCGTTAAGGCGGAAACATAGCACTGGTTTTAGTCAGCAATCAAGTTTGACTCTGTTGGATGTGCTCTTGCCCTCATTCAGACCCGAATGTATCCAAACCTGGCCAGGCTCCTCAGAGTTCTGATCATTCTCCCACTCTCAAACGAGAAGGCTTAAAGCGACTGAAAACGTACTTAAAGAATACCATTGGTCATGAACGCTGCAATGGCCTGGCGCTGATCGGTGTTCAGAATGAAAGTGATGTTAGAATAGACAGTGTAAACAATGTATTTATTTGCCCAAAGCGACAGGAGGTTGATATTTGTGTGGAATACCGTGAACAAAGCTGTGTTAGTAATGTGTGTTTGGTACTGTTATTAACCTTTTCAGACCCGTTTATTTAAATATTTATTTAATAATATAGACACTATATATATATATATATATATATATATATATATATATATATATATATATATATATATATATATATGTAATTAGGTAAAAGGGCATGTTGTATGCAGGTTCTATTGAAGTCCACAGCTGTGGCAGCGTTATTAATTTTAACTTGTATTTTCTTAATATTTCTTACAAGTTTTTTTACGGGGTCTTCGAGGCGAGAAAAAACATCTGCGAATGACATTCTTTATTCCTAGACGTCTATCGACCAAGTCACAGAAAGCGAGGAAACAGAATCTGAGAGCAGCACCGACGAGAATTAATAATAAAAACGTAAAGAAAACCACACGCATGCGACCAAAGACTGGAAATACCAACCGCGAAATGTGAAACGGATAACAGTCAGAACTCAGCAAGGACAGAGATGAACGGCAGAAATACAAGGAAAAGGATACAAAGAAATTTACGTAATACCACCACTCTCCCCCCAAAAAGAACCGCTTAAGAACATACAAACAAGATGGATAATAGTAAATTAAGAATTCTACAGATAAATACAAATGGCTGGAAGGATAAAGAAAACACATACGGAAATATCCTTAAAGAAATAGATCCAGACATCATTCTAATTTCAGGTCACGGGATTAACCTTGAGACTCACAAACTAAAAATATGAAACTCCGACGTAATAGCGACTAATCACTCAAACGAAGCACACGGCGGAGCAGAAATAGCAATAAAGAAAGGATTAGAGTACAAAACAAAGCAAGGTTTAACCGAATCTTACCTCGCAATTGAGGTTAAAATAGAATTAACCAATATAAATACTCAGTGTACATATACCTCGGAAATTCCCCAACCCAGGAACGAGGGCTGTGTGAACATACAATAAGCAGATGATTTCACTCAATTAATTCCCGGTGTTTAACATAAATAGAAAAACGGTAACAATTTACAATTTAGGTTAAAGTGGTGAAATTGTGTGGTAGGTATATAAAGGTGTGAATATGTTTCCTAGTTTGCCCTGGTGTTAGGGCATCACTAGCATTCTTCTTAATTATTTAAAAAAATAAAATTCCTCCGTCAAAAAGTAGCTGACTGTCTTTGACAGCCAGTTTCCTCCGTTATAATATATATATATATATATATATATATATATATATATTTTATATTTATGGATTAGGTTGTTCCTTTGAAGCATTCAAGCCTTTCAAGTATGCTTAAATGCTGAATGAATCTCTCAAGTTGTTGAGTTTTCGGTGAACTGATCAGTTTGGGCACTTCGCCTCTTTTTATCGTTTGATTTTGGTTGACAATATCTTCTTATTTTAAGGGTATGGGGAATTGGGCACTTCGCCTCTTTTAATTCAGAAATTTTGTTGATTTTGATGTTTTGGATTGGGCACTTCGCCTCTTTTATACTTAAATTTTGTTTTAATTTTTTTAATTTCTACTTTGTTTATATTAGGGGGGGGGGGGGGGAGGGTACTTTAATGTGGGCACTTTGCCTCTTTTTTCAACTCTTATTTATAATTGTCTATTTGGTTGAGCTAGTTGTCAATTTTTAAGTTTTACTATCAAAGTGCTTTAGAGAAGTGGATTATTACTACGTAAACATAGGTAGTACCACTTCTCTCGCGCAGGTTCTACTACTAGGGAACAGAGCAGTTTTACCTATAGCGCGCCTACGGTTTTCACGTATGTTGATGTTTAGATTCATGTTTGGGAGTATTTCTTGGTCTACCTTGTCCCAAGTCTTTCTCCCTAGACTTTGGATCTCCGTGTTGATTGGCTTTAGGCCGATTCTTTGGTGAAGAATCGATTGCCGAGTACGGTCGATCCTTCGCGTGTCAGTGATCAGCAGCGTGGCTTTATTCTGTACTCTCTGCATCATTCTGAGAGAGGTACAGCTCGCCATCTGCGTGATCACGGCCGGGTACACCAGGACTGAGCGTACCAAGGCCATATACAGCTTTTTGATGTTAGGCACGCTGAGGCCTCGGAAACGGTAAAGTTTCCTCAGCTCTCTTTTGGCTAGGAAGACTCTGGTATTTATGTGCGTCTTGTATCCAGTTTTGAAGAGTCGTAAGCCCAGGACTTTACCCTCGTTGGAGTACGGATAAATCTCTTTATTGACGATGACGTCGTCTACTTTCCGGCGGTTCATAGGAATGATAGTGAACTTCTGGCGGTTGGTCTTAATTTTCCACTTCTCATATCTATTGATATTCTCTATTTCGACAGCTGTCGCCCTCGCCTGACTTCCACAGTTCCTGAATGGACTCAGGACGATTTGGGTGATGTCGTCGGCGTATTGCAGATACATCGAATCGTGCCTCACTGGAGCAGGCAGGTCAATAGTGTACACGAGGTACAGCAGAGGGCTGAGACAGCAACCATGTGGAACTCCCGCCTCGAGTTCGAATTCGGGTCCTTTGAAGCCCTCGATTGAAATTCGGGCTCTCCTATCGGAGATATAGTTGCAAAGGATCCTTTCCAGGAGTGGGTTAAGCTGGAGGTTGAGGATCTTGTACTGTAATCCTCTCAGCCAAACCTTATCGAAGGCCTTCTTTACATCACGCAGCACCACGTCTACGTACCACCTCTCAGCTTTACTGCAAGCGAGTTTCTCCGCAAGGAGGGCGAGGGCTGTTTCCGTTCCTCGTCCCTTGCGGAACCCGTGCTGCTGAGGGTTGTGGGCTCCCAGCTCGGCAAGTTGTTCTTGAAGCCTGTCAGCTAGGAGTCTCTCGTAGACTTTTGCAACGAACTCCAGCAGGGCGATTGGCCTGTAGTTTGCCAGTTGATCAGGGGGATTACCTCCCTTGGGTATGAAGATCACCTTCGCAATCTTGAAACCTTCCGGGAAGTAGCCCGTGTTCAGGAAAACGTTGTAGATGTTAACGATTCCCTGAATGATCTGCTGTGGGGCGTTAACCAAGTTATTTCTGGTGATACCCGTCCAGCCTGGTGCCTTTTGTCGAAAGGCTTTTACAGTGGCCATGGCTTCCTCTGATGTTATGGGACGTCCATGCCCCGCCATCTCCCTGCCTTCGTTGACTTGCTGTAGTGGGTGCGTGCGATGCATTTGCTGATTTAGGTCTTCAATCAGTTGGCCTTCGAATTCCTGGTCAAACTCAACGTTTTCCTCGGGGGTAATCCTGAAAACGTTTTTTTCAGAAGTTCCTGAACATATCCTCGAGAACCACCAGGTTCTCTATGTAGTATCCTTTCTCCTTTATCCGAGCCTTGGGTCTTGGTGTAAGTCCCTTTAAGTTCCTGACTTGGCGCCAGAACTTAGCCGGGCTAAGTTCACTGTCGACTTTGGCTATCAAGTTGTTCCATATTTCCTCCTGTTGGAGGTTGATGGCCTCTCTAAGCTCTGAGCTTAGGCGTCGAAGCAGCAAGCTCCTTTCCCGGCTGGGACCCTCCCGTCGTACTTCTTCGTATACTTCCCTGTGAACGCGAGCGATATCTCTCATCTCCTCTGTCCATATGGGCTGAGGAGGTGTTTTATACCCTGTTACGGGTGTGCTCTCGCGGTCCGCGTTTAGTATGGACGTTGTTATCCTCTCCAACTCCCTGTCAATCTCCTCTAACGACGCCGTGCTGAGGTCAGCTGGCGCATAGTCACTAAGTCGTTGCTTGTAACGATCCCAGTTGGCCAGGGCGTAATTTTTCTGGAGAGGGGCTGGGAGCTGGATTGGTGCGAGAGATATTGTTGTGAGAATCGCTATGTGATCACTAGGGACTGTTGGGCCTGGCTCACTATGGTAGTTGAAAGGAAAGCCTTCACTTGTTAAGATTATGTCAGGCTTGGTTGCTGATCTGGAAGTAATATAGGTCGGAAAATCCGGCCCTATCCTTTGAATGTCCTTTCTTTCCATAATCAGTTCCAAGTTCCGGCCTCTAAGAATGCCATTCTGCGGTGACCGAACAGTGTGTAGAAGTTGCATAACGGGAGATATGCTCGTCGAGGGGGTTGATATGCTGCAGCTATCACGAGGTCTCCTACTAGGGTGTGTACTTCGATTGCCACAAAGGACTCATCGAGTTCTGGTAGTTGTTTAAAGGAGATGTTCCTCTTGACGGCTATTGCAGCACCATCAAACCTTTCCTGGGAATGGTTCTTCATGACCACTCTGTAGCCCGGTATTTTATTGCGACCAGCTGTAGTGTCGATACCGTGCTCTGTGATGAGAATGATGTTGGGGTCAAGCACACGCAATATGTTACCATATGCGTTGACCTTCTCCTCCCATCCATTCACGTTGAGTGTCAGAATCCTCATTCTGTTGCTTACTCTCTCCATTTTCTGTCACTTAGTGTTTCTAGGTGACGTTCTTCTTCCTGTTATTCTTATTCTTTCTGAACTCAGCGTTAGAGATTTGCTCGCATGTGTGATAATGAAGGATAACATTATGTGCGAGCAGGGCCTCTTCCACTGTTCCAGGGTCTACCTCGGAGTCGTATTCCCATTTGTAGATCTTTGCTTTAAATACCTTGGAAGATACTTCTGGACTCCATTTCCTCCGGGAAGGGGAATTGATCGCAGGCGTATATTCTCAGGTTGATATAATTCGCCCGCAATCTCTTCGCTCTCTTCTTTTGTCCCTTCTTTTCCTGGGGTTTAGTTGCTTCAGCGTCCGAGGAGTCTGAAGATTCCGATGAACTGCTTGTTTTCGAGTTCGAATGTTTCGCCGTGCTTGACTTGATTTGGGTGGGAGCAGGAGTTTTTGCCTCGACTGCTTCATTATTCGCTTTTTGGCTTGGCTGTTTTCAAGCTTTAGCTTGCTCCGCTGACTGCTGTGTCTTTGGAGTCATCTGCAAATGCAGTACATCCCCAGAAGGGGCGGTATCCGGGAACCACATTTGTTCTATCCCGTTTTTCGCCAGCATCTGGTTTAGAACAGTCGCGAATGTGCCCGGGCGAGCCAGATTCATGAAGTATGCACGTCATAATTTTCTTGGATCCCTCGTTCTCAATTTTGAGGTATGTTTTTCTGGCGTCCACCTTTGAGATGGCTGCCTTTGCTGCCTGGGCGTAGAACATGTTTGCCCTGCGCGTTTCTTCGTTCTTTTTGGCGTCCTGTTTCTTCCTCATAACGTTCTTTTTTGCAGGGCATGACATGGCCATTGTTCGGTGACCCTGCCCGCAGCTCACGCATCTCTCCGTGGTGCTGACGCAATTGCGCCAATTGTGGCCAAGCTGGCTGCATTTAGAGCACGTTTCTTGTGGCTCCTTGCAGTCCTTGGTGGCGTGGGACTCCATCCTATAGCACTTGAAGCAGTACTGGACCGGAGTGAACTCTCCCTTTTCCACCTGCTCCCTGCTAATTTTGGCATTGAACATTAGTAGTCCATGCTCTTTCGCCTTCTGTGCCATGGTAGTCTCCGAGAAGACCACCTTGAAAACGTAAGTGTAGTCACCACCGTCCCTCCTATTTTTAAATTTTATGATTTCGGCTACCTTAGCCCAGGCCTGCCGTAGCTCTATCTCTTCTTTTATTTCTTCCGTGGTATGCTGCCCAATCCATGGATCGATCCGGCGGCAAACTACGCTTCTGTTGTCCAGGATCTGGGGTGGCCCTGCTGGCTGCAGTCCTATGGCTCGAAGGACTTCCATTGCCTTTTCCTTGGATATATCTTCTATATCCTTCTTCTTTTCACATATCGCAATATGGCCCGACGATATGTCAAGGAGCCCCACCATGGCAATTCCCAGTTTGCCGTACACGGCCTCGAAAGTGGATTCCCTGCTGGGCTTGGGTTGCCCGTCGACAACCAGCAGAGGAATCCGGGTCGTGTGATCTTGGGCCATCTCTTCTTGAGAGTGGCCCCTCAGCACTGCTTTTTGGATATCAAAGATGCTCTCGTTGTGGGTTACTTATTGTTGCTCAATAAGATGCACCTATTCCTCGTGGTCTTCTGTATAGGGTTATTTGGAGACTCCCTCTACCTCGTCGCTAAGCTTACGTGAACGTGAACTGCCAAATGGGGGGGATGAATGATGGAGGGTGGACCCGGGCGAGGCCCCTCAGATGGGTAAAGAGTGGCGGACTTGATGATGGACGGTGATAGAATCAACTACCACCACCCGGGGTGTCGCCCCATCTGGGGTTTGGATATCGATGCTTTTTCAAACTTACATAGGGATGGTTGTGTGTCTCCCTGTGGTCTTGGCGGGAAGCTACCCTTAGAGATTAGAGCGAACTCTTCCCCAAAGCTTTCAGCATCGCCTCGTAACCGGGCGGTCTCTTCCTTAGAGTTCCACAGTGGGCTAATCCTCAAACCTGCTTTCCTTTACGTCCCCAATTATGTCTATCAAAGTGGACCGACATAGTTGAAGTGAGACTAGATGAGTGGCAGATCAGTTCATTTCAGCTTCGCGACTCCGTAGAGGGAGGCCGGGGGGTTAGCACGACATCAAGTCGTCTTGGTACCGGTGTAAAATTCTGTGGCGAATTCTTCCCGTAGGGTTGATGAGGCAAAACTTGGCGTTTTGAAACTCCCTTCTTAACCTTTTCCTCCTTTATCAAAAGTGAGATCTCTTCAGCGTTGATTTTTGAAATGAAATTCTGCTGCCTTCAACGGTAACAGAAACAGAAAATCTAAACGAGTAGGAACGCAAATGGAAAGTTAAAACGAATAAAGATAAATTTAAAATTATACTTATGTATGGACAGAAACTATCCGACGTTTACGTAGATGGAGAGCGATACAGGTATTATAGTGAAGGCAAGATTTTAGGCCTAACTATTACCAAAAATGGTTACAAGAAATACGTGACCGGAAGAATAAATAAAGCACGAGGCATGCTAACTTTACTCTAAAGATTAAGAAATCTTAACATGGAGAATAAGAAAAAGATCTACCAGGCTATGATACAGCCTACCTTGATATATCCGACAATTGCCATGTATACGGTTTCAAGAAGCAATCTAATAAGTATTCAACGTATACAGAATAAGGCAGTATACATAATTACGAACACGCGACGATTAGGGAGGAAAAAACAAAGAGACTTAAACATCGAAGCAAAAATAAAACCATTGGAAAAAGAGCCAAAAAATAATGGAAAAAAACACAAGAAGAAATAGGAGAGGAACTAAATAATCAAATAGCACGAGGGGCAGGATGGAGACAACATATGCTGTTTCCTAGTGCTAAAAACAAAGCGGACCAAAGGAAAGAGGAGGAGATTTACGCGTAAACTAAATAAGGAAACCCGATTGCAACAAAAAATTCCCGAATAATGACAAACTCATCGGATTGGACTTGATACTCACGAGGAATGACAAAACTAATTATATACTACAAGACCAGGAAAACAAGTAATTGCGTCATGAAGAACAGCTGTCTCCCTCAGACGAGCAAACTCCAGGTGACTAACGTCGTGTACGAATATTCATGCAAGGTCGCTAACTGCGAACACCGCAAATCAAAGTACATAAGCGTAACCTCCACAACCCTGTCAAGGCGACTAACAGCTCACCTTCAAGATGGCGCGATTACAAAACACACCCACTCTCATGGCACTACCCTAACTCGTGAAAAACTGAATCAGGACACCTCTATCATCTTAAGAATCCAAAATCGCAGAAGATTGCGGATGGCCGAAGCCGTCATCATTCAAATGAAGAAACCGGCAATTAACGTGCAACTAGAGCCGTAAACCACACTCCCGACATCTCGGCGTCTCCAAGTTGACCACCGTTAAAAGAAGCACGCTTTCAAACCTCATTTTCCTTTGCCTCCTTTGCTAGAGAACTAGATCGGAGCGACAAATAGTCAGACTTTGTCTTTGGGAAAGTGGTGAGTATGTGAGTGTGAAAGATAGGGGTGTATTAAAATAGTGGGGTTTGAAAATAGTGGTGAAATAAGGAAGTCTGAGGGTTGCAAGATTTGCAAAGGTGCCTGGAGATCAGGCTAATCTCTTCCATTGTTTGGTTTGTTTGTTTTATTATTATTGTTTTTATATATGTATATATATGTACACAAGTATATATATATATATATATATATATATATATATATATATATATATATATATATATATATATATTATAAGGCGTTCAAACCTTTGGATTCTTGTACTATTTTAGCTTTTTTAATGTTAACTTGACGTGTAGTTTGGTTGTTCAGATTAATTTTATGTTTTTTGTTTCTACATCAATTCTTACGTGTGTCTTATTTGGTTTTAGAAATATTTTGCTATATTCATCTTTGGTTGTTAGTATTTGTGTTTTGTATGTTCTGTGATTCATACTTACCTATTTTCTTCATATTTTTTATTCACCGTTGTCTTCACTAGGTTGTTGTGGTCTTCTTTGGTCTTGAGGTAAAATGGGTTTGGTTCGTCATTATCGGTTGCTTTTCATCATCGGTTTTGGTCGATAGTTTATTCCTATGCAAATGCCTTTGACACGTCCCCCCTACATGCTATGTCGATATTGCTCCTGTTTTGCTTCGCTTGAGCAATCTCTTTTCCGTGATGACATTTATTGCCATCTCGCTGCTTCTCTTCTTTCTGAAGTTGTATTACTGTTCGTTGTAGAGCAGATTTTCCTCCAAGTACTCGACGAGTCTTCTGTTCAGTATTTTCTATAAGAGTTTCCCCCAATTTCCAGAAGGCATATTGGGCGATATATATATATATATTTATATATATATATATATATATATATATATATATATATATATATATATATATATATATATATATATATATATATATATATATATATATATATATATATATATATATGCAGGATTCATTGAAGTCGACAACAACGGCTGCATTGTTTACTTTTGGCTGTAGCTTTCTTATAGCTTTGACTATAATCTCAAAAGATGGCTCTAGGCGAGAAAAATTGCTCAGAAGAGGCCTAACTTTATTTGCCTAGACGTCTTTAGAACTAACAGTCGGTCATCTTAAGGGTAGAATTGTAAACGTGATATTACAGGAAAATATTCCGTGATCCTGACCGCCGAACACTCTGAATGGCCGAGGCAGTTATGATCTCGCAAGACAGACCTTCAATCAATACACAACTCTAGCTAGACACTATCATCCCAACGACTCGCCGCCAGAATCTGCAACGCCCCCGCATGAAACCAGAATATACCTAAACCTTTTTCCTCCTTTTGTTTATACCTAACATCAATATTTCGTTACCGAATATATTTTTAAACAAATCCATGTATTTCATATGTTAGTTGATCGGTTTCGATTGATGTAAGAGTATGTATGTGTGAGAGAGAGGGGGCAAAAGTGTGTATGGGTAGACAGAAAAAAATGAGTAAGTGGTGAAGGGAAAGAAGTGTGAGAGAGTTGCAAAGGGATGCAAGAGCCTGGTGATCAGGCATATCGCTATCAATAATTATACTTGTTGTGTGTTTACTTTGTTGTTTTCGTTATTAAGTATGATTTATTATGGAGTTCAAGCCATTTGTCTTAGAAAAATAATTTTCTTGGGTATGTTAAGTGCATTGTTGATGTTGTGTTTATTTTTAACTTATGTGCCGATTTTATTTATTTTTGGTTTGCTTTGTAGTGAGTGTATTTTATGTCTTTTGTTTCTTCTTTCTTTATGTCGTGTTCTGTGTTTCTTTGTTCTTAATCGGTGAATTCCTTGTCGTTAATTAGTGATTTTTCGTTAATAAGGGTTTGGTTCTCATGATCGGTTTGCGTGGTTATCAGTTTGGTAGATAGAATTCTTTTTTTATGCGTGGGACGGCACTTCAGCCCGTCGTCCAGTAGTCAAGCAGTACTCGGAAATCATGCATGACTTGGATCTCTTCTGTTCTGGTTAATCATTTGAACAATTTCCTCGTTCAATTCCTGATTTATCAGCGTTTGCAAGTTTCGTCTCCGTTCTTCGATGAAACGTTAATGCGAGTCATTCCCGCTTTCCTGTACAGGGTGTCCACAAAGTCTGGGTACATATGGGGTCAGGCATATCGCTATCAATAATTATACTTGAAAAAAACAATATTTTTTAATTATAATGTTAAGAAATTATATTTTCAATATGACTTCCATTATTTGCAATGCATAATTCGATGCGCCTTGCTAAATTCTTGTGAACTCGATTGAATAGGTGTACCTTGCCGTCGATTTCAGCACACTGACTGATAATGCGTTCTCTCAAGTGGTTTAGATTTGCAATCTTCATTGAGTGAACTTTCTCTTTTAACATACCCCAGAAAAAGAAATCAAGGGGAGAAAGGTGTGGTGAACGAGGGAACCACTCCACATGACCTCTTCTTCCAATCCAGTGAGGAAAAATGCCATTCAGTCAATCTCTAACATTTGTAGCAAAATGGGCAGGGGCTTCATCCTGCTGAAACTAGTCCGGAAGTACCTCGCCTAGGCCCTCAATTTGAGGCATTAATTTGTCTCTCAACATGTTCAGATAAGTCTCACCGGTTACATGTTCATCAAAGAAGAAGGGTCCTAGCACATGAGCTTTCCACAAACCACAACACACCATCACCTTTTGGCAGCCTTGCTGTTTGGATGGATCCATCCAATGTGGATTGTCTTGAGACCAGTATCGAAGATTCTGTCTGTTGACTTCACCATTAGCATAAAACAAAGCTTCATCACTGAACAACAAAAGGTCTTTAGTAAAATTGATATTTTCACACAATTTATCTGAAAACCATTCGCACATCTGCATTCGTCTATCGGGGTCGTCTTCATTTAAGTGATGCAATATCTGTAATTTGTACGGATGAAACTTCTGCTCTACTAGGATTTTGTGGATAGTTGACCCTGGAACACCCAACTCCATGGATGTCCGACGAAGTGATTTCTTTGGGCTAGCAGCAATCTTGGCCATGACAACCTCTTTCGTTTCGTCTGAAGTCTTTGGTCGCCCGGAACGGGGTTTGTCCAAGACACTGCCTGTTTCTTTAAACTTCGTGACCAATTTCCCGACGGCAGTAAAATAAATAGGTTGCCGATCAGGGTGTCGAAGGTTAAATTCATCGGCGATTTTGCGATAAGACCATCCTTCTCGTCCACTTAAGAGTACCAGAGCCATCATTCGATCTGAGGAGGAAAAATAACATAAATGAATAAAATATTAAAATTACTATGTACCCAGACTTTGTGGACACCCTGTATTGCTCTTCTTGGCGTCTTCTTTCTATCCTGCGTGTACTCTTAATTAAGTACACGTATTTATTCTGCATAGTTTGTAGTCTCCCCTTTTGCGCCTTTGATAAGCAAGTTAGGGCGGAAGCGGAATATTGCAACGTAGATCTTACAATTACATTGTAGATCTTTTTCGTGTTGCTTTCACGGAGATTTCTAAACATAACTAGAGTCCGGGCTGCAGCTGAAGCCTTGAAAATTCGTCCTGCGACGTGCTTCCTGTACCCGGAAGAAGTGATTTTCATCCCGAGTACATTACACTCCGTGGTGTAGGGATATCGCCTATCCCCCACGCTGACATCAAAAGTAGTCTCCTGCCAATAGGGACTATTTTGAATTTCTCCTGGTGTATTCTTATTTTCCATTTGGCCTCGTAGATGTTTATTCTTCCAATCTCTGTTGCGGTCATTCGAGCTTGCATAGGCGCATTCCTCCAAGGACATATTATTATCTGGTTGAAATCATTGACGTATTCAATGTTGAAGCAAGTGGGGTTCACAGGTGCTGGGACATTTGCGGTGTGTGTAAATCGAGTAGAGAGTGGGGGACAGATCCCCCCCATGCGGGAGCACCGCAGTAAGCGGAAACTTCGGTCCGTCCGTGCACCCTAAACTTACATACGCCGCCCTCTCCATGACATAGTCACAGAGAGTTCTCTCTAAGTTTTCACTTAGACCCAGTTGTAAGATCTTGTACTACATTCCCTGTTGCCACACTTTATCAAATGCCTTTGATACATCCCGACAAACAATATCCACGTAAGTCCTTTCCCGTTTTGCTGGGGCAAGCTTTGCTGTGATAGAAATTTACGCCATTCCGCACTTCGCTTTCTTCTAAACTCAAATTGGTATGGGTTGTGGAGGGAGTTATCCTCCAGGTGCGACGCCAGTCTTCGGTTAAGAATCTTCTCGAAGAGCTTTCCACCAAATTCTAGAAGTGAAATTGGCCGGTAACTCTGTCTCAACCTCGGGTCCTTCCCAAGTTTCGGCAAGAATATATTTTTTGCCGTTTTGTAAGCATCTGGAAAGTATCCCGTGTTCAGACAAGCGTTGAAGATTCTCTTCATTCCTTCGATGATGTTCGCTGGTGCCTTTTCGAAGTTCAGCTTCGTAAGCCCCGATTGTCTTGGGGCTTTCTGACGGAATGAACGAAGCGCGCCGAGTAGTTCCTCATCAGTGATTTCAGCGTCTCCGTCGCGCTGTTTATCCACCTGGTGGTGAGGGCGCGTCCTATGTATCTGGTCGTTAAGCTCGTCTATGATATTGCCTTCCAGCTCTATGTCGTAATCTTCATTTTCCTCTTTGGTGATACTGAAGATTTTTTTCCAATAACTTTTGGAATATTTCTTCCTCTTTTCCGTCTTCTGTTTCAATGTTTCCGTCTTCTTTGGGTATTTTTATTGTCTTCTTCTTCCCGGTCGATCCTTTGAAACGTCTGATTTTGTTCCAGAAATCTTTGGGAGATGCCTCGTGATTGAGACTGTCGGCCGCATCGTCCCATTGTCTCAGCTGTTGCTCGAGGATCAACTCGTTGAGCTCTTCCTTGATCTCTTTATTTTGTTGTAATGAGTCATATGATGCATTCCTGATGTTAATTTCATACACTAATTTTACTTCACGGTAAAGTTCCTCCATGTACTCATTTAATCTATACGTTGAGATGGTTTTGTACTCAGACTTAGGGATGCAAGCTCTACCCACGTTAATATGATGGTTATTAAGGTTGTCCAGTGCCTCGTCGACCTCCTCAAGAATTCACTCATCCAAGTTGGGCGGATGAATGGCCTAGAGAAGACGCGCGTACCGTTTTCACTCTGCTCTTCTGTAGTTCTTCTTTACCACAGCTGGGACTTGAATAGGGTTCCTAGTGATGGTAAGTAGGTTCCAATGTGATCAATACATGTTACCTGAACTGGTTCCGTGTAGTAATTAAAGTGTAGCTGACGATTAACCAAACATATGTCTGGTTTTGTAGCACTCATTTTCCTGACAAAGGTAAGGAAGTCTGGGCCTATCCGCTGGACTATATTCCTTTCCAGCAGAATGCCTAGGCTTCTTCCAATTTCAGTGAAGGTCCTGTAGCCGGATTCACTGCATCTGGCGTTCAGATCCCACATAAATATAGCGGGGGTTCTTCTGCCAAATAGACCAGTGAGAGAGTATATAGCACTCATTTTCCTGACAAAGGTGGGGAAGTCTGGGCCTATCCGCTGGACTATATTCCTTTCCAGCAGAATGCCTAGGCTTCTTCCAATTTCATTGAAGGTCCTGTAGCCGGATTCACTGCATCTGGCGTTCAGATCCCACATAAATATAGCGGGGGTTCTTCTGCCAAATAGACCAGTGAGAGAGTATATAAGTAAAACATCTCTCCTTGTTGATTGATACCAAGCTGCGATGACCACGTTGCCTATTTCGAGTTCGACCTCAATCGCGAGATAGGATTCTTCGAAGTTTCCTATTTGCTTGTATTCAATCCCGTTCTTTATCGCAATAGCGGCACCGTCGTACCGCTCCTGTGAATAATTCGTGATCAACACGTCGTAATTTCAGATCTTCATTTCCGAATTACGCGTGTCGACTCCGTGTTGGTGTTTATTTCCAATATTTTAAGTGCGTTCCGTATCATGGTGAATTGTTTTTAAAGGTGTTTTTTCTTTTTCTTGGGGGCTGTCTGGGCGGCTTTGCTGTGCTTAGGATTTTCCTTCCTCGGAGGGGAACTTGGGGTTTTGGACCTGCTCTTCGTAGATCGTGTACGGGTGCAGGAGCCCTCATCGTTGTTTGAATAGGTCGATCCCTCCTCATTTTCAGCTCTTTCGTCTTCTATATTTTCTGCTTCGTCTTCGTCCTCTTCGGATTCCTTCGATGAGGGAGCTTCAGCGATTTTCTCCAGTCCAGATTTAACATTAGTGTTATTTCTTATAACTGACTTTTTGAATGCCTTGGACCTTTCAGGGTCCACAGGCATGATCACTTAAGGAAGATTGTTTGCCTTTAAGAGTGCATTGAGGACCTGGTTGTAACGGCCAGGCTTCACTGCGTTAGCTACATTTGCGTGGCTCTTGCAGATCAGAATCTTTGCCCTCAGATCTCCTGTGATGCGAATCTGTGTAGGTGTTGTCTTCACTTTTTCATTCTTCTTGGCGGCGCTCGAAAAAAATCATCTCATTAGCTTTCTTCTCTTCTTATTCCTTCCCTTTGATTATTTTTCGCCGCTTTGGGCAGTTCAGGGCCATGGTCATATGTTCCCCTTTGCAGTTGAGACATTTCTTCTTAGTGCTCTCGCAGTTATCGACCGATCTCTTTCTGTGGCTCATTCACTGCACCACAGTTTTTTTTCTTGTTGGGTTGTGTGTTGTTCTAGTTTATAGTATACAAAACACATCTGTATGCTATTAAACCTCTCTTGCTAAATGTTCTCTCCTGGGATTCTCATATTAAAGACTAAGATCCCGTCCGTCGTCGCTTTTCTGGCCATGTCAGTAGTAGAGAAGGTTATTTTGAAGGTTACATTGATTTTATCCCGAACTTTCGCCAAAGGGTTGCTCCTAAGAATCTCTTCTTTTAGTTGTTTGGTTGTGTTTTCGCCGACCCAACTCTCGACAAATAACACTGCGGTTCGCTGCCACTTGTGTTTGTGAGTGGTGTCCTTGCTTCTAGTCCGTTGCTTTTAAATGTGGCAGCTCCTTCTTCAGACAGGAGCCGGTCCACATCTTTGGTCTCCGCGCAGGTGACTATAAAACCTGATGAAACTTCAATCAATTTCACCAGGGCCACCTTGAGATTGAGGTAGAGGGTTTCGCGTAGCTTCCTCTTTTCCGGGGCCCTTTCTTCTTGTATGGTCCTGAGGGAGACCCTCTTATTGAGTATTTCCATGGTCTTCTTGTTCCTTACTATGTACTCTTATTTTCTTCTTGTCCTCTGAAACGAAGGTGAAATTATTTTGTAAGTGAAAAGGAGTGTGAGATAGGTGGTATAGTCGGTAAGGGTTTGTGAAAGCTAGTTCAGAAACCTCAATGAGAGCGCTACCATCCATTTTCCAGTTGGTACCCCGCTCAGCTGCTGCCAGGATGATGGATGATGATGGATTGGATGGGTCTCGAGTGGGAACCTCAGAATGTATGAATCATGGTTGACTTGATTCATTAGCGGCAAAATCAAAGGCCGCTTAGGTTTTGCCGCTCCCTTCAGGGTACATACGCCATAACCGCTTCCAACTACATAGAGATGCGTGCTACTTCCGTCTATGATGCTGGCCGGCTCCTCCGGATGATGAGGATCAATTCTCCACCCGGGACTTGCAGTTAAGTCCCAGTTTCAAGAAAATTTCTGACTTATGCTTCCACTATGGGCTAGTCTTTAAACCAGTTTTCACATAAGTCCTTAATTATGTCAGTCCAAGTGGCTGGCATAGTTAAGACGAAATTAATGAAGGGCAGACATCCGAGGCAGGTTCCCACGAAGGAGAATGGACAAAAGCAGTGAGGTGCTTAAGCCCTCATTTATTGATAATCCAAGTTATGCAAAAAAAAAGAAACTAATTTTCATTCTAAAAGACTTTCAGGATAGGGGGTGCACAAAGTCCAATACTAAGCAAAGTGAAAGCTGCTTTATTCAAAGGTACATCAGCAATGCATGGAAGTCGAATGCCCGGCCGTCTAGTTGATCGGATATTAGACAAAACAAGTTAGAAAGTATAGATTAGTAGTGCAAAAGTAAGAGAGTATAGTGGTAAAAGGTCTTTGAAAAAAGATAGTAAAGGTAAGTTTAGTATAAGTTTGAAGGTGTATTTTTCCTTGGTGGAAGGGTATCTTCAGGAAAAGTAGATAGTGTAGTAAGAATAGTAAGCGAGAGCATAAATGAAATAGATCCCTGGTCAAATGGTAGCTTTGGCAATGTTAATCTCGTCTTGTGTTGTTTTGGGGGTAGAAATTGGTTGTAATTCAAGCCTTTGTAGTAACTAGTAAATCTCGTTAATACGGTAGGTCAAATTTCGGAGAAAAGTTGTCTTAAATTGGGTTGTCATAATCGGTGAGAGTGGTGTTACATGTTACGGTTTATGTTTCCGTTCGGCTAAGGTTTTCTTCCAATTTTCGGCTAGCTTTTGATACTACGCTCGCAATGTAGCGTAGATATTATGGCGAGAAATGTTTTATTCTCGGTGCACTTTTGCTCCTCGGGGGGGAGGGGGGAAGACGGAGGACGGAGGAAGGTTCCCATTGCCGGATCTCTTCTTACGGAACTCTCCGTTCGTGAGAACAACATAAGTGTCGGTTGAGAATTGGACAAGGTTGCGAAAGAGAGCCTGCTTTACGAGATCTTCAAGTATGTCAGCCTCATAGTGACATTTGTATTGTCCGGTCTTAAGGCCATCCACAATATCTTCTGGGCCTGCGTCGTCAGGAAACTGTTTCCCTTCAGCAGCATATAATCTTAGGTTTAACATCCTTGAGTAGTTCATGTACCTGAGAGCCCGATTTCTTGAAGTCGAGGACCTACTCGGTCGACGTGACTACGAGGCCTTTGAGGGCGGGGCGAATGCTACATCTACTTAGGCCTCATAGCAGCGGCTTCCTTATGCTCGACTTGTGCTTCTGTTGGGGTAGTTGGGTGTGTATGTTAGTCTGTTTATGCCTTCTGCTGGGCAGCCATAGCTTGCACTTGAGGATCCCGTAAAAGGGGATTACTCGTGTCCGGAGCTTTTTGGCTGCTCTTCTCGGTCTGCGGTGGGAGATTCACTCGAAGTACCTAGTTTGACGGAGGGTTTTCCGGGAACCACATTTTTCCATGCCGTTATTCACGAGCATGGTGTTCAGTTCCTTCCCAAAGGTGCCAAGCTTAGGCAAGTTAGCAATGTGTGCAAAGTATATGCAACACATTATTTTGGTCGACTTTTCGTTTTCAATTTGTAGGTACGTAGGTGCAGTGGAACACTACTCTCTGCGACCGTTGCCTTTGCAACCTTCGCGTAGGTGGCATTAGCCTCCCTTTCCTCCTCTTTTGTGCCTTTGTTTTTGTATGTGCTCCTTCTTTATTGTACAGGTCATTGCCATGGTCCTGTGTGGGCCACCACAATTGAGGCATTTCTGGAACGAACTTTTACATTCGCGCCAAGAATGGTCTTGGCCGACGCACAAAGAGAAAACTGTGAGTGTAGAGTTGGGGCAAGTGGCAGTGGTGTGTTTGTTGTACTTGTAGCACCTGAAACACATTTGCAGGTCTACGAACTCCTCACGCTCAATCTGCTCTGGGCAGATGCGGATATTAAAGAGAAGAAGGCCGTTTTCTTTTGCCTTAATCGCCATAATGGTTTAGGTAAAGACAACTTTAAAAACGTGGGTGTAGTCTTTAAATTTGATTACTTCGGTTACTTTTTTACATTTATGATTCCGAAGAATCTCGTTAGTGATTTGGTTAATCAAGTGTCCAACAACCCAGGGGTCGAGAATTCGGCAGATCACACTTCTTTGTGTGCGTATCTGTGGCAGTGTCTGACGTATGAGATCAACTTTTTGAAGGATGTCTGAGGCACGCGGGGAGGAGATGGATTCGATGTCCACCTCCCTGGCACAGATAGCCGCGTAGCCATTTGACAACTCAATTAAACGTACGAGGGCAATATTGAGCTCGCCGTAAATTCTCTCGAAGACCTTGCTCTTCTATGCGGTTGTTTTTGCCAGCCTGGCAAGGTCGTCAGGGAAAACACCCCGTCTCCTTTATCTCTCCGTCATTGCACCCAAGGGCGTAAATTGGGAGAGAATCTGGCCGGACCCGAGTCTATAAGTGAGTGTAACTGCGAGTGTATGTAGTTTTAGGGATCCGTTATGAAAATTAGAAAGAGTGGTATGTAGAGAACGAAAAAAATATTCAATGAACAAAAGGCTACTTTACCTTCAAGAAGCGCAGAAGAGTGCTTCTTCCTTTCCCTCAACTAGCCTCGAACGAGGCCAGTTAAGGAGAAAATAGTCACTTCCTGTACGTATGACTGCTGCTGGAATTTCCGGTCACGCACAACAAAGCGGTATCCAATCAACCTCTTTCGAATTAAATCCAGTCGAAATTTAAAAAATTTCACCGTACCGATAGAAATATGCAAGAGAACAATCCAAGCGTTTCCTTACAATCTAACCATGAATTTCTCGAGTTAGTTGATTGTTCCGTTTTCTTACGGTAATGTTCAAACATTTTCAATAAATTTTCCTGTAATATCACGTTCACCATTGCGCAGATAGGGCTTGTATCCCTAATCCGAGTATATGACCATGTATACCTACAGATGGGCCAAATACATCAACGAATTATACCGTGAGCTGAAGTTATTGTATGAAATCAACATCGTGAATGCGTCACTTCACTCAATACAGCGAAGTAAAGAAGTTAAAGAACTGAACCAGTTGATCCTCGAACAGTAATGTAGAAGATGAAATGATTCGATCGATAGCCTTGATCACAAAGTAACTCCCAAAGATATTTGGAAAAAGATAAAAAATCTCACAGGATCGACTGGGAAAAAGAAGCAGAAGATCGACCTACAAAAGGAAGATGGAAACATCGAAACGGAAGAAGGAAGAATTGAAGAGCTATTCCGAAGTTATTGGGAAAAAATCTTCAATAGAACTGAAAAGGAAAACGAAGTCTCTGACCTATAGTTTGAAAGCAACATCATCGACGAGCTTAACGAACAAATACACAAGATACACCCTCACCTCGAGGTGGATAGACAGCGCGACGGAGACGCCGATATTACCGAAGAAGAACGACTCGGCGCGCTCCGCTCATTCCGACAAAAAGCCAGGAGAATTTTAAAGTAGTCCCCATAGGCAGCAGACTACTTTACGACGTAAGGGTGGGGGATAGACTTTATCCATACACCATGGAGTGCAATGTACTCGGAATGAAGATTACCTCATCCGGGTACAAGAAGCACGTCCAAGAAAGAATCACCAGAGCCACTGCTGCAGTCAAGACTCTTAACAGTTTCAAAATTCTTCGTCAAAGCAATAAGAAAAAGATCTACAATGCACTTGTAAGATCGACGCTGCTATATAACGCTTCCGCCCTCTCGTGTGTCTCGAAGACACAAAAGAGGAAACTACAAGTGGGGCAGAATAAATGTACGCACCTAATTAGAGGTACACTCAGGCGAGAAAGAAGACGCCAGGAAGAGCTGCACCGGGAGGCGGGGTAAAGTCCCATAAACATTGTCATAGAAGAACGGTCAAGAAATATGCTGGAAATGGTTAATCGTGAATTGGACGATGTTATCGTCCAAATGATTGATTAGAACAGAAGAGGAATATGTTGCGCCAGATTTCTGAGCTCCGCCGGGCTTCTAGCTGACGGAGCAGAAGTGCCGTTCTACACATGATAATAAAAATGTTTTTACCCTGAACCAATAAAAAATCCGACTAAGAAAAAGGTTATTTAACAATAAATCCTCACCGATTTCTACAAATTTACCGATGAAGACCCAAATCTACCGATGAAGTTCAATATTTCCCGAAGAAGACAACCACGGAAAAACAAAAAACACGAATTACACACACTACAAGATAGACAAAAAAACAGACTCTAAGCACAACAATAAAGTAAGTATTACCACAACAGCAAATGCGCATATCATATCCAAAGATATTAATTGATTTTGAAGACATATATATATATATATATATATATATATATATATATATATATATATATATATATATATATATATATATAAATATATATATATATATATAAATATATATATATATATAAATATATAAATATATATATATATATAAATATATATATATATAAATATATATATATATATAAATATAAATATATATATATATATATATAAATATATATATATATATATATATATATATATATAATATATATATATATATATATATATATATATATATATATATATATATATATATATATATATATATATATATATATATATATATATATATATATATATATATATATATATATATATATATATATATATATATATATATATATATATATATATATATATATATATATATATATATATATATATATA